>JAENPR010000230.1:0-600000 GCA_018135685.1 Themeda triandra | reverse complement strand
ATTGAATTTAATATCTTTTTGGAGACTTTAAAGAACAACAACGGCGACTGCCGAAATATTGGCTTAGAATACCTGCCTTCTCTTCTGGAAGTCAGAGGGACTATCTACTGGGATGGCGTGTCTGCTGCGGAGGTTGATGCAGCGTTTGCTGCTCTGAGAAATGCATGCAAGTTAAATCGAAACCATCCCACACTAAACATGCGCAAATTTCATTCTAAGGTACGATGAATATTTTGAAGATCACATCAAGTTAATATCCCTGCATTCATTTCTGCCTTTGTACAATTATGTCTCTTTTTGGGCACATATACTACTGTTTGTCTCTGCACATTTTACTGGCCCTGTACTAACCGGTATTCCTTAATCGAATTCGATTTTTCAGTGGGAAGATGGTGATGTTGATGTGAACAAATTCAAATTTTAATCGGAGCCATGCGTGCATGCAGTGTACGTAAGTACTCTCTCCACACCCTATTCTGTATCGACAGATGGCGTTGCCATATCAAACGCACTAGTTCTGTGTGTTGCATTGGCAACTTCTGAAATTTTCAAATTTTGTTTACAAAACGTACTAGTAATAGCCATGATTTCTGGCTATTACTAGCAACTAGGGTGACTCTACAGAAGTAACAGAACCGTCCCTTTCTCATTATGAAAATGCATGTATTTGTACATCCATACAGATGTATGACTAGCTTATATCTTTTTATTTTTGAGAAATAGTAAATGGCCTATTTTGTCAAAGATGGGACTACCCAGCATATTTTAGCTTATCTTTTTTTTTTCAGTTCAATCCATTCACATTGTGGCTGGTAGTGGCTGCGCATAGATTCTGGTTTCTTTTATCTTATCTTTGATATATGACATGGTTATTTCTCACCTTTGGTTTGTACATCAGTTGCCACTCCTTCAATCAGTCACCTAGAACATATCTTTTTTATGATTCGCCATATATCGATGTATTTGTTTTGATTGCAATAAAGCTTCCTTTTCCAAAAAAAAAAAGATGATTCTACCTACCCAAGGAAATAAAGTTTTATAAGTCATCAGATAATTTATTGTTGCAGGCTTAATTTCGCTCAAAATAGAATTCTTGATAAACCTACTTCCTCCTGCAGAATCAGCTCTGGCAGATTAATCTGATATTCTGATGCAAGATAATTTCTGCTGGAACGGTGGCACTGCACAAACGGTGTTGGCTTCTTTAGGCGCCAGACTACAGTGGGGTCATCTTGCCTTGTCATCCAGTGTGTATCTGCTTATGTCCACACAAGCTTTTATTTAGAATACGATTCATCAAAGTTTCAGTGTACTATTGTTTAGAGACTGCAACATTTTTTTGCTTGGCTTCTTGCTCAACTGCTGGCTTGTTATTTGTTTCTTCACCTTTCTGGAGCACGTAGCACGTGCAAGTACCTAATAAGTTTTGGAACGTATCTATATGTTTTCCCTAAATTTGAGGAGGCCGATGTGTTTCTCGCCTCATTCATGGAATTTCTTATCTTGATGAAAGTCTGGATCGTTTTTAGCAAAGCCAGATAGTAAATTTACTAATTTCTTTGGAATGTTGCATTGTAGCGCAGACTACGTGAAAATCGAAGTTTGGTAACGGACGAAGGCCTTGTTTGGATTACCCCAAATTCCAACTTTTTTCACTCTCTCTCCATCACATCAATTTTTGGACCTATGCATGAAGTATTAAATGTAGGTAAAAAAAATAACTAATTACATAGTTTAGTTGTACATCACGTCTTTTGAGCCTAGTTGGTCCACGATTGGACAATATTTACCAAATACAAACGAAAGTCTTCTACGGGAGTTGAATTCTAACTTTTTGAATTCCAACTCCAATCCAAACAAGGCCGAAGACAACAAGTTTGGGGAAAAAAACCGAAGTTGGGAGTGCTCGTGAGGAGAATTGCTTTGACCCGAATTTTCAGATCTTTAGAATTAGACCATTCTATGTTCAAATGCATCCATGTGCAGATACAAGGGTCATGTCTAGATCACTATAAAGTTAACTAACGGGGCAAGGAAATACAGAACCAAACGCATGAAAAATCATTGGCAGTTTGCATTGGCAGTTTGTCAGTAATACCATCTGATTGAGAATGATAGCCAGGGCTGCTGCAGCTGCAGAAAACCCGAAGTCATTTTAACGCTAAGAGCGTGCTCTCGAAAAAATTTTAACGTCAGGCCATGCGATGGTCTGATGGAGCGTGTAAAGTCTGGTTCCACGAGTGAAGAGGCCCAGGACATTTGGTTCAATTAGCCCAGGACGCCGCCCAAATTTCCTAGAAACAGCTCTTTAACGGCCCATGGAACCCCAACGACCAGCCCAAGAAGAATAAGCCCCCGACGGCGAGCCCAACAGAACCCACTTCTTGCCGGCAGCCGCCTCCCGCTCGGCGCTCCGCATTCCGGCATTCGCTCGGCGCTGCTCGGGCCCTCGGCGAGACTGGAGACGGCGATGGCGACAATGGGATAGCGCATCCGCGCCCGAGCTGCGACGCGTCACCGTGGTCGGCTCCGGCCTCGCGTCCACGCCCGACGGCTGACGCCCCAGCTGGCCGGTGGCGCCCCCTTGTGCAGGCTGCAGCCCTACCCGGAGGCTGGAGGGCCGCGGCCGCCCCACCGGCGCTCGACCGCCCCGTCCGTTCGGCTGCAGCCGGCAGTGGACATCCTGCAGCCCGCCTCGGCTGCTCGGCTGCCCGGCTCCAGCTCCAGACCTCCAGTGCTGAGCGCTCCACGCTCTTTCTGTCATTCAGGCTTCAGCCCTTCTGCTGTTCTCTTCTGCAGCCAGGCGCCGCCCAGGCTCAGAGCTCAAGGTGAGAGCAATACTGCATTTCACTTTTCATTTTTGAATACTCAGTGAATGTCAATGCTAGTTCCTAAAATAATCGCATTGCAATGTGCAATGTTTCATATCGTAGGACATAGGGGGGCTACAATGGGAAGACATTTTAGTAAGAAAGATGTGCCCAAGAGTAGTGCTGGAAATAAAGAGAATTGAGTTCCTGATTTAGGACGTATGAAGCCAGTTAATGAGTTCAATAGGGATGATGCTAAAACAGCATTTCTACAAATGGGTTCATGCAAGGTTCCACAGGGTAAAAGTCAAACAAGAGGTTTTGTTGAATCATGGCTTGGTCAATTTGATTGGTTACAGTACAATATTCACAATGCAGCTTATTGTTTCTATTGCTATCTACTTAAGCCACAAAAACCCAGTAATATTGGTAATGGTACTTTCACCAAAGTAGGGTTTAAGACTTGGAAGAATACAAATGATGCTTTCAAGGAGCATGCTCAAGCAATTGATGGTTTTCATAGCAATGCAAGAAAGTACACCCTTGATGTCAGTAATCAGAGGCAAAGTGGACTGTGACAAGTGCGGCAGATGAAGAGGCATATACAGCTCGTTTAACTATCATGTTTGGCATTGCTAGACTTCTCCTTATGCGAGTTCTTGCCTTTTGTGGACATGATGAGTCTGAAACATCAAGAAATAAAGGGAACTTTCTAGAGATGCTCGAATGGTACAGGAAGAAGGATCCTAGAGTTGTACTTGTGACCGGTGAAAATGCTCCTAGGAATAATCTAATGAGTTGTCCAATAGTTAAAATTTTGGTTAGGGCTTGTGCAGAGGAGGCAAGTGAGGTAACTAAAAGTGAAATAGGAGGTCGTCATTTTGGAGTGCTTGTTGATGAGGCTCATGATGCATCTGTTAAGGAACAAATGGATGTGGTCGTGAGGTATATATCATTTCTTAATTTGTCTATTACATTGTTTTTTCCTTCTGTTTTCAGTTAACCATGTTTTCCCTTTTCTCTTGTAGGTTTGCCAATGATGAAGGCAATATGATTAAGAGATTCCTCGGGATTCAGCATGTTCCTAACACTACATCACCTTCACTAGAGGTAGCATTGGATGCTATGCCTACAAGATATGGTCTATCTATTTCCAGAGTTAGGGGTCAAGGATATGGTGGAGCCTCCCACATAAGAGGACAGTTTCATGGATTGCAAAGATTGGTATTGAATGAAAACCCATATGCTTTTTACATCAATTGTTTTGCTCATCAATTGCAATTGGTGGTAGTTTCTGTAGTCAATTGTTGTGGTTCAACTTATGATTTCTTCAATCATGTCACTTCGATTGTCAATACTGTTAGTGCTTCTTGTAAGAGAAAAAATCAGCTTCTTCAAGACCATCATAAGAGGCTTGTAGAGCAACTAGATAGTGGTGCTATTTTTGCTGGGAGAGGACAAGACCAAGAAACTAGTCTTCCTAGGCCTGGTGATACAAGGTGGGGTACACATCACAAAACATTGACACACCTTTTATCGATGTGGTACACTGTACTAGAGGTGCTAGAAAATATTAGTGATGATGGAACTGATGGGGAAAAAAACTACAGCATCTGGACTGATACAAATAATGGAGTCTTTTGAATTTGTGTTTATATTACATCTTATGATCAGAGTATTGGGCAAGATTCAAGAACTGTCACAATGTTTACAAAGAGAAAATCAGAACATTATTCATGCAATAGGATTAATTGGATCTGTGATGAGGAATATGAATGACATGAGGGAAAATGGTTGGGATTCTCTTTTTGAAGAGGTAAAAAGCCTTTGCCTCAAAATGAACGTAGACATTCCTAGTATGGAAGATCAAATTCCAATTAGAGGTCGTTCGAGATTACGCAGTGCCAACTTGGTGAGTTACTACCATCATTTTCATCATGGAATTTTCAATGTTGTGATTGATCAGATTCTTCGTGAGTTAAACAATCGATTTCCTGAAAGATCAATTCAACTATTGAGACTTGTTGCTTGTCTTGATCCGAGGGATTCTTTCACCAACTTTGAGATAGAGAAGTTAATTGAGCTTGCTAAGATTTATGTCGATGACTTCTCAGATTCTGACTGCTTGAGGCTTTTGGATGAAGTTCCTATATTCATTGATGAAGTTAGAAATGACAATGATTTCTCAACTTGTATTGATCTTCGAAACCTTGCTGAGAAGATGGTTCAAACTGATAGATATACACATTTCCCTTTGGTGTGCTGTCTGATTGAACTTGCATTGACTATCCTAAAGACTGAACGGGAAAATAAAATAAATGATGATTGGATGAGTATTAGCATGATAAGTATTGAGCGGGATTTGTTTGCATCAGTTGAAGATGAAAAATATTCAAAAGCGTTTTCAAGACTTAAGTAACCGTATAATAAATATGCCTCATGAGCGCAACCCCCCCCCCCCCCCCGTATCTGTTCATTTTAGTTCATAATGTTATCTTTTTTTGAAGAATTATAATTTTTTTAATGTTTTTATGCAGAGCTAAGGATGGCAGCTAAAATGGACTGGAATGCGAAGACATGTAAGATCTTTTAGTTATTTGATAATCTTTATTTTTATTTTGTATCCATAATGTTTTATATATTGCTTGAGCACTTTGAATTGATAAAGTCATTTAATGTTTGAAATGAAGAAGCCCCTGAGCCGTCAATATTCTCTGCGATGCAACGCCATGGTCTGGGCTCTGAACTACAGACGAGCAAGAAGTACCTGCAATGTGGAACCACTGAATTCTGTCTTGACAGCTGTCAGCTGCCGTCGGACACCACTTGGGTAGTTCGATCCTCTGGAGCCTGACGTCGTCGAACCCTGCTATGTGGAACTACTCCTTGTATTCTTCCTTCTTGGGGAACAACATCCACATATTACCAAGAGAAAAAGTTATATAACTATCTCTGTTAAATTGTACTTTATTTTTTATAGGGAAGCATTAAGTTTTCCCATAGAAAATACTAATGTCAATGTTAGTTCCTAATAATCGCATTGCAATTTGCAATGTTTCACATCGTAGGACATAGGGGGGCTACAATGGGAAGACATTTTGGTAGGAAAGATGTGTCGAAGAGTAGTGCTGGAACTAAAGCGAATCGAGTTGCTGATATAGGACTTGTAAAGCCAATTAATGAGTTCCATCATGATGATAGGGATGATGCTAAAAGAGCATATCTGCAACTGGATCCATGCAAACCATTTAGTCATATCCCCCCAAATGGTTTGATATTTTTGGTAAGAGTAATCACCATTGTAACTTTGTTGTCAAAAAAAAAAAATCAGTATTGTAACTCAACCCTACATAGCCTAGGCTATTGTAGGGATCGCTTCTATGTAACATGTTGTTTGCCACCTTCTTTTTATTAATCAAAGCCGGCTAAAACCAGATCTTTTAAAAAACATAATAACTAATGACGTTGAGGCATATATTTCCATGGGACATGGTTGAGTTCCTTGCCATTGATTTTACTTCAAGATGGATCCTGAAGGCATGAATCAACTCATTGCCAATTTCCTCCCAACCTATTGGTTTCAGTTTATCTGATGCTATATGGAACTGTGCAAGACGTTAACTTAAGCAAGTTCAGGTCAGTTTAGAATTTTTTTACTTGCATCCTATGGCGTGAAAAATGTGAAGCCGCCACATAAGTCAATTTATAACCTTTTTTTTTTTAACTTGGAGCCTGTGGCGTGTGAAATGCAAAGTCGCCACATAATCCTGAGCTGAGCACCAAGCTTATTTCATGCATGCCTTAAGTTTCCACAATAATGTGGAGTTTTCTTAGTTGATTTGGACATTTGGTATTGTTTAATAAAACTTTTGGACATTTTGTCATTGCACCTAAAAAAGTACAGGAAAGTGAAGTTTATTTGTTGACCATAGAAACCTTAACTAGCGAATCCACTTAGCAGAATATTCAGCATATCAGCATTTTTCATCTGACGACCAAGTCTATCTCTCTGCTCCCGTGGCCCCACCTGGACCCCACAGGCCCCACCATGTCGAGCAAAAAAGGGTGCAGAGCACGAAGCAGAGCAGCAGAACTTCACCTGCTCCGCCGCCGCGCCCGCCTTCGCTGCTGTGCCCCCCGGCCACCATGGAAGCAGATCCGCCGCCGCCGGCGAGCGCGCTGATGGAGGAGCTCGTGGAGGAGGTCCTGCTGCGCTTCCCACCTGCCGACCCGGCGAGCCTCGTCCGGGCCGCGCTCGTCTGCAGGCGCTGGCGCCGCATCGTCACGGCGCCGCGGTTCCGCCGCCGCTACCGCGACCTCCACCTCCACCCGCCGATGCTGGGCTTCCTCGCCAGCGGCGGCGCGGGGACCCGCTTCGTGCCCACCTCCGCCTTCCGCCCCGCAGCGCCCCTCGTCGGCGGCTGGCGCGCGCTCGACGCCCGCCACGGCCGCGCCCTCCTGCGCCGGGACGCCGGCCGCGACGCGCCCGCGCACTGCGATTGCGAGCTCGCCGTCTGGGACCCCGCCACGGGCCGCCGCACCGACCTGCCCCGCCTCCCCTGGGCGCCGTACTACTACTACCCCTACAGCTGGAACGCCGCCGTGCTCTGCGCCTCCTCCTCCGCCGCCGCCTGCAATCACCTCGACTGCTCCGGCGGCAGCGGCCACTTCCTCGTGGTGGTGGTGGGCACCAACCACGCGGAGATGTTCGCCCACGTCTACTCGTCGGAGACCGGCGCGTGGGGCGCGCCGGGGTCCTCTCGGCACCCCGACGACAACGTCGACTTCTCGCCCAGCGCGCTTGCCGGGAACGCGCTCTACTTCGCGTTCCAGACGGGCACGGCGGCGCTGGAATACGATCTGGACACGCGGGAGATGGCGGTGGTGCGCCTGCCGCCGCCACGCTTTGACTGGCAGCGCGTCGTGCTCGCCACTACGGATGATGGTCGTCTGGGAGTCGCCACGGCAGGCAAGTCCACGATATACCTTTGGGCGAGGGAGGCGCGGCGTCGAGGAGATGGGGATTGGGTACAGACTAGAGCCATCGAGCTCGACACGCTGCTCCCTGCTGGTGCCATTTCAGCCTTTCCTGATGTGGTTTGCCTTGTGGATGGGGTCGGTGTCGTTTTTGTGAGGACGGCTGGTGGGCTCTTCACCATTGATCTGAAGTCTCGCCAGGTCACAAAGGTATCCAGTGATACTGCCTTCTCCAGCATTTTTCCCTACATCAGCTTCCACACTCCAGGTAATGCCTTGTCCACGTTCGCGCTGTATGTCTTTGTCCCAGTCCCAGTACCTTTGCTTGTATGTGATGAACAATGAATTAGTAGGGTGGATATCATGACCCAATAAAACAAATTGCTACATGTAATGAGCAGAATGGGGGGGTCTTGAAAGTTGAAACTTATATGAATGTAGGCTGGCCAAGTAAACTACCCAGCAGGAGAATGGAAAAGCAAAAATAAGGGTATTAACTACATGAGCTTGTAACACTTCAAATTTCTTGGATACGATCTTTCAATGTCACCTGATAACATAGATGATATCAATGCCAAACAAAGGATAGCTGTTACCCGGTAGCCTGTTTGATTTCCCAGCAGTTGTTTTACGTGCATGGTCAGAAACTATTTTCTTGTAAGTGGTAATAGGTTTTAAACCAGCTGATGTTATTTCCTAAATTTTTGTATTTCTGTAGCACTGCAAGTTGCCTCAACTGGTGAGGGTCCAAGTTCAGGTGCATAAGCTGCTTATGTGCAGGTTTCTCAGTCAAGGGGAAACTTAGTCACTTCTTGGTGGGTTCTTTGTTTTAATTCAAGGGCTCTATGTTTTGTCTAAAGGATTCTATCTTGTAAATTTGTTAGTTTGATCACTGCCTTGTTTGTAAACTGGTAACTCTGTGTGCTCTCCTGAACTGTAGATTGCAATGAAATCCTAGAATGAATGTGATTTCCATTGTGTGTACATATGTATGCTAAAGAAAACAACCATTTGAAATTATTGTTCTGCACTTTTGTATGTGCTGTGTAACTTTTGCTTAATTTTAGTTTGATTCCATATCTTATGGAATATGAAAACTGAAGAAGAAAGCAAGTAATTACTGAAATCCATTGTGCCATTTTCAATACTTAGGAGGCATTTAAAGCTCTGAAGCATTCAAGTAATTTTTGGTAAGCACCAGTCATCAAAACGTCCAGGCCCTATATGAAGGGTATGACTTCTGCATGGATGATTTCAGTAGTTCAGTTCATACAGAAATTGTTAAAAGTTCCTAGGTAGTACGAATGGGTCTTAACTGTGTCTATTGAGTGCTTGTATGTTTTTTGTTCACTCACAGAAGAAAACACATGAAATTGTTGAAAGGGTGACTGGATGTGGTCAATATTCCACAGGACAGGCATGCGTATTTATTGATTTTTAGTCATTCTTATCCTGTAATCTGTACGTACACTTCAGCAGCAGTTTCATGACTGTGAAATATTCAAGATGCATTTTTCATATTTAATCAAGATATTGTCATAGTATGTTCTATTCCACTGCTCAGGTAATGTTTGCAGAGTGCTATCCTTCTGAAATATGAAGTAACACAGAGAGTTGGGAATTTGTAGTGCAAACTCTTTGCACTCGGCCTAGAGGCAACTCTTGTTCAGCCAGTTAGCCAAAAAGTCCAACAGAGGACACTGGTAACAATTTGATTTCTGTGATTCTCATATCGTAAGTTCTCTACAGTGAAATTATATAGTAGATGTGATGTATGAAAGTCTAAGCAAGTAAATAAAAAATCAGTAGAAAGGGTCAGAATTCAACCGTCAAGGGCTGTACCTATCGAAGTAGACAATCAGTAGAAAGTGTAAGGAAGTAAATAAAAAATTGATAAGAATATTATTAAGGTAAGGGTCCCAAAAGTCTTACATGTGAATGGACTATTGACTCTCTCAATTTAGTTTTTTCTATATGTTTTTGCTTCTTGAGCCCAGTTGTTCTAATATGCCCTTGCTCTCCCTTGAGTTCTGATTTGAAGCATAGAATACAGACTACAGAGTCAGTTTCAGAAACATCAATACTCATCTTGTGTTTTCTTAGTTCTCACCCTTCCTGCAGCGTTGCCTTCCTGAGGAGCAAGAGAGCCCAAATGGAAAGTTTCCTTTCTGCAGTCCTGAGTGAGCTGATATCTCGATCCATAAATTTCATCATCAACAAGTGGTCAAAGCCACTGAACATGGAGGAAAGCCTACAAAGGGCTATTCTCAGAGCTCAGATCATCATTGAGGAGGCCATGGGACGGCACATCACAAATCAAGCCATGCTCCTGCAGCTGGGCATGCTAAGGGATGCCATGCACCGAGGCTATCATGCACTTGATGCGTTCAGGTACCAGCCTTACTATGGAGAAGATGGCGATGATCCAGCTGCTAGGCGGTTTATGCCCCTATCCAAGGTACCCTCTGCAAAGGATCCATATTTCTCCACTCGAACTGTACAGTTCCAGGAACAACTACGAGAGGCACTTGACATATTGAGCTCCATGTTTGTTGATATGAATGAGTTGGTCATGTTCTTGATGAGCTACCCTCGCCTGTATTGCCAGCCTTACAACATGCATATCCTTCTGGGTAACTGCATGTTTGGTCGCCAGATGGAAGCAGAACTTGTCATTAAATTTCTTTTGCACACAAATCCTCATAGTTCTGAAGAATTGGAGGTCCTGCCAGTTGTTGGCCCATTCAGAGTCGGTAAGAGTACCTTAATCACTCATGTTTGCAAGGATGAAAGAGTTAATAATTATTTCTCAGAAATCTTGTGGCTGCACGACCGTGATTTTATGGATGATGAGCTGACTTTCAGACAGGGATCTGCAATGAAACAGCAAAATTGTTTGTCAAACTTGAAGAAAGCTAAGAGATTGCTAGTTGTTATTGAATTATATGGAAATCTGTGTGACGATGCATGGAATAGGTTTTACCTTGCTTCCAAACAGAGGTTTCTTAGTGGTAGTAAAATCATAGTGACAAGCTGTTCAGACAAGATTCTAAAGTTTGGAACGACACCAGCTCTAACTCTGAAGCACATGTCCCCTGAAGCTTATTGGTATTTGTTCAAGACACTTACATTTGGAAGCATGGATCCCGAGACGCGCCCAAGGTTTGCACAACTGGCCATGGAGATAGCCAGACTGCAGAATCGTTCAATCAATGCTGCATATATCACCTCTTATTTGTTGAGGGATAATTTTAACATAGACTTTTGGTGTAAGGTGCTGAGCTTCTTGAGAGGGTTCATCCAGAACCATATCTCCAAATTTAGTGTGCATACTTTTGATTTTATAAACCAAAACAAACCTGTACCGCATGGAAGAATGGCTTCACCTTCTGAAGATTTCATGATTTGTCATCAGTATCACCTCACTTCCCAAGAGGAAATTCCAGAGATAAGAATGCAAGATGTGTTATATGGAAGCATTAAGAAACATGGAAAATTTGAGGTCCTAGTATGGAGATCTCAGATACCCCCCTACTACAGCTATGTCCTTTCTTGTGAGATTGAAGAGCGAAAAATTAGAGGTGCAAAGAGGAAGCGTTGTATGAAAGACGGAGCCACATTCTGTTAGGTGTATCATTTCCTGGTTTATGCATCAACATATATAATTTTATTCACTTCTTTTGGGTAGGATGTCATAAGTTAGAGTAGAGTTAATTCTGAAGTGTGCTACATTTTCATTTCTGAAGTGTAAGTGCTTATCTATATAATGACACATGAGTTAAGAGTCATATGTTTTCATGGGATATGGTGAATCCTTTCTTGATGTTGGTTTTACTCCAGATAGCATCATAGCAGCCTCAGCCTGGGCCAGCAGGCCATGTTTGGTGGTTTGCATGACTGGTTGCAAGCCAAGCTGAGTCTTGTTGGTTCAAGACGATTTGGCACCCTGCCAGTCTCTGGCCCAGAAAGAGCTGGAAATTTACTGGAGTTAGTTGTAACGATTTTTTTTTTCACATCATAAGATTGCATAGGTACACAAATCTTTCAAGTGCCTGTACTGTAAGAGTGCAGCAGTTTGATCCAGTATAATGCTTGCTCTGTTTTCTTTTGTACACTTAAATGAATGCGTTGGGAATTTATTTGCTTGCTCCTGTGAGAATTAAGTCTCATTGTCTTGCTCCTATGAGTGTGCTAAAATCACACCAACTTAAAGATATCTCCTGCAATATGCTATGTAAAATCACACTAGTAATTTTGGTAATGGTACATTCACCAAAGTAGGGTGTAAGAATTGGAAGAATGAAGTAAAAAGAAAAAAAAAGAGAGAGAGAGAGAGAGAGAGAGAAGAAGAAGAAGAAGAATGCAAATGATGCTTTCAAGGAGCACGCTCAAGCAATTGATGGTTTTCATGTAATGCAAGAAAGCACGCCCTTGATTTCAATAATCAGAGGCAAAGTGTACAACATGTGTGGACTGTGACAAGTGCGGCAGATGAAGAGGCATATAAAGCTCGTTTAAATATCATGTTAGGCATTGCTAGACTTTTCCTTTTGCAAATTCTTGCCTTTTCGTGTACATGATAAGTCTAAAACATCAAGAAATAAAGGGAACTATCTTGAGACGCTTGAATCGCACAGAAAGAAGGATCCTAAAGCTGCACTTGTGACAGATGAAAATGCTCCTGGGAATAATCTAATGAGTTGTCCAGTAGCTCTGAAAAATTTGCAGAGGAGGCAAGTCAGGTAATTGAAAGTGAAATAGGAGATCGTCACACTTTGGAGTGCTTGTTGATGAGGCTCGTGATGCTGTAATTTTTTTATGCAGAATTAAGGATGATAGCTAAAATGGTGTGGAATGTGAAGACATGTAAGATCTTTTGGTTATTCGATACTCTTTATTTCGTATTTTTGTATCCATAATGTGAAGACGAGAAAATATATACCAAATTTGTTCAGTCCCTCACAATCAGTTATTTATCAATGGGAAATATTTTAAACACAGCAGGATAATCAACAAGTGATCGGAGTTAGAGATCAATTTGTGTTGGTTTGGGAAGTGGACTTCTCCAGCAGGGCAGCAGGGGTGACATTTTGGCTGTCCACCAGTGTGTTGAGCCTGTGGTCAGAGTTCAGCACTTTTTTTTTTTAATTTAACATAGTCCAGCACTTCGCCAGGCTCCAGTGTGTTGCACCTCTTGTCATCAGTCCAATGCCCCGGGTGTGTGACACGGTCATAACGTACACTATGGAGATGATACTACAGAACCAGAAGGCCTCCTTTCTGTGCTGTATGAACCTGTGATACTCACTGCAGACTTAGTGCCACATACTCTGCACCTGATCTCACACTGCTACTATTTTCTCAAAGTATTCAAACCGACCTTGGGAGGCCCCAAGAACCCTAACCCAATGATTTCTAAATGTTGGGGAAGAAGCCATTTCTTGATCTCTGAATGCAAACTCGGACCAAATAGAGCAGGATAAGGCTGCAGCCATAATTTGACATAACAAAAAAAAAAAAAACTAACTAATGGGAAACGAGTTAAGAAAAATCCTGCAGAAGTCTTTTAGGTTTCTTGATACATCTGCAAGGAAATATATAGAAGTCACATATCAGTGCACTTGTGAGGTGAGAAAGGTGGCCAACTCCTGGCCTTGATCACTACAGCTCTCAATGACCCAATCTGGGTACAATTTCAGGCCACAGAAACTTGAGACCTAGCAGCAGCCATTTAACAAGCATCTATGATCAACCACTTGTTACAGGGCCATGGGCCAGTGTCCTGTACCCTTATAGGTTATGTTCAGTTTCCTGATTCTACATTCATGGAGAACCCAAAGTCTCTGATCAACCACTGTGCATATACAAAAAAATATGTCAAGACGACCAAGATTATAATGACAAACTATATTGCACGATTTCTTCTGAATGAGAACCATGTTCATTTGTAGCTTTGCCACTATTGTAGACATTTATACAAACCCAAGGATATTTTCTTTTTACATTCAGAAGGCATTGCCAATACAAAATCTGTAAATTTGGTTAGTAGGGGAGTCTATGCTGCCAGGTTGAATTTATAAGGTTAGAATGATACTGTTACAGGGCCATGGGCCAGTGTTCAAGATTATTCCTCTAGACAGGCAACCAAACCATCAGCTCTGATCACATTTTGTTCAGAGTGAGCTTGGAGCAGATCACCCCAGTAATTTTGTATTCAGGTAACCAGATTCAAGTATTAATATTCCTCCCTAAGAAACTTCAAGGCTAGCAGTTTTTGTTTCACTTTGTTGAGCGAGCTTGCTCTGCCTCAAGTTTCCTTAAAGCAGAAGAACTTATTTTTTCCCCCTCCACACCACCAGAAAGGAGATCAACAACCTCAACCTAAAATTTAGGTAATCCACATTTGAATCAGTTGCATAGCGCATCAAGTAGTAGAATAAAATCAAAGGAGTTATAGAAGCAAGCACAAATGAACCTTCAACAGTGGGAGCCCTTTCTCTTCTCTTTTACTATTTACAGCATGTCCTCCATTTTCTGTCTCCTTACTGATATAAGCAGCATTGCTATATCAAATGATGTACAGTATAAAGAGAGGCTTAAAAATGAACATGAACTGTTTACATATTCAGAGATTACATATTTGAAAGTCCAATATTCTGAGATACTTCAGATATCATTAGTATAGTTTTGGAGTTGGTAGAGTAGTATTGAATTTTTTACCTTTTGGTAAGGTCATATGCACGAAAAACAAATGGATTAGTTATGGACAGCTAAATGCATGAAAAAAGGGATGGTGCTATTGTTGATACCTGACAATAATGGCATCCAACTTTTCATCGGTGATGGATGGCCCATAAGAATCCTCAATAGGCTCCACTTGTACTATCAGTTCTGGCTTTATGGACTGCATATAACAACAAACCAAGCATGGATTATTGTCAAACATCAAATGCTAGACAGAACACAGATACACAGGTATATTCTTGTTTTGTAATTCTTTCCCCCTATTACCCAATGCAGAACCACGCAAGAACATACATAATTAGAGATATGGAACTGATAATCCCTACAAATTCAAAGCCATGTATATTCAAAACTGAAAACACAGGGCTAATCTCCATTCCAGAAACTCCATCGAAAGCAAACTATGCTTAACAACTTTACTTAGAAAGAGAACTAGGAACGACAAATCTCTAGCTACATCACAGTAACAAATGAGCATGTGTAGTACAAACTAATTCTATTTCAACTGCAAAACCAACGAATTTCTGTAGCAAAACAACTACAACTTGATGTTTATGCAGCATCTCTGCATATATTAAACATAAACAGGTCTGGCACCCATTCCCAAATCCTTCTAATTCTTTAGCAGCAGAAATTGCACAGAACAAGAAAACAGGGTAACCACAACCTTGATGTAATCCTCCACACTTTTGATGCGCTTTTCGACGGGTTCAATCAGCTCCGCATACTGCAGCAACAGAATCCAGAAACCGACCGTGAATTATCACAAGCACAAGGCCCAGTAATCGAACTCATAATTTTCAGAGGAAAAAACTCAATCTTTGGGCAAAGGAGGGAGAGAGATGCCTGCCTCCTTATTGGCGAGCATAGGCCCCGTGCAGACGCCCACCACGATCCGGTCCCTCGCCAAATCCGCGGAGGCCTGCTGCCCACCAATTCCCCAATACCCCGAAGAAAGCAAGATTCAGTCGCAACTTTCAGGAGGGCCAAGAATCGATATGACTGTTTTTTCTTTGGCAGCACAGCACCTTGAGAAGGCGGCGGTGGCCGTCGTGGAGGCGGTCGAAGGTGCCGCCGAGGACCACCGAGCCGTACGCCGGAGTTGTTCCCGCCTGCTCCTGCTCGTGAGCTCCCGGCGGCGGCGCTCCGGCCGGTGTGTCGCCGGCATCGACCATTTTTCGCCGTGGTTTCTTTCTCTGTTCTAATTTAATTTAATTCAATGGGGGCGAAGAAGGCCGTGCAGGTACGGCTTCTTCTTCTGCTATGACTCTGAGATGTAGATTTACTGACATCTGGACATATTGTCGGCTTTCCCTCGAGAAAAGAACATATTGTCGATCAGCACAATGACTCGATGCTTTTTTTTTTCTTTTTTAGCTTGCCTAATTGCTGATGCTGAATGCTGACTCAGCTGACCGCACGCCACACCTACCTAGAATTGGCACATCTCTTTGCCATTTTGGGTTTCTCAAATCTTATTGTTTGACGACTTCTAAAATACTCCCACGGGAGAAACAAATTATATCTAAAGGTTAAAACACTTTTATATTAGAACCCTAAACTTTTTAGAAATCAACTAAGTCCAGATCTAAAGACATCCCTCTCTAGCATATTTATTACAAAGTGAACACAACAAAGAGTTCTACGTGCTGGGTCCTTCTCTTCATCTCCCGTCAACGTGGTACACGCCGAGCCGCCGCCGGCCCCGTCATCGGTGCCGAGGACCATCCACCATCCCCGTCGTCGGTGTCGACTACATGCGTGCTAGGGAGACCTTTTTGCGAAGTTAGGAAAGATGAGGAGTTGGGATGGCAAACTGTTAGAAACTTTTTTTTCTAATTTTGTCACCTTTTTCCGAACTAGCACCAACTATCAATAAAAATATTATTGTTATAGTAATACCAAATAAATATTATTAAATTTATTATGACATATATTATCGTACATCATAACTTATGTCATAAATACGAATGTTTTTAATCTATGTTTGGCTAAACTTTAGACACGTTAACTAATAATATATTTAGAATTGCATTTTATTATGGAATGGAACGAGCTTATAGCTCGGTTGGTAGCGTGTGGGAAGCTCCAGGAGTTTAACTCTCCATCTCCGCATGCCATGTTGTAAAAAATCTCTTTGTATGTCCCACGCCAAAGGGCTCGAGGTTTTCTCGATTTGTGTGAGAAAGTCTTATTCCTAAGCACAATGCTAGGGGCCATCATATCCCCACGAGTCGAGTTTTTTATGGAAGAAATAATATATGGGTATGATAGACGAAATTTTGAAGGAAGACACTGTACATATATATAGTTGAAATGCTCAACAATGAGTACGCTAGTCGCCATAAAACAACAGTTTCCCTTTGCAACTGATTAGCTTTCTTAAAAATGGTTGACAGTGTAAATCATATGGAGAAGAAACAAGGTTCTAAAAGGCGTTGTTCGAACTCACCTAGGCGCACCTCTACGCTAGGCGAAGGGGTACCACCAGACCAGTACCCTTGGTGGCACTAGGCCATTGGTGGCCGAAGGCACATAGGTCCACCTAAGGTAGGGGCGAGTGAGGGTGACGTGGATGTTGGGTGGCGGTGAAGGGAAAGGGAGTGGCAGGTAGAGTTCACCAGCGAGGACGGAGGAGGAGCGTCGGACAACGAGTGGAGGTCGCTAGTGTGGGAGGAGTGACAAGTGGTGCAAGCATGAGTGTGTGCGGGCGGCACGCCGACTAGAGTGGAGAGATAGTAGATAGATATAGAGAGAGGAACCACCGATGGCTTCTGATATGTGGGTGCTAGCGTGCAAGAGAGACAACAGAGCAGAGGATAAAAGCTTTGGTCTGTTTCTTATTTGATGGGTCTTTCTCTCTATTGAGGTCCACTTATGTCCCATTTTCATTTTCTTTTTTAGACATATGTGTGTGCGTCTAAAAAACGCTTTGAGAACACCCAAGCTTGTCTAGGCTCTAGGCGGGAGGGTCATCGCATAGAGACAGCTTAGCACCTTCTGTAACGTTTAGTACAAATGTACTGTATATATAATGCAGCCTCCTTAAAAGTTTCGGAACAAAAGTCAAAGATGGACAAATTTCCAGCATCTTTGAAGTTTCAGTTGTCTTATTTAATTCCTGTACCAGTGTCGTGCAAGCACTAGAATAGAAGTGGTTCGCTGCAGAAATACAAGTCCAAAAGTAAGAGCATCTCCAAGAGTTTGCTAAAATTCACTTGACAAATCTTATGTTTTGGTAAGTTGCTAAAATATTTGCCAAGTCAAAATTTGTACTCTCTCCAAGAGTTTGCCATTTGGACTTGATAAAATTAAAAATTAGGCCCACAAAACTCCTATTGGACCAACCGAAATCATCCGCGACAAGCCCTCGCGCGGTTCTTCTCCTCGTGTGACTCTACTACGCCGCCACGGTCTCTACTTTGCTCGCGCGAGTGGTCGTCCTTTCGCGGTTTGCCAACTCCCAAAAGAATATGTCAAGTCAAAAAAGAGCACATATCCTCCGACCTTTTCCATCTCCTCCACAAGCCAGCCATCTCCTCCACAAGGAGCAGTAGCACCTGTAGGTCAAGGCAAAATAACAGAACACAGTCTTCAACGTCCCATCGAATCAACAGGACCATGCACGTCCGGCCAAAGAAGAAACATGACCGTGAACGTTCAATTATAAAACACAAATGAATTTGTACTTCCACATATCCTTGCCTTGCCTTGCCCTAGCGTGACGAGCAAATATAGAGCAGCAGCACAGCGCGGTGGGCTTGCCTTGCCCTAGAGTGAGCAGCACATAGAGGCCTAGCGGCGGCCTGCCCTACCTGCGGCTTTGTGTTGCAGATGGAGATCGTACCTGCAGACAGGGCAAGCCGCCGGCGCCGTTAATCGGGTCTTCGATTGCGTGGAGGACAGGGAAGAACGGCGACGGGACTGCTTCCTCTCTCGTGCGCGAATTGGACGGGGACAACTCCTCACGCGCGCGCGAAGGGAAACAACGGCGCGCGGAGCCGCCAGCCCGCGATGGCAAGGAAGACACGCGCGCGGAGGCATGATTTGGCAAGTTGCTATTTTTACTAATTTTTTTCTTGTTGTTGGAGGCTAATTTTTGATGTTTTGCCAAAATTATATGGATGGCAAGTTATTTTGCCAAACTATTGGAGTTCTTCAAGCGCAAATTTTAGCTGAATAATTGACATTTACAGTTTGATTAAAAGAAAAATTTACATAGATTTTCAGTTAAACTGAAAATAGGGGTCCCTTGGGGCATATAATATAAACAGAGCAGATTTCGAACTTCAAGAGGACATGAACACATTTTGTGTCCCACGTTATTTGATGACGTACTGAAGTCTTATCCGTTACCATGATCAATGAATTACGACGGTGACATGGGCCACCTCTTGCTCTTGGCAGCATCTGCAAAATGCAGACAATATGATGGCCTGACGGGAGAGAAGGGGACCCCTTAACATCTGGTTTTCAGACTTCAGTGCACTGTCTCTTTCAGCGATCTCTTTCTCATACGAGTGGTATTCATCCACTGCTCAGAAACCTGTGTGTTCACAGCATGAGGTTTAAACATCAGCAGCACCAATTCAAAACTAACTAAATAATTCACACTTTACATTCACATTCAAGAAAAAAAAATCATGTTGCTTTGACTTCTGAACCAAATAAAAACCTGACAAGATTGCCCTTAGGATATATCTGAAGCAGGATCTATAGATGGTGAATCATTTATACAGCCACCAATGTACAGAATGATACCAAAAAAGATATAGAATGAGTCAAATCAGTAACTACAATTGATACTTCAGCTCCCTTTGAAGAAACTGATATTTCAAACTTGATTATCAACATGACTAACAAGTTTCGATGTTACCTTTACATTTCCTATGAATTGTAAAAGCACTACAAATGCAAGTCTCATTTACTCCTAACAACAAAGCTTTGGTGAAGTGAAACAACTACAGGTGAATTTCTCTGAACTCTTTATATACAACACCGCCAAGGTGGAAAACAGACGCTTCAAAGAGATAAGAGATGCCTCAACTGAAGCAAGTGTTCCTCATTTGAGATGTTGAGGGAGAGGCGCAGGTTTGTCAGGAGTGACTCTTGCTCCCATGTCAGGGGTCCTGCAGCATGGAAAGCTCTGACGGTGGATTGGTATGCTTGCAGCTCCAGCTCATGGACATTCAGCAATAAACCAGAGCCATAGGCGTTCTCAATCTCCTGCCCAGATTGACATGCAGACATAACATCATCAGGAAAACAACTGCCGATTCCGACTGATTGTTGGTTATCACTGGTATTTGCGCTGCAACTAGCCACTGAGCACTCGTTCTCTTCTCTGATGCGCAAAGGTTTCTCAGACAAAGGAAGAACTTTGCAAGCTGGTTTTATCTCAGAAATGTTCTTGGTTAGATCAATGTATCTGCTACTTAAAGGCCTATGAAAGTGATCTCCATCGATGGCATTCCTAGCAGACACCTTCAGAGGCAACTCATTCTTGGTTAACAGACGAAATTCATATGCAGCTACTTTCTGTTCCTTGCCTGTTCTTCTAACAAAATCATTAGGTGGAAGTGGAATCCTACTTGCTTCTAGTTTTCTCTTGACAGCTCTAGCACCAGTGGAAGCACAAATATTGGTCGCTTTCCTCTTAGCATAGTGATCAACCTCTTCATAGGCTTGATAGTCCTGTTCCATCACAAATTTTGAGTGATGAGAGTAGTAGTCAGCAAACCGGATTGGTTTATTCAGTTCAATGACCTTAAAAAGGGAATGATGCCACCACTTGTTTCTTATAGCAAAAAAATTCTATAGTAAAAAATGTTCAGTCTATAATAAGTTGGAAATAAGGGAATATTCAATTTTCAACTTTCAACAAGTGTTAATGCTTTCACAATAGACCAAACTAAACCATATAATTCAAAAAAGCTTAAATATCTATCTGCACTTTGTCCATGATCTGCATCCAAATTCCTAACTTTCATTTGAGAAAAAAAATCATTCCATGAAGTGCCTTTTCTGTCCAGGTGCGTTTTCTCATGTGGCAATAAAAAAAATAGCAGCCTTTCACTTTTAGACAAAAGTAATTCAGTGGTTTGAAGTTCAAACACATGCAATGGAACAATTTTCATTTGGACAATTATCAGAATATGAAACAAATATACTTCACAGATATTAACTAGAAATATAACTTCTAAATAGTATCTCACCCTGTCTCCTACAGTCAACTGCTTGCTATCATGTGGAATCCTCAAGAAAGATATATGGAATTCTCTTGGTTGGATGCAACCCGCTAGCCTGATGACAAAACAGTCATTCTTCAGCACTTCTGTAATCTTCCCAAGCCTCCACGAATTATGATCCAACACCTCGGTTACATCGCCAAGAACCCATCTACTTCGTCTGACTTGAACTGGTCGATGAGGCTTGACATCTTCAGTCTGCATGTTCATGGCTGCAAACTTCGCTTGAGCAGCCAAATGTGGAATACCTGAGCCTGAACGGCAGTGTTCAGGCTTAACATCCTTATAGAACGGCAGTCGTCTACTTTTCAACTTCATCATATCACACTAAAACCTGAGCCTGAAATGTATATGCACATAAAACGTGGACCATAAATAAAAGTCAAAAGAAGCACAGGGAAGAATATGAAAACATGAATGGATACAAAAATGAAGATCTTGTTTGTTAAGAGCCAAGTATTGTATTTCTAGGTAAAGCGTACAAGTAGAATACAAATTTCACCCTTAATAAATGATTTGACAGAAGAATGTCAAGGATATAAGTCATCAGAATAAACCAACAGCCTTATTTGTATGGTGTTATGCCTAATCAGATTACAAGTAGGCTATCTGAACAACATATTGTAATAGGTGTTTGTTGACAACATACAAACAAAGCAAGTTATTGAGACACCAAGATAGCACTATGCATAAAAACTGGATGAGGAACACAGAAAAGAGCTGAAGGCAGAGTCCTATAATCTGGATGAGCAAATAAATGAAGGCAAAGTTCAGTGTCCAACATTAAAGGTTGCCAACATGAGCCAAGAAATGTTTGGAAAACATGACTGAAAAAGATTCATAGTGGCATTAGAAGTAAGATCTTGTCCCTCACTTTGAGATGCCCAAGAGAAAAAAGAAAAATGAGAACTTGAACATTCTTATATACCCCAGATATTAGAAGGGCACAAGGCCACAAGCTATCCATTATATAAGCTCCACAAGCCCAGTCACAAAATTCAGAGTACGACCTTATATTCAGGTAGAGCACTGAGAGAGAACCAAACAGTCATGTAGGAAAAAACAATTAAAATCAATCAGCCTAAAAATTAGGTGAATGAACTAAGAATTTCTACATAATATAAGGAAATCAGGTCCCATATGTGAAGCAAGCTTGGAGAGTAAAGATGCAATCCCCTGCATGTCATTAGATGTGACTCAAATTATCTAAACAGGATAACTAAAACCAATTTAGCGAAATCACCTCCTGCTCTGACTTCAAGCTAAGAGGCTGAAGCGGGAGCAATTCCTCAGATGGGCAGATCCCAGAAACAGAAGACAATCCATACAGGCTGGAAACTTTTGTTCTTGAAAAATTCAAACCGCTTGCAACGTGTTGGACAGAACAGATGCCACATAACTTCAGCTAAATGCATATCTCAAATCCTAACCATTTAGAACCACAATCAAGATTCCTGACAGCATAAAGAAGAATAGCACACGAGCTCAGTCTGGAGACGTGGATGCAAAAATTAAATATAGATCTAATCCTGTACCACACTGGAAAGGCAAAACAGGAACTTAAATGGAAGAAGAAACAAAGAGAGATAGGAACAAGTTGCTTGTTCGAATCTTCAGATCCAAAAATGTGTAGCAACTGACTAGAAGATTTGATTTTTTCCTAACCTAACTACAACGTGGAAAAAAAATTCCAAGAAACTAACAACAAACTAATATGACCTTAAGCAAACCAAATAATGGGGCTTGCAGATCCGTGAGCACTAAATAAATCACCTCAAGAGCTCTGTTTTTCTTTGCGTTCAAGAGCTCTGTTTTTCTGACATAGATTTGGGGAAACAAAATCTAGAATGTCTAACTGAATTACTGAAAGACAGACAGCAGCAGCTCAAACAGAATCCAGGACAGAACTTACAGACATGCGAACTTTGAAGTCAAGGCACCCAAGAATCTGCTCTCAGCAGTTTCACCGGAAGCAAACCAACCCAAGTACCCAACCAACTCGCCTTGTCGATCTAGGAGCTAAAAAAAAAAAAAAAAAAAGAAAAAAAGAGTTGCTTCTGATGAACCACGATTGGGCTGTTCTTCTTCCGACCAATCTGAGATGGATTCCAAGGTCAGAATCCGAGAACGGCAGCCAAAAAACAGAGAGAAAAGAATTATTTTTTCCCAACTGAACTCCTAAAATAGAAATAAAAAATCGGATGAAAAGAAATTTAGAGCACCGAAGGCGACCAACCTTAGGGTAGGGGAAGATTAATCCGGCGGCTAGCAAGCAATCGAGGCGCCTAATTCCGGGGCCAACCGTATGAGAAAACGGTGTGCTGGCTTGTTCTTTATCTTGGCTGTTTCTTCCGGTTCTTGCTTTCCTGTTTCTTGCGTTTGAGTCATGGGGATTTCGTTTTTTAATTTAGTTTTAAGCTTCCATTTTTTTGGTAAAGAAAATTCATTTGATTGGTCACATGTTCCAATGTTCTTACTTGGAATGGTTTTGTTTATTATCTTATCTTTCATATAATTTCTTTTTTTTTTGTTCTTCTATTGCATGTTTATTATAGTCTTAGTGGTGGACATAATAACTAAATATTAGATTATGAAATTTATTTAACAAAATAATCAGTCTATTTTTTCAAAAAGAACAAAGCACAACACGCACGCTACCTATATGATGGCACACCTCAAGTTTAGTGTATTTCAGTTGGTTTCTTTGTGCAATAGAGACCAATAATTTCAATTGAAGTTACATCCGTACATATTTGTGATTTGGAACATAAGTGCTCTTTTGTACCCTGAAAATTTAACACAAATCATATATAAAAAATTACTTGAATCAATTTATTTAGAAAAAAATGCTAGTTTCAGGGTGGGAAATCTGTTATTCTAAAAAGGGTCTTATTTTATTTTCTATGCACAAAGAATAGAGAATGAGATTGGGAGGATGTCACTCGTTGAATGCCATTTTGATTTTAAGATATTCTTTAGGTGCTACTTATTATTTCAAGATCTTCTTTATTTAATGAGTAGGTAGCAACTAAGCCCAATAAATGCTCATTATATCAGCTTTTAATTTCTTTTAGACATCCTAAAGATAATACATTTTATATAGTGGACTAATGGCTAAAGAGGTATCTATTTGTTTTGTCTGAATCCATATCTGATAAAACTTGCATATGAATATTTGTATTTACATCTATTTCTGATATGAATGCTAAACTAAATGTGTCTAAATCTATTTTTTTTAACTTTTCTCTATCCGACTCTAGATCTTATTAAGAAAATCCTGGAATATCCAATTGTTACCTTTGTTTATGAGGAACATACACATGATGAAACTATTTAAAATTTACTATGAAGACTAATGGCACTACTTTTAGTACAGCTAATGATGTATCCACTGAAACTATTTAAAAGTTATCTAATCATATAGGATTAATGACTAATGATGTAAATTTAATATTCATATATAAGTATTAATGTAGCAATATTTTGATTTTGTTTGATTCTTATATATTTAGTGTTATAAAATATATTTAGACACACTATTTTATTTTTGTTGTGGAATATATTATTTTTATACAGTATACTTTAATTAATTAGTTTCCTTATAAACATTTTTATGTAGGATTGCAATAATTATTTAATTATACATTTTTTATTTTAACAAATAAAATATTTTAGTCGATTATAATTGTTAAACATAAAAAATATCTCTAGCATATACATTTTCCTTTACCAAAAAATTTTGTTTTTATCTTCCTTTTTTTCCGAGTACGTACTTACTCCAATTGGATAATCAAACTTCAACATCTCTAAGCCTTTGCTCACCACCTTGGTGTGGACTTAACCTAGATCAATCAATCACTTAGCAAAAGGTAAGTCTAAATAGTTGTCTCAATTATGAAAACCACAAATAGCGCTTTCATCTGGGCACCATAATTATTGAGTGGTGCTAAAAACAGCTCACCAAACCAATCTCCAAAACACATTTTCAAATCTTTTTCAAACCTTTTGAAATTTTCCTAACACTCCAAGTGTTGTCCCACGAGACACCAACACCTTCCGCACATGTTAGCATTTTCAAATCATTTCACAAAGGTTTTTCAAATTCTTCTCAAGCCACCACTCGTCTCTCTAAGCAAGACATGTTTAGACCTCTCAATTGGCAATAGATAGCAAAATGTCTTTGGTGCTCTTGATGGCTATCTATGCTAAATTGACCAATGCTCTTCTCTAAACACCTTAGGACGATGAAATGAAACGTCATACAAGCCATGCACCTTCCATTCTATTTCATCTCCAGTGTGATGCTCGCAAGCATATCCACACTCCCACATCATATTCCATATTATGAAGGATGACCATCAACAAATGTGGTTAACCTTGCAACTTGACCATTGTCCATTGCACGAAGCTCCTCCATCTCCACTCCATCAAGCCACTTGATATATTCACATATTACCACTTGGTTGGATCTCGTAAAATGATATGTTCCTCTTCATAGCTTCTCATGGCATTCATAGTCTATCGATCATAGCCTTGCTTTCTCTTCTCCGCTACCTCGTTCCATTAGCACCAAACCCTCTACTCACATTTCAATACCCTTGTGGTCTGTTATGTCCTAAGCCTCTAGCCCACCCTTCACAACTGCACAGGGTCCTTCGTAGCAAAGGTTTGCCTTGATCTTCACCATCTTGCCACATGAGACTATGCCATGTCCCATATTCAATATCCTTCTCCTCATACTGATCTTTAGTTCAACTCTTCACTAGTTGAGATATTTCCACACAAGCACATGTCATCACTCCATATGGCCTTCATATTTTTGTAACCTAGCTTGTTGACTAATCGCCCATTTATCACATGAAACCTCATTATCCCACCTAAGGTGATCATGCAATTAACAAAAAAACAAGAGAATTTCAAAGGCCCCTCTCTAGTTTACTTTGATAAAAAAGGTTTTAATGTGTAGCCTGATACACTTAATAAGAGAAAACTAAAGTAAACAAAATTAACAATGTAGAGATTCTAAGAACAAGAGGGATAAATATGAAGAGAAAGGGGAAGAAGTGGAGTTAGACAAGGAGGATGGCAAAATAAATGACCCTAGAATAGTAAAACCTTACAATCTTGAGTCAAACAGATAGACAGAAAAGAGGGACAAGCAGGAATAGGATAGTAGTGTGTGAAGGATAGTTTAGAGGACCTAAAGTCTCAGGATAAAAAAGTACAAGGATATCTAAAAGAGGGCAAAATATACAATAGGAAAGAGGATAGAAATAAGTACCTTGGGGAATTCTATAGCTCAGGACACCAGTGAGTAAATGGAAATGATGCTTGATTTAGAAAGAACAATGGTAGTAGATGACAATCCGTTAATACAACAAAATGTCAAAGACATGAAGAAGAAAGGTGGGCTTGATGAGGACTCAAATATCTTGGGAGAGCTCACAAAATGGTGACGTGCGTGGTGCAAGGAGTCGAATAAGCACCCCATGATGCATGAAGACTTGCAACAAGAAATAATGGGGATAATGATGCCAAATCAAATGATTATTTAGCTAAGTTAGCGGTAGGTTGCAACATAGTTCTATGTGACAACGAGGATGAAGTTGATGCAATGAATGACATCTTGTCACAAGTCTAAAAGAATCCAAAATAAGTAAAAGAGGATTGAGATATCGGAGGAGGACAGTGAGATAGAGTTAGATATGCCCGGAGGAACAAAAAACTAGATGTTCTTTTAAATAAACACCAAGTGGCGAATGTTGTTTGTCTAGAGGTAACTCTAAACAGAAGTTCACAAACATGGGTGGTGGGGATTTTCAGAGAACATCTTACATGGAAGTGGGTTCCAACCTAAAAAACACTCTAGAGTGATGATTATGGGAACTAAATAAGACTTAGTGGAGGTACAATGCATGCCATTTTTCAGTCTTATTCGGTGAGAAAGGGGGAGATACTTTTGTTGGTTGTCGATGAATGCTTATGGACCACCAATGCGTAATGAGCACAAACATTTTTTTCACAAAGAACTTAAAGAAATAATTTTGTGGTTCAACATGCCTATTATTATGGGAGCAAATTTCAATATGGTCATGAAAATAAATGAGAAGTCAAATAGAAATTTATAGAAGCATGATGCCACTATTAAATGATATTGTCAGTGATACAAGGTTGAGACAACTTGATATACATGGAGGTAAATTCACAGGGACAAACAAATAGACAAATCCTATAACAAAGGTCTTGGCTAAGATTTTTGTATCAACAAACTAGGAAGCATATTATCTTTTTTTTGCTAATTAATGTAATGGATCGGATGATGAAGTAGAGGAGAGAACTTTTCAAGTGAAAGCTCAAAACATCTAACTTAATTTATGAGGCAGAGGAATTGATGTGGCAAAGAAGAGGTGGGGAAACATGGCTGCTCAAGTGCGACACAACTACATGAAATTTCCATGGGATTTCCAATGGCCTAAAATGGAAATTCATGATGAAACAACTAATAGAAGGGAACCCTATTTTGTGGAAAAAGAAGAACTAAAAAAATATAGCACTGTTTTTTACAAAGAAATTGTTTGGGGGCGAAGGGGATCCCAAAATTAAACTGCATATTGACAATTGGAATGATAGAAGTCATAAGGAGTTAACAAAACATTTATTATGGAGGGAACTAGAAGGTGCCAACTAGATCAACCAATTTAGGCTTATTTGTCTTTTGAATGACATTTATAAAGAAATCACCAAAATATTGACTTTGAGATTAAATAGGATGACAAATAAAGTTATAAATGAAAACTAGACAACTTTCATACCTGGTAAATACACTCTGGATGTAGTGCTGGTGTCCCATGAAGTGTTACGAGAGTTGAGGTGTAAGAAAAAACAAGGGATTATTCTCGAGTTAGATTTTGAGAAAGCCTATGACAAAGTGATTTAGATTTTTGTGAAAGTGGTGTTACATACAAAAAAGGGTTTTGACAACAAGTGGATAGAGTGGATCATAAAAGTAGTTGAAGGTGGTATAGTGGCTATAAATTTGAATGGAGGAAAAATAGGGAATTACTTCATAAGTTATAAAGGCTTAATACAGAAAGACCGCTTTGTCCCCATTGTTACTTAATTTGGTAGCTGGTGTATTATCAGGAATTGAATTCATCTAGGCCCCAATTTGGTGATTTGATGATCATGAGTGTTGTGACTAACATGTATTTCGCAATGCCTTGCAAGAACTTATGGTGGGGAAATATTTTACCGCACCATACGGATTGATAATTATTTTTGTCTGATATCAAATATAGCATATCATCATATGCATTAGCCTTGTCAAAAGCTCCCTCGCAAATAAAGGAGAGATGGTAATGTAGTGTGACTATAAAGGTGGGATACAAACTAAAGCATATAGCTATTGGCTATTGCCTTTTTGATATCTTTGGCTGCCATCGTGATATCTTCGGCTGCCACCTCCCCCCTAAAAAAGTTTTCTGTACTAGAATTTGGCAGGTTTGTACTGCAGTACACTCTACACTAACTGGAAAATGGCTCAGGTTTATAGGCGGAAGTGGTCTCGACCCTTAGGTTTTGGGTATGCAAATGTTTGACAAGTATATATAAATCCAAAGCTGTATATTCTTTTTTTTTGCGAATACAAAGCTGTATATTCAGTGTGGTTTGGTGCTAATAATAAAATATATTTTATCATGAGGTACCTTTCACTACCAGAGCAGGGAACTTTCCTGTCGGCCAATTTAAATCCTGATGGGTTTTTAAAAAGAAGTATTATGCAAAGAAATGGGCTCACTATGATATTATTGAAGATGAAGATGGGACAACTGCTGCTGATCGTTTTAAAGAAGAATTTTGGGTAATTCAATAAGTGCAAAATGTCACTATTTTTAAATTTCTAAATATGATTTGCTTGCAGCTAACATTGGATTTTGTATCTATTTTGGCAATGTAGAGCATCTACTCAGTGGAAGATGAGTTAATGACACATGCAAAATATAATCTTGATAGGCTTGCAGCTAAGCAGTGTAGAAATATGATGTATGAGGTTCGTGTGGATGCTGTGAAGGAATACTATGACAAGTACCTTCAGCAGAGGATAAAGGATTCAGTGGCTCGCCAGACATTACTTCGTCAAGCCCAGTATGCAAAGGTTAAGCCAGACTGGATTTCTGAGGCTGCATGGCGTGCCATTTGTGCATACTGATGCTCACCAGAATATTTTAAGAAGCGCAGCCTTGGTCAAGATTCACGGAACCATGTGGATTTTGCTCAAAACAGGGGTGGATCTCGACCATATGCTCAAACGAAACAATATCTGGTAAGTTGAGATGAGCTGAACTCTACATGTCCACATAGTAATGTTGTGTTCTACAACTTTGTAATTAGATCTCCATATCACAGGGAAAGACCTATGGTCCAGAGGCAGCACTTGACATGAATACATTTTGCTCCATGAAGTCGGGTGTGAAAAATTGTGATAGAAGTGGAAATAGTGGTCTAATTCCAAGCCAAAAGACCAAACAACGTATTGTATGTCCACCTCATTTTTAAATATCTACGTGTCGGTGTTTCGTATCCCGGGGGGTATAACACCAACGAGTAAATTTCTATGCGTGCTCCCTAATCCGGATGGTGATGCAAGAAGGACACAAGTGTTTATCCTGGTTCAGGCAAAGAATGCCCTACGTCCAGCAGAGGGGAGAGATTTGTGTTATCTTGCACCGAAGTGCTTGTACAGGGGTGAATACAAGCGGGACTTAGCCGTGAATGAGTGTGTGAAAATGTGGGAACGTGTGTGTGTGAAGGCGTCAAAACGTGCCCTAGGCTAGGTCCTGGCATCCCCTTTTATAGGTCAAGAGGAGGCTCAGGAGTACAGAGTAGATAGGGCTGTCGTGGGCGTGACGTCGAGGTGCATGCGCTATGTCGAGTCGTCGAGACTGTAGACGCTCCCTTTGGTCCGGTTCGAGCCTGTAGCAGCGTGGGCGATGATGGCCTACTCGTCCTCCTCGATCGTGGGCTGACGTAGTCGAGGTATGGTGCAGGCGTAATCGAGCACGTGCGCCCGGGAACCCTGCTGTATGGTCATCGAGGTGGGAAAGACAGGGCACTGTGCGCCCCATGCTCAGGTCGTGTCCATCACCACTCCTCGAGCGGTTGGGGGCTGCCTCGAGAGGGCAACGATCCGAGCGACGGGACGGGACGATGTAGTTGGTGGTACGGAGAGTTGACAATGGCGTTTGGAGGGAGTGCCGTACGAGGCACAGTACAAAGCATGGCTTAACAGTAGCGCCTGCCATCCTTGAATCCGGGAGACGGGCAGCGTAATGGTGAAGCGACCGGCGTACGCTCCACTATTGCGGGTTCTATAGCCATGGGGTTAGGCGGCGTCAGCGTACGTCGGCGCTGTTCGAGCCCTGTAGCCATGTGCGAGCTCTGGACAGGCAATGATTGAGGGCGGACTCGAGCGACTGCTCGCTCGAGCGTTCTCCATCCCGCTCGAGCGGTTGCTCGCTCGAGCGGTTTGCGTCATCGTCTCGAGCGGTCGCATGCTCGAGCGGTTTCCGTACTTCTCTGTCGAGCGGGCGAGCGGCCGCTGCTCGAGTTTAGGAGGTTCTGAGGCTTTTGTGGGCCTGATAGTGGGCCGGCCCAGCTCGAGGGGGATTGGAGGCTTCTCTGGTTAGTCAGTTTTTGGGATCTTTAGAGAGGGATGAGGCTAACTTGCTCGTCTCTAATTCACCCAATTTAGGACCCCCTAATCTAGGTATCCGATAGTAGCCCCCGAGCCCTTGCTTGATTGTGAAAAAACTTCAAGTAAGGGATCATGAAGTGGAGTTGAAGTACCTAGACTTAGGGTCATGTTGTTTCGAGGAGTCATTTTGTCCTTTCTCCGTGGGGGGCGCGCGAGCGTCCCCCGCGGGGGTAGCCCCCGAGGCCCCAGAGGAATGAGGCATTCCTCTGGGGGCTTTGAGATGAACGGTTTTGCGTAAGAGTATTATTAACTGGAGTTGTAGCAGCTCGAGGCAGGAGATTCAATTACTCTTCGAGCCCCCGAGTATTTCCTGTTCCTCCCGTGTCGAGGGAGGTTGTTTATGTGACTCGAGCCCCGAGCCTCGAATGGGCTCGGGCCGGAGTCGTGATCCGTTCCTCGCCGGATCTCTTGGATCGATCCAAGTGGTGAGAGGTCGACACTACTCGCGACCGAGCGAGCGCCATACCCCCGTGAGCCGATGGCGGGTAGTCCAAGTGAGCTCGCCTCCTTTCGAGGGAGACGGCCGTGGGCCGGGGCGCTCTCATTAGAGCAGGGCGCTTAGTTTCCAGAGGACCGGCCCCGTTCGAGGGGACCGGCGGCTCGAGTGCCTCCCGTCGACGGGATCTCTTGGATACCTAGTGCCCCGCCTTGGACACGCCATCTGGGTTCGAGGGTTCGTTCTCGAGCGGAACCTTTCGAGGGTTCCTTCCCATAGGCGCCCCTAACTCGGGTGCTCGAGGGCGGCTGTTCGAACCCGTTCGTGGGTCAGCCTCCGCTCCCTCGAGACTTACTTGTGGGACCGGGGTCCCTGGGTTTCTTACCGTGTAAGGGGCCGTCCGTCAAGACGTCCCGTCGTTACGCCTGTTCGAGGCGCATCCGTCCGTTGCAAGCGGCGCGCCTTTTTAGGCGGAAACCGGCGCATCGTGGTGATCGTGGCTTGGCGACGGTTCCGCTCCGTCTCGCGATGCGTGCGCCCTATAAGTGGAGGTAGGTGGCGGTTTTGTCAGGGCAATAAATGCGGTTACCGTTTTTCGTCGAGTCCGCCGGGGGCGCGCGGCCGTTGGATGGCGTAATCTAGGCCGTTGGATGCGATTCACGCGGATCGGCTTGGGCTCTATAAATATGGAGGAGTAGGCTCCCGGTTCTTCTTCCCCGCATTCTCGCCTTCCCTGCCGCTCACGCCGCCAGTTGCGCTTTGCTTGAGATCCAATCCGCTGTTGTCATCATCCGCAACCGCCGCCGCCGCCGCCCGCGACCACCAGCGCCCGCGACCGTGCCTGCTTTCTGCGCCGCCGTTCCCCGCGCCACCGTTCCTCGTGCGCCGCCGCCGTCGTTGCTCCACCGTCCCGCTTCCGTCACCGACATGAGGAGGTCAGTCAGGAAGTTGGGTCAAAGCTCCGGTCAGGGTGCCGGTGGAAAAGGCAAGGGCAAAGGCAGGGAGGCTGCCAAGCCTCCCACGCCGGTGGTGATGGAGGAGGCGCTTCCGTGGCCTCGGTCCACGGTGACCGAGGCGATGCTGATCAACCTGGTCAATGGCGGATTGCTTCCGCCCAATCCGGCGGAGGGGACACCAGAGTGGCGGGTGCCGAACGACGACCACATCGAGCCCAATCCCCCGCCGGGCTACATCCTGAGTTTTATCAGGTTCCACCGGCGGGGACTTGGTGCGCGGCCGAGCCGCTTCATGCGGGCGCTTCCCCACCATTTCGGGGTTGAGCTCCAGCACTTCAACCCCAACTCCATCTCGCTCGCGGCTACTTACGCCGCCGTGTGTGAGGGGTACACAGGGTATGGCGCCGCGGTGGGACTGTTCACCCACGTCTTTAAGGCGACGCTCTTCACCAAGGCGGTGAAGGACAAGGAGGCCGCCGACGACGACGGTGATGACGGTGACGAGGAGGAGGAAGAGGAGAACGAGGAGGAAGAGGAGAAGAAGAAGAAACCGAAGGTCCGCCGCTACGTTCGAGCGGGTTCCTGCTCGATCGGGCTGAAGAGGAAGGAGTGCTGGCTATCCGGCGCGTGGACGTCGAACAACGCCGGCTGGGACCGAGAATGGTTCTACCTCCGCAACGAGGAGGGTCTCTTCCCGGAATACACCGGCGCCGTGCTAACCGCGCCCGGTTTCAACTGGACGCACGGCCGGCCGCGGCGCGCGCCCGGCCCGCATGGACTCCCCGCTCAACGCCATTTCGAGCCTCCGCAACCGGAGGTCCGGCAACCTCTTCTTCAACATTGCGCACGTGGTTGCCGAGTTCCACGGCCGCCGGGTGCTTCCGGTCGCCGAGCGCCCGCTACGGCTCGACCAGATGACGGAGGACGCCGATCCTGCGGCGCTCGCGGCCAGCAGGATGTCGGACGTGCCCCTCCCGGTCGCCACAATCGTGGCTCGGGTGCGTGACGCGATTGACGGCGGGAGGAACTTCGGCGAGAACCAAGATGGCCTCTTCTGCATGCGTCCGGCCTTCAACCTGCTGGGCTTTGTGAGTTTTTTCGAGATCCTCTTTCGTCGTTTCTTTTACTCGAGCGATCCTTATCGAGGCCTGTCCTCTCTCTTTTTTTCAGAATATCAACGACCACGCGGAGTCGAGGCCCCGGTGAAGGAGGACGCGCCCGTCCGCGAGGTAAGACGCTGAGGGCGAACGAGAACACGCCGCCGTGTGCTCGAAAAGGGAAGAGAGAGCAAAGAAGGCTCGTGACTTAGAGGAGACTCGAAGCGTAAGGCTAGGCGCCGCCGGCGCGTGAAATACGTCGCGGCGGACCCGACCGACCCAGTTCTAGTCTCGAGTCGGCCGACGAGGACGAGGGCGATGACGACGGGGAAGACGACGAGGCGACCGACGCGATGGCGCCACCACCACCCGAGCCACGACGCCTCCTCGCTCTCGCGTGCGGGGAGCTAGCTTTGGCGCCAGGCCTTCTGCGCGACGACTCGTCGCTGGTTCAGGCAGGCCAGCAGGAGGAGTCGTCGAGCCGCGGCGCTCGAGCGCCGTCGCCGGCCCAGGCAAGGCAGCGGGGGGGGGGGCGTCTCAACGCTCCAGCCACCGCGCTCGCTCGCCCCGCCGCTCTAGCCATGGCGGGCGGGCGCCATCTCCGACGCGGCGGGACTCTTCCTCCCGCCACCATTCATCTTCAACGGGCGCGCACACCCGGCAGCATGAGGCTGCAAACGTGCGCACTTCAACTTCTGCGCAGCCCAGCGAGCAACGCCGGGCTCCTTCCAGCGACCGCCGGGCCGAGCGGACCTCGACCCGCAGGACCCAGGATCCCGTAAGGGACGCCGTGCCCGAGCCGGCCAAGGTGTCGGCCAGAACGGGGGCGGCCGCCAAGGTGTCAGAGCCCCCGAGCGGCACCAGTGGTGGGCTCGAGGCCCCCAAGTCCTCGAGTGACTCGAGGGGGGCGACTGAGGCTCGATAGCCCCCGAGCGCTTTGAGCAGGCCGGGTGGCTCAGGCAGCGCCACCTCGACCGCGGGGTAAGCTTTTCAATCGACCCCGCTTCCTGTTGTCTTTTTCGCTTATGTGTGAACGTTTCGTCGTAGTAATTTTTGTTTTTCTCTTTCTTCCAGGACTAAGCGCCCTCTGCAGACGTTACCGTCCCTCCCCCCCATGCTGCCTACTAAAAGGCTGAGGACCACAGGAGGGTCGAGCGGCACCCCGTCGATGCCAGGTGGAGTGACCCTTCCTCCTTCTACTCCAGTTTGGTTAGAGCGGGCCAAGGATGCACTTAGGCGTGGCAGGCTGATGGCAGCTGCGTCCCGTGCAGGTGCCGGGGCTGTGACCAAGGCTACGGGGGATGAGGATGCCACCACCACCACGGCCTCGACGACCCTCCCGCTCGAGACCCGGTCGTCGTCAGGCGCGCTGGGCGACGCGGCGGCGGGTGACAAAGGGGCGGTGGCGCCAGAGCCGGCGACCTCTATTCCGGCGATGGGGGCGGGATCGGAGCAGCAGCCCATCGTGCTCGAAGGCAAGAGTCCGAGCTCGGGCGCCAAGTCCTCCTGGCCAATCGGCCTGCCAGCTCGAGGAGGAGCGCGGGGAGAAGGAGGAGGAGGAGACGCCGGCAGCCGCCGATCGGCCGGCGGGGGATGTGGAGATGCAGGAGGCGGAAACGGCGCCTGAGCCTCAGCCGAGCCGGGCCCCAACCGCTCGAGAGGGGGCGCTCGAGGAGCACCCCGCCGCCACGCAAGAGGAGGAGAAGGCGGAGGAGCCGGAGGAGCAGCAGGCGGGGCCGGTGGTGCAGCCTGCCGCCGCAGGCGGCGAAGGGCACCCCGGCCAAGCGGAGTAGCGACGCGGCGGCGGCGGGTGGAGCGACGGCGGAGCCGGTGGTGCAGCAGCCCTCCATCACGGGTGGCGATGAGCGTCGGGACATCGAGCGAGAGCTCCCTCTGGTGCCGTTCCAGGCGCCGCCGCAGCCTCTGCAGCTGTTGGGGGCCCTGGTGCCCCACCTCGTGCCTGACTCGGAGACGGGCAAGGTAAGGTTTGAGCCCATAACCGACGCCGACCAGTGGGAGGAGGCCCAAAGGAAGCTGGCGGCGGCTGCCATCGTCGACAGCCACATGCGGTCGGTCGGCCTTGGTCCCACCGAGCCCACTGACGTATCTATCGAGGAGCGGAGGCGGATCGAGGCGCGGGCGCTCGCCCAAGAGGCGTCCTCCTCTTGGAGTCAGCCGCAACGCCCACCTACCCTGGCCGAGCGGGTGGTGACGGCGGATGTCGATCTGGAGGCGGTGAGGAGACTCCACTCCTCCGTCGACAAGGAGATGCGGGAGGAGTTCCCTCTTTGGGAGAGGCCGCCGCTGGTGCTCTCTGACCCCCTCGACCACGAGGCTCCTCCGATCGTGATGAACGATCAGAAGGAGCTTGAGGCGCACGTGGAGGCCGAGGAGCGCCGGCAATGGCTCGCGAGCGCCTTGAAGACTGCTTTGTCGCTCATCTCGGAGGACATGCCCCGGCTTCTCTCTGTGAGTGCCCTTGAGTTCGGTTGCTTGTCCTTTTGGTCTATCGCATTTTATGTTCTAACATTTCCCCTTTGAGGTTCAGGCGACACAGAGCCGCTCTTATGCCAAATCCGTGCACGTCCGTGCCACGCAAGAGAGCGAGCACGAGATCCGGCGGTACGTGCGGATGGGGCAGGAGGCTGAGGGCGAGCGGCACCGCTTTGCTCGGCTCCTTCGAGAGGCCAATGCCGCCCTGGACGCCGCCAAGGAGGATGCCAAGAAGGCTCAAGATGAGCTCGCTCGGGTGGCGCTGGAGGCTGAGGTGGCACAACGGGATGCGGGCGAGAAGCTTGCCCAAGCCGCGCAGGAGGCCGAGACTGCTCGTCAGAAGTTCGCGCAGCTGCACGAAGTCTTCGAACAGCTCAAGAAGGACGCAGCTACGGCGCTGCAAGGCTATAAGGCCAAATGCCGGGACATGGAGCAGCTCCAGAAGGATAAGGCCAACGTCGAGGCATTTGCAAAGGAATTGCAGGCGGCGGTCACCCGGGAAACTGCTGAGAAGGAGGCCCTTGCCAGCGCGCTCGAAGCGGAGAAAGAGCGGGCGAGCGGTCTCCAGATGGAGGTGATCAACTTCCATCAGGTGGTGATGGACAAGGACCTTGCCATCCAGGGCGCCGGCAAGGCTTATGAGGAGCTGCGGACGGAAAAGCGCGACGTCGAGCGCGCCCTCCAGAGGAAGGAAACTGAGCTCGCGCGGGCGCTCGAGCGTGAGCAAGGGCTCTCGACCCGCTGCACCCGTAAGTGCTCGAATCCTTTAGTCCTTTTTTCGTGCGTGATTCATACGTGTTGCTCGAGTACTTGATTGAGTACTTGATTCTTGTCGTCCTTTTTCAGGTTTGGAGGCGGACCTGGTGGACGCGCGTGAGTACGCAAAGTCAACCCATGCGCTGGCTGACGGCGTGCTCTCAGCCAAGGCCCACATCACCGGCGCCATCGACACCCTTAGCGCCAAGCCGGGCTTCCCGCCGGTGGTGGACGTCGAGGGCCGGATGCGGCGAGCTATGCTAGCCGGGTCCGTGAGTTCGGCGCCTCTCTCGCGGGGTCGTATCCGGGAAGCCCTTGTCTTCGGCGCGCGCGGACGATGGCCATCTTCTACTCGGGGTTTAGCATCTCGAGGGAGGACGCCCGGGCCGGGATGGAGGCCGTTGCGAGCGGCTTCACCTACGCCGAGGGTGAACAAGAAGGAGGGGTCAACCCCCGGATCGAGCAACTCAAGGCCGAGGCAGAGGAGCCGGGCGCCCGTCTTGGAGGCGATCTGCTGCGAGAAGTCCTCCCGCCTGACGTGGAGTAGTTTTTTAGCCGGCCTGCGAGCCGAAATCTGGGCAACAAGGCCCTTGTAAGAATCAAAATATTCTGGTCATGGAGTGGCCTAAGCGGCCTAAAATCTTGATGCTTGTAATTTAAACCGTTATGCTCTAGTTTTTTCTTTGCGCTTGATATCATTTTCCACTTCCTGCCTTTACTTTGTTTTAGCTAAGTGTTGGCGCTGTGCTCGAACCACCTCGAGAGGGGATGAGTTAGGGTGCCGTAGCTCGGAAGCGTGGGAAGCCTTGTGCTCGATCATCCTGACTCGGTGAGCTCGAGAAGACGCAAACACTTAGCTTACGAAAAACCTCGAGGCGAGGAGGGGAAAGATTACATCGAGCGTTGTTTTCGAAAAAACTAGGTACGTTTTTTCGAGGACTCCAGGGGGGGACCCCCCTGGTCTAGCCCCCGAGGGGGCTTGACTTTGTGAAAACAAAGTCGAGCCCACCTTTTGTACGAACAAAAAGTAGGAAACTGACTTATTTATTCATACTAGCGGTACATTTAAACGGAATATGTACAAGGCATCGAGACTTAGGGGAAAAAGCGACGTAGCTGTTCGATGTTCCACGCGTTGGTGAGGGTCGAGCTGTCCTCTTTGGCTAACTTGTACGTTCCCGGCTTCAGCACCTCGACCACGATGAATGGACCTTCCCAGGGAGGAGTCAGCTTGTGGCGCCCCTTGCTGTCTTGTCGTCGACGGAGCACGAGATCGCCGACCTTGAAATCCCTCTTGCGCACGTTCTTCTCGTGATACTGCCATAGCTTCTGCTGGTAGCGCGCAGAGTGTAGGAGCGCCGTGTCTCGAGCCTCTTCTGCTTGGTCGATGGCGTTTGCCAGCCTTTCCTGATTAGTCTGCTCGTTGTAGGCCTTGAGTCGAGGGGACCCGTACTCGAGGTCAGTGGGGAGGACGGCCTCAGACCCATAGACCAAGAAGAACGGGGTAAACCCAGTGGCTCGACTCTCGGTCGTCCGCAGACTCCACAGGACTGATGGGAGCTCGGCCACCCATTTGTTGCCGTGTTTGTTTAGGCGTTTGAAAATCCTGGGCTTTAGACCTTGCAAGATCATGCCGTTTGCGCGTTCGACTTGGCCATTAGTTCAAGGGTAGGCGACTGCCGACCAGTTCACACGGATGTGGTACCGATCGCAGAAGTCCAAGAACTTTTTGCCTATGAACTGGGTGCCATTGTCCGTAATGATGACGTTAGGGACTCCAAAGCGATGGACGATGTCGGTGAAGAACTCGACCGCTCGCTCCGAGCGGATGTTAGTGATGGGCTTGGCCTCGATCCACTTGGTGAACTTATCGATGGCCACGAGCAAGTGGGTGTAGCCTCCCGTCGTCTTTTGAGGGGTCCGACCGGATCGAGCCCCCGGACCGCAAATGGCCACGTGAGGGGGATCATCGGAGTGCGTGTGCTGGAAGATGCGTTTGCTTGGCATAGAATTGGCATCCCTCACACGCTCGAACAAGCTTGATGGCGTCAGCAGTTGCAGTGGGCCAGTAGAAGCCTCGACGGAATGCGTTCCCGACAAGGGTTCTTGGCGCAGCGTGGTGGCCACAAGCCCCCGAGTGCATGTCTTTGAGCAGTTTTCTGCCCTTCTCGATCGAGATACACCGTTGAAGTACACCGGTCGGGCTGCGTCGGTAAAGCTCTCTGTCGTCTCCGTAGGTGACATACGTCTTGGCTCGCCGTTCCAGTCGTCTTGCCTCTGTTTTTTCCTCTGGCAGCTCCCCTCGAATGAGATACTCGAGGAATGGTGCATGCCAGTCGGTTGGTGGGCTCGTAACCTGGTCGATCTCCATGACTTGTGGCCCCGTCGAGGGGGTTCGGTCGTAGGAGCGAGCTCAACGGCCGGTCTGCCCCCGCCCCGAGTCCCACTTCACGGATGGCTCGTGAAGATCTTTCGAGAAGACGTGCGGGGTAGCGGCGCTCGAGATGAAGCGATTTTGGCCGGTTCGTCCGCAGCCTCGTTGAAGCGCCTTGGGATGTGGTTGAGCTCGAGACCATGGAAGCTGGCTTCCAACTTGCGCACCTCATTGCAATACGCTTCCATCTTTTCATCATGGCAGCTCGAGGCTTTCATCACTTGGTCGATAACGAGCTGTGAGTCGCCTCGAGCATCGAGGCGTCGGACCCCAAGCTCGATGGCAATGCGCAACCCGGTAATGAGCGCCTCATACTCTGCCATGTTGTTCGAGGTGGAAAAGTGGATGCGCACCACGTAACGCATGTGTACTCCGAGGGGTGAGATGAAGAGCAGGCCCGCGCCTGCTCCTGTCTTCATAAGTGACCCGTCGAAATACATGGTCCATAGCTCGGCCTGGATCTGGACTGGGGGGAGTTGGACGTCGGTCCACTCAGCGACAAAGTCAGCCAGTACTTGGGATTTGATAGCCTTTCGTGGGGCGTACGTGATGGTCTCGCCCATGAGCTCGACCGACCACTTGGCGATTCGACCCACGACTTCTCGGTTCTGGATAATTTCCCCAAGTGGGAATGATGTTACCACCGTCACCGGATGGCTAAGAAATTAGTGCTGGAGTTTTCGACGGGTGAGCACGATTGCGTAGAGCAGCTTTTGGATATGGGGGTATCAAGTTTTGGCATCGAGAGCACCTCACGATGAAATACACCGGCCGGGGACGGGAGCGCGTGCCCCTCTTCCTGCCTCTCGACCACTATGACTGTGCTGACCACCTGAGTGGTTGCGGCAACATAGAGGAGGAGGGTTTCGGCGGGTATGCCGTCTCGAGCCGGCCGAGGCGGCACAAGCACAAGAGGAGATGTGAGCATGCTCTTCAGCTTCGAGAGGGCCTCCTCTGCTTCAGGTGTCCATGCAAAGTGCTCGGATTTTCTGAGGAGGCGGTACAGAGGCAAGGCTTTTTCTCCCAGGCGCGCAATGAACCGACTGAGTGCAGCTAAGCATCCAGTGATCTTTTGCACCCCTTTCAGGTCTCAAATTGGCCCCATTCTCATGATGGCCGCGACCTTCTCGGGATTGGCCTCGATGCCGCGCTGGGAGACGATATACCCTAACAACATGCCTCGAGGCACACCAAAGACACACTTCTCGGGATTCAATTTGATGTTTTTAGCCCGGAGGCATCCAAACGTCAACTTGAGGTCCGCGACAAGGTTTTCTACTTTTCGAGTTTTGACAACGATGTCATCGACGTAGGCCTCGACGGTCTCTCCTATGTGTTTCTCAAAGACATGGAGCATGCAGCGCTGATATGTTGCCCCGGCGTTTCGAAGGCCGAAAGGCATTGTGACATAACAATACATGCCCATGGGGGTGATGAATGAAGTAGCGAGCTGGTCGGACTCCTTCATTTTGATTTGGTGGTAGCCAGAGTAGGCGTCGAGAAAGGAAAGTACTTCGCAACCCGCAGTGGAATCAACGATTTGATCTATTCGAGGTAAGGGAAATGGGACTTTGGGACATGCCTTATTTAAACTAGTGTAATCTACACACATCCTCATTTTCCCATTCTTTTTCTCTACCAATACAGGATTAGCTAACCACTCGGGATGATGTACCTCCTTGATGAATCCGGCTTTCTCGAGCTTCTCGACCTCCTCGCGGATGATCCCGCGCGCTCGCTCGTCGAAGCGGCGCGGCGTTGCTTGACAGTCTCGAACCGGACGGATCTCCAAGGCGTGCTCGGTGACATCCCTCGGTATGCCAGGCATGTCCGAGGGACTCCACGCAAACATGTCAGCATTTGCGCGGAGAAAGTCGACGAGCACTGCTTCCTATTTGCTGTCGAGGGAGGCACTGATGACCAGCGTCTTCTCCCCCGAGGAGCTCGGATCGAGCGGGATCTTCTTGGTGTCTTCAGTGGGCTCGAAGTTGCCGGCCTGTCGCTTGGGTGTTGGAGTAGAAGGCTCAGCCGCCATGTGATCGAGCATCATGGCTAAGTCTTCAGATGCTCCCATCACGTTCGTCAGTGATTCCCCGTACTCGACGCACTCCACATCGCAGTGGTAGGCGTGCTCGTACGTGGAGTCGATGGTGATGACTCCCTTTGGTCCCGGCATCTTGAGCTTGAGGTAGGCATAGTTGGGGATCGCCATGAACTTTGTGTAGCCCGGCCTGCCCAGGATGGCGTGGTAGGTCCCCTCGAAACTGGGCACGTCGAAAGTTATGACCTCTCGACGGAAGTTCGAGCGTGTCCCAAAGATGACGGGGAGGTTGATGCGGCCGATTGTGAGCGCTTTCTTGCCAGGGACCACTCCGTGGAAGCCTCCGGCGCTCGGCTGGAGATGAGCTCTTGTAAGACCGAGCCGCGTGAGGGTTTTCATGTAGATGATGTTGAGGCTGCTGCCTCCATCCATGAGAACTTTGGTGAAGCGGGCGTTGAGGATGATCGGGTCGACGACGAGAGGGTATGCGCCGGGATTGGTGATGTGCTCTGGATGATCATCACGGTCGAACGTGATGGGAGCATCCGACCAGTCGAGGAACTGAGGCGTGGCGGGTTTCAGGGCGAAAACCTCCCTGCGCTCGGCCTTCCGCTCTCGACGTGTCATCTGGGTGGTTGGGCCGCCGTAGATCATGAAGCACTCGGTGATGGGCGGGTACCCATTGTCATCGTTGTCGTTGGCTTGATCGTTTCCACCCTTGTCCTTCTTGTCGTTGTCCTTGTCGATCCCGAACCGCTTGAAGTAGCCTCGAAGCATTCGACAGTCCTCGAGGTTGTGCTTGACCGGTTCCTTGTGGTACGGGCAGGGCTGCTTAAGCATTTTGTCGAAAACGCCCCCATCCGGAGGGGGTCTAGGCTTCTTGCGCTCGGCTGCGGCCACCTCGCCTTCCACAACCGCGCGCTTGCCTTGCTGGTTGCCTTTCTTCTTCTTCCCGTTCTTCTTCTGGGCCTTGCTCGAGCCCTCACCGTCCCCTGGGGGCGGCGCGGGCTTGTTCCCAGCTCCGCCAAAGAAGGCTCCCACGGCCTCGTCGCCGGCAGCATAGTCGGCGACGACGTCCATGAGCTCGTTCACCATCTTTGGGCGATTGCGCCCGAGCTCCCGCACGAGCTCTTTGCAACTGGTGCCTGAGACGAACGCCAGGATGACGTCGTGATCTGGAATGTGTGGCAGCTCGGTGCGCAGCTTTGAGAAACGTCGAGCAAAGTCCCAGAGAGATTCCGTGGTATTTTGCTTGCAGTTACGGAGATCCCACGAGTTGCCGGGTCGGATGTAGGTGCCCTTGAAGTTCCCCTCGAAAATCTGGACCAGGTCGGCCCAATCGTAGATCTGTTTGGGGGGAAGCTCCTCGAGCCACCGTCGAGCGGTGTCGGAGAGAAACAGAGGGAGCTGGCGTATGATCGCCTTATCCTCTCGAGCCCCTCCCGGGCGCGGGCCGCCGGAAGTCGGCCGGCCCGAGCTCGGCTTGGTCTCCCGTTGTACTTGACCACGCTCGTGGGGGGTCGAAACGGGTTTGGCAACGGTGTGTTGCGGATGGCTCGACTGAAGACTCGAGGGCCCGGCGGCTCAGGAGCCTGCCGGTCCTCGTCGCTGTCGTAGCGCCCCCCTCGATGGGCCTTGTAGCCACGGTCCTCGGCACCCGCAGCCTTGCGTCGTCAGTTGTCGTTGATGTCATGACGCGCATCTTGGGGTGCACGGTTGTCGAGGATGCGTTCTCGGGCGGGGGCTCTACCACCTCGAGGGGGTGCCTCTTGGTGGACGGAATCCTCCCGCTCGTGCCGTGGTTGTTCTGGGGCTGCCTCACGCTGTCTCGAGGCCGAGCTTTCGGCCTGCTGGACGGCCGCGACTTGGAGGAGCCCCTGGATTTCATCTCGTATCCGCAATGCATGTGGATTCGAGGGTGCCGGCATGTCTCACAGCAGCATAGCTGCCGCAAATACATTCTGGCTTGCTCGAGGGAAGTGGGCTGGCGCTTCCGGTCGCCCGTCGTTGACGATGCGGTTGAAGACGTCTCGGGCCTTTCCTCGAGCGCCAAGAGGTCGAGGTGGAGGGAGCTGGCTTAGCTCAAGGGTCCTCTTGAGCAAGTCCAAGTTCGCGCGCTCCGCCTCCATCTTGGTCTCGATCTCCCGGATCTGGGCCCATTGAGCTGCCAAGGCGTCGTCTTCGGGTCGTCGTTTGTCTTGGGCTTGTGGTGGCGGCCCACGCGGCTCGATCACCTGCAGGGCTCCAGCTGCCGATGTCCCGACCGCTGGGGTCACGTCTGCCCGGTGGGCTGCAGGGACGGCCATGGCGGCGCCATCTCTGGTCTCCTCATCCGACGGGACGTCGTCGTTGAGATGAAAACACTCGCGAGCCGGGTCGTAGCACCCTGAGTCCGAGTCATCGGAGTCTGGGTTAGCGCTGGACGGCGTCCAGGGCCTCCCCGCGCTCTCCTCCTCGATCCAACGGCGCATATCCCCGACCGTGTTGCGGCGTTGCGAGCCAGGTGCTCTGTCAAACCCGCGGTCCACTGACGCCGGCCATACAATCTCCAAGTCCATGGTGGCACGCAGGAGGGGGCCGGGGCTCTCCTCCCGCGGTCCCATGACTGACCGGATCTCATTGGCATACGTGGTGGCGGCGTTGATGAGCCCAAACGGGAGCCTGCGACGAGCTCGGTAGAGCCCGTGCGGCAACAGGTTGGGCGACGTCGGCCGTGCGCGCGTTCGAGGCGCCACGCCGGGCTCTCTCGGCGAGCGCATGGCGAACGTGAAGCCAGGGTCCGCGTCAAGGACTCCCTGTCCACGTGCCACCTCCTGCCGCACACTTGGCACCCCGGCTGGGTGCATCGTGGCGTCTGGCTGGGAGGGCACACGAACAGGGTGCTCAAGGCTCTGGGCCTGCTGGCGGTGATGCTGATGCTGGTGGCGTCGGCGACGTGGTGGTGAGCCGTGGTGGCGCGGTCGGCGCGCGACCCCACCAGTGCGTGGGGGTGACGAGCGTCCCCCTCCCGGTTCACCGATCGAGAGTAGAGCCATGTCGTGGCCTGGGCCGAGCGACACGAACTCTAGACTCCCAAACCAGATCACCGTGGCGAACGGAAACGAGGAAGCGGGTGATGCCATCCGGAAAATGGCGGGAATCGAGCGAAAAACACGCAGTTCCCCTACCTGGCGCGCCAACTGTCGGTGTTTCGTACCCCGGGGGGTATAACACCAACGAGTAAATTTCTATGCGTGCTCCCTAATCCGGATGGTGATGCAAGAAGGACACAAGTGTTTATCCTGGTTCAGGCAAAGAATGCCCTACGTCCAGCAGAGGGGAGAGATTTGTGTTATCTTGCACCGAAGTGCTTGTACAGGGGTGAATACAAGCGGGACTTAGCCGTGAATGAGTGTGTGAAAATGTGGGAACGTGTGTGTGTGAAGGCGTCAAAACGTGCCCTAGGCTAGGTCCTGGCATCCCCTTTTATAGGTCAAGAGGAGGCTCACGAGTACAGAGTAGATAGGGCTGTCGTGGGCGTGACGTCGAGGTGCATGCGCTATGTCGAGTCATCGAGACTGTAGACGCTCCCTTTGGTCCAGTTCGAGCCTGTAGCAGCGTGGGCGATGATGGCCTACTCGTCCTCCTCGATCGTGGGCTGACGTAGTCGAGGTATGGTGCAGGCGTAATCGAGCACGTGCGCCCGGGAACCCTGCGGTATGGTCGTCGAGGTGGGAAAGACAGGGCACTGTGCGCCCCATGCTCAGTTCGTGTCCATCACCACTCCTCGAGCGGTTGGGGGCTGCCTCGAGAGGGCAACGATCCGAGCGACGGGACGGGACGACGTAGTTGGTGGTATGGAGAGTTGACAATGGCGTTTGGAGGGAGTGCCGTACGAGGCACAGTACAAAGCATGGCTTAACAGTAGCGCCTGCCATCCTTGAATCCGGGAGACGGGCAGCGTAATGGTGAAGCGACCGGCGTACGCTCCACTATTGCGGGTTCTGTAGCCATGGGGTTAGGCGGCGTCAGCGTACGTTGGCGCTGTTCGAGCCCTGTAGCCATGTGCGAGCTCTCTGGACAGGCAATGATTGAGGGCGGACTCGAGCGTTCTCCGTCCCGCTCGAGCGGTTGCTCGCTCGAGCGGTTTGCGTCATCGTCTCGAGCGGTCGCACGCTCGAGCGGTTTCCGTACTTCTCTGTCGAGCGGGCGAGCGGCCGCTGCTCGAGTTTAGGAGGTTCTGAGGCTTTTGTGGGCCTGATAGTGGGCCGGCCCAGCTTGAGGGGGATTGGAGGCTTCTCTGGTTAGTCAGTTTTTGGGATCTTTAGAGAGGGATGAGGCTGACTTGCTCGTCTCTAATTCACCCAATTTAGGACCCCCTAATCTAGGTATCCGACACTACGGTTCTGTACCATGAAATGAAGGGTAACCTGATTTTTTTTGTTTCATAGGATGATTACTATGCCACTCTTGAGGCTGAACATCCAGATGATTTTGAGCAGCTTAGGAGTGATGGACAACTTGATCTAGTTGTGGTATACGAAAGTAGTGGCTGTGGCTTAGCTCATGGCCGTTTGCCAATAGCAAATGGTGCTATAAGGAAAACTGAGATAAAAGGATTGGGTAGGAGGGCAAACACAACAAGCCAAACAACATCAAAGTCTTATCAATATCTTCTGAGGAGGAATGCGCAGTTGGAGCTGAATGCTCAGAACTCCTCCCATATTGGACTTGTACTAACCAAACATATGAAGGTATTTGAGCTAATCTGACATACTGTATGTACCACCTGATCAGTTACTTCCAAAATGTGCTCTTATCATCTTGTGTTTTAGGATGTTTTTGAGAAGCTGAACATGGAGTTACCAACAGAAATCGCAGACATTCTGCAGTCAGTCAATGCAAATGCAGATGCAAATGCAAATGCTTCTATGCCACCAGTTGAACAGGTCTGTTTCTTACCATGCATTTATAATATCCATGTGTTACCCCTGCACATGCTTTGCCAAAATGAAGCTTATAATGAACATGAACAAGTCGTTCAACTTACCATGTCTGTTTCTTATTGTTCACATAGATAGATAACCAACATTGTTTAGCTTATTTAAATTTCATCTCCTTGTAGGTTACTGAGTCATCACATGCTGGAGACGTTGGTTCTGGCGGTCTACAGAACAATGACATTGAAGAGGATGAAGGCAACGCTAACACAGACCGAATGTGTCTGGACAACATTAAGTCTCTTTTGTGCAGTTGGAGTGTATATGGTGAAGCTCCAAGTTGACTTGCTTTTGTTGAAGTAAGCTGACCTCTTTTGTGCAGTCCTATACCTAGTATGTAGATGTCACAGAGAGTGAAAAGGCCTCTCTGTTATTTAGTTGGCATGTAAGCAGACTTGCTGAAGTCTTTCTCTTGAACTATTAGTTGGCATGTAATCAGCTAGACTTAGTCTTGCTAGTTGAACCTACTTTAGTTGGCATGTAATCAGCTAGACTTAGTAAGTCTTGCTAGTTGAACCTACTTAGTTGGCATGTAAGGCTTCCTCATAGTCTGTGATGTGCAATTTGGATTTGGAATTGTGAACCAGTTTCAAATGTGGTGAATTTGGACCTGTGAACATGTTTGAAATGTAACCTGGAATTTGGATTTAGAATGTGTGAATCTGTCTTGTGTCAAATGTTATATTTTATTTTTCTAGAATAAAAAATGGATGGATGTGTATCTGATTGGATAGGACATTCTTTTATTTTTCCTAACAACTGTACGACAGGAATTCTGCTGATGTAAATAGCGTCGGTAAAACAAGGGGCGTCAGGAACAGGGATGAATTGGTTTTCCTGTCGAGACGTTGCTGACGACTGATTCACGATGGCTGCCCGTTAGGAATGCAATTCCTAATGATTTTTGGTTAATTCCTGACGGTTTTTGGCCGACAGGAAAAAAGCCCAGCCTGGTAGTGTTTGAGTTTAATTTGTTTCCTTGAAGTAAATACTAGCTATGTCATGATGGTAGAGGCCTGTAGGTTTCTTTCAGTATTTTTTAGCTTTCCTTTCCATCGTACTATATGGCAACAAACTAAATAATGACTCACCTACAACAGTATTCTTAGGGCATTCACAGTGCAGACTCTAACACTGAGTCCAAGACTATTTATTACCCTTCTATTTATTGTGTTTTACTGATGTGACGGTATATTTATTGAAGAGAGAGGCAGAAAAACCAAGACTCTAAGTCTTATTTAGACTCTAAGTCCACAATCTTAGAGGTCAATATACTGTCACATCAGCAAAATACAATAAATAGGAGGATAATAAATAGTCTTGGACTTTACAATAGAGTCTTGCATTGGGACTGCCCTTACATGAACACTAGTCCGCACTCAATTACTCTTTCTTCATGATTTTATAACTGTATTTATTTACTTGCTCCCTCTCAGTCTCAGAATGAGTAGTATATATATAGATGCTTCAGATGTGAAATGAGACGAAGAAAATGGGCACATTAAGTCTCTCTTGTGGTAGCTAGCTATATATGGTCAAGAAGTTTTCGAAGGTTGTGCTCACAGTTTGGGTTTCTGCTTCACTTCTTGCTTTGCTTGCCACATGCTCGGGAGAATATAGTATAAGGCATATTGTCTTTGTCTACCACAGCACAATTGTGTACGTGCTTAGGCATGGAAAGCATCAGGAAAACACAATGCATATATAGAATAGGACGAAGTGTGCCCATTTTACATGGCCACACAGCTGTCAAATTTTGATCTTCTTCTGCTGCGCAGAGTGCGAAGCAGCAGGGGCCTCCAAACTCCAGGAACTTGTGTCTTCGATAATAAGAGGCCAAGTGTTTAGGAGGTCCTTAGTGCTATTAGCGCAAAGGGAGGGCTCTAGTGCTTGGCAGAGGGGCCTCCAAACTCCAGGAACTTGTATTCAGGTCATTGCCTCCTGCTTGAAGATATTTGGTCGTTTATGCGTGATTTGTGTGGCGAGACTGTAACTTAGTATCCAGGCTATGGGTGTGTGTGTGTGAGTTGGGTCCCTTAGACCCTGTAATAATTTTTTTTCTACCTTAATGAAATGACGCATAGTTCTCATTTACTGTCCAAGAAAAAGAAATTTGTTTACTTGAAGTAAATACCAGCTATATGTGCATGATGGTAGAGGCCTGTAGGTTTCTTTCCGTATATTTTAGCTTTCTTTTATCTGTCGTAACTAAATAATGACATACGAACTAAATAATGACTCAGCTACAAAAGTATTCTTTACAAAACAATACTCCTCACTCCTCACCTACTCTTTCTTCATGATTTTATAACTGTGTTTATTACTTGCTCCCTCTCCATCTCAGAATGAGTAGTATATATGTAGATGCTTCAGATGTGAAATGAGACGAAGAAAATGGGCACATTAAGTCCCTCTTGTGGTAGCTAGCTATACATACTGGTTCGTGGACAAGAAGTTTTCGTAGGTTGTGCTCAGCTTGGGTTTCTGCTTTACTACTTGCATGCCACACATGTTTGGGAGAATATAGTTAGGGTATATTGTGTTTGTCTACCACAGCACAATTGTGTACGTGCTTAGGCATGGAAAGCACCAGGAAAACACAATGCATATACAGATTAGGACGATGTGCACCTTGTTTGCATGGCCACACAGATTTCATAGCTTCGTCTGCTGACAGACTGCAATGCAGCAGGGAGATAGCAGCCAAAAGTGAGAGTTGCATGTTAAAACTGTGACACACTCCGATACGAGGTGACAGAGGGCTGTTGTGAAGACAGCGATGGCTGATTGTCAAATGCACACCAGCAGATCGCCGTCGCGTATCTTGTGATTTCAGCCACTCAAACCTCATCATTCCTTTAGATGCATCATGATTCTTTGCAGGTGCAGCTACAGGTATATTAGCTGTAGTGACAGTGTTTCACTGCTTGTTAAGGAAGTGGACCTCAGAAATCTCTGTTTGGTTGTTGTGTTCCACAGATCTGTATCCTGACCAAATTGCTCTCTCTCTCTCTCTCTCTCTCTCTTATATTGTCCACAACACAGTTTTTAGAAGCATTCGCTCTAGTCATCAGTACACGCCAGCTTATTTAGGTTTGTCCCAAAACGACATATGCTGATTAATGACTGGAGGTAGTATCATGGAACATGATGAATTAATATATGCACAATTACAGTTGAATCACTTGTCATCAAAGCACCATCCACAGTCAGACTCAGGACGACAATTAGCTTCTTATTTTCTCAGCTTGTTTTCATGCACCACAGATATACACAGTAAAATCTACAATATGGTCAGGCATCGGATTGGGCTACAGCCGGCAACAAAGACATTCAGTCTTTGCTCCCGGTGCATGAGGGTGTGCCAGGGTCACATTTAGTTGCGGTTGTATCTCAGTTTCCAGGGGTGGCTTAGACCCTACTTAGGTAGGCTCAGAGCAAAAACGGGGGAGCGGTGCATCTTGCACCGGCCATTGTAAAACTTCTTCCTTCTTATCAATGAAAGCCGAAAACAGGTCTTTCGAAAAAAAAAACTTCCATCTGGGTTGAATCAATGCAAAAAAAAAAAAAAAGGCAAAGGAGATACACTGCTCCAGCATGAGTTTATCGGGTCAACTGCTTTGTTGAACCCTCCCAAGTCTGAAGCCTCTTGCAGTGTGATGAGCTCATCAGCCGCCACTTTGAACTGTCCCAAAAGGGTAGCAATTGACCTCTTGTAGTGTTAGATATACGTTGAGTATGAGTACAGTTTGGTTAAGTTAGGACTTAAATTGTATTAAGGCTTATCTATATAGGCATAAATTGCTAGGAGCAGTCGTTTGGCACGAATGCCTTTGTAACTGAAAGTAAATGAATCGCTATATGCTACACTCCCCCCAACACCACCACTGAGCAAGTCACATAACCGGCCATCCACAAACCAGGGCCTAGGGCCTCCTCTTATTAAGCACTCCTCCCTTTCTATATCCCTATGATGCCCTCATGCCGCACATGAAGGGATCCTGATTCAACCGTCCGTGTGGACCTTCCTGGCTGTACTTCAATGGCAAGTAGATCGATATATTTCGTTCTTGACTGCAAGCTTCATCACATCAGACTGACGATGGGCATGTATAATTGGTGTTGGCTTCGATATGATCTTCTCCCTAGCTATATCCTCTATCTAGAAGGTAGGCAACATCACCCTTCCTCCCGCTGGTCTACGCTGATTTAGTTATGTTCCAGTAGATTATCGGAAATGTAAGGATTGGCAGGAGACAACAGCATGTCTGTACACTACATTTACTTTCTATGACATGCCCCCTCTTGGTTGACTTGTGTGTGGACGATTTCCAATACTAGCTGCTACACTGGAAAATCATAGAAAAGTAGCACATTCCTTTCTTTTCTCATCACTAATAGCTTAAGCTCCACTAGACTGCAATAACCATGCTTCTTGATTTTTTCTGTCTTACACCGAACATCGTAAACGTTTAGAAAAAAGCATGGTCTAGCAAACCACATAGCACCATATCCATTGGTTTGCCGACTCTTGTGAAATGACACATTCATACAAGTTTATAGTCAATATATAACATATACGTCATGTGTTGGCATAGGATGAATTTTTGTTATCATTGAGTCAAATGGCCATGATACACTAACTTTGCATTTTCTGGTAGTTTTTTCTGTTTCATGATGAGTAGCATGATTATTGTAGTCTAGCTAGTGGAGCTTAAGTTACTTCTCACCTTGGTGATTTTCCAGTGTAGCTACTAGTATATTGAAAATCAACCACACACATGTGAACCAATAGAGTGTGCATGTCATAGGAAGTAAATAAAGCATACATATTTTGTCAGCTATCTGAACTTTGGAGTGTTTTGTTTTCTAACAAGTGATATGCTCAGAGATACAATTTTACTGTTAGTATAATTATTGAGATTATGCAAGGATCACATATTTCTTGCCCAAAGAAAAAGGAGATGGGAATTAAGGAACCAAACATGCCCTAAGATCTTGTTACTTGTATTGAACTGTTGTTTAATTTTTTTCCTTATAAGGGGTTGAAAAATCTGAATATGAATCTATATCATCTGTTGTTAGTTACTAGTCGTTCAAGATTGAAGCATCCTAGCTAATAGAAATCTAAGCAGATTATCAGTATTACTGGTAATTACCAAACAGGCAAATAATCTTTGCATCTCCCACCGATCAGATGCTTAAATACAACTTCACATCTTAACTCTCTGTACACGACAACTAGTTTAGAATGCACATAGAATACACACAGTTAGTCATGCCCACAACTCTGAATCTTTCAAGTCTATTACCACCGTTCAGGTGCATGGGGCTATGGGCTTCTGAGACAAGCCACCTTGTGAATCTGCGGAAGGATTCCTTCATAGTCAGTAGTCCCCATCATTAACTGCAGTAAACCTGTGGAAGTCCATGGAACAATATGTAAGATATCATGTCTAAATTGCCATTAAGCCAATGAAGGAAAAGCTAGGCGCATACTTACATTTTTGTTAGTTTCTGCTTCTATGTGGCTGCCCTGCTGGTTTGCCAGAACCAGATTGCCCCATCTGAACAAAGGAATAAGATCAATAATTATTATTGATCAAGTTTGACATAAATGAAACACGAATCAGAATAAATGGAATAAGGTAGCAGTGAATATGAGTTAATTGATGAATCATTTTTCCTCTTGAAAGAGTGTCATTTGCTTACAGAAAAAGCTGTGAACACATGAGAAGGTTTACCTGACTTCTTCCCGATGGTCCGGTCAGTCCATGATTCGGACCTGATGGCAAGATCAGTACATCATATAACATCAGATGACATTCAGATTAGCACAAGATTACAGCAGCCTGCAAGCTAGACTTATTACCTGCTGGCAGATACACGACATTTCCATTATGATACATGGGGATACAATATCCAGCTGGCATATATCCAGCGGGCGACGCCGCATGGCTGATGAGACAAGTGCAAATACATTTAGGAAGGAATATAGTGTGTATTACTCTATGCTGAAATGCAAAACATTGATGACTTATAAATTGAGATAAACTTGAAGCTGGAAGAGCATAATAAGTGTATATTCTCGTGCCTAGCAGCATGATGGTCCCAGCTTGTGATATAAGAAGACTGAACTGCCTGCGTTACAGTAGATCGACACGATTAAACCTACTACAACAAATCAATCAGTAATTTTATAACTATATATGTAGGTTACCTGTCTCTGTTCATATTGGCTGTTATAATCTTCAATAGTAGGATCTCCTGCAATAGGGAATAAAAACATGAATAGTTGAGAATTTTAAAGGCTGAAGGATTTTAATCTGTTTGGAAACAGTAGTCCAAGAATAAAATTGAATTTTTGTTAAGGCCAGAAACGACTATATGGTTAATGACCATGCATCACATAAAAGATAAATCTGCATATAGTACTAAGGGTCAGCAAAACTTAATTGTAGCAAATATTAACCCAAAATAAGAAGATGCACTGTCAAGATTATTTATGATGAAAGACAGAACCATCCAATATTACCATTGGAAATCACAATCAATTGCATGTTATTAGCAAACAACTTAATGAAGGGCTTCGGACCTAATACAGAAAATTAACTATCTAGATTGGAGTAAAAAACGTTTCACAATAGGGCCACTTATTACTCATATAATGAATGAAACACGGTTAATATAACATTAGAGACACCAATTGTCACATGTCTAGAAATCTTATACATCTGACATTAAATTGTTGCATGCACAGTTGATTTGTCATATAAGACTATTGTAATACAACAAAAGTCATCTGTATCACTTAGTTGATTAAAATCTACTATATATTTGTTATTTAGTACAATGTTGTTCACCCTTTTAAATGAAAATACAACCAATTTTGCTTGTGAAATATATGTCACAAAACAATATAGCCTTTACTTTTATCACAAGGAATTTGGGGGAAAAAATATTGATATCAACCAGTTTTGAAGAAGAAGAAAGAGGGACAAAGGAAATGTGCAGAGTGATAATTTAAATCAACATCAGATCTGCATGAGCGCTGGAAGCTAGTGCGCGGAAACCAAAATGGTTAGTGCGTGAGTAATCCGTTATGATTGCGTTCTTAGGGTGGCGGACAGTGTTGATTATTTGTATCCACCCCAGAAAAAATCTTGTAAAACTCTCTTCTACTTAATGCAATGATACACAAATCTTTTGCGTATTCGAGAAAAAAATCAACATCAGATCTGCAACTTCAGAAAATAACAGGACTGCTACATATAAACTAGCTACCCATATATATAGCACATGTAATTTAATGTAATGTGACCAAGAACAATAAAAAAATGGTGGCTATATACTTATATGGCTAGATGATTGTGATAAACAGAAATAGTAGATGGCAGATGATTGAGATGGGTAAATTATAAGTGACATAGATACTCCTAAATCTGAAATCAATGAATAACAAGATGGTTGGAACTTTGAAGAGAATTAACTCACTTTGAGCAATCTTATTAGTTTTTTCATTCCCTTCAGGGACAGTAACCCGGCACCGTTTTCCACAAATCTGATGAAGGTGTTTCAGAGAACAAGGGTAACCAGTCAGTATTCATGAAGCATGCAGGAGATTAGAAAGGCAAATAAAGCTCAATTATATTACACTACTAGAGAAGAATGTATATATCATGCGTACATCATGTTAACGTAGCTATATATCCAGGGCATGTACATATGGAACCATTTTTTTTATAAAAAGTTTACAAGGGCCACATTTCACAAGAACCATATTTTGGTCAAGGAGAGAAAGGGCAATTTTCACCGGTGACAACCCGATACAACAAACAAATACAGAAGGCTACCTAAGGTACTCCGTTCCAAATTATAAGACACTTTAAGATACAATCTATGTCTGACACATAGCAAATTCACTACCGGATCCAGAGTATTTGCCGATGGCTTGATGCCATCGGCAAAAACAAGGATGCCATCGGAAAAGAAGTTGCCGATGGCAAAGTGGCGTTGCCATCGGCAACTTCCCATCGGCAATAAGCTCATCGGAAAACAAATTTTTGCCGATGGCAAAAGTCGATGCCATCGGAAAACTTTTTGCCGATGGCCGTGGCCCCCATCGGCAAACTCTCCACGTCACCCTCCCCGCCGTCAGGCTGACGGCGGGTTTGCCGATGGCTGACGCCACGCAGCCATCGGCAAACAGTCTTATTTTCCGATGGCCACGGCGGTCGGCTTACTTTTTTTTTTGAAAAAAGAATTCCCTGATTTTTTTTTTCCGATGGCCGTGGCCATCGGCAAACTTATGGTCGGTTGCCGATGGCCACGGCCATCGGCAAACCTGGGGTACGCTGGTGTGAATTTCCCCCGGTTTGCCGACGACGGCCGCCATCGGCAAACCCGGGGAATTTTTTTTTTTTTTTTTTTTTCCCGTTTTCTTCCATTTCCAAAGACATTTAATCACGAGATAATGATATCACAAGCAAGATATACAACATTCATCACATATATTCACAATAATACGCCATTTCAACCATAATATAGCATCAAATCCATATTCATGCATACAAATCCATATCACAAGTCCCAATTCTTGCCAACAACTCCAAATGCATCCATACAAGGCCAACATCGGCCAAACATGTCCGACGTGGCACAACAAGGTCCAAAATCAGGAATAGAAGGTACCTAGCTCGTGGCGCCGTCCCCTTGGGTCCCCGAGCCCCCAGAAGCATCCTCCCACGCAGGCCAACTCCCCTGCGGCTGCGGCTGCGGCTGCTGCTGCTGCTGCCACGAGTACTGCCAGTGGTCGAGCTGCTGCAGCTGAGGGAACTGAGACGGCCCGGGCTGCCCCTGCGGCGGCCACGAGTACCCCGGCTGCGTGGGGAACTGAGACGGCCCGGGCTGCCCCTGCGGCGGCCACGAGTACCCCTGCGTCGGTGGAGGACCCGGACGAACGGCCGCGTGAGGAGGCTCGGAAAGGACCCCAACCGGGCGTGGAGCGGGACCCCGTGGAGAAGCACCCGGCCGGAGGGCTAGCACTGGAGTTGGGTTCGAACCCTCCGACCGTGTTCGCACAAAGACCAAGTGATGGAATTAGTACTGCGGATGGCATCACAAGCTAAAGCAATAGGCAATGTAGGGACTCACCGGACGAGGTGCAAGAAAAGGCGGCGGTGGAGGTACGGGTGGTGGAGCGAAGAAAGCGGCCGGAGGCTCACTCATTCCCATGGCACGCATGTCTTTGGGACATCTGCGACCACGCCGCGGTAGTGCGGCGCAACCGAGGCCGCGTGCTCGATAGGCAAGCGCCATCGCTTCGGTTGGCTAGCACCTCCCCGACCGTGGCCCGCAATATTACACGAGCATGGTGGATTGTATTTGAAGGCAAGGTACATTATTTGTGAAACGGTCGAACGACGAATGAAACTCCACTTACTTGAAGACCCGCGATCTGCTGCGCACTGCTCGGCTGCCGAGGCGCTATGGGGACCCGCGGTGCGCCCTACGCCGGTCTTCCTTGCGGATCTCGGTCAGCGTCGGGACAGAGGACGGGTCAATGGCGCTGTGGGCCATATAGAACCGGCCGTGCTGCTTCCCTCCTCCCAACCTCATCACGAGCTGAGGGTCTATGGGCTCGGCGGTGACGTCGTAGCTGTCGCCATGGGGCTCTCGAGCTGCGGCGGCGTACTTGGTGAGCTTGTCGTACACGACCGGGCTGGTGTACTTCTCGGGCCCGTCCGAAGAGCTGTACGTGGTGGTGGGCGCTTTCGCTGGCACAAGGGCCCACCCCATGTACTCATTGATGGGCTGCCCGGGGTGGTGCTCCCTCTGCGAGGAAAACAGAAAACATGGTTACAAGTAGAGATATATGAAATCCGGCGCTATAAGAAATGGTTGAACACAAGCATACCCATGTTTCCATGAACTCGCCGAGGTTCCGGCTCCCCGGTGGTGTGAGACCCCGAACCTCGCCATCTCTTCCAAGCGCTTCGTCCGACGTGCTCGTGCTCCACGTACGCCGCCGGCGTTTGCCACCCTCGACAATCGTACGCCGGCGGTCGGCGTACTTGCCGCACCAGGCCGGAGGTGTCTCGCATGACATTCAAGTATTAGATCTTCCGGATAATGAGTTGAATGTGTCACATAAGGAATCACGGCGGATGTTTTCCTACTTATTTACCTGCATGTCTTGCTCCTCGGTGAGGTCGGTCTCCGGCTCACATATCGGCTCCCCGGCTCGGGTCTTATCCACCTTCACCCCCCGAAGTTGGCGTAGTAGGAGATGATGGCACCGGTGTGCGCCTCGTAGAACATGTCCTTGATCCGCAACTCGCACACCTTGTCCCGATGCCGGTCCGCCACATCGGGGTCCCGCCCCTCCGCCAACTTATAGTACAACGCACACGAGGCATCAAACATCATTCCATTGTTTGAGAAAAGTCCAACAAATGCGTAGTATTGAGATATGCGTTGCGATTGAAAGACTCACCCGAACCGCTTCTTGATCTTCTCGGCGAGGACTTCCCCATGTGCGTCCTTGATTAGGAAGTAGTATGGCCATTTGTCGGGCACGATCGTCCTCCCCTCGATGGTGACCAAGCCGGGGAAGTTTGCCTTAATCACTCGCCCCTAGATGCTAGTGACATGGGGCGAACACTTCTGGGCCGACACCTTTCTCCAGGCCACCGCACAAGCACAACAATTGTTAGTATGCGGTTTTAATTCGAAAATGAAATAAGAACAAGTACGAAATCAACAATGGATACTTACGTCCCGAGATCACGATCTGCGGGCGGTCCTCGTGGCGCGACAAGTGCTCGGGGAGCCTAGCGGGCCCGCGCTGGAAGGGCTTCTTCGCGGTGCCTGTGGAAGCCGAGGTGCCTGCAGTCTCCTCCTCCTCCTCGTCGTCATCGCCACCGCCGCCGCCGCCGTCCTCCCCGTCGTCGTCGTCGCCACCGCCACCGCCGCCGTCCTCCTCCTCCTCCTCGTCGTCGTCGTCACCACCGCCGCCGGCACAAACAGCCTCGTCCTCAAACGGCCTCATCCCGGCGGTCCTCCGCCTACTCCCACCCCTGCGGTCGACGGCTCCACCTCAAGCTCCTTGTCGTCCTCCTCCTCGTGGTTGCCGGCCTCCACGTGCTCCCGGTGGCCGGCCTCCACGGGGCCCGAGGTGCATGTACTTGGACTCGATGTTCGTCGGCGCGACCGTCCTCCGCCCGGCATTTTGTCGAGTGCCCGCAATGACAAAGATTAAAACAGGTTAGTATTAGTAGATTGCAAGTACTTGTAAAGAAAACATAAATGTAAGGTAATATAAATAACAAGTATCAATATTACATGGATTAGAAACTATCTCCGCAAACGGCAATATTGCCGGCGAGCGCTCATCCTCGTCATCGATCTTGTCGTCATCACTATCAATATTGTCGAGCTCTCTTAAGTCCTCATCATTAGGCGCTACATGTTCCCCAACTTCTACATCGCGTCACGTCTGCCAGGCATCTAGGATTCTTAAGTCCTCAGCATCGTGCACCTCATCACCCTCGTCCTCATCGATGTCGTTGTTTACTTCCATACTCATCAACGAATCAATGTCTATCTCCAACTTACCTTCTAGCCCCTCAGGTTGATAGAACTCATATGCCCTTGGGTCAAAGTTGTAATCATCATCGTTCGGGACCGCCGCTTTACCGCGTGGTGATACGAACTGCACAAGGCTCCAACCCGCAAGGCGCTTGTCATTCTGGTTTGCCCATGGGAGGCAATAAACTTGCTTGGCGTCTCGGTTAGCAACAATATAGACATCGTCTCCTCCATATTTGGAATCCTGTCGGATTTCGACTTGCCCAATCTTAAGGTCCTTTTTTGTGACCTGGGGATCGAACCAATGGCATTTGAACATCACAGGCTTACAACCTAGGAATTGCCAAAGTCAAGCTCCAATATCTGTTCGACTAAGCCGTAATAGTCCTTCCCATCCGTGCCGGGAGTCCGAACTCCGGTGCACGTGGTTTTTAGATTGCCCCGTTTCTCTTCGTAGCTTCTCGTGCGAAACCGATAGCCATTCACGTCATAAACGTCGAATGACTTGACATGTCGATCGAAGGTTTGGCCCACACATCTCAATGCGGGACTCATTTCCGCATCACAATTAGCCTCGCATGGTTAGGACAGTGGATAGTTAAGTTAATCGCTCATAGGAGCAAAGTGGAATCGAGGTTAGGTAGATAGTTACCTTTTTGCTGAACCAATTGACGAAATCGGGCGTATTATGTCCGAGAAGATGGTCTTTCTCATCCTCGGTAGGAGCCCTCTTTGCAGCTCCGGTGTTCATTAATAAAGTCCCCGGAGAAACAATAGACAAGAGGGGTCGGATCAATAGGTGGAGGATAGTGGCGACGTATGGAACAAGCTCATCGAGAACTTACTCTTGATAATCAATCGTTTCCTCAAGGTTCAACAACAAGTACATCATGATAGTGTGCCACTCATCATGCCGCAAGTAACGAGGGGTCCCCGCTCCCGCTCTTCCGAGATCCCCTCTCGAAAAGGCCGAGAGTGCATGAATTCTCGTCGATGTTGTAACGAGGGATTGGATCTCGTGGTCTCATAAGTTTCTCGGTATAGTACGCCCGTGTGCATGTGGACACCTCCTCCCGAATGAATGCCTCTGCGCCACGAAGCCTCAATTTTGGCTTTATTTTTACACTTTTTCCGAAGAAGCTTTAGACACCTCTCGATTGGATAGCACCAACGGTCTTTGCACGGCCCCCCCAACCGTGCCTCCCTTGGTAGGTGCAAAATCATATGCTGCATGGACAGGAAGAAGCCCGGTGGAAATATCATCTCCAACTTGCGAGCAACTTAGGTGCAGCCTCCTCCAGTTCAAGACAAACGTCCCGAGACAACTCCTTGGAACAAAGCCGGCGGAAGAAAAAGCTCAACTCGCCAGGGACGCGCCACACCGGCTCGGGTAGGTATCCCCGGGTCATCGCGGAAGGAGCCGCTCAATCCGGATGTGGAAGTCATGACTCTTCATCCCTAAGACTTTGCCGGTCGGCAAGTTCACTCCCCGGCTCGGGTTCGCCGCATACCCATCGGGGAACCTTAGCTTCGACAACCACTCCGGTGCTTCCTTCCTATGCGGCCTTTTCGGGATGTAATCGGCCGGGCCCTTCTTCCATCTCTTGCCCGGCGCAGGGGTCTTTATCACTAGATTTGGTCTATCGCAAATCGTTTCAATGTCCATCTAGCCTTAACATTGTCCTTTGACTTCTTGCCAATGTCCAGGAGTGTTGCCCAAAGTGCCTCGGCGATATTCTTTTACGTGTGCATTACATCGATGTTGTGTGGAAGAAGAAGGTGCTTTTAGTAGGGGAGCCTAGTCAAGCCCGATATATGAGTCCACATGTGGTCGGTACCATATCCTTTGAAACCACCATTGTCATCAATTTCGAGAGCCTCTATCTCGTGCAAGGATGTCACCGGGCTCTTTTCCTTAGGGATGGGGCCGGTGACTTGAACACCTTTCGTGAAGTGCTTTTTATCAAGTCTCGGTGGATCGTCCTCCTTTAGGAATTGACGATGTTTGTCGAAAGAAGAATACTTGCCACCCTTGGCCGGCCAGTGTGAACATCACATCTGCCTTGCATGTTGGGCAAGGGAACTTCCCGTGAACACACCACGCGTTGAACAAGCCATACGCCAGAAGTCATGCATTGAGTACCGGTACCACACATGCATCATGAAGTTCGTCTTCGTAGCTCGGTCATACGTCGCACCCCCTCATCCCAAGCTTTACGCAATTCATCCCACACCGGCCGCATGAACACACCCATTTTGTTGCCCGGGTGTCCGGGTATTATTAGCGTCAAGAACACGTTCTTGGGGTCGAACATGACGCCGGGGGAAGATTGAGGGGGATCACAAACACGGGCCAACAAGTGTACGGGGCCGCCATCATTCCAAACGGGTTGAACCCATCATTTGCCGGCGCTACGCGTACATTTTGAGCCTCCTCGGCTATGCGAGGATTCATGGTATCAAAGTGCTTCCATGCATCACCATCCGCCGGGTCTTTGCATCTTGTCACCGTATCTTTTGCCATTCTTGTGCCAAGTCATTTGTTTCGCGGACTCCTCTCGTCATGTACCGCCGTTGCAGCCTCGGTAGTACTTGGAAGGTGTCGTATGACCATCTCGGGGATCTTAGATCTGTTTCTTAGTGCCATCACTGCCTTCTACCTCAACGTACCTAGAGGCTTTGCACTCCGGACAGTGTGTTGCCGCCTCGTGGTCTCCCCGGAACAGGACACACCCGTTCTTACAAGCTTGGATCGGGCGATAAGGCATCTTGAGTGCACGAAGGAGCTTCGTGACTCGGTCGTGTTTTTCGGCAGGCAGTGCTCCTCCGGAAGCAGCCCACCAACAGTTGCCAACACGAGATCAAAACCTTCCCGACTGATGCCCAGTGACGACTTCAACCCAATTAGGCGTGAAATGGCATCCAGTTTAGAAATGCGGGTCTTCTCGTGAAGGGGCTCCTTTGCCGCCTCCATCATGTCGTAGTACCTCTTTGCGGTCGCCTTTGGATCTTCTTCCACCACCTCCAATCCTTGAACGGCTTCAACGTCTTCAAGCAAGTCTGCCATTCCGGCATCTTGATCAAACCCCTCGAGGTCCGGTCTCACCACCGCCTCCGTAACCCGTTGGGGTTCCCCATGGAGGATCCAGCGGGTATAGTTTGGAACATACCCGTTCGCCCAAATATCATTCCTCATCTCGCCGTTGCTCTTTCCTTGTCTGGTTCTTACACTTGCTACGGGGACAAAACACCCGAATCGCCCCTTTAGAAGCCGGGCCAAATGCCTTCTCCAGAAGTCCCCGGTCCCCTTAACCCATTCATTGGTCTTGTCTTTGAATCCCGTGTACATCCACTCACGGTCAGCCATCCTCTCGTCATGCGCCAACGTAAGCGAGTAATAAGACCAACATCTCGCATCTACAAGGCGTTCCTACCATCTACTAGGTGAAGGATAGGTCCTAATCCCACCCGAGGATGCGTAGATGAGGTTAGCTTCCATGCTCTGCTCCCGTCCGAGACGGAATTTCGGCAGCACCTCCCCGCTGTTCTCCCGATACACATCCCGACAGGGAGAGTGTGTATCCGGAGAACAACGGGGAGGGGCTGACGAAACTCCGACTCGGACGGGGGCGAAACATGGAAGCTAACCCATCTACGCATCCTCGGGCTGTCCAAAAAACATGGACAATCCGAAAGAGAAACCGTCGCAGATATGCACTGATCCGCATACCAACGACCGCGAATCTCTTTCGGACGGGAGACGCCTAACTCGGTTACGCAATGTACTTACAACAACTATAAGGAAGAGAGGTGAATTATACCTAGGGTGGCGGCGCAGAGGCGGGTAGGTGCACGAACACGGTCAAGGTCCACTCCGACAAGTCCTGCTCTGCAATGCAATAAAGATATCAATATTTGTTGAAAATTTCGGCAGAACCTCCCCTATACGGGAAGGTTCCAAGACCTGCAAGAAAACCGCCGGCTCGAAGGCCGGCGTCCACATTTGCGGCACGATGGCCCACACAAACACAAACCCGGCACGAAGGCCGTCAACACACAAACGGCGCGATGGCCGACAACCCTAGAGCTTTACCTTCTCCTCCGGCGATGCGCGTGGACGGACGATGTGGACGAACGGCGTCGGACGACGTGGACGAACGGCGACGGACGACGTGGACGAACGGCGTCGGTGACGTGGACGGATGGTGGACGAACGAAGCGGACCTTCTCCGGCTCCTCCTCCTCTCTTCCTTCTCCCCTTCTCCTTCCTCCTCCCCTTCTCCTTCCTCTCCTCCTCCTTCTTCCTCCTCCCCTTCTCTTCTCCTCCTTCTCCTCCTTTTCTTCCTCCTCCCCTTCTCTTCTCCTCCCCTTCCCTTCCCTTCCTCGGCCTCCTTCTTCTTCCTTCCTTCCTGCAGGGCCCGGCCCGGCGAGGAGCTTCTCCTCCTTCCCTTCCTCGCCGAGCGGGAGGCCGACGAGCTCTCCTCCTTCCTTCCCTTCCCCGCACGGCCCGGCGGAGAGGGCGGAGCGAGCGGAGCGAGGGGAGCGGAGCGCGAGCGAGCGGAAGCGGCGGCGGACGGGGCGGACCCGGCGAGCAGCGGAGTAGGGGGACGGGCGAGCGGCGACGGCGGGAGCGGAGGGAGCGAGCGGAGCGGCGGTGGAACCGGCGCGCGCGGGCGGAGCGGTGGGATCCCGGCCGCGCCGCAATGTGTGCGCCGGAGTAGGGGAGTGGGGGCGGCGGGGGCGGGAGACGGACGGGCGGAGAGGAGGCCGGGCGATGGATGCGGCGGCGGGAAAGGCGGCGGAGAGGAGAGGAGCGGTGGCGGCGGCGGAAATGCGGCGCGGCCGGGGTGGCGTCGCGGCCGGGGTTGGGGACGAGATAGGGTTTGGGGGGTCGGGGCGGGCGCCGGGTCTTTTTTATTTTTATTTGAAACTGACTTTGCCGATGGCCATAGCCATCGGCAAACACAGCCACGTGGCACCTCTGAGCCGGCCAGGCCCACCTCATTTGCCGATGGCTGGCCATCGGCAAAGGCTCTTTGCCGATGGCTTTCCAAGGCCATCGGCAAACAATCCTTTTTTTTGTTTTTTTCATCCCAATTTTTTTCTGGTGTCTTGGTACACCAAATACAACCCACCTATAAAATTTGGGACAATTTTGATCTTTTTAGCTATATTTCGTTAATTTTTTTGGTTTCTTCGAATTTTTCCCGCAACCCAAAATTTGAACTGCAGGTACATGAAATAATGCAAACTTTTGATTCAAAAAATGATATTCATGATTCTTGGAGTATGTTGAGGCCGTATCCAGGCCCTCGCATGAATCTACGACCCTGTTGGCCTCGTAACATGGGTAGTGACGTGCCCAGAAAGTGTTTTTAAATTCTATAAAATCCAAACGAAGTCCGAAATTGACGAAACTTGACGAGTTGTCTCGCCATCGCATGTGTAGTGTGTGGTAAAAATTTCAAAAAGTTTCGAGCAAGTTGTGACGTCGGATGGTCAAAACCCAGACATCTCCATATGTGATCACTCCGTGATCACATATGGAGATGTCTGGGTTTTGACCATCCGACGTCACAACTTGCTCGAAACTTTTGAAATTTTTACCACACACTACACATGCCATGCCAACACAACTCGTCAAGTTTCGTCAATTTCGGACTCCGTTTGGATTTAATAGAATTTAAAAACACTTTCCCGCACGTCACTACCCATGTTGAGGCCAACACGGCCGTACTTTCATGCGAGCTCCTGGATATAGCCTCAACTTACTCCGAGAATCAAGAATATCATTTTTTGAATCAAAAGTCTGCATTATTTCATGGGAGCGACTAGCGCTCGAACGTTCGATCATCGAACGCTCGTCCGCGGCCCACTCCGCCCCCGCGGCCCACCCCCGCCACCCGACACGCACGGCTGCTCCCCCGTCCCCCGCGTCGCTGAACCGCGGAGAGGGGGTCCCTCCCCCCCCGTCCCGATCCCTCGAGCTGCCACCGCCCTCCCACCCGCTCCGCCCCCAAGCCGCCGCCGAGAAAACACAGCGCAAACCCACCGACACGCACACCTACAAACGGCCGTCGCGGCGGTGCGGCACTCCCTCGCGCGGCCTTTCTCCTCCGTTGACAGCTCCGCCGCCGCGGCCACCGCAACATGGCCGGCGTGCTCTGAAACACACAAAAAAAATCGGAAAAATTAGAAAAAAATGAAACAATTGGTAAATGCAAGTTGAAACAAATCAAAAAGCAAGTTGAAACAAAAACAAAACAAAAAGGAAGAAAAAAGTGAAACAAAATAAACATGGAAAATGAAACATCATGAAGATTTGGTTTGAAACATAAACAAGGAAGAGATTGAAACACAAAAACATAGTCGGACATGACTTCGAAACATGAGTTTTGTTGCTGAAAACTTATGTTGCAACAACATAGCAACATGTGTTTCAACAAAAAAAGAACATGTGTTGCAACACACGAAAAAACAACATGAACACCTCCCAGAATTTTGAAACCACAAATGTGGTGATATTGAAACAATCATTTACCACGAATTGAAACAGAAGAAAAGAGTTGAAAAAAAGGCGGCTGTGGGAAAAAGGGACGGAGGGAGAAGGAAGAGGAGGCGGCCTCGGATCCTGACCTACCTTGCCGGAGTCGAGTGCACAGGGGCGCGGTGGCGCGTGGATGGGACGCCACACCACGCCGGAGAGGGCGCTCCACCCTAGCCGAACCCTAGCTCGCCGCCCCGGAGTAGCAGGATGCCGGATTCGCCGGAGGAAACACCGGCGCCCCCTCCCGGATCCCGCTCCGCCACCTGATCCGTGGCCGCCGTGGCCGGATCTCGCGGATCCACGGCCGCGGCCGCCGGATCTCGCGGATCCGAAGCCGCCGGCGCCGGATCACGCGGATCCCACGGCACGCAGCCGCTGCCGCCATGGGGAGGGAGGGAGGGGGAGGAACGGGAGCACGACACCGCCATGGGGGGAGGGAGAAGGGAGGATACGAGGAGATAGAGGAGCAGGTCACCAAATCCGGCGACGGCAAGAGCACATGGAGGGGGAATCTGCGCGAGCGGCAGGAACACAGGGAGAGGGAGCTCCCCCTCGCCGGAACCCTAGCAGATCCGGCGCGGGTCGGCTGCGGCCGGCCGAATCCGGCGCCTCTGGGCCCGATCTGCTCTCCTTAAGGCCGGATCTGGCCTCCTGGCGTCCGGCGGGCGCGGTGGGTGGCACCCCCCACCCCCCGTCCTACTCCGACGACGACGATGGTGCTGGCGGCGGCTCCGGCGAATAGAAGGTCGCAGTCGCTGGATGGAGCACGGGAGCAGGAGGGGTGCGCGTGCAGGGAGGGAGAGGAGGGAGGGGCGACGTGCAGTTCGCCGGCCGCCGATGGAGCACGGGGAGAAGCATGGCGCGGCGCACGGACGGACGAGTGGGGGAGGGCAGTGGGTGCAAATGGGGAATGGAGTGGGTGAGATAGTGGATAGGACGGGACGCCATCCCGACTCGGTGCACACGCGGCTCGCGGCGCGCGACACTCGTCCCGCCGGCCCCGTCCGCTATTGGGCGCCGTGCGCGGCCCAACCGTTGTTCGACACATCGAACGTATAATAAGAAGCATTACTGTTATTTCATGTACCTGCAGTTCAAATTTTGAGGTGCGGGAAAAATTCAAAGAAACCAAAAAAATTAACGAAATATAGCTAAAAAGTTCAAAATTGTCCCAAATTCTGGAGGTGAGTTGTATTTGGTGTAGCAAGACACCAGAAAAAAAAAGGGAAGGAAAAAACAAAAAAAGGATTGTTTGCCGATGGCCTTGGAAAGCCATCGGCAATGGTACTTTGCCGATGGCCGGCCATCGGCAAACAAGGTGGGCCTAGGCGCTGCCCAGGCTGCCACGTGGCCACGATTTGCCGTTGGCCGTGGCCATCGGCAAAAGCCGCAGTTTGCCGATGGCCTAACGGCGGAAGCCATCGGCAAACCGGACGGCGTCGGTCGCCGTCAGGTCCTGGCATAGTTTGCCGATGGTGGTAGTATGCCGATGGCTCGGCCATCGGCAAAGAAATTCTAGGCCGATGGCTTTTGTTCGCCGATGGCCTGGCCATCGGCAAATAGGCTTTTTGCCGATGGCCATTGTTCGCCGATGGCCCGGCCATCGGCAACAATGTGTTTGCCGATGGCTTCACTTTGCCATCGGCAAATCGGGATGTTTGCCGATGGCAGATTCCTTGGCCATCGGCAAACTCCTGGGCCATCGGCAAACACTCGCTCTCCGGTAGTGATTCTATATATATACTAAAAAGTCAAAGCAACTTATAAATTAGAACGAAGGGAGTAATACAGTAGCCTAAAATGATTAAGTTGGTAAAGTCAACTAGCTCATTGTAAGTCAATTAATCAACAGAATGATTGAAGATGTTAATTAAAATGGTTGGAATTATTTGTCCATTATTCCATATAACGATTAAATTCAAAAGTGAACAAATTAAAGCAATCATGTCCAGATTTTATGGTGTGAATGTGATATCTGCAGCTGGCTACCATAAAATTGGTAGTAGATTATTAGCACAGCACGAACATAGAGTTGATGAGCGGGAAGTGCAGTAATATATACTGAATCTATCCTATATCCGAGATATGCAGCCAGTCAAATATGTCAGAAAAATGTTTTAAAAAAATGTCAAGAAAAATACAAAAAGAATTCATCCAAGCAAATGGTAAGCACAAGCACAACCTTCAGATTGCCGAGCCCAAACTCAGCGACGGCCTTGCTGGCCATAGCGGCGTCACGGTAGGCCACGAAGCAGTAGCCCTTGTTCTTGCCCGTCTCCTTATTAATGAACATCCGGACCTGCGTGATCTCACCCGCCGGCGAGAGCGCCGCCCTGACGTCCTCCTCCACGGCGTCCCGGCTGAGCCCGCCGACGAACACCTCCCTCTCTTCTTCTTTTCCATCGCAGCAGCAGAAATTTCAACTGCAGCCTTACTGCCGTCCCTCCCCACCACCACACCCGTGCTCCCCACCGCCGCCGGCCAGCCGGCACGATGAGCACTCCCGCCCATCGCGGCGGGCTCCCAGGCTATGGGCGGCTTATACTTGCCCAGTATGGATCCACGGGCAGAATTCGCATTGCAGCCAGCGGCCGGCGCCCCGGCTATGGGGAGTTTATACTTGCCCAGTATGGATCCAACAAGGGCAGAACCCGCATTGCAGCCACCGGCCGGCTTCTCAGTCGGAATCTCGCCCGGTTCTAGCTGCTCCGCATCGTCATCCAGCTGCATCGGCGACGCTCCCACTCCGGCGGCAGGCGAAGCCACACCTCCGCCGTGCTGGTCTCCTTTACAGCTGCCGGCGTCTCCTTCGGGAAAAGCGGGTTTCTTACAATCTTCGGCACTTGCTTTCGTGGCAGCGTGGTCATGGTCCATGTCCATGGACATGGACCACTGAGGCTCGTCCACGGCCAAAGGAGGAAGCGGCTGCGCGCCGAAGGGTTTCTCTTTCTCCTCGTTGGCGGCGGCCGGGGCCAGCGGCGTGGAGGAGCGAAGGTTTTCTCCGGCGGGAGCGGGAGGAGCCGCGGCACTTGCTTTGGGGGAGGTGTCGCCATGGTCTATGGACATGGACGACCGATCCTGGTGGTCCACGGCAAGAGGAGCAAGCGGCGGCGCGTCGCCATGGTATATGGACATGGACGACGGATTCAGGTGGTCCACGGCCAGAGGAGCAAGCGGCGGCGCGTCGCCATGGTCTATGGGCATGGACGACCGATTCTGGTGGTTTACAGCAAGAGGAGAAAGCGGCGTGGCCGGTGCCGGGGACAGCGGCGAGGAGGAGCGAAGGTTATCGGCCGCGGGAGCGGGAGCAGCCCGGGCTGCCGCTTCCACGTCGGCTAGAAGCACGGCGAGGCGGGTTCTTGAGGGCATAATTATAATCCCCGGCGGCGGCCGGGGCGCGGGATCTGGCGGCGGGGGCGGATGGGGGAGGACTCGGTGAGCAAGCGGCCGAAGGCCGATGCGGCGGATGACTGCCTGCCTGGGGCTCCCACGCGCGGTCCGCTTCCTCTTCGGGGTCACCACGGCCAGCGGCAGCCGCAGCTCCTGCGGCGGCGTCGGCGGCGGCGGGGATCGGTGGTGCATCTCGTCGACGGCGAGACGCTGCCGGGGGGATCGATGGGGCTGCGCGGATGCAGTATAGCGAGTGGCAGGCAGAGTGCGTGAGCAGTGTGACGACGAGCGAAGTCGTTTGCTGGAATGGAAAGAGGCCGCGTCGCGCCCGTTACAAAAGGGGAGAGGGGACTGCGGATGCGGAGTGAGGGCATGACGGGGGCGGCCAGGACGGCGCCGTTGTGGGCCCCGCGCGACTGACATTTGTCCGTCTCAGGTGGACGGCGTGGGGGCCCGGCGGCGAAGCAACCTCGGGAGGCGTGCCGTGCCAGTCCACCAGAGCCGTTGCGGCGGACTTTTGCAGCCCTAGCACACGCCGCCAAACGTGGTTACGATGCTGTCTGCGGCGCTGTGCCGTGGTTTTTGTGGCTCGAACTCGAATGCTCGATGGCTGTCTGTGTGTATATAGTGTAGCACACACACCAGACCCCACCCTCCCTGGTTCTTCAGTTCACCATCGCCGGCCCTCTGACATCACAATCGTCCTTAACACCGCCGGCGACCAAGGGAAACGTATTCATAGGCCATGGCGTCAGGCACGCCAGCAGCAAATAATAAAGCTTCGTGACAGGGAATTTAGGGAAACAGGCCTCTCGATCCCTCAACATGGCAAAAGGTTAATTTGCTCACTTAATCAAACTATGTGTGTTTAGTGACTATCCGGTTATTCCAAACTAACAAAACAACGGGAAAACACTTACTCACATAGTCACAAGAGAAAAAAAAAATGCCCGACACACAACAACATATACACACATGCCAGCGTGACAGCACATACAGATATACACACGCACACACACACATAGACACACGCATGAGCACGCGCGCGCGCGCACACACACAACAAACCGCTCGCCCCTTGGGGCCCGCCCTTGCTGCTTATCGCGGTTTTGGGGGCACCGCTGCTGCCTCTCATCCTTGGGGGTAACCGACATAGAACTGGAGCAGCCTGCGAGGATCTGGCCGGCGCCGGAGACGAGGCCCGCCAGCCACCATCTCAATGTAAGGGACAGGTAGGAGGACCAGAGGCGAAGGCCTGACTAAAGCCAACAGCCGGGGAGGGGTGTCACCGGCCCCCGCGGCGGATGACTCCACGGAGAGGAGACACACGTGAGCATGTGCAATCCCGAGGAGACGAAGCGGAGGAACCATGAGCCGAATCGGACTCCAAAGAAAGCCCGACGCATCTGATTGGTGGGTGGAAAATCCGGCTACAAACTTTCCTAAAGTAACCAATTATCAATTAGCATTTTTCTTATATAATTTTAAGTACCCAAAGATCCATTCTAGTTTTTTTTCATCTACCTAGTTACCCAGATAATTGGGTCATGCCTCCCTATCTCTTTTGTAATCTGGACTCATGATCCGTGCTCATGTAAGAACCACAACCATTCGTGTCTAGCGACAATATAGAGTCTAATTTCTACGTATTTGCTGGTGATATAAACTGAAATATTTTAATGAGTTCGTGATAGTTTTTAGTAGCACTCTATTGTGTCACTCGCTAATGTCAACAATAATGGAAGTGACATGCAGTAAGAGGATTACAAAGGAATCCAAACCCAACTAGTTTCTTTAGGATGATGTTATATGCGATGTAGGAAAGTAGTAGTCGTCACCTCTTGATGAGCAACAAGTTATGATAGGGTTTTCCCCGCTCTAAATTAGCTCTTGCCCGTTGGGACTTCACCTTTGTAACCTAGCTTGTGGACTAATCGCCCATTCATCTCACATGTAACCTTGTTATCCCACCTAAGGTGATCATGCAATTAACAAAACAAATGGAGACTTTCTAAGGTTCCTCCCTAGTTTACTTTGATAAAAAAAGTTTCAGGATGTGTCCTAATACACTGAATCAGAGAAAACTCAAGAAAACAAAGTCAGCAAGGTGGAGATTCTAAGAACAAACGGGATAAAGACAAAGAGAAAGGGGGAAGAAGTGGTGTTAGATAAGGATGATGGCAAAATGAATGACCCTAGAATAGCAAAACCTTACCATCCTGAGTCAAGCAGATAGACAAAAAAGAGAACAATCAGATTTAGGATAGTAGTGTATGAATGGTAGTTTAGAGTACCTAAAGTCTTAGGATCAACAAGTACAAGGAGATCTAAAAGAGGGGAAAATATACAATTACCTTGGGGGATTCTATAGCTCAAGACATCAATGAGAAGATAGAAATGATACTTGATTTAGAGGGACCAATGGTAGTACAAATGACAACCCATTGATGAAACAAAAATGTCAAAGGGCATGAAGAATAAAGGAAAGAAGAAAGGATCATTTATTTTCAAAAATTTCAAAAAACTAGGTGTTCTTTTAAATAAACATTAAGTAGATGTTGTTTGTGTGGAGGAAACTGTAAGCAGAAGTTCACAAACGTGGAGTTGGTGGGGATTCTTAGAGAAGATCTTACATGGAAGTGGGTTCCAACTTAAGGACACCCTAGAGGGATGATTTTGGGAACTAAATAAGACTTAGTGGAGGTGAGTCACAATGCATGTCATTTCTTAGTCATGGCTTGTTGATTGTTGATGAATGTTTACGGACCACCAGTGCGTAATGAGCACAACAATTTTTTTCACAAAGAACTTAAAGAAATAATGTTGTGTTTCAACATGCCTATTATTATGGTAGCGAATTTCAATACGATCATGGCAACAAAAGAGAAGTCAAATAGAAATTTATAGAAGCATGATGCATCTATTGAATGATATTGTTAGTGTGATACAAGGTTGAGACAACTTCATATACATGGAGGTAATTCACATGGACAAACAAATAGAAAAATCATATAACAAAGGTGTTGGCCAAGATTTTTGTATAAACAAACTAGGAAGCACATTATCATTTTTTGCTAGAATTCATGTAATAGATTGGATGATCAAGTAGAGAAGAGAACTTTTTCAAGTGAAGAAGAGGTGAGGAAACATATTGCTCAAGGGTGTTGATGTCTATTAAGTGCAACTGAAATAAAGAAGGTTCCGCAAGCGCACAGAATATATCATCGTAGCATTTTAACCGGGAGTAATCCAGGTATCGTTATTTATATTTTTACCACTGGGAAGGGAATGCACTTGGATAATGAGTGATGAGCAATGCACATGCGATAATGGAGAGCTTAACCTTGTGTATCGATCATCTCATACGGGGTAAGTGTCACATAAAATATAGGAATGAATGATAAATGACATAAGATAAATAAGAGCATTTAGCCACATAAAATAATAGTAATAAGCCATCTCAACTTAGCACTCTAAGCTTATAACACTAGCATGGACTAGGACGATCTAGGGTATAATCCTATGTTATTCTAACTATAAAGTCAAAGCATACAATGATTAGTGCAAGAACATCTAGCAATCATGGCGGGAAAAGGTTACATCTATGCATAGTGATATTACCAGAGAAGACAAGAGACATAGCAATGACTTCAATGTAATAGGTTTGTTCTGCTAGACCTATACTCGGGAGAAGGGCTACAAAGGACTCAACAGGACTGTCACTCCCGCGATCTACCTCACGATCCGGAATATAGGGTGCAATCGCAGATAAATACGGTATAGGCACCATGCCTACACAATATCTACCACTCACCCATTGGCCTAATGAGCAAGCGCTATACGATCCTATGCATAAACATAATTCTAGTCCAACTATGCTAAACATATAATCAAAGTAAACTAAGAACGATATAATTGAGAACATAATCAAATAGAGCAAAGTCAAGTCGATATAATAGAATAGAATAAAGTACTACTCATAGTATCACGAACAATGATGAATATTACAAGAATGTAGAGGGGAATTACCAAGAACTCCGACAGATCCGGACTCCAAGCTAGGCTTGATTCCCTCTAGATCTATTCCTATGTAGCTATGCTACTAAACTATGGAGCTCTAATTGAGATGGTGGCTCGGCTTCTCGAATTCGATGAGAGAATGAACTCTTGAATGAATTAGGGTTTCACCCGGGGGCCGGGGGCTCGAATATATAGCCCCCTAGGATGAACCACGGCCCTCGGATCAAACCGACCTAAATGGACGATAATTATTCATCCTCAAAGGCGGTGGAGGCGGGATCCACGAGACTCCACCCGATTGGTGGAGATGGGGAGTCGGCCGACTCCCCTGGTCGGCCGGCCGACCGCCACCCCCCGGTGGGCCCCGGCTTCCGGGGTTTGCCTTCGGAGTCTTCTAGATTATACAATTTTACCCGTTCGGTCTTTATCTCTATGTAATCATGACATGTGGGCCTCCTTTGGTTCTCTTTCGATAACCCCCGCGAAATAGACAATCACCAAAACTCGTGGAATTCAATCGGTGTAACCCCTATATCTAACGGTGAACTCAAATTAGCCCTTTCTCTTGCTGCGTTGACGGTATAAAATTGATACTTAACGACCGTCAACAAACTCCCCCAAGATTACCTTTTGCTCGTCCCGAGCAAAGATAGACTCATGATGGATCGGGAGTTGCCGCAATACTTTCACTCCTCACAAGTACACATGCGTTCAAACAAGAACTCTCCTCCGGATTAGAGTGAACTATTCGACTCAAAACTCACTCATATTACCTTTCACCATGGGGCTTGTAACTGTCACTTGGGTCTTGAGTAGTTGAAAGATAGAACGGTCAAGTCAAGTGCCATGTTTCTCGCTCTTTGATCAACTATTATCCCGGAGTTTTTGCAAGGTTTGAAATAAAACTCAGAGTTCCTTGTATGAACCTTTCAAGTCTCTCATTTGTAGTATTTCTGGATCCTCTCTAAGGCATGAGTAGTGTATGCCTTCTCTCTTCTCTCAAGAATATGTGGTATTTGTGGAACTAAGGCATAGTGAAAAGTGCCTTCTCTCTCTCACCCTACTTTCTAATAGGCTTATGTGGAGCTCATAGGTGGGGAGACACTCAAACTCACTTGCATATATTGCACGGTTAAGACATGGATCCAATAGGAATTAAAATAATAATAAAGTCATATGTGCATGTGAATGAGGAAATGGAATGGATGAGATGATGATAGGATGATGGTGATAAGGAAATGATTATGAGGGGTACTCAACTGGTGAACATCTACTTCTACACTAGCTCCTTTGGGGATAACATGACTCCCTTTATTCGGAAACCTTGAAACTTCTTGAATGGAAGGACTTGGCTACCCTTTCTCTTTTTTTTTTTAGAGCAACCAATCCTCTGAAAATGAAACTTTAGCACAGGGAGTGTATAACTTGAAATGATAATGACTGGAGCTTTTATGTAGGCAAATAGGACGGCGATGATTATTTCTAGATGTTCACTCCCAGAATAGGAGTAGAACCTTTTCTGGATGATGTGAAATGAATGGCGTATGTATATGTGGATGGATGAATGGATGGATGCGTACTCCCAGTGTAGGAGCAGCATAAGTGCGTGTCTCTAAGGTAGGGATAGCACAATATGTGGTGGATATAGATCTATATGTGGGTGGTACTTCGAGGAACAGAAGTAGCACAGAATGAATGTAACATTTCTAAAATGGGTGCATGCTTCGAGGACGAAAGTAGCATAGATCAATGGATGGAGAGCACATAGTATTGACTTTAACCGCATGATGATTCCTTATGGGTCCACAAAGATAACCACACTCAATGCCTATAAAGTCTACACTCAAACCTACAATATGATCTATATAAACGAGATGGGTCTTTCCTAATCTAGTAAGCATGAATATATGGTTGTGGTAGAAATTTGAACTCTCATCATAAAGGAACTCATCATGCAGGAATTTAATATTTTCACGAGATAAATTCTCCGAACTCTAGTATCTCTAGGAACAAGATGGACAGAGCTCAAAACCTTCCCATATCATACCCGTCAACCACCTAGACTTAGATCAAGTGTTTGCTACCCACAAGTTTCAAGTTCAAAGCAAATCTCAAATCTAAACAGTTGTGTCCAAAACTCGGGAGAGTGCAAGGTTGAAAACTAGGTACTTGAAAGGAATTACGCGAGCAACTATTCATCATCTCCATGTAGAGTTTATTCTAGGGATCACTTTTTAAAGACAAAGATTGCAAGAGCTCTCCAAAAGTAAAAAATAAAATAAATAAGGAAATCTTTAAAGGGTTTCTATGGTTATGCATCTTTTTTAGTTGTTTTAACAAAGCATACTTTAATAAAGCATAAATAGATAAGTTGAAGGCACTTAGCTTGGTACACGGGGATGCTCTCCCCAAGCTGGATGTTGACATAGTCTGCGATGTTACGAGTGCGAAGACGTTCTAGTCCTCCAGAGTGTTGTAGATAGTTGCTTTGTTGGAGACGGCATTCAATTTTCGCGGGCGGCACTCGACGGGGACTGGATGTCCTTCGCTTGTTAGCTCTTCTTGATCCTTGATGTTCTGTGAAGCTCAAATAGACAACAAAGCTTTGTGGAACTAATTAAGCGTTAGTGATAAAACCTCTAGGCCTTGGTTGTCTAGAACTTTCTTAACTTAGACTTGTTCTAACAGGATCACAAGAAATATTTTTATCTTTTTATTATTTAAGGAATGCGAGACGGGAAAATAAATATGCTGAGAAATTACTTTTGTGCCACCACAGTAAATGACTATTCACATGGGGCTTGACGATTTTCTGGATGCAAATGCACAACATCTTTATTTTCTTTTCAAATGCGGAGATAAAAGAGTAAAGATGCAAATAAGATGCAAGTAGGAAAATAGATATGCTAAGGTAAAAATATAATGCTGAAAAGTAATCTTGATACATACCAAGTTACCTCTTGGCGCGGCGTTCGGTGGTTTTAAGTCCTCCGAAGGGACTTGTCATGTTTGCTCATTTTTCAAGGGGCGTATTGGCTGGCGCCTCGGATGATGTCGCCTCGTGTGTAGGAATTGATTCTGATTTTGCTTTTACCTTCCACACCTTCTTTGTTGGAGAGGATGACCTTGAGGAGGAAACTTCTTGGACCACTTGGTTTTCTTCTGGTAGCACCTCTTCGGGTTCTTCTATAATGTTCTTCTCTTCGGGTACCGGTCTTCATATCTTGACACTTCTCCCTTATAGTCAGCCCATCCATCTCGTAGTGATGTTCTTCTTGTTACGCGACGGTACGCTGCCTTCTCCTTGCTCTGTTCTTCTTGGGCTCCTCGGTGATTATGTAACTATTGTTGAAGTAGCGGCGTACCTTCTCGGTGGGAAAGTGGAAATGGATCTCTCCTGTTCCAATATAGATGATAGCTCGGTGGTGTTCGGGAATGGTCTTCCTAGGATGATTGGAGGATCGTAGTCATCTCCCATGTCAATGACTAGGAAGTACGTAGGGACGTAATGGTCATCTATCTGGATGAGGACATCCTTCACTTCTCCTTCGACGAAGCGGAATGTCGATCGCCATTTGCACTGTGCATAGGTAGGCTCCAAAGGCATAGTGCCATATAGATACTCATAGGTTACCTTGGCCATGATGTTGACGCCCGATCCGGTGTCACAGACAGCTTTATTGAAAGAGCTTCTGTTGATGGAGCATTGAATGGTTGGGACACCTGGGTCATCCTTCTTGATCAGACGTGGGGACCTGAGTAAGTGGTCATGCTCTCTGTGGACTGCAGTGACCATCCTCACTGTCTCCGTCTTCTTGGTCTTCTTATTCTTGTTCTTGCTCTTCTTAGCTGGATTCTTCTTCTTCTCACTGTTCTGCTGATGAGGGTGTGCTGGGAACTGCAGCACTCTGTTCTTGAAGAAGAAGGTTTCTCTCTTGCCCTTGATGTTGAAGATGATCTTGGCAGTGTTGGCATACATGATAGCTCCAGCAGTGTTCAAGAATGGTCGTCCCAGAATGACAGGGGACCTTTCATCACCGCTGTATCCACTACCACGAAGTCTGGCTGGAACATACGAGTTGCCTACTCGTACACATATGTCTTCAAGTACTCCCAAAGGGACACGGAGTGACGATCGCAAGCCGTAAGCACATAGTTGTGTATGCTAAGGGGCATCTGAATAGCTTCTCATATATTACTCTTGGCATGATGTTGATGCTTGCACCGAAATCACGATTGCCTCATTAAAGTTAGTACTTCCAATGGAGATCGGAATGACTGGTCTCCCTGGATCGCCCTTCTTGATTGGCGAGTTGAGTCAATCCATGACCCCTTCGATGGATCACTCCGGCTATCTTCTACATTGAATATATCAACAAGATTTGCGCCTCGAGCTCTTCGGGTTGTCCTGCTAGTTTACCTTGACCGGTGGAGGGAGCAAGGTTAACAAGCTTTGTACTTGTGACTCAAGTATCTTGTTGAAGCTGAGCGACTCTTGATGGCATTGGAAAAGCCATCCATCCTGATGCGAGTGTCTCTAGGACCTTGTCATTTGATGTCAGCTTCTTGGACAGATTGTCCATCATCTTGCCTTGGTTCAGCACTAACTCTCTCAAAGTCGGCTGGTTGTAATTATTGTAGGAGGAGCTGTTACCTTGATAGTTGCCTGAATAATTGCCTGAGTAGTTAGGCCTCTGCTGTTGATTCCAACCTTGATTCTGCTGAGGACGGTAGTAATTATTGTTGTTGTTGTTGAGGTAGTTCACATCCTCCTTCAGCTCTGGGCAGTTAGCACCTGTGTGCCCAGTCTCTCCACACTCTTCACATGTCATGCGAGCATCATGTATATGCATGACTTCTTTCTTCTCTGGGGCTCTCTCATCGAGCCTCTTCATTAGCAAATCCATTTTGGCGAGACATGTCTACCTCTTTCACTGGTGCATTCCTCCACCTCTCTTGCGGGTCCGAGTTCTTTCTTCACTCCAACCTTGGTTGGATGCCATCTTCTCCACAAGAGCCGTGGCTTGAGGAATAGTGAGTGATAAGAATGCACCTCCGAGCGGCATCCATCGTCTCACGTGTCTTGTTGCTAAGCCCATGGTAGAATGTCCGCATAAGCGGCCAATTCTCCATGCCATGATGAGGACACTCGAGGATGTAATCTTGAAAGCGCTCCCAAGCTTCGGGACAGTCTCATCATGGTGTTGCTTTGAAAGCTTGATATCTTCCCACGAAGAGCATTTGTCTTGCCCATGGGGAAGAACTTCGCCAAGAAATTGGTGGAACATAGTGCCCACGTAGGATTCTTCTCTTTATTGGCGTAGAACCACGCTTCGCTCTCCCCAAGAGTGAGAATGGGAAGAGGCGAAGTAGTATAGCATCTCTGGGGACATCCTTGATAGTGAATGTGCTACAAATCTCCAGGAAGTGTTGGAGATGAGCACTAGCATCTTCATGGGCCTTCCCACAGAATTGGCTTGCTTGCACCATGTTGATTAGCGCAGGCTTGAGCTCAAAAGCTCCTTCGATGTCCGCAGCTGGTCTGTACGAATGTTGTCCGTAGTTGGAGCTGAGAACTCGCGGAGTGACTTGTTCGCCATGGCTTCAAACGCTGGTGTCAAGTCTCGAACGAAAGGTTGACTTTTTGCTTCCGACAAACTTCCAAGTTGAGTTGATGATGATGATTGATTGGTCTTCTTCAACTTGCTTCTGGCCTTCCTGAATAAAGCTTCTGGATTGTCAATATAGTTATCAGGAAGAATTGTCTTTTTTATACATTACCCTGCATAAGATATAAGAATAGACGAAAAACAAGGGTAAGGCTGTATGAGTAGAGAATGGTGACAGTGCTCAATCTCATTATGTAGTGCAATGCTGCTCATTATCCATTGGCTTTCAACCCTTCCCCGGCAACGGCGCCAAAAATGCTTGTTGATGTCTATTAAGTGCAACTGAAATAAAGAAGGTTCCGCAGCGCCTGAGAATATATCATCGTAGCATTTTAACCGGGAGTAATCCAGGTATCATTATTTATATTTTTACCACTTTGGGAAGGGAATGCACTGGATAATGAGTGATGAGCAATGCACATGCGATAATGGAGAGCTTAACCTTGTCATATCGATCATCTCATACGGGGTAAGTGTCACATAAAATATAGGAATGAATGATAAATGACATAAGATAAATAAGAGCATTTAGCCACATAAAATAATAGTAATAAGCCATCTCAACTTAGCACTCTAAGCTTATAACACTAGCATGGACTAGGACGATCTAGGGTATAATCCTATATTATTCTAACTATAAAGTCAAAGCATACAATGATTAGTGCAAGAACATCTGGCAATCATGGCGGGAAAAGGTTACATCTATGCATAGTGATATTACCAGAGAAGAATAGAGACATAACAGTGACTTCAATGTAATAGGTTTGTTCTGCTAGACCTATACTCGGGAGAAGGGCTACAAAGGACTCAACAGGACTGTCACTCCCGCAATCTACCTCACGATCCGGAATATAGGGTGCAATCGCAGATAAATACGGTATAGGCACCATGCCTACACAATATCTACCACTCACCCATTGGCCTAATGAGCAAGCGCTATACGATCCTATGCATAAACATAATTCTAGTCCAACTATGCTAAACATATAATCAAAGTAAACTAAGAACGATATAATTGAGAACATAATCAAATAGAGCAAAGTCAAGTCTGATATAATAGAATAGAATAAAGTACTACTCATAGTATCACGAACAATGATGAATATTACAAGAATGTAGAGGGGAATTACCAAGAACTCCGACAGATCCGGACTCCAAGCTAGGCTTGATTCCCTCTAGATCTATTCCTATGTAGCTATGCTACTAAACTATGGAGCTCTAATTGAGATGGTGGCTCTGGCTTCTCTGAATTCTGATGAGAGAATGAACTCTTGAATGAATTAGGGTTTCACCCAGGGGCCGGGGGCTCTGAATATATAGCCCCCTAGGATGAACCACACCCTCGGATCAAACCGACCTAAATGGACGATAATTATTCATCCTCAAAGGCGGTGGAGGCGGGATCCACGAGACTCCACCCGATTGGTGGAGATGGGGAGTCGGCCGACTCCCCCTGGGTCGGCCGACCGCCACCCCGCCAGTGGGCCCCGGCTTCCGGGTTTGCCTTCTCGGAGTCTTCTAGATTATACAATTTTACCCGTTCGGTCTTTATCTCTATGTAATCATGACATGTGGGCCTCCTTTGGTTCTCTTTCGATAACCCCCTGCGAAATAGACAATCACCAAAACTCGTGGAATTCTGTCGTGTAACCCCTATATCTAACAGTGAACTCAAATTAGTCCTTTCTCTTGCTGCGTTGACGGTATAAAATTGATACTTAACGACCGTCAACAAAGGGCGACACAGGTACATGAAATTTCCATGGGACTGCCAATGGCCCAAAATGGAATTCATAATAATAAAACAACTAAAGAATGGAACCCTGTTTTGTGGAAAATAAGAATTAAAAATATATAACTACTTTTTACAAAGAAATTGTTTTGAAGCGAAGGGGATCCCAAAATTAATCTGCATATTAACAGTTGGAAGGATAGAAGTCATAAGGAGATTACAAAACATATTTATTATGGAGGAACACTAGAAAAGGTGCCAATTAGATCAAACAATTTAGGCATATTTGTCTTTTGATTTGAATGACATTTACAAAGTAATCACCAAAATATTTACTTTCAGATTACATAGGATGGCATATAAAGTTATAAAAAAAAACTAGACAACATTCACACATGGTAAATACACTCTGGATGTAGCGTTGGTGTCTCCTGAAGTGTTACATGAGTTGAGGTGTAAGAAAAAGCAAGGGATTATTCTCGAGTTGGATTTTGAGAAAGCCTATGACAAAGTAAATTAGATTTTTTTTTCTAAAAGTGGTGTTCCATAGAAAAAGGGTTTTGACAACAAGTGGATAGAGTGGTTCATAAAAGTAGCTGAAGATGGTATAGTGGATATATAATTTTGAATGGGGGAAATAGGGAATTACTTCATAAGTTATAAAGGTTTAATACAGAGCGACCCCTTGTCCCCATTGTTACTTAATTTGGTAGCTGATGTATTATCAGAAATTGAATGCATCTAGGCCCCAATTTGGTGATTGATGATCATGAGTGTTGTGACTAACAAGTATTTCGCAATGCCTTGGGCAAGAACTTATGATGGGGAAATATCTGATTGATAATTATTTTTGTATGATATTAAATATAGCATATCATCATATGCATCTGCCCTGTCAAATGGTAACAAAAGTTCCCTCGCCAAAAAGAGAGATGGTAATATAGTATGACTAATAAAGGTGTGGGATACAAACTAAAGCATAGCTATTGCCTCTTGGATATATCTTTGGCTGCCATCGTGATATCTTCGGCTGCCACCGCCCCTAAAGAATTTTCTTTACTAGAATTTGGCAGGTTTGTATTGCAGTACACTGATTGGAAAATGGCTCAGGTTTATAGGCGGCAGTGCTCTTGACCCTTAGTTTTTGTGTATAAACATGTTTGACAAGTATATATCAATCCAAAATTGTATGTTCAGTGTGGTTTATCATGAGACACCTTGAGTTTAATTTGTTTTTCCTTGAAGTATATACCAGCTATATATGTGCATGACGACGGTGGAGGCATATAGGTTTCTTTCAGTATTTTTTTTAATTAGCTTTCCTTTCCATCGTACGTGCTATATGGCAACCAACTAAATAATGACTCACCTACAAAAGTATTCTGTACATGAAGACTAATTCTCACTGGTCACCTGTTTCTTCATGATTTTATAACTGTATTTATTTATTACTTTTGCTCTCCCTCTCCGTCCAGAATGAGTAATATTAAGTCCCTCCTGTGAAATGAGACGAAGAAAATGGGCACATTAAGTCCCTCCATGTGGTAGCTAGCTATATATATTGGTTTGTGGATAAGAAATTTCCGAAGGTTGTGCTCACATTTTGGGTTTCTGTTTTACTTCTTGCATTGCATGCCACATGCTTGGAAGAGTGATATAGTATATAGGACATATTGTGTTTGTCTACCCCACAGCACAATTGTGTACGTGCTTAGGCATGGAAAGCAGCCGGAACACACAATGCATATATAGATTAGGACGAAGTGCGCCCATTTTACATGGCCACACTGCTATCAGATTTTGATCTGCTTGTGCTGACAGAGTGCGAAGCAGCAGGGAGCAAAGAGGGAGACCTGAATGTCTTTAATGTGAGACTCCAGATATGAGGTGACAGAGGACTTCTGTGAAGACGAACGAATGGTCAGGATGGCATAGAGCCATTTGACGCCGAATGGCGAGATAGATGACTGCTTGTCAAATGCACCAGCAGTGCGCGTCTCCTGTGATTTCACCTGCTCCGATTTCACTCCTTTATATAGACGCATCATGATTCATGCATGCCAGCATATATATATATGTAAACTCAAATATAAGGAATGTTTCTTTGCAGCTACAGCTACATTTTTTAATAAAGGAAGCTTTTATTAAAACCTTGGAAGCAATAAATCAAGTTGATACAAAGCCAAAGAAGACATACAACTTCCAGCCTCTGCCTAACATGAGACACACCGCCAAAGAAAGAGAATAAACCTAGCACAATCGAGTGACTATATATCAATACGTAAAATAAACCGCCACCGTGCCTAGGAGAGAAAAAATCCTTACCTCCCTGTATCAACTATTGTGGTACCTCTACAACTTATCCCGGCTTCTGCAGAGTGGGTAACCGATAACCGCTAACTTGCACAAGAGAAACAAATTTTTTCTTTTCTACATTATCATTCCTACTAAAGCAAACAGACCAACAAGTCATAGTCCTGTTCGGCAAGTTGGAAAGCCGGAAGATTTCGATAGTTTCAATAGTAGATTATGAGAGGAAATAAACTGAAATCTGCCGTATTTCAACCGGTTGAATAGGACGAAAGCTCCTCCTAGCAGGAGTAAAAGCTTGACATCTTTGTTGACAGTTACCCAGCCATTGAACGCATATGACCAATATTGTGGGGTTTTACAAGAGACCTAATACAACCAGAATAAAAGAACATATTATATTGATCGAACAAGCAAACTGCTAGTCAAAGAACAAGTGCTTAATTGTCTCTTCTTTGTGACAAAAGCAACATATTTTACTACCTTGCCAATTGCACTTTACTAGGTTATCCTTTATCAATATAACTCCTCCCATGGGAAACTTTTTATTTTCAATGAAGCTTTCACTTTCCAAATGAGTTTATTAATATTTTGGATATCAGTATGTAATATAATGCTTGATAGTGCGACTTCACTGAGAATTTCCCATTTGGATGTAAATTCCAGTGAAACTCATCATGTTCATGGGCCAACTATACATATATTAGCAATATAGGGCAACAAATTGTTCCACGCTACTAACTTGGGAACAATGAGGTCTCTTCGTCAAGATAGGTTTGGTGATGAACCATAAAGAACAAAAATATATGTCATTCTCGCTTTTCAAAAAGTCATTTTTTTTAATTTTGACTAAGTATATATGAAAGAATATTAATATTTATAATACATAATTAGTATCATTAGATATATAGCACAACCGGAATCAGCATCTTTGCCGATGGCGGCCAGATTTGCCGATGGTAAAGTGCTCGGCCATCGGCAAACCCCACAGTTTGCCGATGGTAAAGTAGGGCCATCGGCAAACCTATTTTTGCCGATGGCCTGGCCATCGGCAAATCATGGCCATGGGCAAAGGTGCACTTTGCCGGTGGCCAGGCCATCGGCATACTCTGGCCATCGGCAAAGGTCCATTTCTGCCGATGGCCCGGCCATCGGCAAAGCCCGGCCATCGGCAAAACTGGCCCAGGGACGACGCCGTCGGGGGCCGGCCGACGCCGTGCCCTTTGCCGATGGCCGGGCCGTCCAGCCATCGGCAAACTACCCAGTTTGCCGATGGCCGTGGCCATCGGCAAATCAAGGCCACGTGGCGACCTCGGGAGCCGCCGGGCCCACGTACTTTGCCGATGGCCGGCCATCGGCAAACTATTTTTGCCGACGGCCTTCCTAGGCCGTCGGCAAAGTTTGTATTTTTTTGATTTTTGCTTCCAGTTTTTTTCCTGGTGCCTTCCTACCTCAAATACAACCCACCTGCACAAATTGGGTCCATTTTGAGTTTTTTTGCTATATTTCGTGAATTATTTCTGTTTCTTTGCAATTTTCCGACAACTCCAGTTTTGAACTGCAGGTACATGAAATAATGGAACTTTTTGATCCGAAACATGGTATTCATGATGCTCGGAGTATGTTGAGGCCGTATCCAGTACCTCGCATGAAACTACGACCATTTTGCCGTCGTAATGTGGGGAGTGACGTTCACGGAAAGTGTTTTTAAATTATATAAAATCCAAACGAAGTCGAAAATTGACGAAACTTGACAAGTTGTGTGGCCATGGCATGCGGAGTCGTGGTAAAAATTTCAAAAAGTTTCGAGCAAGTTGTAACGTCGGATCGCCAAAACCCGGACAACTCCACATGTGATCACAAGTGATGACATGTGGAGATGTCTTGGTTTTGGCCATCCGACGTGACAACTTGCTCGAAAATTTTTGAAATTTTTATCAGAGACTCCGCATGTGATGACAACACAACCCGTCAAGTTTCGTCAATTTCGGACTTCGTTTGGATTTTATATAATTTAAAAACACTTTCCGTGCACGTGTCTCCCCACGTTACGACGGCAAAATGGTCATAATTTCATGCGAGGTGCTGGATGCGGCCTCAACATACTCGGCGAATCATGAATATCATCTTTCGGATCAAAAAGTCCCATTATTTCATGTACCCGCAGCTCAAATTTGGAGTCATTGGGAAAATATAAAGTAACAAAAATAATTCACGAAATATAGCTAAAAAGTTCAAAAATGTCCCAAGATTTGGATGTGGGTTGTATTTGACGTAGAAAGTTACCGTAAAAAAAATGGAAGCAAAAATCAAAAAAAAAAAAATAGAAACTTTGCCGACGGCTCCGGGTAGGCCGTCGGCAAAAAGGGTTTGCCGATGGCCGGGCCCGAGTGGCCATCGGCAAACTCGATTTTGCCGACGGCCGGGCCGTCGGCGAAGTCTTTTTTTTTTGAAAAACGAAAACAGGCCCGGCCCACCAGGCCAACCCTATCTCCTTCCTTCTCCATCGCGCCCGCGCCCGAGATCCCCATTTCCTTCTCCATCGCGCCCGCGCCGCCACCACCGCTCACCGGCCCCGTCGCCGCCGCCAAGCTCGCCGGAGCAACACCGCCGAGGTCGCCGGAGCCCCGCCGGCCACCCAGGCTGCCCCCGCCGCCCAGCTCGACCCGCGGCCCCATCCGATCTCGCCCGACCCGCAGCCCCCTCCTTCCCCGCGACGCGCGCCGCGCCCGCCCCCGGCGCGCCCCGACCCCCGCCGCCGCCTTCACGAGCGCCACGCGCTCCCCGACCACCAGCTCCACCTCCCTCCCTCCAAAGCCCAGCCCCCAATCCCCCTCCTCCGCCGGGCCGCCACCTCACCGGTCGCCGGTGCGGCCCGAGCCGCCGCCCGCCGCGCGACCTCCCCCCTCCCGCTGCGCCGTCGCCTCCGTCCCCTCCTTCCTCTCCCGCCGCCCTCCCCTGCCGCTGCGGCGTCGTCATCGCCCCCTCCCGCGACGCCCGAGAAGCTTCCCCGCCGCCCTCCCTCTGTTGCGGCCGCTTCCCCGGCGTCGAGGGGAGGACGGCTGCGCCATCTTCACCGCCACGCCGCGCCCGTCTTCACCGTTCCCGTTCACGCAAGGGAAGGCACGACGTTCAAGATACTCCTCTCCTGCCCCGACGGCCTCCCTCGCTCCCGGGTGCGTACGTGCCTGCCCCCTCCCTCTTCTTCCTCCTACTCGTCTCCCTTCCGATTGCATGGTCCATTTCGTCGCGTGGGACGGCGCCTGCCGCTGCCTGCTGTTCCCTCCATCGGTTGGACCACCGCACGGCAGCAAGACCGGCTTTTGGTTGCTACTGCATCCTGCTAGCTTGGCCTGTATTTCTCTGTTTAGTATGTCGTTTCCCCTAAATCCTGGATGACGCATTCCAGCGATTAGCATCGTGATTTCTGAACTATGAAATGATGAACTTATCCTAGTGTTTGGATGGGTGCTGCTGTTGCCATGAACTGCCCATGATATTATTTCTTTAGCTCGTTCAGGACTGTGTGGAGTGCTTGTGACTGCTGTCATATTACTGTTGGTATAAATTAAGTGCAACTAAAATATAAAGGATTCCGCAAGTGCACAGAACATACCATTGTAGCATTTTACCGGGAGTAAACCAGGTATCGTTATTTATATTTTACCACAGGGAAGCAAGGGTTAAAGAATCTGATAACTCACCATCATGTATCTACTAATGTAGTAAACCAACTAGACTAAAGCAGGGGTAAATGATGTCTATAAGGTAATATAATAAAGCACACATGAGAATTCTATAATAAATGAGTAGCTAGCTAGAGTGAGAGGACAACGGAAGAGATTAAGGTTCTTAAATACTTCTCTATTACTCTAGTTCTGTGATAACAGGGGATGGATAGATATAGCAATCATACAATAGCACTTCGGGACATTACTAGACGGGAAAGCACCACAAAGGATAACTCTACCGACGTGACTACGGTCCTACTAATTTAAGAACCTACTCAATTCGGTGTGGACGGGGCTGTCACCTCCCGTAACTACCACACAACCGAGAGAATAGGGCGCAACCTCGGGTAACCTATAGTCTAGACACCATGCCTACACTATCGATTACTACTCTAATCACTATAGATAACTAGAGCACTCGATGCGAGCGAAGATCCCATACTAAAGCATAATAACTATACTAACAATCACAAGATAGGCATAAAAGTAAATAGAGAAGATAAATATATTAAAGCATAAGTCTTACAAAGAATAGATACAAAGGCATACCAAATCTCTGAAGACTTCTCCAGAACCGGAGCGCAGCTCCTCTCTCCCTAACTCTCATCTAGATCTAATCTACTACATTGGAATATCTAGCTCTAATTCTCTAGAGAAGAGAAGTCATCCATTCAAGGGATGCCTCTACAACTCTGATCCCGCTGGGAGATAATGAATTAGGGTTTAAGGGATTGCCCCCTCCAGGGGCCAGGGGCCCTGCTTATATAGCCCTCTAGGATGCACCACAGCCCTCGGATCAAACCGACCTAAACGGACGATTATTATTCATCCTCAAAGGCGGTGGAACGGGGATCCGCGAGGCCGATGCTGATTGGTCCAGTCATGAGTCGGCCGACCAAGGGTGGGAGTTGGCCGACTCTCCACCGAGCCCGTTCGGGCTCCCGTTTGGTCCGAGCCTTCTCGAACCTTCCAGTTACATGAGAATTTTCACCGGTTCCCGATTATCTCTATGTAAACCCGACATGTGGGCCTTCCTTGGGTATTTTCAGTGACACCTAAGAAAACGTACATTCACCAAAACTCGTGGAATTCTGTCAAGATAACCCCTATATCTAGTTGGTGAACATATTTTATTCCTTTCTCATGTTTAGTTGGCGGTAAAAATTGGCACTTAACGACCGTCAACAACTCCCCCAAGCTTACCTTTTGCTCGTCCCTGAGCAAAGATAAACTCAGTGATGGATCAGGAGTTGCTACAATGCTTTCACGCCTCAAAAGTACACATGCGTTCAAACAAGAACTCTCCTCCGAATTAGAGTGAACTATTCGACTCAAAACTTACTCATATTACCTTTCACCATGGGGCTTGTAACCGTCACTTGGGTCTTGAGCGGTTGAAAGACAAACGGTCAAGTCGGCGCTATGTTTCTCGCTCTTTGATCAACTATTATTCCGAGTTTTTGCAAGATTTTCAAATAAAACTCGAGTTCCTTGTATGAACCTTTCGGTCTCTCATTTGTGGTATTTTTGGGTCCTCTCCAAGGCATGAGTAGTGTATGCCTTCTCTCTTCTCTCGAATATGTGGTATTTGTGGAACTAAGGCATAGTGAAAAGAGCCTTCTCTCTCTCACCCTACTTTCTAATAGGCTTATGTGGAGCTCATAGGTGGGGGAGACACTCAAACTCACTTGCATATATTGCATAGTTAAGACATGGATCCAATAGGAACTAAAATAATAATAAAGTCATATGTGCATGTGAATGAGGAAATGGAATGGATGATAAGATGATGATAAGGAAATGATTATGAGGGGTGATCACTTGGTGAATATCTACTTCTACACTTGCTCCTTTGGGGATAACATGACTCCCTTTATTCGGAAATCTTGAAACTTCTTGAAGGGAAGGACTTGGCTACTCTTTCTTTCTTTCTTCTTCTTTTTTTTTCCTCTCTTTTTTTTTCTCTTGTTCTTTTTTTTTACATAGCAACCAATCCTCTGAAAACAAAACTTTAGCAACGGGGAGTGTATAACTTGAAATGATAATGACTGGAGCTTTTATGTAGGCAATTGGAACGGCGATGATTATCTCTATATGTTCACTCCCGGATAGGATGGCCATGAATATTTTTGAGTGTTCACTCCCAGTGTAGGAGTAGAACATTTTCTGAATGGAACGAAATGAGTGGCATATATATATGTGGAAGAATGGATGGATGGATGGATGGATGCGTACTCCCAGGGTAGGAGTAGCATAAGCGCGTATCTCCAGGGTAGAGACAGCACAGTATGTGGAGGAATGCATACTCCCAGGGTAGGAGCAGCATAGGTGCATATCTCTAGGGTAGAGATAGCACAATATGTGATGGATGTGGATCTATATATGGGTGGTACTTCTAGGGACAGAAGTAGCACAAAATGAATGTAGTACTTATAAAATAGGTGCATGCTTCTGAGGACAGAAGTAGCATAGATCAATGGATGGAGAGCACATAGTAATGACTTTTAACTGCATGACTGATTCCTTATGGGTCCACAGCATAACCACACTCAATGCCTAAAGATTACACTCAAGCCTACAAAATGATCTATATAAACAGATGGGTTTTCTTAATCTAGTAAGCATGAATATATGGTTGTGGTAGGAATTTGAACTCTCGTCATAAAGGAAATCATCATGCAACAATTTAAGATTTTCAAAGATAAATTCTCCAGAACTCTAGTATCTCTAGGAACAAGATGGACAGTAGCTCAAACCTTCCCATATCATACCCATCAACCACCTAGACTTAGATCAAGTGTTTGCTACCCACAAGATTCAGGTTCAGAGCAAATCTCAAATCTAAACAGTTGTGTCCAAAACTTGGGAGAGTGCAAGGTTGAAAACTAGGTACTTGAAAGGAATTACGGCAGAGCAACTATTCATCATCTCCATGTAGAGTTTATTCCAGGGATTACTTAAGACAGATTAATAAGAGCTCTCCAAAAAGTAGAGAAGATAAATAATGAAATCTTTCTGGGTTTCTAAGGTTATGCATTTTTTAAGTTGTTTTAACAAAGCAAACTATAACATAGATAAATAGACAAGTTGGGATCACTTAGCTTGGTACACGGGGGATGCCCTCCCCCAAGCTGGATGTTGTCATAGTCTGCTGGTGTTGCTGACAGGTAATGAAGACGTTCTAGTCTTTCTGGAGTGTCGTGGATAGTTGCTATTGAGGGCAGCATTTGAATGTTGCGGACAGCACTCCGACAGGAGACTGGACATCCTTCTGTCTGTTAGCTCTTCTCGATCCTTTATGTTCTGTGAAGCTCAAATAGACAACAAAGCTTGTGGAACTGATTAAGCATTAGTGATAAAAACCTCTAAGCCTTGGCTGTCTAGAACTGCCTTAACTCAAATGTCTTCTAACAGGATCACAAGAAATATTTTTATCTTTTTATAATAAAGGATGCAAACAGAGAAAATAGATATGCTGAAAAATTATTTTTATGCCACCACAATGAATGATTATTCACATGGGGCTTAGTAGTTTTCTGGATGCAAATGCACAACATCTTTATTTTCTTTTTCCAATGCAGATAGTAAAGCGAAGATGCAATTAAGATGCATGCAGGGAGAATAAATATGCTTAAAGGAAAATGCAATGCTGAAAAAGGGAAATGCTGATAAATACCAAGTTACCTCCTTGGCGAGGGTTCAGTGATTTAAGTCCTCCGAACAGGACTTCTTGTCATGTTCACTCCTTCAGTGCATCATTTGATCCCAAAGGTAGAGACCTTGAGAACTGCACCTTTTGAGAGATGGTAACTCTAGGAAAGGAGTCACCCATGTTCTTTCTTGTCCAGCAGTCTTTATCACTGGAGTACCTTGTGATGAAGAGTAGATGCTTCTAGTGGTCCTTTACTTCTTCTTGGAGTTTGCCTTACTTGATTGACCTCTCTCCTTGAGCATCTTGTCTTCTAAAATCTCACTCCTTCTCTCTCTCTCTCTTTTTTTTTTTTTTGCCTAGACCTTGTGCTCCACTCATTGTTTCTTGTCAATGTGCCAGAGCGACGGGGGCTTGAAAAGAGGAAGAGCATTGCTGGATCCTTGTTTGAAGAGTCATCGGCCTTCCTCCCCCAAGCTTGACCTTTTGTCGCTCGCCACGTGAAACCAAATACGAGTGTTGAGTCATCCCTCGAGTGTGTTGTACTCCTATGTCCTCGACACCGTTTGTCCTCTCGTTTGTAAGCCTTCATGTATCCGAGAAGGACTTCGATTATAGGTCTCGTTGAGTAGAGATCTCTCCTTTGCATTCTGCTTTTGTTTGGACTATCCAATCCAGGATGAGCGTACAGACAGTTGCATGATCTTCTTTCGTCAACCATTCTTGATTTTCATTGAGTCTTGGTTGATGCATTGATGTTCATTGGAGATGTAGACTCGAGTTCTTCCTTGATGGCCTTTGTCTTCTAGTGGCATGGCGAGGAGTTGTACGCCATCCGTCTTGATGATCAAGGAAAGAGCTTCTTTAGTATTTGTATATGCAGGCTTCATCGCTAATGGCTTAGGGACATCATCTTGCAACCATGGTCATGGTCCTTCAAGGCTTGGTCGGTGGTCAACCCTTGATTGGTGATTGGTTGACACAAGGATGCATGCTTATCATGCCATCCTTGTCCTGGCTGCCGATGTGCAAGATGGTGTCTTCACTCTTCAAGAACAATGAGAGCAGGTCTTTGAATGGTTAGAATGAGATGAGTTGCACCCTGCTCCTCATTGGCATCCTAGCTCGAGTTTTGGGCTCAATGCTTATGATGTCCTCAAAGTTGCTCATAGCTTGTCGCTTTGATCCACTTCTTTGAGTGAGTTCAAGATGTTGATCCTTCTTGTGGCACTCTTGTCTTCTTTGTTCCATCACTGAAGTGGTGATTTGGCAGGTTCGTGACAAACCATGGATAGGCATGTCGTAGATTCTTTCCTACAAAATGTTAGTGGACACATACCCGAAGGATTGCAATAGATTCAAACTAGGGGGGTATTATCCACTACCTATTTTAATTTCATTTATGCTAACAACGAGATGGTTTTTGAGTTACCTTAGCATAGTATTTTATTTATCATGTTTTCTAGCAACTTTTTTATGGCACTCTAACATGGTTCAAGGCAAAGGTAACTTGCAACAAAAGACAATGTGAATGATATTTAATACTTACAATTCTTCCTTGGATGATGAATGAACTGTGTCTTTTGTGCAAAGTTGTTGGAGTTCATCATATGCCTTGCTTCATCTCCGAAGTGAGTTCATCTCTTGACTTACCCGAATTGGATTTGTGAGTGTTCTCAGGGGGTTAGTCCAACAAAATAACCAGTATCTACTAAAACATATTTTAGCTCAATAACCAAACTAGACTCCATGTCTTAATTGGGTTAAGGAAGACAATTTAACCTAAGCACCACGCTTAATTTAAAAAGCCTTTGGAAATACCCATGGAAATACTTCCAAACCAAAACATACTATAGTAAATAGTGGTAGCATAAAAAGCACTGCAAAGATTTACTCAAGTGGAGATGACAGAGCATGATCATGGTGAGGAAAACATATATATAAATTTTTTTATTTTTAGATGCGGCGATGTGAATGCATGCAAGAAGCTAAACATGCAATGGATGAGCAAACATAAATAAACTAAACGGAGTGAATGCATGAATTGTAAAAAGTAAACATGCAATGAGATGCAAGAATTTAAAAGATAACTACTCATAATTTTAAAGTCCATGAGCAAGACTATCTCACCTTTCTTGATCATACTTACCATGACTCACATGATGAAATTTATGAGCGGTTCAGCTTCTATGTTCGTCACTTGTGAAGTGATTTGAAATTCTTGTGACGACGACCTTTTCTCCAATCTACACATGGTTAGAAAATATAAATGTATACGCAAACCTGAGAGGTGGCAGGGTTCCAGTTGAATGTTGAATGTTGAGGGACTCTGGCTCTTCATTGTCTTGTGGAAACTTGTCGGAAGGTCGAAACGACATCTTTTGTCCTGTCTATTCCACAACTCAACAGAACAAGGGGTAAAGCTAGTGACACACTAAATTAGCAGACATCAAGATCATTATCAAAAACTTAACACCGATTGCTTCCCCGGCAACGGCGCCAAAAATGCTTGTTGGTATAAATTAAGTGCAACTAAAATATAAAGGATTCCGCAAGCGCCTAAACATACCATTGTAGCATTTTACCGGGAGTAAACCAGGTATCGTTATTTATATTTTACCACAGGGAAGCAAGGGTTAAAGAATCGATAACTCACCATCATGTATCTACTAATGTAGTAAACCAACTAGACTAAAGCGAGGGGTAAATGATATCTATAAGGTAATATAATAAAGCACACATGAGAATTCTATAATAAATGAGTAGCTAGCTAGAGTGAGAGGACAACGGAAGAGATTAAGGTTCTTAAATACTTCTCTATTACTCTAGTTCTGTGATAACAGGGGATGGATAGATATAGCAATCATACAATAGCACTTCGGGACATCACTAGACGGGAAAGCACCACAAAGGATAACTCTACCGACGTGACTACGATCCTACTAATTTAAGAACCTACTCAATTCGGTGTGGACGGGCTGTCACCTCCCGTAACTACCACACAACCGAGAATAGGGCGCAACCTCGGGTAACCTATAGTCTAGACACCATGCCTACACTATCGATTACTACTCTAATCACTATAGATAACTAGAGCACTCGATGCGAGCGAAGATCCCATACTAAAGCATAACAACTATACTAACAATCACAAGATAGGCATAAAAGTAAATAGAGAAGATAAATATATTAAAGCATAAGTCTTACAAAGAATAGATACAAAGGCATACCAAATCTCTGAAGACTTCTCCAGAACCGGAGCGCAGCTCCTCTCTCCCTAACTCTCATCTAGATCTAATCTACTACATTGGAATATCTAGCTCTAATTCTCTAGAGAAGAGAAGTCATCCATTCAAGGGACGCCTCTACAACTATGATCCCGCTGGGAGATAATGAATTAGGGTTTAAGGGATTGCCCCCTCCAGGGGCCAGGGGCCCGCTATATAGCCCTCTAGGATGCACCACACCCTCGGATCAAACCGACCTAAACGGACGATTATTATTCATCCTCAAAGGCGGTGGAACAGGGATCCGCGAGGCCGATGCTAATTGGTCCAGTCATGAGTCGGCCGACCAAGGGTGGGAGTTGGCCGACTCTCCACCGAGCCCGTTCGGGCTCCCGTTTGGTCCGAGCCTTCTCGAACCTTCCAGACATGAATTTTCACCGGTTCCCGATTATCTCTATGTAAACCCGACATGTGGGCCTTCCTTGGGTATTTTCACCGACACCCCGCAAAATAGACATTCACCAAAACTCGTGGAATTACGTCAAGATAACCCCTATATCTAGTTGGTGAACATATTTTAGTCCTTTCTCATGTTTAGTTGACGGTAAAAATTGGCACTTAACGACCGTCAACAATTACTTCCTCTGACCAGAAACAATAGTAGTTTGTAGTGGTTATGCCCTGTTGTTGGAATGGGTGTATCCTCTTACCCCCAATATGAATATGATGCTCGCTGCAATGGTTTGATCCTAGAATCATTATTGGAATGTGGAATGTGATAGTTAGTAGTGGTTAGTAGTAGTTAGTAGTGTTAGTTAGTAGTGTCTTTATTGATGTCTTCCGTCCACATCGTCAATGCCTTTCGTCCACTAATATTGATGTCTTTATTGTTTTGCAGTGCAGGACGTGTCGTAGGGGAGCTTGATCGTGTACGTCCCACCGACACCTCCACCTCCACCGTCGTCGATTCGGCTACGAGAGCAAGGTATACGAACCCTTCTCTTCTTGTCGGCCTTCGTGCCGTTGTGATGTCGGCCTTCGTGCCGCTGTGTTCATCGGCCTTCGTGCCGTGGTGGTTATTGGCCATCATGCCGTGGTGGTTGTTGGCCTTCGTGCCATGTTTTTTTGCAGGTTTTGGAACCTCCCCGTGCAGGGGAGGTGCTGCCGAAATTTTTAGTGGCTTCTAATCTTTTTTCCTCTTTTTGTAGGAGGAGGACCTGTGGGAGGTACTCGGTGACGGCGATCTTCTTCTTGGGCGTTGCGGGCCTTCCTGCACCGCGTCGACTCTCCTCCGGCCCGCTACCCGCCTCTGCACCGCCACCCTAGGTATAAACCACCTCGTGTCTTATAGTTGTTGTAAGTACATTGCGTAACCGAGTTAGGCGTCTCCCGTCCGAAAGAGATTCGCGGTCGTTGGTATGCGGATCGGTGCATATCTCGCGACGGTTTCTCTTTCGGATTGTCCACGTTTTTGGACAGCTCGAGGATGCGTAGATGGGTTAGCTTCCATGTTTCGCCCCGTCCGAGTCGTAGTTTCGGCCCCTCCCGTTGTTCTCCGGATACACACTCTCCCGGTCGGGACGTGTATCGGGAGAACAGCGGGAGGTGCTGCGCCGAAATTCCGTCTCGGACGGGAGCGGAGCATGGAAGCTAACCTCATCTACGCATCCTCGGGTGGGATTAGGACCTATCCTTCACCTATTAGATGGTAGGAACGCCTTGTAGATGCAGCTCTTGTTTCGTTACTCGCTTACGTTGGCGCATGACAGAGGATGCCTGACCGTGAGTGGATGTACACGGGGTTCAAAGACAAGACAGAGGAATGGATAAAGGGGACCAATGAATTCCTAGAGCAAGCATTTGGCCCATCTCGCTAAAGGGTCGATTCGGGTGTTTTGTCCCCGTGCCAAGTGTAAGAACGAGACAAGGAAAGAGAAGCGGCCGATGTGGCAAGATATTTGGAAGTATGGATACGTTCCAAACTACACCCGATGGACTCTCCATGGGGAACGCAAACGGCTTAGGGAGGCGGTGGTGATACCGGACCTCACGGGGTTTGATGCGATGCCGGAATGGCGGAGACATGCCGGCGACGTTGGCGCTGTGAAGGAACGGAGGTGGAGGAACAAGATCCGAGGACACAAAGAAAAGGCGTACTACACCATGATGGAGGCGGCACGGAGCCCCTTCACGTGAACACCAACATTTCTAAACCGGATGCCATTTCACGCCTAATAGGCTTGAAGGCGTCACCGGGCATCGATCGAGAAGGTTTTGATCTCGTGTTGGCGACGGTTGGCGGGCTGCTTCCGGCGCTTCACGTGTTGCCGAAGAGCACGTACGAGTCACGAGGCTCCTTCGAGCACTCAAGATGCCGTATGACCCGATCCAAGCTTGTAAGAACGGGTGTGTCCTGTTCCGGGAGACGAAGAGACAAAGAACACACTGTCCGAAGTGCAAAGCCTCTAGATACGTGGAGGTAGAAGGCGTGATGGCGGTAAACAGTCTAAGATCCCCTTGATGGTGGTTAGGCACCTTCCCGTACTACCGAGGCTGCAGCGGCGAGTACATGACACCGGAGTCGGCGAAACAAATGACGTGGCACAAAAATGGCAAAAGATACGGTGACAAGATGCAGCACCCGGCGGATGGCGAGGCATGGAAGCACTTCGATGTCATGAATCCCGAAAAGGCCAAGGAGGCTCGGAATGTACGCGTAGCACCGGCAACAGATGGGTTCAACCCGTTTGGGATGAGTGCGGCCCCGTACACTTGTTGGTCCGTGTTCGTGATCCCCCGAATCTTCCCCCGGCGTCATGTTCGAACCCAAGAACGTGTTCTTGACGCCGATAATACCCGGACACCCGGGCAACAACATGGGTGTGTTCATGCGGCCGGTGTGGGATGAATTGCGAAAGCATGGGAAGAGGGGGTACGACGTATGACCGAGCAACAAAGACGAACTTCACGATGCATGTGTGGTACCGGTACTCAATGCATGACTTCCTGGCGTACGGCTTATTCGGCGCGTGGTGTGTTCACGGGAAGTTCCCTTGCCCAACATGCAAGGCGGATGTGATGTTCACCTGGCCGGCCAAGGGTGGCAAGTATTCTTCTTTCGACAAACATCGTCAATTCCTAAAGGAGGACCATCCACCGAGACGAGATAAAAAGCACTTCACGAAAGGTGTTCAAGTCATCGGCCCCATCCCTAAGGAAAAGAGCCCACCGACATCCTTGCACGATAGAGGCTCTCGAAATTGATGACGTGAATGGTGGTTTCAAAGGATATGGTACCACGCACATGTGGACTCATATCTCGGGCTTGACTAGGCTCCCCTACTACAAGGACCTTCTTCTTCCACACAACATCGATGTAATGCACACGAAAAGAATGTCGCCGAGGCACTCGGGCAACACTCATGGAGATTGGCAAGAAGTCAAAGGACAACGTTAAGGCTAGACTGGACATTGAAACGATTTGTGATAGACCACATCTAGTGATGAAGGCCCCTGCGCCAGGCAAGAGATGGAAGAAGGGCCCGGCCGATTACATCCTGAAGAGGCCACATAGGAAGGAAGCACTGGAGTGGATGAAGAAGCTAAGTTTCCCTGATGGGTATGCGGCGAATCTGAGCAGGGCAGTGAACTTCTGGCCATCGGCAAACTTGCCATAACTTTGCCGATGGCCATGGCCATCGGCAAACCCATTTTTATTTTTTTTTGAAATTTTTTTGCCGATGGCCTCGGCCATCGGCAAATTTATCGCCGACGGCGTTGGCCATCGGCAAAAAAAATTCAAAAAAAAATAAAAAAATCTTTGCCGATGGCCGGGGCCACGTCAGCCATCGGCAAAGCCACCGTCAGCCTGACGGCGCGTCGGCTGACGTGGCGGCTTTTCCGATGGCACGCGTGGCCATCGGCAAAAGGTTTCCGATGGCAATGTCGGTGGCCATCGGCAAACCCGGCTTTGCCGATGAATTGTTTGCCGATGGGGTTTGCCGATGGCCACGACCTTTGCCATCGGCAAACCTTTTGCCGATGGCAAAAGTGCCTTTGCCGATGGCGGCCGGCCATCGGCAAAAGGGGCCGTTCCGGTAGTGTAGATCATTGAACATATTTTCATAATAAAATTATTTGAAAATTTAAATGTTGCACGTATTTTCTAAAACCATAGGAAAACTGTTTCCATAGGGATTTTGAGTGTATTTGGTCAATCATTGCTTTGTTGAACCCTCCCAAATCTGAAGCCTTTTGTAGTGCCATGAGCTCTTCAGCTGCCACTTGGAACTTTCCTTTCCATCGACTGAATAATGACTCAGCTACAAAGTATTAGTACATGAACACTAGTCCTCTCCTCACCTATTCTTTCTTCATGATTTCATAACTGTATTTATTTACTTGCTCCCTCTCGGTCTCAGAACAAGTATATATATAGATGCTCTAGATGTGAAATGAGACGTACATTAAGTATCTCTTGTGGTAGTAGCTAGCTATATATATATTGGTTCGTGGTCAAGAAAGATTTTGAAGGCTGTGCTCACATCAGTTTGGGTTTTTGTTTTACTACTTGCATTGCATGCTACATGCTTGGAAGAATAGCACACAATTGTGTACGTGCTTAGGCATGGAAAGCACCAGGATATGGATTAGGACGAAGTGCACCTTGTTTGCATGGCCACACAATTTTGATAGCTGTGTCTGCTATCAAAGCAGCAGGGCGAGAGCAGCTAGGAGAGAGACTTGCATGTTAATACTGTGAGACACACTCCAGTTATGGGCAGCTCTGGCAACGTACGCTGGTCGGTGGTCCAGGATGATGGGCTCGCCGACTGGTGGCTGCGCTCCCGTCTCGAGGTGCCGGGGACGATGCGTCGCGGCTTCGACTCTCTAGTGCTGTTACTCTCCTGGGTCACCTAGAAATAGCGCAACCGGCACACCTTTGATGGGGTCTCAAGCTCAACGAACCAGGTATTCAGCAAGGTCAAGAAGGAGGGAGGTGAATGGGTCGGCGCGGGCTTCGGTTGTCTCGCGCCCCTGTTCGCAACCTGAAGTCTGTGGCCACAGCTACCCCCTCGTCGCACAGCAGTTCATTAATTAGTAAACCAGTTTAATGGCACCGTTAAAGCCGGTGACATTTGTTAGTGTGTCCGCGGTATATCACCCTATGTGAGCGACGGATGTAAAAAAACTATCCTTTTTCCCTTAATGAAGCATGCACCAAGCAAGACTTCGAAAAAAAGATACGGGCTGTTGTGAAGAAAGACATGGCTGATTAATTGTCAAATGCACCAGCACTCGCGGCAGTGCGCGTATCCTGTGATTTCAACGGTACCAACCTCTAATTAGATGCATCATGACTCATCATGCATGCATGCCATCATACTCCCTCCGTCCTGAATTAAAGAGCATTCTAGCCATTTTAAGACAAAATAAGAGAGAAGACAATAGACGTATATACCCCTCATTTACCTTCCTAATGTATTGAAATATATTTCTATTTTGCATGATTAAAGGGTGAACTATTAGTTCTTATACAAAATATGGCAAGTGAATGAGTTACCTTCTTTGTAAAAAACAATCATATACTCTTATTTAAGTAAATATTATCCTTTTGTTCTCTAAATACACTATATTTGAGGACATCTCCCAACATCTAGAATGCTCTTTATATCAGGACGGAGGGAGTATATGTGTAAATGTAAACTCAAATATAATGTTTCTTTGCAGCTACATGTATATATATTAGCTGTAGTGACAGTGTTTCACTGCTTGTTATGGTAGTGGGCATCAGAAATCTCTGTTTGCTTGTGCTTAACAGATCTGGATCCTGACCAAACTGGGCTGTCTCCCGTCACCCCTTCATTAGCGGAGGAAAGCTTTCGGTGCTTAGTGCCTTAGGATGTCGTGGCATGAGTCTCAATATTGATCTTACATAAATAGCCAGTATCTTTTTTTACGTAATATTAAGACAGGAGTTCTTTTGTTATGGTCATATATGTCCAATTTTCTAATAAGAGTGAGAACAACTAGCATTCAACGGTAATATGGAGGCCGCTTCCAAGACATATTAAGTTTCACGCAACACATGGCATATCTGCTAAGCTAATAAAAAGTCTTTTACTACTGAGTCGTGAAGGGGCAACTTAAAAATAATTAGAATTTAAGAAGTTTTACATTTAATTGAATTGTGTAAGAAGAATCAAAAGCCTATAATGTTGAAATTAAATGGTAGATGACAGATTGTTTTCTTTTTATTATTTAAGGAAACACTTTCAAAAACTACAATGGTAAATTTTCTTTATTTGGACATATCAACTTTCGTGATCCTCTGATACCTCAACTTTCAGTGATATAAATGGGTTTTAGGCTCTGGCCTCCAATACCAAAATCGTCTTTTTTTTCTTTTTTTTTCACCCTGTGTGGCATGTTATTTGTGACATCATATCGTCTGTTCTATGTGATGCCACAGCAGTTCAGGTAAGCCACGAACATACGCACACATATTCCCTATGTGCACTGATTTTGAGATTTACAAATTAATTCACCCTTTGTTGATAGGCTCCTAGTCTACCGCTAAAACATAGTGTCATATAGTCATGCAATAATTCTAGATAATATAATCAATATCTTAGTTAAGTCCAAGGTTCGAACCCTGAGTCAGTGGGTTCAACCACATGGAACAACAATAGTTCCTAATATTTTATATATCTATATCAACAGTAGTTTCTAATTAATATATCTATATCTATATCTATATCTATATCTAATAATAAAACTAAAATACAAAATTTTTGTTTGTCTATTTTTTCCACTTTTTTTCCACCTTTTTTTCCCGCACCTAGCACATGGGCTCGGTCCACTAGTCTTCGTTCACGGCTAGAACATTGATTAGGAGTGGGGAAGAGAATAGAAAACAATATGGTGTTCAAGATGTAAATATGCTAGAGAGAAAGAAATTATACAAGGGTGTTAATAGCTTTTAAAATAGATTGGGGTTCTTAATGCAAAATGTCTAGATTCAAGTGAGCCTCTCATGATGGGATTTTTTTTCTATTATTCTTCTCTTTTTTTCAATTAAAACAAATATCTTACAATTTTTTTCCTAAAATCATAGAAAAACAGAAAAATGCCAAACCAATTTTATTATAACATCATAAAAATGCGATCTATTCATAGATATTACGAATCTCGTTAGATTGTGCTTTGCCTATAAATGTGTTAAATTATCATGCATATGTTGCGTGCATATAGGTTCCACGATGACCAAGAGCGCTAGGCCTCGGCTCTCCATCAATGGAGTACCGGACTTGCTGTTGACTTTGGAAGATTAGAGTGGCGCATTTATCAGCAATATGTGTGAGCCAACGTGGACGCGTTCAACAGCTTCTACGTCGTCCAGTCGAGACGGAAAACTACACATTCGAGGAGGGTGTCCTCCATAGGCGAGAAACTATAATATGATTTTGCTCTATTCTTGCAGAGCTCCATTTATGTTGGTTGGTATTTTGTGGCTTTGACCACGAGATGGTGAGAATGGATGACAAGCTGATAGAGGTGATGCTTGACTGCAAAGGACCCCACAAGTAATTGCTCCATATCTACATCAATAACACCCTCGCACCAAGAGACATCGAGGCGAGTATGGACATCATCTCCATTGGCTTCAACCCAACGATCAGGCCATGCCGAGAAGGCACCAAGACAATTTAACCTACTTTGACAAGCCCACATGACTTGAAGCCAACAAGGTGGAGTACATTTATGCCCGACGACCACTAAACAAGAAGCCAATTTCCATCCAGAAATTAAGTATACACATGGAGAAACCTAGCGTCCAGCCATGCACCAAGTGCACAGGATGGAAAGATGAGCATGTGCTAGATTCATGAGGACGATGAGGAGATCTACATCAAGAAAGGGAAGGCAGAAACACAGGCCATTGGTGCCACGACATCCAACATTCCTGACATCCACATCAATGCTGGCACTGACCGCACCTGTAGACTAAAGGTACGACCATGTTGCTAGATCAGTACTTACAGTTTAATTCTCCTAGGACACATATGATATGATCTTTATTGGCTATTAGGTATAAATTTAATTTTAATATCTTTGGATTACTTCATACAAATAAGTTTTGATATAATCCATGTTGACCATCAGGTATTCTAAAGATTAGGTGACCATACGATCCTTAAAATCCAAAACTCTCCACAATTGTGCGAGACAATTAAAATACTATAATAATATTTTTAGCAATTATCCATCTCTATCATTTTGAAAAATAATGCTTTGATCCCTAAGTTTGCATTCAAATTACCCATATATGGCATTATGAAATACAATTTAAAGTAATATATACCTATGTGATTTGTAGCTAAATTATCCACCTCAACCATTGCAAAAGATTAATAAAATTCTCCCAAATCTAACTAAATGCTAATATAAGCTATTACCAATAATAATTCAACATCCATGAGTTAAAGCTTTCATTAGTATAATTAGTTATTTCTATAACCTTACCAAGCATGGGAATATATCCTTAAATGGCACTTGCAGTTTATTTTATGTTATATTAACACTCATGACACTGAATTTTCTAAGTTGTTGTCCTAAAAACAGTTTAATCCATTATGATTGAAACATTATATCATATGTGTATTAGTAAATTAATTTAAGAATTATTTGTTTAATAAAAATACTAATATGATACTACAAATTCAACATCATGAATGCCATAGTGTAGGCTGAAACAACTATTTATGACATTATTGAAAATAATAGGGTAGCCAAGGACCTAGGATAATGTTTTAATAAAATAACATCAAAATTTTGAACAAACAATACTTAAATAAGCATCCACATTTCAAATTACTAATGTAAAATCTATTACAACAACTAGATGAAAAGCTACAGGTTAAAGTACAAGTTATCATGATTTCACATAAACAATGATATAAGAGTTTATATGCTTTAAGTTTATTTATGTTTCAATTAAATACATATGGTGCTAAAAAAATTAATCATCAAAATTATTACTCAAAAGATTGGTACAAATAAAAAAGATAGATCATAAAATGGCTTAAAAATCTAAAACATTTCGCCATCAAATTGTAGACTATAATCACCAATGTAAATAACAGTTGTTGTATCTAAGGAATCGAAATTCAGAGAAAAGGATCAAAATTTGGGTTTATGCCGTCAAAATATAGACTAAAACTAGAAGAACTATCATAGTCTAAGCAAAATGTTTCAATTAAATATATATTTTGAAGATAAAAAGAGAGATGCTTTGTAAAAAACTATGGATATGGATGAAAAATAAATTAATATTTCATAGATTATCATAATCGAATGTAGACTATAGAGTACGTATTATAGCTATTATTTTACTATATAAGCGAAGAGAAATAGATTTTTAATATAAATAATTCTTCTTAGTTAGTGTCTCATAAAATTATAACCCGTGTGCACGGGTTGGTGAACTAGTAGTTTTAAATGATAATGAAACTTTGATAAAATTCTCACTAAGGCTGACCTAATTAGAAAATTAACGATACAACTTTGTGAGCTAGCGGCAGATCTTTTCTGACCTTGTCCGGCGGCCACAGCCTCCTGTCACCCTTTCCTGCTCTCCCGAGGAGCTAAGACCAAACATGTACCGCCCCGCCCCGTCGTGGAGGCGCTCGACGGTGGCTGAGGCCAAATCTTGCTAGGCTAATGTTGTTAGCTAGTCATTTTTTCATTTTGCCATACCGACTGCACCGAGGTTGTCTGTACCGACCGCTTTTATTTTTCTTATATTATCGTACTTGTTGGTTTTACAACCATTTTCAACTATTTTTTATACTCTTTAATTGCTAAAATATAGAAATAATTCGAACAAACTGTTTTTGTTTTTTATATCGTAATACCGTTTTCGACTGTTTTTTTTTCTTAGATGCCCTCGATATCTGTTTCACGTGACAGCCTCTACACGGCGCCGCACTTGGCGTATGGCAGATCCGCAGATTGCTCGAGGCATGAATGGATTCTCGAACTAGCACCGTACACCTAGTCGGCAAGTCGATCTCCCCGGGGAAGGCGGGGACATATGTCTGGACTCGAGGGGGCCACACCCACACGGTCTTGACTTGCGAGTCCACCCCACCCACTCTCACGGTATCCGAAAAGTTCGTTAGACTGAGATCTCCACTCCTCCAATGTCCCGTCCAGCAGCATATATTTTTCCCTACGTCTTGTTCGATTGTGCGGCACAGCACGCTGCGGCTCTGCTGATGAGTGCTGACCGATTCTTCTCTCTTCTTGCTACATCACACTGATAGGGAGAGAGAGTGAGATACAGAGATAATTATGGAGGGCGCGGCGCATACCTTTGTGAGCAACGCCGGGCGTCTGCTGAGCAAGGAGTACCGGAATCTCCGCGGCGTCGGCGGCCAGGTCGCCGAGCTACGGGACGAGCTGGACGCCATGAACGCCCTCCTCATCATGCAGGCCGAAGCAGAGGAGGGGGCCGTGGACCGCTTCCTCCATGTGTGCATGAGGCAGCTCCGCGAGGTTGCCAACGACGCGGAGGACTGCATTGACCTCTACAGACTCCGCATCAGATCCAGGCCCAACGACGGCGTAGGCGCCTGGCTGGGACGCCTTCTCCGGACGCTCCCGTCTCGCCGCCGCCTCGCCTGTGAGATCAGAGCCCTGCGCACCCGCACCCTCGCCATCAGCGATCGCCAGGCGCGGTTCGGTGTCAACCGAGACGCGCTGCGCAGGTCTCTTCCTCTGCTGCCTGCAGTCCCCATTTTGGCGTCGTCGTCGTCCACTGCTGCTGAAGGCAACGCCGACCACGGCCAGTTAGTCGGGATCGAGGAGCAGGCTAATTCCTTGGCTGCACGGCTTAAGATGCCGGTTGGCGACAAGGGTGAACGCATGGCCGTTTTCTCCATCGTGGGGTTCGGCGGCCTTGGCAAGACGACGCTGGCCATCGAGGTGTGCCGGCGGCTGGAAGCGGAGTTCCCGTGCCAGGCAATGGTGTCCATGTCTCAGGCGTTCGAGCCGAGCCGGGACCTCAAGATGCTGCTCAAGGACCTTCTTCAGCAGGTCGTGAAGCCCAAAACAGCTAACGACAGGGGCATCAAGGAAGAGGCTGCGCTGGGTAAAATCTACGACCTGGGTGTCAACGGGCTAGCCAAAAGACTCGAGGAGCACATCGCGGACAAGAGGTATATAGCGCTTCTTCTTCTACTATTTACAAATTGGATTAAGTCTATTTTTAGCTCCTCAAATGTTAGGTTCGTCTAATTTTGATCTCAAACTACAAAACCGTCTAATTCTAGTACCTCAACAATTAAAACCATTCACAACTTTTGATACCTGGGCGTGGGATAGAGTTGTTTTGCCAACACGGAGTGGGTTGGACCACGTGAACAAGCTGGCGTTTACTGACCGCCACGTAGGACTTTAGCCTCCATCTCAGTAACATGTGGCTTTCACACGTCAACATCTCACCGCTACCTCTTCATCCTCACATAGGTAGTGTATCTGCCGCCGGTGGTGTATCGATCTCATGTGTGTTCCGCTGCTGTCCAGCGCCACCAGCCTAGCTAGTAGCCTACCACGGTGTCCAGTCGGCGTGACGACGATGCTGTTGGTGGTCGCTGGGGACACGGCGACTCTAGGAGCTTTCTGTCGTGCCCATACTGTCTGGAGCTTTCTGTCGTGCTCGTACTCACCCCTATAAATACACGTATACAAATCTATCTCTATGGGCACCTCCGAAGGACTGGGCAACCAGCAGATCTGGGGATTCTCAAACCAACCACTAGTGCCTCGTTGTCGACGGGTGAGATTTAGTGGACATATTTTTTGAAATATGAGATTTAGGAAATACGGGGAAAAAAATCTAGCACAAAAAATTCCGCCCATCATTATGTTGTTTTATCTAAAACTAGTTCCTCAACCCGTGTTACTGTGCGGGATAAAAACTTAGCATTTCAAATTTGTATAAAAGGTTTCGGTTCCACAACTTCTTCTCTTAAGAACGCAATACTCATATATATACTTTCTAATATAAATCTAGTTTATAATGGTTGGCGACTTTGCATCGGAGCCATACTTGACACTGTGGTAATAATTTAGTATATTTTTTGAAGAATCAATAATTTTGAATAATTTAGTATATAGGAGACTGATTTTTTTTTCTATACCTTGCGGTAGGGTTTAATACAATTGCTCAATCCACTTTTCTATCTCCATTCATATTATGTCACAACTCCTGACCTACGTGTGTGTGTTTTGGCATTTGTGTTTAGTTCAACACTCTTGTCTTTCTTTTTTTTTTCCTTTTTTTTCTTTTTTTGCTTCACTAGCTCTAGCTCCTCGACGTACTATAGGCGTGTGGCAATGTGGTGGAAACTAAGTATATCATATGTATATAGTTCAAACTAAGTATATATCAAATACACATATAGGCGTGTGGCAAAGGGAAACCCAATGAATTGGTAATGAAAAGTACTATGATAGAACACAAACAATTAGAAAGGACAAAGGCAAGCAGCTTGAATAGATGTGGGCCTAAATTTATCTATGAATTTCGAATTCTTATCACTCTTGTAATATGTAAAGAGCAGTTTCTCCACTTAAACACACATACGGCTTTTGGATATATGACTAAACTAATTATATGCATGCTTAAACTAGGTACCTCATAGTGATTGACGATGTTTGGAGTGTGCGGGCATGGGAGGCAATCCAGTGTAAGCTATCAGAGAACAACAAGGGTAGTAGAATCATCGTGACCACTCGGATACAAACAGTGGCCGATGCATGCAAATCCTGCTAGTGTTAGCAGCCTTTTCATCTACAGAATGAAACCCCTCAAAGTTGAAGATTCCAAGAAGTTGTTCATCAACAGAGTGTTTGGTGCCAAGGATGCATCTTACCCCAAGGACTTTGAAGATGTAATGGGCGACATCTTAAAAAAATGTGGTGGTCTTCCATTGGCCATTATCAGCATTGCTAGTGTTTTGGTTGGGTACAAATCACGGGGAAGCAAAGATAAGTGGGATATAGTATGCAAATCAATTGGTTCTCAGATGGAGAGACACCCTACCCTTGAAGGGATGAAGAATATAATCACACTTAGCTACAATCACCTCCCACATGAGCTCAAGAGTTGTATGATGTACTTTAGCATTTTTCCAGAGGACTATGTGATCAGAAAGGACCGACTACTCAATAGATGGATCGCTGAAGGATTGGTTCATCATAAACGAGGGCTGACAATGTGGGAGGTTGCAGAATCTTACTTGGAAGAACTCTTGAATAGGAACATGATTGAAGAAGCAGGCCATTTGGAGGGTCTCACCTGGAAGCCTCAAACATACCGAGTTCATGACATGCTTCTTGAGGTCATGGTGTTAAAATCCATGGAGGCTAACTTTGTGAGTCTTAATGGAGGGCAGCACTCAGGAATGTTGTATGATAAGATCCGCCGCCTCTCCATCCACGCTGATGGAGAAAGTACAGATTCTGTAGCAAAGAGATATTTTGAAGGCCATCAATGTGAAGATAATTTTAACATGCAGCATGTTCGATCACTAAGCATGTTCAAGCTCCATGGGCAACACAATCTTCTAAAAAATCTAGGCAACTTTGTCCTATTGAGAGTGCTTGACCTAGAAGACTGTGAGGAGGTAACAAATATCCATGTGAGGTACACCTGCAACTTATACCTACTTAGGTTCCTAAGCTTGAGGTGCACAAACATAAGCAAGGTGCCTAGGCAGATTGAGAATCTAGAGCATTTACAGACGCTTAATCTAGCTAGCACACTTGTTACTGAGTTGCCAGAAACTATCACTAAGCTGCAGAAACTCGAGCATATATGGTTCTCCAACAAGGATAATTATTGGGGTACTATGTGGACTATGCCCCAAGGAATAAACAAAATGAAGGCCCTACGTGTGTTGTCCAGGGTATGTCTTGGGAATGACTCTGAAGTTGCCCAAGGGCTAGGTGAACTAGAGCAACTGCAGGAGTTAGACTTGTCCATCAACCACAAGAAGACAATTGATGAGGAGGTTCTCAAAGAGTTTGCTTTGTCCATAAGTAAGATGCACTCCCTCCGGTCGCTCTGGATAGGACGACGTGGAAGTAGTGATGATGGTGGCAATATACTGAAATTTCTCCATCACCTACCAGCACCACCGCGACTCCTCCGAATCCTTTGCATCAAAGGTTACATCGACAATGGATTGCCCAGCTGGATCGGGTCACTCACACATCTTGTTAGTTTTACTACTAAAAGGACAACCCTTACTGATGATGAGCTCTTTGGCGTCCTTTGTATGCTGCCCAATCTGAGGACATTGTATGTGACTTGGGACTGCTACAGGGGAGATGAGCTGGTTGCACGCACCACCCACAAATTTCCTGTGCTCAGGGACCTGTTTCTTCAAGGTTATCTACCCAAAGTTATTCGATTTGAGGAAGGATCGATGTCAATGCTTGAGATCCTTGAATTGGACTTTGACCCTAGGTCCAGACACGTGGCAGAGAGGAGCATCGTTGGTATTGAACACTTGACCAACCTGAAAAAGGTTACGCTCCAGTGTTTTGGAGACTACTCTGCACTAATGGACGCGATACTTGAGCAGCTAAAGGCTGAGAATAATAGGAGGTCGAGGGCCAACCAATTCCAAATTGCAGTCAAATATTCGTGATTATTGTTGTATAGTCTTGTTTACTACTGTTGAGAACATCAGAGCTGGTTGTCTGGCCATTTCACTTTGTACCTAGTACTGCTGCTTTTGCTCCTGATGTATATGTGTCTTCCCCAAAAACAGAATTCCCTTGTTCATATGGAACGTAGTTTGTGTGTCCTCTGCTTTCGCCAAAGGATGGCTAAAGGTTAAAATTTTCTTGTCTCTTAATTCATTTTGGGACAATGTTGTACTTTCCCTTGCTGTGAAGGCCGCTGTACTTTCTGGTGTTTTGCTACCGCTGCCGGAAGCGCATGCAGGGCAGGTCGACTGCCCAATCAACAACAACTCCATGGATCGTAGTCACGAGAGTGCAGGAGCTAACGTGCAGGTGTAGCACTGTTCTCCCTGGCATCGGTAGCAAAACACCATCGTTCCTATACGACGAGGAGGCCTCCTGCCGCCGAAGATGGAGCGAGGGAGGACCTGCCCAATGCGCGTGCAGGGGAGTATTGTTGCAAGGGCTACGGTTGCAAGGGCTACGGCAGCATGAGGTTGCTGCTCTGCTTCTAGGACATATAGGCCGGATGGAATCAAATGTGGATGGTTTGAGATTTTTTTCGGTTGAGTTCACATTTTGACTGCGGTGTCGCGTAGAGATAATTCAGAATAAAAGAGTTTTTTTTTGTCTCAAGGACAGCTCACATTCTCCGTGTCCATTAGATGCGAAATTGGAGATCAGAGATGAGAGATTGGACGGAATAAGAATTCCTTTTTCTAAAAGAAGAGATGAGAGATTGGAGAGGAAGTAGCAGCAGAGCAGGGGAATCAGGAGACGAAGGGATTTCAGTTTAGCATTCTGGTCATCGATGGCCCGTACTCCACTAGCACTTGTACACTTACATGGGCTCAACCCAAAATAGATAGGGACGCAGGCCCAAGACCTACCAACAATGGAATAGCTACTTCTCATACCGGCCCATGGATGGATGGCGCCGCGGCGAGTCGCTGGCCGGACACGGGCCGAGAGCCAGATATATAGGCTGGGCCCAACGGTTATCACCTAGCTTTTTTTTTTTTGAGAGGAGGTTATCACCTAGCTCTTCCGACCCTCTTCGCTTCTAGGATCTTGGCCCAAGGACTAGGAATCTCGGTCGCTGACTCGCTACAAGGGTAAACATGAGTACGAATCTATTATCTGATTCATTCATAGTTTAACTTGATCAAGGATGCAATGTCCTTACAGAAATCTGAGAAGATTATCAGTATTCTCAGCAAGACAGTGATTTTTTTAGACCAAAAGCAAGACAGTGATCATCACACAGGAGCACAGACCCCAACTGTTTAACACACAAGGACTCATGCCTAAACTCTTCTGAGAGCTAACCGTTCAGCTATGACATCAAACAGGTATACTATAAAAATATAATTAATGATTTATACTCTATCCATTCCATTTCAAATAATAAGCCATTTTAAAATTCTTAGAGGGTCAAACTACCACAAGCTTAAGTAAATTTAGAGAGAAAATTATAAAGATTTATGACATCAAATAGCTATACTACAAAAATATATAATTAATATAAAATTTAATGATACTTCTTTGGTATTGTAAATGTTATTATTTTATAGATTATTATATGAACTTGGTAAAACTTCAGATGATTTGACTTTTCAAGAAAGTTAGAATGATTTATAATTTTAGAATGGAGGGAGTTTAGCTATACTATTTACAACTTCTTCTCTTTCCAAGAAAGTTAGAAGGATAACATTTCTTTCTAGAAAAATAGGTATTCCCTGTTTTACTCTGAGTATAAAATGCATTTTTCAACGTGTAGAGTATTCATTCAAGGCGCTCCCAGCTAATAACTGGTCCAATGGATCCAACGAGGCTCTAACATTAGCCCCCCCAGTTAGCTGCTTTCTTCAGTGCTTGTTTTGTAAATTGAAATCGTCACACTAACCTACTTGCTTTCTAAATGCAGAGTTATTCTTTTTCTAAAAAAATAGCAAATGCTATCAAAATAATATATACGTCTTGTTTTATGAATAGACATTTATTTTTGTCACCGGGTACAAGGGTAAACATGAGTACGAATCTATTATCTGTTCATTCATAGTTAACTTGGTGAAGGACGCAATGTCCTTGCAGAAATCTGAGCAGATTATCAGTATTCTCAACAGGACAGTGATTTTTTAGACCAATTGTTTAATATACAAAGACTCATGCCTAAACTCTTTTAATAGCTAACCGTTCAGCTATATATTGTACGTGAATGCGAGCACCTTCCTGCAAGGCGGCCGGTATTGCCGTGTCGCCAATTGCACTCCAAGTTTGCGGCAAGGAGGCCACCGGGCGGTGCAGGAGCTTGACCCACACCGAGTCGCCAACGCTTGCCACCGCTGTTTGTTTAATGTCGTAGTACGGCTCGGCATGCTCTGTAGTCGGCTTCCCTGAGTGGCTTCAAGGAAGTCGTCACGCTCATGAACTTGCTGTCATGCTGAAGAATAGTTTTTTTCCCTCCAGTTGACGAATACTTTTTGTAGCAGCAGAAAGTTGGATAGAGTAGTGACTTGGGTGAAGACTGAAGAGTCCAATACTCAGAATTGAATGACAAGGCTTTTGAAATTCTTCAGGACATCAACTCTTTTGTCTTCTTTCTTCTGTCGCCTTTTCGAACAGGTTTAGCCAGTGAGACTTTAATATTCACCTGGCACCGAGCCATGGATCACTGATAATGTTCAAATCATTAACGAAAAATGCAATTTAGTCAAGTATATATGAGAAGAGGCCTTTGAGGCATTCTCAGTCAATTATATTCTTCCTTGTCAAATGATTCAAGACACAAGATTTGCAGCCTCATGAGTAGCTAGTGTACTGAACAAATGCAAAATCGCTCCTTTCATCAGCTGACTGTATATCACGTGATAGAGCAGTACATTGGATCACTGTATATTAATTTAGTTATTTATTGAAGATTTCTGTCATCATGAAATTATCGCAGGAATCAAGCATAGCTTCCACGAAAATTGATTTAACCTTAACAATACAAAGATTTCATCAGGCTACTTACAACTTCTAGAACTAGTTACTAACAACTGAAAGAAAAATCATTTCTCAAGTCAACCGGATTCGTCAATGTATTTGGGTACATCAATTGGATAGATAGGACCAGAGGCACGCACCGATGCACATGGCGTTTGACAGAGAGCTCGTGGCATCGAGCAGGCGAGGACATGATAGGACCGAGCACTGTGAAACGTTACCAGCCGGATTAAACTTTTGGTCGGGCGCGGCCAGGCCCCCACGCGGTCTTGACTTGCGAGTCCACCCTTTGCAATTTGTAGGATGACTAGTATCGGTGGCGCGCGCATTCGCGCGCCCGTGCCCCCTGGGCGCGCCCCCGTACGTGCGGCAGCTAATATAGAGGTTATAGTGAAGTAGCTGATTGTAGTTTGTTCTCGTATTTATAGAGTACTGGAAAACATTATAATCAGCATGGTAGACCACTGGAGCATTATATAATTAAGGCTCACATATATAACATGGTGGACCATGGTCTGAATATTACATAGTTGTCTTTTGCGCTAAACGCACACGAAGTAGAAGTTTAGTAGAACAATTGACAAATCTATTGGAAAAAGATGTGTGTTCAGTGCTTCAATGGTAATATCATAAGGGTAGAAAGCCAACATGGCCATGTCGTAGATGGGTTCATACATTGTATATAACGATTATATATACATTGTTTATGATGGGCAACATGGAGCAACTCTGCTTAGTTTGGGTAATAGCAAATGTAGTTGGAGCATACAACTATTGCAGACATAGTAGTTCCTAGAGGACCTGGACGTTTGGATTTTCCATTTGCGGATGTTGAGGTGGTGGTCTGGTGGAGACATAGTGTTCAGAAGAATGCTATTCGTAGACTTATTCATTACTGCAAAAGGAGTAACACCCCCTAAGGGCACCTGGATCTATAATAAGAAAGTAAAACAAATTAGCAAGTATTTGAAGGTATATTCGTAGTATGCACATAAGCTCAAGTAGTCTCGTCACTGAAAAGAAAAGAAAAGAAAAGGAAAGAAAAGAGAAATAAACAAAGTAACTTATGTTTGTGTGTTCAAGCAAATAAACAGTAGTAAGAAACTTAGTCATCTGGAGAAGTGGTTCTAACTCTGAAAGTAAAACATAAAACGACTGAATGAATAGCACACTATTGGTAAAGATGGATGTCTATACATAGAAACATAAGAGTTGCTGACTTAACTAAAGATAAAGGGGACGAGGATTGTATTCTGACAATCCAGATAATAGAGTTGATATTCTGAGAATCTAATGATGCTGATGTTCATTACAGAAATGGAACATCGTGCCATCATATTCTCCTGGACAATTGGTTTATGTAAGATCAGTGTAGGATAAATCGTTATGATAAAAGCCTAGGCTTTTTGGTTTTAACCATACAATCAATTGAAATATCATAGAGGTCTAACAATGACCATAATTTTCCCCTTAACCTTTAAAAAGAAGCACTTCTTTGGCAACTCTAGATCAGGAAAGAGGAACATTCCATTTCATGCACTCTTACCAATGTTTATTGTTTTGGGGGAAGCAGACTATTTAATCTCTGAACTGTGTGGCTCAAAACTGACACTGTGGCCTCAAGCAACCTTGATTGATTTGGATCAGTTAACTGAACATATCACAGAGGTTTAACAATGACCATAACTTTCCGTTGAACCTGCACAAAGAAGCACAAATGACCATAATAGGACAAAGGAAGCATCATAAATGATTAGAAAAATAAAGTTGTGCTCATTGAGCATGTGGCTTGATTTAGTTTTGGATCATAAACATTGTGCTACCTTGAAATGAGGAAAGCATAAATTAGGAAGTACAGAGAAGAAAGAATGGAATTTACATGCAGATGCACTCCACACCGCCATAGCCATAGATCTGTTTGAAAGGACCAAGTGTGATGCTTCCCCAATATGCATTATGTGTCTAAGAGCTGATGCGCCTGCATACGTAACCAAGATAATGCAAATACCAGCTAGAATTGTTAATTTCCAGGTTTCAATCGATGTAGCAAAACTGAAGCATACAGTACATGTATACCGCTTGTGCTATGTAGCATTGTGCTCCATACTCTTATGACGGCAGCAGATCAAAGGTTGGACCTCCCTATAATCATGAAAATAGCACATTTTAAAAAATAATCAGCAAAGCTCAGAAAGCATGAGTTGGGTCAATAGGCTAAGGATTATTTAAAAAAAATTTAGATAGCAATGATTTCAGGTTATGTTTGTGGACAACAATGAGTTTACTTATATATAATTGGGCAACCAATAAAAGGATTAAGCACTCATAGTAAAATAAGGAGACAACATGATTCTGATAACAAAATAATTGTTGCATACAACACAATTGTAGCCTTGTGACATGTTTCACGAAAGAAAGTCAGCTTATAATAAATGTAAAAATTCTATGCTAACATCGGAAGATAATGGAGTTAAGTGCATAGAGTTAAGTAAGAGCATAGGGTATAAGTCCCATAACTGTGAGGGAATTAACCATAGATCATAGAAAATAAGTCTCTTTTCTGATGCAGACCACAATGCAAACCTGAATCAGGAAATTCATTACAGAAAATTAAGGAGGTCAAACAAAGAGGATGAGATGGTAAAGTGAATCAGGAGGTGTGTAACCTTAGTCTGTACAGTATAAGCAAGATTCCAAACATGAACTTGGATCAGCACATCCTTGCAAAAAAAGGAGATGAGGACAGGTAATGGAAATCAAGCAAACAGATCAGTAAGGAAAGTTAGAATATATACCAGGATGTTGCTAACACCAATAGGCGAAATGGTAGCACAGATGCTGATAGATGGTGGCAGCCTGTCAGGACAAGCATGTTTAAGACTTCATAGACACCTTTGACAGACCATCACAATGCATAAATGATCTAGCATTAGAAGCACACCATAGTCATTTAGTCAGCAAAGAAAGAGAAACAAGAGTAAATTAGCAACACAAGAAGAACCAAGGCTCATGCTAACTCTGAATTGGGAAATGACAAATTTTAGCTGAGGAAAAATGGTATTTCTAGTCAACAAACAAAAGTACATAGGCATTGGCCAAGTCTGAGGGATAAAAAACTTGAAGCAGCAATATGGTTGGCATATGGTTGGCATGACGGCCATTCTAACATACTCCACCATTTCAATCTTTTTTCCATGGATCAAAACGCAGCTGGATAAGCCTAGTCGATATTAAGTTGTCAACTTGCATAAACCCATAGGCCATTGCAGGTGCTAAGATTAGGAAAATTTAACCCATTTGGTATTATAGTTTTGTAGAATTCGCACAAGTCAACTGCATTGTCAATTTGTCATAGATCCCAAACAAAAAAACATCAATTATGATCCTACAAAACAGAATAACTAAATAATGTAAGGCAGCTGCAGCTATGACAGTTCAATTAAAACTGCAGACCTCAAAAACCCACGTTGCAATTACATTATTACTTCTACAAATAGCCATTGTGTAATTCGTATCCACACAAATGTTGTATCCTTATATGAGTTCTATTTTTGTAGCAAGCACTGCTCTTGGGGCCAACCGTGTATGAACAAATCAAAATATAAAGTTTGATCGTGCTTTGTTATATTCTCAGTATCAAACACATACATGGTATGGAGGTCATTATTTTTTGTAACCTAAGAAATAGCTGTTGTAATAGAAAGATATATGTAGCCACTAAAGCATCACTGATCAATAGTAGCAGAAAGGGAAAAAATGGATGAACATACTTTGGTCGTTTGGTTAGGTAGTTGTCAGTTGCATCTATGGCAAAGACAACTTCCATTGGTAAAAAACAACTTAAATGGGAGGAGCAACCTAATGTACCTTGAAGAAGAGTTTGAGGAGATTAATCTGAGTGAGGGGTTGTACCTTCACTTAAAAAGCAAATGAATCATTATGGCGCCAATTCTAAGACACCATTCCTGCAAATGGAGGCAAGTTTAATAGAAATTGAAATAGAAATCAAAATTTAGTTATGTTGGGCAAATTATGCTAAGCAAATTACATAAGCTGTAGTTAACTAATACCTCACTAATCACAAGAAAGACGCATAATGGGAAATTACTATCCCATGTTTCGGCCTCGGGCCGCATGCCACTATAACATAGGATATCATTTTTCAAATAACACCATTTCAGGGCAATTTTGGGTGGCAACAAAAGTTAGAAAATCCACCTACCTCAAATTAAAGCAGGTTGTTATCACGAAGCACAATCCCATTCTGATTGAAGAACCGCAAATACGCGTGCAAGGGTAATCTCTAGAGCCACCACCATTGCCACAAATAGCATCATATTACAGGACCACCATGCTCATTTGCCGAGACCTCCTGACACAAGGAACACATCAACATTATTAACTCTTGTCAACCAAATGAGGCATTGCAGAATAACTTTTGCAAGTAAAAGAATAGTGCTTTTGATACTCCCGCTGTTTGTAAGCACAAACACACACAATATTTGTTTGTACCATATTTAAAAAAGGATCCTCTAAAGAAATCTTATAACACGTTAACACTGCTATTTGATCAGATCCCAATACAAATAGATTAATGTAAAGTCACATTGGCATGCCCAACGTTCTTACCCTATGTTCTTTGTTCAGAGTAATCCAGCTCTCTGAATGCGATCGACGGTGCTAGAGTGTAGCTGGTAGTTTCAAATCTCTTTATAGCATTCTGATCCTGCGACCTCGGAAGTGAAACCTGAACAGATGGCACCAAATTACAAAACATAGAACATTGTAGACCATATACATGTGAATAATGCACAAAACGTACAGAAGGAAAACAATAGTCCTTTCACATGCAAAATATGGGATCTCTGAAAACAATAGCCAGAGCATCAAACTGAAACACATATTCAAAACATTCTTCATTACCTGCTGCTGCAGTGATTCGGGTACCACACAAAGAACAAAACACAAAGAACAAAAAGAAAATCACATTTACGCAGGTCTGGCTGTAGGAACCACTCGGATGCTTCCCCGACATGTGCTGATCTGCAAAATCCTCTCTATGCTATCACCTTGCATGAGCTCCCTCAAGTGGCCTTAACTGAGTGACGGATCTTGCAACCTGCTGGGCATAGCAGCCGCACATGGACCGCATCAGGAGCCTCCGTCGCCGCGCCGCAGCCGCCATACCCTAACCCGAGGGAGAGGAAGAAGGGAGGGGCAGCCTACCTGCGCCAGCGCGCCGCCGCCGCGCCGCCCGCCCACGCCGGCCGTCCGCCCGCCCCGCCCTGCCGCGCGCCGGGACGGCCTCCCGCGCCGCCGCCGAGCTGGCCGGCCGCGCAGCCCCACCGCGCGCCGCCGCGCCGGCTGCCCGCTCGCACCGGGACGGCCGGCCACGCCCCGCGGCCGCGCGCCGGCTGCAGCTCGCGCCGGGACGGTCGGCCACGCCGCCGCCGCGCAGGGCCGGCCGCGCTGGGCCGGGCCGCGCGCCCCCGCCGGCCGTCCACGCCGCCCTGCCGCGCCGCCCCGTCGCCACTCGCCACCGCTGGCGCTCCTGTCTTTTTTTAACCACCGTATATATATGGTGTCTGGTTCCGGAGCAGAAGCCAGTTGAAGCTGGTAACGAACGCCGGAAGCTGCTTCTGCGGGAAGCCGCTTCGAATGATCAGGGCCGCACGATTCGAGATCGGACGGACGATAAATTCAGGTGACGTGGCCACATCCTCCCTCCGAGAAGCCGACGGGGAATGTATTGTCTTAATGTGAGCAATCTCACCGGCCGGCGGTGATTATGATTCATCAGAAATCTGAAGAACAAAGATGTTCCAATATCGAGAACCTTTCATCAGCCTTTTGAAAACGTAATTTTTTTTACTTCTACGATTCCTGTTTGATCCTTCATGTTACTGAAGTAAGAGTTCGTCTGTTGGAATGATTGTCTGCTGATCAACCCCCTACTACTATAGAAATCATAACCAAGGTTGGCAAAAAGCATTAACCCAGGCGGATTTTGCAACCGCCTTGAATGACTAAAGGTCATCTTTATGGGACCTTAACCGAGGCGGTCCTCGATAAATCGAATTAGCAAAACAAAAAAAAAGGAAAAATAGATACACGGGCTGCCACTGCCAGTAGGTGCTCATTGGTGATGCATCCTTGCCGAATCGCTCAATTATGCCCGCTCGTCGTCGGATCCGACTGCGGGCCACGCGTATCGGGCAGCTCGCTATAGGATCCAGCCTATGGCCGCTGGAACTGTGAGCGAAGGGTGGAGAGGGGAGGACCTCCGCCAGATCTAGAGCAAGGGTGCGGTTGCGGTCACCACCACAACGCCACCGCAGAGAGGAGGGGGGAGGAGAGCCATGCCATAGTGACCGTTCTACCCACCATTGCCGCCACCGTTGTGTACGGACAGGATGCAAGGCCAGGCCGAGGTGGTGGAGTCACGCACTCGAGGGGTCGTGCTGCCTACCGCTAGGGGGCTCGCCGCCCTAGAAGGCTATGCCGCCACCACCATGAGCTAGGGAGGGAAGAGGAGGATGAAAGGTCGGATCTAGACTCTAGAGGTAGGAGGGGAGGGGAGGGGACAGGGTGGGAATGGGCACTGGGCTATGCGCGGAGCATCAGGCGTGCGAGCTGGGAAGGGGTGTCAGGCTTGTGAGGCGGTTCAAATTTTTGCCTGCCTCGGAGAGGGATTTCAAAGGTCACAATTAATGTTTTTTTAGTAGTGCCCTCTGATCGTCCTCTCCCCTTTGTAGGATCTGATCTCCCCTTACATTCCAAGGTATGTCAGGTCTAAGGTGGTTAGGGGCAATGTGTCTACAATCTACACGCACTGTTGTCTAAGAGGGGCTTGCAGCAGCGTCTTGTGGACCCTGGAGATGTTTGGAACCGAAGAACCGGCTACTCTGTTCTGACACTCTACATGTCACGCACTATTGGCTTAGACCAATCTCCCCTAGGTGCACCTTTTGGAGTATTCTTGGTGGCAAGGAAGGCCAGCTCGAGGGGCTAATGCGTGGTCCAGAAGCCCTTGAGCTCCTATAGGCCACAATGGAGAAATTTGTCTCCTTGTGTCATGCACCGTGCATGATCCTGTCGGGCTAGCAGCCGACAAGGCCACGCCCAAGGCGCATCTTGGGAGCCCCGAGCCTTGATGGCTTACGGTGTCGTCTTCTAGAGCCCAAGGCCAAGAAGGAGCTAAGGGTCAGGTCTAGGCCCCCGTCGGTCAGGAGTCTGGGCCTAGCTAGGTGAGCCTAGAGTAGAAGCACATGCGTGCTTGGGTTCGTCATTCTCCCTTAGCTAGAGGGTGCGCGCGAGCGCACCTGATGGGTGTACCCCCTAGCAATCCCAAAGGGGGTCAGTCGAGGGGTCTCACGGTCAGGAAAACTATTTGGCCTGAGATTTAACGTACCAATAAGTTAGGATCTTGTCAGCCTTCACATGATATTTGTCAAAATGTGGCTAAGCTTCTACCATGTTACCTGTTATATAGTAACATTAGTCACTATTCACATTTAAACACCAAAAGATGTTCATTTTTAATGCTACGCCAACCTCGATGTGCCTAGGTACAATGGCACAGAGGTACGTCTGGTGACGGACATGGCGTGTTTGTCATAGTGTTCGTGTTTGGACTGATAGCCATAGCCTCTTTAGCACGACCTGAGACTTGACATGACGTTCCTGGCCCACTCTTATTGGGCAGGCACTTGTCGAGCCACTCATGTGGGATGGACTTTGCCATCTACGGGCGATTGGTTACCTGGCTATCTTCTAGCCTGACTAGAAAATAAACCAGGCTAGCCCAAACCTGTTTCTACCAAGCCAATATGGGGTTATTTGGTTACATGTATTATCTAAGTCTGGCTAGCAAGAGAGTGTGTTTGGTTGGCTGGTTTAGGTTGGATAGAGCCACCCCTTCTCTATGCAGGTAACCTCACCTCCTTTGAGGCAATTTGTCGAACATCTGGTGAGCACCACTTCTCAGTTGAGGAGATAGCTAGCACCGCCAATTCCGGCCCGCAGCAAGGAAGATGGCGGCACTTCTCAGCATGGGAGACGACGACACGGCTGAAGAGGTGGACCTCGACGGTGCTGTGAGGGGGAAGGCCATGTGACTCGTTGCAGAAGCTGCCCACTGCACTGGTTCGCCGTGGACAAGTCGGCAACAACACAGGTCGCGGACACCGTCGATCCCGTTGTTGCGGACGCCGGCGACCCCGTTGCCTGCCCAGCTGCGCCTGGAGTCCGCCGCGAGCCACCACATCGTCCTCTGCTCGCTCGCCCCTGCCTCTTCTTGCTCCCTGATCTGCTTTCTCCTTTTGGTAAGTTTTCTGAGTGGCGAAACCAATGTTGCAGCGCCTCGGAGACGCCCACCACGGACACTATCATGCCTGCCGCGCGCTGCGCTATGCGTCTCAACATGGCGCGCACCAGCGCCACCATGGTCGCGGACCAGCTGCTAGCCTCCGCGACGACGGCGTCACGCCCTCCTTCTGCGCGGCATGCTTAGGGCGGAGGCCGCGGAGGGCAGGGCCGAGCTGGGCTAGCCGGAGATGGTGTAGCGAGGGCAGCCGAGAAGAGGTGGAGGAAGCAGAGGGCAAGTTCGGATGGTGACGATAGCTATCTTGGGGGCGTGGGCGGAGCTGCATGAAGCCTGGCTCCTGGAAAACGAGCCCCTCCCTCGTTCTTTCGGGGCCTGGCTAAGTGAGCCCGCTTGGCTTCGTGGAGCCCGGCTAACTTACTTGTGCACGCAACCAAACGTGCCCGAGTTGGCTCTGGGAAGCCTTGCTGGGCTGAGGGAGGTAAGCAAACAGACCCTATTTTGTAAAAGATAGCTAAGATGGTTACCTGTACATCAACAGTAATCACTGTTCATATTTAAACACGAGAAGCTGTACCCATTTAGTGCTCCGCCAGCCTGACGTGGGTTGGCGTAGATGGTAGTACGCGCGGAGACGCGTGTTTGGCAGAGCGTTCATTGCAGCAGGCAAGGACATAACAGGACGTCAGGACGGACGGGCAAATGTTATGAACCGGCGGGCAAATGTTATGAACCGGCGAACGTTACCAGGCCCCGGTCTTGACTCACGAGTCCACCCCAATAATTTCTTGGTTATGTATGTAAACAAATCTAGGAGTCCAGCGCTTAGCAGCAATCTCACCCCAACTCCTCCGATTCTGCTGAGCCCTTCTCTTCTCTCTCCTTACTCATGGAGAGCGCGGCGCAGTCGCTTCTGAGCAAAGCCGGGCAGCTGCTGAGTTCAGAGTACCAGCAGCTCCGTGGCGTTGGCGGCCAAGTTGTTGAGCTGCGGGACGAGCTAGACGCCATCAATGCCCTCCTCGTCATGCAGTCCAAGGCCGAGGATGGGGCCGTGGACTGCTTCGTCCAGGTTTGCATGAGGCAGCTGCGCGAGGTTGCCTACGACGCGGAGGACTGCATCGACCTCTACAGGCTTCGCATCAAGTCCAGGCCCAGCGACGGCGTACGTGCCTGGCTGGGACGCCTCCTCAGGACGCTCCTGTCTCGCCGCCGCCTCGCCGGTGAGATCACAGCCCTTCGCGCCCGTGCTGTTTCCATCAGCGAGCGGCAGGCGCGGTTCGGCGTCAGCCGAGACGCTCTGCGCCGTTCTCCTCCTCTGCTACTCGCCCCCATGTCGGCAGCGTCGTCCACCACTCCTGCTACCAACGCCGACCACCGCCTCCAGCCAGTCGGCATCGAGGACCAGGCCAACGACCTGGCTGCACGGCTGAATGTTCAGTCGCCGGTTGGCGAAGTGGCGGCCGAGCGCATGGCCGTTTTCTCCATCGTCGGGTTCGGAGGCCTCGGCAAGACGACGCTAGCCGTCGAGGTGTGCCGGCGGCTGGAAGCGGAGTTCCCGTGCCAGGCGATGATGTCCGTGTCTCAGGCGTTCGAGCCGAGCAGAGACCTCAAGGTGCTGCTCAAGGGCCTTCTTCAGCAGGTCGTCAAGCCCAGAACGGCTGACGAGAGAGGCGTCCAGGAAGAGGGTGCCTTGGGTGCAATCGACGCCCTGGATGACAATTTGCTAGCCCGAAAACTAGCCGATATTCTCGCGGACAAGAGGTACTGCTTCTATTGTTATCAAACCATGCTACAGAGCATGTCCTATGCTCCATCCGTTCCAATCTAGAGTTCTTTAATTAATTTTTTAATTCCTAAGTTCGACCGCTCATCTCTTGTCCAAAAATTTGTGTAAAATACAATTTCTTTGTCATGACTTGCTTTATTAAGCAAAGTTCTTTAAAAATAACTTAAATTTAACTACGTTTACATAATTTTTTTGAATAATATGAGTAGTCAAATTTAGAATGAAAAATCAAACGAATTATAAATTAGAACGGAGGGAGTACATGATTATTAAAAGTCTTGATGATAAATTTAATACTTATAACTAATCTATACCTATAATAATTTATAGTCATATATATCCATACCTATATATATAATATTTAAAAAGGCCAAATTTTGTTTCCTGTTTTTTTCATCTTTTCCTAACTCAATTTGTGAACAAGAAAATTGTCTCTCTTCACGTAAGTCTATCAACAACTCCCTTGTTTTATATATGATATATGCAAAGCTTCTTAAGGTAACCTGAGTAGTTAGAAATTCTCGTCGTAATCTAAATCGACCCCTCTGATCTTGTCTGATATTATGAAGGATGCAAGATTTTATAGTAACATGAATAGAAATCCTAATCCGGGTAATTTTACTCTTTTCCATTTGTCTATTTTCGATTCCATTTCTTTTTTCGTTGTTCACGTTTTTGTTCAACAAAAACAACAACAAAACAAGATGCACACAAACATATCAAAAGGGAACAAGAGCGGGTTGTTTTCCAAATTGCATTGTTCACAGTTCTGTTAAGCATACAAACAGATCAAAAGGGAACAGGAGCCTGCTTCAAGAACTCTTTTCTTTATGTTAAAAAAGAAACCCAGGGGTCAACCAACAATAAATTTTATTTTCAATCAAAACTAAATGAACAATTTGATGGTGAAGAGTTTTGTTTCTTATATTAGAAACGAGTCAATGGTTAAAAGACCCATGATGCTACATTTATTATTTTTAAGATGATTTGTTAGAAATTTGTATATCTCACAAACAAAGTCGAGTTTGGACAAGACATTTTAAAAGGTTGTGTATCATCATATCATCTACATGTGTGATTTTTTTTGGTAAATTTAGACAACAATTTTTGCTATGGTTTGCACGGGTTTTCACGAAGGTAGTTTGCATGCACCTGATACATTGCCTAATTAATTACCTTCTAGATATCTTACTAAACTAACTTTACTACACATGCTTAAACCAGGTACCTCTTTGTGATTGACGATGTTTGGTCCGTACGAGCATGGGAGGCAATCCAATACAAGTTGCCAGAGAATAACAAGGGCAGTAGAATCATCGTAACTACTCGGATAGACACAGTGGCCAATGCATGCAGTCCTGATAGTGCTAGTGGCCATTGCATTCATAAAATGCAACCGCTCAAGCTCAAAGTGTTAGAATTTCAGGATCACTAGGAGTAGAACCAGTGGGATATTTCACTATGATTTGGTGTAAAGCAGTGGTGCACTATCATGGTGCACGAACCAGAGAGAGAATGAGAGAGAAAGGAGAGTGGGGAGATAGATATACCGTTGGGGAAGAGCAGTGGCATGGTGGAGTCCGACGGTGGTGTTGCGAGGCGACGCCGGTGGGTTCCATCCCGTCGGCGCGGTGCCACCCTCGAGATCGGATTAGGGCGGGAAGTGGGGTGGCGGGCGTAGCGTTGAACCTTGTAACTCGAGCCAGTGGCCCCCCACCTCCTCTTATAGGCACTGTGCGACAGGGGCCCACCAGCCAGTGTTTGACTGGGCTCCCCCCGATCAGGGGCGATCAAAGGCCCTGACTCGGTCGTTGGACTGAGTCAGGAGGAGATCAACTAACACAAAGATGCCAAGAAGTTGTTCCTAAGCAGATTGTTTGGCTCCATGGATGCCTCTTACCCCAAGGAGCTTGAACATGTAATGGGCGACATCTTGAAAAAATGTGGTGGACTGCCATTGGCCATTGTCAGCATTGCTAGTGTTTTGGTAGGGTACAAATCATTGGAAAGCAAAGATAAGTGGGATATAATATGTAGATCAATTGGTTCTCAGATGGAGAGACACCCTACACTTGAGGGGATGAAGCATATAGTCACACTTAGCTACAATCACCTCCCACATGAGCTCAAGAGCTGCTTGATGTACTTCAGCATTTTCCCAGAGGACTACGCAATTAGAAAGGACCGACTGCTGAAAAGATGGATGGCAGAAGGATTGGTTCATCAGAAGCGGGGGTTGTCTATGTGGGAGGTTGCAGAATCTTACTTGGACGAACTCTTGAGTAGGAACATGATTGAAGAAGTAGGCCATACAGCTGGTTATGCTTGGAGCCAGCAAACATACCGAGTTCATGACATGTGCCTTGAGGTCATGGTGTCCAAATCCTTGGAGGCTAATTTTCTTAGTCTGTATGGAGGGCCATATAAGGGGATGTTGTATGACAAGATCCGTCGCCTCTCCATCCATGCTGACATCGAAAGTGTAGATTCTATAGAAAAGAGAAATATTGAAGGTCGCAAAGGCATGGATAATTTGAACCTGCAGCATGCTCGATCACTAAGCATGTTCCAGCTCCATACAGAACACAAGCTCCTAAAAAAGCTAGGCAACTTTGTCCTATTGAGGGTACTTGACCTAGAAGAGTGCAAGGGAGTAACAAACAGGCATGTGAGGTACGCCTGCAATTTATACCTACTTAGGTTCCTAAGCTTGAGGGGCACAAATGTAAGTAAGGTGCCTAGGCAGATCATGAATCTAGAGCATTTACAAACTCTTGGTCTAGCTTACACGCTCCTTACCGGGCTACCGAAAACTGTCACAAAGCTAGAGAAACTTGAGTATATGCAGTTTTCGAGCAAGGGTGATTTTTGGAATACTATGTGGACTTTGCCCCGAGGAATCAACAAAATGAAGATGCTACGTTTGCTGCAGAGGGTATGTATTGGGAATGATTCTAAAGTTGCCCAAGAGGTAGGTGAACTTGAGGAACTGCAAGATTTAGAATTATCTATCGACAACAACAAGGCTATTGATGAGGATGTTCTCAAAGAGCTTGCTCTGTCCATAGGCAAGATGCACCCCCTCCGAGTGCTCGCTATAGGACGACATGGAAGCAGTGATGACGGTGGCAAGGTATTGAAGTTTCTCCATCACCTACAGACACCACCGCGACTCCTCCGAACCCTTTGGATCAAAGGTGACATCGTCAATGGGTTGCCCAGCTGGATTGGGTCACTCGCACATCTTGTTAGTTTTACTGCTGTGAATACAACTCTTGCTGATGATGAGCTCTTTGGTGTCCTGTACAAGCTGCCCAACCTGAAGACATTGTCTGTGACTTGGGACTACTACAGTGGTGATAAGTTGGATGCACGCACCATCCACAAATTTACGGTGCTCAAGGACCTGATACTTGGAGCATATCTACCCAAAGTTATTCAATTTGAGGAAGAATCCATGTCAATGCTTGAGATGCTTGAACTGCGCTTTAGCACGAGGTCCAGACACGTGGTGGAGAGGAGTATCGGTGGCATTGAACACTTGACCAACCTGAAAAAGGTTACGCTCCAGTGTTTTGGAGACAACTCTGCACAAATGGACGCTGTACTTGAGCAGGTAAAGGCTGAGAATGATCGAAGGTCGAAGGCCAATCAATTCCAAATTACAGTCAAACATTCGTGATTGTTAATCGTCTTATTTACCACGTACTGTTGCGAACATCAGAGCATATATGTTGTCCGGCCGTGTCTCTTTTGTACCTAGTACTGCTGATTTTCCTCATGTATATGTGTCTTCCCAAAAACAGAATTCTCTTGTTCATATGCATGGAACGCAGTTTTGTGTGCACGTCATCATTTCAGGTGAGCCTTCCGCAGACTTGTGTTTGTGCTGGACATTACACACCTCCCGCAGACTTGTCAATTCCCCGGCCTTCCTGCTGCCGCTTGCCGTGGAGTGCCCATCAGAGTTAGGAAGAGGATGACAATGGACGAAGCCGGGCCGCCTAATATAGTTGGGCGAGCAAAATTCACTTCTGGCTCATGGTGCCATCCATGATCCATGTGCCAACTTCTAAAGTGATATCTGTGGATCACTGGATCCCTAAACTTGGCCGGCAGTGTCTATATATATATATATATATATATATATATATATATATATATATATATATATATATATATATATATATATATATATATATATATATATATATATATATATATGAGCTATTATTTCTCCTTGTTTTATCTTTCTCTGATTTTTGAAATGAGTACACCCCAAACGAATTTAAATGAAAAAAGCTATCAACTACAGAGTTTTATCTCTTTGTGATTTACAACTTGGATTTTGATCGATTCTTCATCCGAGATACTAAGCTCTCTTCTAACAATTTGGCTACAGGCTGCAAGTATGGAGTCCTATGGCTGCACCGCCCCCCCCCCAAAAAAAAAAAAAAAAAAAAAAACAGCCCAATAAGCTAAGAACACGCTAGTAAATCATGAACAGTGGGAAGCCTCTCATCCGGACCAGTAGGCCCTGGTGGCAGGACACGGGCCGAGAAAGAACTATAGGCCGGGCCCATGAGTTTTCGCCCTCTTCCTACATCCGCTCTACGATGATCAGTTTTTTTTCAAGATCACACGCCAAAGCGCGTTTTTCAATAAGCAGAAAGAGTTTTGTTACAACACTATAGGTTTGGTAACACCCTGATTAATTACCAAAACCTGCCCCCACCAAGAAACACATGAATAACTACATGACTGAAACTAAAAGCTACCAAAGGAATCCATAAAACTCCCGGTCAGGCCCCCTCAGCCTCCAAGCCCTCTAGGTTGAGGTCCATGGCAGTGACGTCGAATGTGCCGTTGAGGAGGATGTGCTTGAATGTGCCGTTGAGGAGGATGTCCAAGCACTGCTGCTTGTACTCCGACATGCTGCCCCCAAATGTGACTTTGACCCTCTGTTCAATATCGTGGTCGGGCTCATCTTCATGGACCTCGATCCCTAGCTTCTTCAGGAGTAGCCTTTTGCACCTGCATAATCGTGTTTGCCGCACACGGCCTTGCTGCGATGTGACTGCTTCGCCTGAGGGTGTGGATGGACACCGGCGTCCGCGAGTGCCTCATCCACGGACTAGCTTTGATGAGTGGCGTAGACATCGGGAGACATACCTCCACTTCAATCACCTCCTGCACGGCCACGAGGCGACCCAGCAGAGGGGCTCACGACGAACGAGACCTCCTCTAACATAGGGTCAACCCAAGCTGGAGGCCTCCTGCATGCTTGCAACTCCACACCAGAGGGTCCTGCTCAGGAAACAACACACAACCTCGACGGTGGGGGTCCTGGCGGTGTCGTCGTAGTCCGACTTGTTTCAGCGTCGCCACCGTCTACGTCGTAGTCCGACTTGTTCCATGGGCACCTCCCACGGCATCGTGCACGGCCACCTCCGGGGTTGGAGGGCCGCAAGCTGCACACCCACGCTTGCACACACATGTCCGATGTCCGCTATCTTGGCAACAGAGGCAACATGACGGCGAGCGACATTGAGCGGCGATGCGGCCACAGGCAAGGCAGTTGAAGAAATGTACTATAAGTTTTGGTGGGACCGGACGGTGTCTCTTGGGTGCCTCTTCCCTCAGACCGCGTCTTTGGTGACGACTCACGATACAGTCTGAAAACCATCGACGTCTATGTCAGGCACTGACTCCCGCCGCGGGCCATGCCGCCGAATCACCGGAACTCTCACAGCCTGCTGCAGGTCAAGTCGACGCTGTGCAGGCACCCGTGTAGGTTGCTGTGGCTGTGGGGCACAAGACCTGTGCCGCTAACGCCGTTGTCGATGTCTCTTGTAACACCTCCAGTGTTAAGCACTAATTAATCTTGCTTAAGCATGTTATCATTTGCATAAGCATGCATTATCATCCTGTCATCTAGTGTGTGATTGTTTAATTTGATGGAATAGGTTATTCTATGTGATTGCTTGCAAATGATGATTAGTAGTGTTAAGTATAGTGGTAATATATGATTAAGAATCCTCCTAAAGGATTGCAATTAGTTGGCTTCATTTAGATATCAATAGATTGACTCGTGTAATTTACTGAATGTCTTTGTCGGTTTTGTAAAAAAAAGTATTTCTCAGCCTTTCCAAATGCTTTTGAGGTCTAAAGGTTTTAGATGCGAAATTTTGTAAGGAATAAAAGTCCCAAAGACAACTTCTTTGAAAAATGGGTGTAAGGTATATATTTTGAGGTAGAAGACAGGACTTCCTTTTTAATGGATTTTAAAAAAAGGTTTTTTCTTTGGGAATTTATATTTCAAAAACAATGCAGAATTTGGGAAAACTTCTTAAAGATGAAATATTCTAATCTTTGAGAGGAATACTTTTCATGTTGAGAGTTTCTCCAAATTCCCTATAGATTAGGAGTTCTCTTCGCTTTAAAAATCGTGCAGAGGGTATTTTAATAAATTTAATAATTGATTTTGGGGAACCCAACCGTCAGCCTAAGTGACCGACAGGCGAGTCCCGGTGTCGACACGCCGAGCGCTCGAGCTCGCACGGCCGGCGCGTGGCCAAGCGCGTGTCGCCGCCTCCGTCTTCCGGCCGAGTGACGGGGACGAGCGGAGGAACCCTCGAGGCCGTCCCGCTTCTCAGTTTCGCTCTTGGCCTCGTCCTTTCCTTCTCGTTCCCTCCGACTCCCTCTCGGTTTCATCTCCGTCACCACATCGTTCTCCGCCTCTCTCTCGCCATAGCCGGGCCAAGCAGCCGCAGTAGCAGCTTGCCGCCACCGCTCGTCGTTCCACCGCAGCCACCTCGCGTCAGGCCGCCTTGTCTCGCCTCCGCGGCGCCGCGCCTGCCGCCGGCCGCTCCAACGGCCGCCTCGGTCCGTGCGGCCGGGGGACATGGGCTGCCCCGCGCCGATTTGAGGGCACCGCCGGGTTCGCAACGCCGGCGCGATGCTCCGCCGCCCCTCAGCTCCGCCGGGAGCTGCGCCATCGGCCGGCCCCAAGCCGCCGTCGTCATCCTCTGTTCCTCAATCGAGAAGGACCTCCTCTTTAGAATTTAATAAAAGGTGAGGGTCGTTCTGTAAAACGGCCAGACACAGCAGGTTTCAAAACAGGGCCTAGTTAATTTCCAGCAAGCATAGGGGCCTATGCGCAAAGTGTTTGTCTTTTCTGATTTTCGAAGTAGAATTTCCAGAAAATATGTTAAATCTTGTTTAATGCATATCTTGCTCATTTCTTGTCCAAATCAAGTGATTCAACTTGCAATATTTCTCTTATGCTGTGCACTATACATAGAAAATATGAGTTTCTATGTTTGTAAAACTTTTCTGTGTAGTTCTAATTAATTTTTGGTTATGGATTAAACTAGGGAAATTCATAAGTAATTCTAGGGGTCTCTGAAAAATATGATTCTTGCTCCTGTGATCTTGTATTGACATGCTATATCTGTGATAGGAGTATCATACATGCTTACTGTGATGAAATTTAGAGTTGTAGTCCAAACTTGATTTTTGAGCTAGGAAGGAAATAATTCATAAATTAATTATAGGAGTATGATCTGAGGTTCATAATTTTTGTGGGCTCATTATATGCTGTAATGTAGCCCTGGGTGTGATCAAAGTCATGGTTTGCTTAACTTGGTAGTACAAAGTATTTTTAGGTGACCCTCTGCCAGGTCACTTGTCATTTTTGTGTAGGGCAGTTGATTCATCCAAATGGGGTGAAATTTGGATGATGGGTTTCATTTGACATATATTACCTGTTGTAATTTTGGTAGGATTTTAGGAGCAACCAATCTTGGTGTTCCTGTTCAAATCCTTGATTGGTTAATTAGGGGTTAACCCAATGATCTTTGTGGTTAACCCAATGATAAGTTGGTTTTCTGGTTAACTTGTCTATAGATGAAAGTTGGAGCATTAGCTTAGCTATCTACTGTTAAAGTTTCATGATCATGCATATACCAACGATCCTATATTCATACATGCACACAATGCACCATCCCGGGATCGCGATTAGGGATTCGTCGGGAAGGACAAGGATCCCGAAGGACAAGTCGCGAAGGAAGTTCCCTACGGAGGTGATCGAGAGCGACATGAAGTGATCGAGCGTTTGAAACCTCGACGATGAAAGGCAAGCCCCGGAGCATTTTAACTTCCTAACTTTTATAATTACTAAATGCTTTATGATTGTTGCATTAAGTTCTAGAAATTGAATTGGAACCCTTGCTGCATTTATATCATTCCTTGTCCGAGTTATCATTCCTGAAATCCTAATGATATGATACCGTAGCATCTGCTTAGCCATGCTTAAACGGTAGAAGTCAAGTGACTAATGATCACTTGCGAGAATTAGGATAATGGTTCACGGTTGGCTATATGTGCTATCGTGGAAATAACCATATGGATGTAAATCGACGGTAAGGCGGAACGTGGACGTCATAGGGTCAGGGAACTCTGTAATCAAGCGAACCGTCATACCGATTAATCACATACAAGGAATGGAGCCCATCCTAGTCATATTGAACGCAGCCTAACACTTAGGCGGTCCTAAGGGTGTGTCCGCCGCGAAAGCCTAGTAGCTCAACTTAGGCCGGATCGCGAAGAGTATCAAGTCTCACTCGCCGACAGGTGTTATAATTCCTGATCCATTGGCATATCCGGCGTGGTATGTCCGTGTGGGAAGTCATGTCCGTAAGTCCAGAAGCAGGTGTTATAATTCCTGACCTCATGGCATGGTGGCGACCCTAAAGTGAGGCTATTGTCGCATCCGTGATTCCCGAGTTGTACCAACGGTGACTTCAGTCTGCTCTTGCAAAGCATGCCTGGTTGGTGTTAGGTTTTTCCCGGTAAATGGGTTGTAATCGATTCGAATCGCCATCGTCTCTGGATAGTGAGATGCTTTGACAGGATCATCTCCATACTTGAAAACAATAAGTTGTTTGGATGGTTAATGGAACTTCACAAGTTAGCTATTGATGAACCTGATATGGTTATGTATTTCTCTACTCAGTTGCTTGTTTAGCACAGGTGCAAACCTAGATAACAGGTTAATGAAGATTAACTTGATGCTAATAACAACATGCTTACTCTTTTCACTTAAAGCTTTTACGCAAAATGAGTAAGCCAACTCCACCTATAAAGCTTTGCATAATCCTTGGAGTCTTTATTTCTGTTTCATGTCGGGTAAGTCTTGTTGAGTACAATTGAGTACTCAGGGTTTATTCCCTCCTGTTGCAGATGACGTCTTCTATAATGGTTGCTGCAACTACTGTCTTCTCCCTACGGGGAATGAAGACTAGTCCATTGGGCATGGTCTCTAGTAGACTTCTTACCTTATATTGCTTTTGTAAGATATGAGCTCGAACTGGCAATGTAAACTTTAACTATGGTTTTGTTTCAAAACTATGCTTCTTCCGCTACCCTATATTCTCGTTTGTAGTAACTAAAGTGTACTCCGATATTATATAATCTATGTAGATTATTTGTAAAAGGTTGTAACAGTGATGTGGTTATCTTGAATTACTACGATCTTGGTTTGTTGCAAGTTGGTTTGAAATCCTTCATGATTTCGTTGGACTACCGGGTTTATATAAGATAAAGTATACGAGTGTCAACGTATTAGCGGGGACATCTGTACTTAATCTTGTATAAATTGGTCGGTTACGTGACAGTGGCATCGGAGCATGGTTCGGCACTAAACACGTCATTTGTGTAATAAAACAAAAGCTTTGCGAAAACTTAATTTCGAACATAAAGGTTGCCGGTGTTCATATCTTTTATGCCCATATAAGGACTTACGGTGGCTTAGTAAGTACTAACACGGGGGAAATTTAAATATTACATCGACGCCTTGCTAAGGTATGAAGAGTGATAACTTGACCGCACTTGTTACCCCGTGGTCTAATGGTGGTGGTAACCTTCATATATGAATTAGCCATATATGTCGCTAGTGTTAATGTTTGAATCGTCGCCAAGGTAAGGTGAGTTGTGAGAGCATGATCGGACAAACGCCGATCTAGGGGAGTGCTTATATGGTACTGAAGTATTCACATGTTCCACACATGTTTATATGAAAGTGCCCCATGTGTGGGTGTTTTCCGCCATTCTTGGTGATGCCGTCTTTTGACGATGATTCGGGTATCGTGCACCTACATCTATGTATATTGGGAATATGCATAGGTGGAGGGGGGTGCGTAAATTGTGTTACTGCTTTCCTTGTGTGTATATTGGGAATTGTTGGGCTGAAATGAAGTTTTCTGCAGGTACGCTAACCACGTAAGATCGTGTAGTACGACTAGTTATCGTTGGATGAGAGCACGTTAGTATGCCACCGCCTAGACGCTAGAATCTATGGTTATCTAGGTTTGTGAGAACGTACGAAACGTGCATGCATCATGATATATGCTCATCTCATATGAACTGCATCATTCTTTCCTTATAAATTGAAAGCTTCTCTTCGATAAAATTTATCAACTTAACCCACGCTTCATGAGAGTCGAGATTCAATGGTATAAATGGCATAAGTGAAGTATAATCAGCAAAAGTCAACTAGAGGATGAGTGCTGCATCAACAACCTGTCAGTTGTGAGCTTTGTGGTGCCAAGAAGTTTTTGTGAAGCATAGAGAGCCCTCTCTGCTGTAGTAAGTTTTATACTTTGTGGGCCTGTAACCCACAGGTTGAGAGCTTAGCTATCAGTAAAGTTTGGAGCTAGAGAATCAGCATCCAAGTTTGTTCCCAGTTGAGGTAGTGATTCCCGCCAAGTGTGATAATGTGTCCCTTTGCTTGGACCTCTGTTATCGCTCGAGGTAGGAACTCCTGGGCAGTATCATGTTAGCTTATGGTTAGTCTTGAACGTTGTTGTGGTTTAAGAGAATGTTTAACTCTTGTCCTTGGAAAATTCGCTTCTCTATTCTTCGGTTTATGAGGATATGACGACATTGATTTCTTGAGTCACATGTCTAGACCAGTTTAAGTGGATCCTGTTATCCATCATACCTGTAGGAACAACATGACAGTAGTGGGTAGTTTATGCCATGTTGGATGCCTACATACTCCTTGCATTTGTAGCCTCCAAATTTTAAATCAGATTCTTTTTACCTCATCTTGTGCCCAAAGCTGTCGGTACAAGATATCCTTCCAAATTTTAGGGTATGCTTGATAAAAATCATATCATTGGTTGTGGATTTGGTGATATAGACTCGATTGAAGTTCGCAATGCCGCGATGGAACCTAGGACCCTCCTTGTGGACGCACATGGTTGGGATACTAGGAGACGCGCCAGCATTGTGATTACCAATCGTAACATGTTACCTTAGCTACACCAGTGTAATATTTCTGCCATGTTTCCATCCTACGACATTCCCTGCAAGTTGTAGGGTATAACCTTTCGAGATAATCCTCCAGCACAAAGTCGTATTATCAGAAGTCTGATAATGTCACTTTTAGTGGGGTGATTTTTCTCCCCATCTCCTTCAATGCTGGAATAGTGCCTTGCACATTCTCCTTGATTGATTGGCTATATGTTTGTGCACATGTTTAGTTTTCAATAGTAGAGTGGTTGATAAAATAGTCTCATTGATATGGCTCGTGCGAGTAGCAATATGTAATGATAGATTAACTCCATGCCCAAAGAGTTTAGTGGCTTTTTCGTCGATCCTTGGGCATTAGGCTTGTTGTTTTGCTAATCTCGGATTGGCAACTAACTTCGGTTAGGAAATACTTATCTAACTAAGATAGTTTTCCCAACAAGCTTTGTATTGGGAGACCATTTGAACGAATTGGAGGAGTAACCATGAAGACAGTGTGCCATGTATCATTCCTTGTTATTCCCTAACCTTGCGACCATCCTTGTTGGTCGTTCAACCTTTGTCTTGCACGAAATGCCTATTCGCGCAGGAACCTCCCATGTCATGTGAAATTGCATCTCGAATGTAAAGAACTGTAATGGTGTCTTGAGTAATAGCCAATGATGCCGCGCCAAACTGAAAGCTCCCTGTGGGTGCACACACATGGTTGAGCTATTCAGTACGCGCAGAGATCATGGTTGTAACCTCGACCTATTACGGAGATTTCCTCGGAATGTAATATTGCATGACACAACCCTGATTATCTTTAATTGGTCTCATTTCTATCTTGCACGTGATGCCTATTCGTGCGAGAATGCTCTCTGTCAAGCAAAAATTGCATCTCGATGCGTAAATTCTGTGATGGTGTCTTAAGGGATACCCAACGGTGTCGCGACGCAACCGAGAGCTCCCTGTGGCCGCGGACTCATGGTCGAGCTATTTGGTACTCGCGAACGTTGTGGTTGTTAACCTCGACCTATTATACAGAATACCTCGATGTGAGATTTTGTGTGACTCTACCTTGATTATCTTCAATATTCATTGGTCATCTTGTGATAATGTTGACCATGAAGCCTTTCCCTGAAGTGCGACATAAGCTGGTTTGAGAAGGATAGGTCACTAACATTAAACTTGTCTTGACTAGGAGAGATGGTAGGCCAATGGACTACCAAGTGTTTCTCCTGGAATCACATAATTTCTCGTAGAATGTATGCTCCTCTATAGTTCGTGTAGAGTATACAATGTGTTTTGATGCGTGTTTGAGAGGTGTTTTGGGATGAACAATCATGTGTTCAATGCTGAGAGCTTTTGAGAGCGAAGTCCGAGTGCGATTGGTTGAGCTCTTGATGGTGTCTAGTTGTTTCTTTGCTCCTATTGGAATCTCTCTTACCGACACGAGTGTCAGAGTAGTGGAGCCGTTGGTGTGGATTTAAATGGATATAAGGTTTTGCTGATCAGCGGAATGAATTTCTACCCCATGGAACCCCTTATCTAGAAGTTGGAATTCTTTTAAGGGGGTTAGACCTTTAAATGTCCTATAAGGTACTCTTGCCTTACGGGAAATTAAAAGAGAGCTCATCAAGTGAAGGTTTTTATTGGGATAATCTGACAAATGCCACATCCTTGGACATCCATTTTGTGGTATTAAATTGTCACCCGTCCATCTACAAGAAGCCAATGTGCCCTGTTGATAAGGTGAAGTCTCTACGTATAATTGGATGTTTGTAGTGCTAATGGATTCGCACCCGAATAAGGATCAGGTAGTCAGTACGCCTAAAATCTGTCATGCATCGGGTATGCATGGCATGAGTAATTTGATACGACCTCGGGTTCGTAAATTATGGACCTTACATGCCGTTCAAGCATTATTGGAATATGCCTGTTGGCACAATACGGAAACCCTTTTGGGTAAGGCTTGTCGCGTGTATGGTTGGAATAAGGTACTTTTGGTACACCCAGAGTGGTGAATCCCTAATTCAAGAATATGTATTGTATGCAAGAAGATGCTACCTGAAGGTGCTTGCTAGATGGTTCGCTTAGCTTATCGGAACTGCTTAATGGAATAAGGAATCTGGTGGGTTTTGATGAGTCAAGGAGTTCTTGACCTAAGAACTTTGACTTCTACATGAGAAAATTCGGATACCTTGGACCTAGGAATTTTGATTTCCACATGCAAGAGTTGAATATTTTTGATCAGAACGATTCCTATTGGCATGTCAATAGCCGGTGTTCCTATGAAGGGATGTGCCGATAGTGAATATGTGCGGATAAAGTCCTATGTTGCCACCTCGGAAGGGAGTCATGTGGTTTCCGTTTTGCGGAAGCTACGCTCCGCTTTTAGTGGTAAACATTATGGATTTTGAAGCATCTTTTGATGTATTTGATGATGCGAATAGCAGATTTCCTCTCAAGTACCCTCGGTAACCTCCTATTGGGATAGTGTAACCTGGACTGAATCACCTAGCTGCGACAAGTGATGCAAAGTTTTAGACAAACATGATGTCAGTGGTAAAGCATGAGCTATCGCTATGAGAGTTGTCGCTTTTCAAAAATTAATCTACTTCTACCAAATCTCGGGACGAGATTTCTTTTAAGGGGGTTAGAGCTGTAACACCTCCAGTGTTAAGCACTAATTAATCTTGCTTAAGCATGTTATCATTTGCATAAGCATGCATTATCATCCTGTCATCTAGTGTGTGATTGTTTAATTTGATGGAATAGGTTATTCTATGTGATTGCTTGCAAATGATGATTAGTAGTGTTAAGTATAGTGGTAATATATGATTAAGAATCCTCCTAAAGGATTGCAATTAGTTGGCTTCATTTAGATATCAATAGATTGACTCGTGTAATTTACTTGAATGTCTTTGTCGGTTTTGTAAAAAAAGTATTTCTCGGCCTTTCCAAATGCTTTTGAGGTCTAAAGGTTTTAGATGCGAAATTTTGTAAGGAATAAAAGTCCCAAAGACAACTTCTTTGAAAAATGGGTGTAAGGTATATATTTTTGAGGTAGAAGACAGGACTTCCTTTTTAATGGATTTTAAAAAAAGGTTTTTTCTTTGGGAATTTATATTTCAAAAACAATGCAGAATTTGGGAAAACTTCTTAAAGATGAAATATTCTAATCTTTGAGAGGAATACTTTTCATGTTGAGAGTTTCTCCAAATTCCCTATAGATTAGGAGTTCTCTTCGCTTTAAAAATCGTGCAGAGGGTATTTTAATAAATTTAATAATTGATTTTGGGGAACCCAACCGTCAGCCTAAGTGACCGACAGGCGAGTCCCGGTGTCGACACGCCGAGCGCTCGAGCTCGCACGGCCGGCGCGTGGCCAAGCGCGTGTCGCCGCCTCCGTCTTCCGGCCGAGTGACGAGGACGAGCGGAGGAACCCTCGAGGCCGTCCCCTTCTCAGTTTCGCTCTTGGCCTCGTCCTTTCCTTCTCGTTCCCTCCGACTCCCTCTCGGTTTCATCTCCGTCACCACATCGTTCTCCGCCTCTCTCTCGCCATAGCCGGGCCAAGCAGCCGCAGTAGCAGCTTGCCGCCACCGCTCGTCGTTCCACCGCAGCCACCTCGCGTCAGGCCGCCTTGTCTCGCCTCCGCGGCGCCGCGCGCCACACCGCCGGCCGCTCCAACGGCCGCCTCGGTCCGTGCGGCCAGGGGGACATGGGCTGCCCCGCGCCGATTTGAGGGCACCGCCGGGTTCGCAACGCCGGCGCGACGCTCCGCCGCCCCTCAGCTCCGCCGGGAGCTGCGCCATCGGCCGGCCCCAAGCCGCCGTCGTCATCCTCTGTTCCTCAATCGAGAAGGACCTCCTCTTTAGAATTTAATAAAAGGTGAGGGTCGTTACGTAAAACGGCCGGTTTCAGGTTTCAAAACAGGGCCTAGTTAATTTCCAGCAAGCATAGGGGCCTATGCGCAAAGTGTTTGTCTTTTCTGATTTTCAGTAGAATTTCCAGAAAATATGTTAAATCTTGTTTAATGCATATCTTGCTCATTCCTTGTCCAAATCAAGTGATTCAACTTGCAATATTTCTCTTATGCTGTGCACTATACATAGAAAATATGAGTTTCTATGTTTGTAAAACTTTTCTGTGTAGTTCTAATTAATTTTTGGTTATGGATTAAACTAGGGAAATTCATAAGTAATTCTAGGGGTCTCTGAAAAATATGATTCTTGCTCCTGTGATCTTGTATTGACATGCTATATCTGTGATAGGAGTATCATACATGCTTACTGTGATGAAATTTAGAGTTGTAGTCCAAACTTGATTTTGAGCTAGGAAGGAAATAATTCATAAATTAATTATAGGAGTATGATCTGAGGTTCATAATTTTTGTGGGCTCATTATATGCTGTAATGTAGCCCTGGGTGTGATCAAAGTCATGGTTTGCTTAACTTGGTAGTACAAAGTATTTTTAGGTGACCCTCTGCCCGGGTCACTTGTCATTTTTGTGTAGGGCAGTTGATTCATCCAAATGGGGTGAAATTTGGATGATGGGTTTCATTTGACATATATTACCTGTTGTAATTTTGGTAGGATTTTAGGAGCAACCAATCTTGGTGTTCCTGTTCAAATCCTTGATTGGTTAATTAGGGGTTAACCCAATGATGCCGTGGTTAACCCAATGATAAGTTGGTTTTACGGTTAACTTGTCTATAGATGAAAGTTGGAGCATTAGCTTAGCTATCTACTGTTAAAGTTTCATGATCATGCATATACCAACGATCCTATATTCATACATGCACACAATGCACCATCCCAGGATCGCGATTAGGGATTCGTCGGGAAGGACAAGGATCCCGAAGGACAAGTCGCGAAGGAAGTTCCCGCACGGGAGGTGATCGAGAGCGACATGAAGTGATCGAGCGTTTGAAACCTCGACGATGAAAGGCAAGCCCGGAGCATTTTAACTTCCTAACTTTTATAATTACTAAATGCTTTATGATTGTTGCATTAAGTTCTAGAAATTGAATTGGAACCCTTGCTGCATTTATATCATTCCTTGTCCAGTTATCATTCCTGAAATCCTAATGATATGATACCGTAGCATCTGCTTAGCCATGCTTAAACGGTAGAAGTCAAGTGACTAATGATCACTTGCGAGAATTAGGATAATGGTTCACGGTTGGCTATATGTGCTATCGTGGAAATAACCATATGGATGTAAATCGACGGTAAGGCGGAACGTGGACGTCACAGGGTCAGGGAACTCTGTAATCAAGCGAACCGTCATACCGATTAATCACATACAAGGAATGGAGCCCATCCTAGTCATATTGAACGCAGCCTAACACTTAGCTGGTCCGGAAGGGTGTGTCCGCCGCGAAAGCCTAGTAGCTCAACTTAGGCCGGATCGCGAAGAGTATCAAGTCTCACTCGCCGACAGGTGTTATAATTCCTGATCCATTGGCATATCCGGCGTGGTATGTCCGTGTGGGAAGTCATGTCCGTAAGTCCAGAAGCAGGTGTTATAATTCCTGACCTCATGGCATGGTGGCGACCCTAAAGTGAGGCGCTGTTCGCATCCGTGATTCCTGAGTTGTACCAACGGTGACTTCAGGCTGCTCTTGCAAAGCATGCCTGGTTGGTGTTAGGTTTTTCCCCAGCTGGGTTGTAATCGATTCGAATCGCCATCGTCTCCTGGATAGTGAGATGCTTTGACAGGATCATCTCCATACTTGAAAACAATAAGTTGTTTGGATGGTTAATGGAACTTCACAAGTTAGCTATTGATGAACCTGATATGGTTATGTATTTCTCTACTCAGTTGCTTGTTTAGCACAGGTGCAAACCTAGATAACAGGTTAATGAAGATTAACTTGATGCTAATAACAACATGCTTACTCTTTTCACTTAAAGCTTTTACGCAAAATGAGTAAGCCAACTCCACCTATAAAGCTTTGCATAATCCTTGGAGTCTTTATTTGTTTCATGTCGGGTAAGTCTTGTTGAGTACAATTGAGTACTCGGGGTTTATTCCCTCCATTGCGAGATGACGTCTTCTATAATGGTTGCTGCAACTACTGTCTTCTCCCTACGGGGAATGAAGACTAGTCCATTGGGCATGGTCTCTAGTAGACTTCTTACCTTATATTGCTTTTGTAAGATATGAGCTCGAACTGGCAATGTAAACTTTAACTATGGTTTTGTTTCAAAACTATGCTTCTTCCGCTACCCTATATTCTGGTTTGTAGTAACTAAAGTGTACTCCGATATTATATAATCTATGTAGATTATTTGTAAAAGGTTGTAACAGGTGATGTGGTTATCTTTGAATTACTACGATCTTGGTTTGTTGCAAGTTGGTTTGAAATCCTTCATGATTTCGTTGGACTACGGGTTTATATAAGATAAAGTATACGAGTGTCAACGTATTAGCGGGGACATCTGTACTTAATCTTGTATAAATTGGTCGGTTCTGTGACATCGCTTACCCCTTCCGGGTATCTATGGGGCACCCCCCACGGTGGCTAAACCTTGCATCGCAGTCCTAGACCCGACCGAAGGTGGAGGCGTTGCCTGAAGAGCCTGGCGAGCGACGTCGAGGTACGATGGACGCGAGGCAGCAGGAGTAGACTCGTCGTCGGAGCTGCCCGCAGTGTTTGCCCGATGCCTAGCCTTCGAGCGCCCCACCAAACTGCCCCATGGTGGAAGGGGACAGTGTGAGGGAAGAGGGATGACGGCCTCATCGAGAGGCCGCAGCTGGCTGCAGCGTCAACGAAGATAGCAGCGACACCCGCGCCCCGCACACGACGCAAGGTGCGATGGTGCCAGACCCCGATGCCGGAGCCGCATCGTCATCGTCATATTTGTCCTCGTCCTCGTCGAAGATGTCCTCGATGACGACCACGTCCCCGGCCGCTGCGTCGCAATCCTGGACATGCCCACCATGCCCGGGGACGTGGGCACGGCGCGAGGTCGGGTTGCCATTGCGGGGGACCCAACGACGTCCGGGTCTGGAATTTTCCGGCCTGTTGCGCCCACACGGAGATGGTCCTCAATGTCCCCAAGCTAGAGGGGTGTCGGATGGTGGAGGAGACCCGCACCCAGCACGACGTGCACGCCGCTGAGACCCAGGTTGCCATGGTCGCCGGTGGTGGCTGATGGGGCTGCAAGATTCCCCGGCGGGCAGGGGTCCAGGATTCTGGAGGAACAACACCCATGGTGAGGTAGATCAGGAGAAGAGGAACTGGGATCTAGGGTTGGATTGGAGGGAGAGGTGCTGAGAAAGGAGATCGACGTGGGGGGAGGGGGAGCGCCGACGCCATCGCCTGGACATGGAGGGTGTAGGGGGGGGAGATTCTTCCCTTTCGACTAGGTCGAGGGAGAGGTGCTGAGAAAGGAGATCGACGTGGGGGGAGGGGAGCGCCGCGCCATCGCCTGGACATGGAGGGTGTGTGTGGGGGGGGGGGGATTCTTCCCTTTCGACCAGGTCGAAGCCCAGCCGGCCTTCGACCACCCATGTTTCACGTGGGAAAGCGTGATGGCCCAGCTAAAGCCCACGATGTCACACACTCTTATACTGACTTTGCGCCTTTGCATGAGTTAGGGTTTGGGGGCGCCGCCGCCAAGACCACCACCGAGGGGCGCCGCCGCCGCCACCACCGCTGCGGCCCCGTTCCACTCGCCCCCGGCCTCGCCCGGCGGTGACGCGGAGCGGGGTCCGCCTCGTGTTCCGGTTTTCTGTTTTCTTAGGGTCTTAAACGAGTCCTAGGTCTAGGGTTTGCTCGCCGTCGATGTTCGGCGGCGGAGTTTGGTTTGGTCGGAGGAGCATGGCTCCTTTGCGACTTGGTCTTCTGGCGACGCCGGCGATGCGGAAGCGGCGGCGGCGCGCGCGGAATAATTTCTCCCGGTCTCTTCCGTTCTCCGATGGCGATCCACTCCGACGTCAACGGAGAGGCTGGGAGATCTCTTTGGAGTCGAGGGCCGGTCTTCTCAGCTCTTTCTTCTTCTTCAACGGCGGCGATGTCGTCTCCGGTGGAGGCGGTGGCCACCGGACCGGCTTCCTTTCCTCCCCCACGTTTGCTCCGCCACGATTCATCATGTATGGCGTGGGTGGTGGCCCGGTTCATGTTGAAAACTCAAGGTCGAGGATCCATGCCTTGGCGTGAAAGGGAACTGGACTCGGTGGTTGCGGTCGACGGCGGTGGCGGCAACGACGGCGACGAGGAAGGATGGAGAAGCTGAGAGAACTATCTAGGGTCATTTGTGTGATTCCTAGTTTGTTTAGGGATTTTTACTGTAAACGTCCGGATGTACTGTGTACTCTTTTAATAGAATGATCCCTGTCGCAAAAAAAAAAAAAAAAAAAAAAAAAGATGTCACACACTCTTCACTGTTGTGGCCCAGCATGAGGAAGTGGCCCATCTATTCCCTGCGACGATTTTGCAGCCCGTAATTCCCGAACAACGCTCGCGGCACTCATCACGTACGCTCTTGGGCTCGTGGCTCCGGTCATGTACGTGCAATCCCTTTTCGTTTTTTTCTTATTGTTTGCTATTTCTTGTTTTTGTTTCACTAGTAAAAATGCCCGTACGTTGTAACGGAAGAATAAAACTATCAAACATTATTAGAAAATAAAGACGAAAATATTACATATAGTTTTTCATTCTTTATGTAAAATGTAAAACTATAATTTATTTATATGTAACATTAGTTAAGGGCAATAATATAATCATGTTTAATTAAGTCTATATTAATTAATTAAAATATGAACATGTCGTAACTTTAGTTTTTGTACTATATATGTGTTGGTAGAGTTATATATCAATCATGAGCTAAGTTGTTATTGACTATGTTAATCCTGACAAACAACTTCTCCTCCCTGAAGAGGTGACGATGGGGAGCAATTTGGGTGGGTGAGCCTCCTCCTCCGAGCTGACACATATGCTTCAAGAAGTCACCCAACAATGTTTATCTTCTTGAACCGCATTACCACCAGGGATGGCATGTTCAATAGGGTCCACTTGTAGGCACACCAAAGTTGCTGTTGCCGAGCACCATGGTCGGAGCTTCAACTTGAACCACGTCTGCCCCTCTTGAACGAACACCAACTCCCCAAGGTAATCATAATGCCCACCATTCTTCTCAGTTGTGTCTCATGGCTCGCACATTGCCTCGCCTGCATGCCACCTGGCCTGTGCATTGCCTCACTTGTCGCGGAACCGACACGTTGTTTCCATCGTATCCGCCCTTAGGCGCCGGACTTGCCACAAGCCTGACTTAGTGTTCTAAATTTCTGATATAGGTGGGGTGAGAGGGAAGAGTTAAGAATAATGGGCAACTTCATTTTTTCCCACTTTACCATCGGGTTTTTAAATGTTTATTCAACCCTTAACTAAACATCCAAACAAGAGGCCGACATATGTGCCTTTCAAAATCTTGAGGGCAAAATCACAAAATCAAAAGGGAGGTCAAATCACAATTAGATTGCTAGACAGGTCTAAGAACATAATATAAGCTTTATTTATGGCAAAAATCACATCAACAATTTAGTAGTGAAAGTATTTATTCATTAGAGAAGAATTAATACATTAAAAAGTATAATACTTTATTTATTATATTTAATTTATATGTTTAAAATTAAAATATAACATATTCTATTTATATAAAAATAGAATATATATTTTTATAAAACTAACAAAAACTGGTTTAGCATTTTTCTGATTTTCTATGATTTTTGGTGAATTTTGCAAGATTTCTAAAGTTTTACATCGGGAACCCCGATCTATTTCAAAAACTGTTAAGGTTCTTCCACTTTTTCTTTCTTTCTTGCATATTTACATCTGGAACCCTGTATTTGTTTCTATTATTTTTCTTCCTCCTTATCTCTTGATTGGCAACGTACTCCTGCCGTCCCATTGAAGATGTCGCCCGGGAAGCGTGTTTGTGAGAGGGGCACGAATTTCCAACGACATCTTCAATGGGACGGAGGGAGTAAGTTTACCGTACATGTATGATCGACTCCGACTTGGAGGCTACCAGGACCGAGCGAGCGGATAAAATTTCCGGTGGACTGAAATTTTACCGTTTTATTAATAGGTACGGGTATAGATTAATATTTTTCCTCTTATTTTTATTTTTGTTCATTTATTTTTATTATATGTTTCCTACTATTTTATATTTTCCCTTGTTTTTCTTTTTTCTTTTTTGGTGGTCTTTTATTATTCTATTTTGTTAATTTTTCATTTTCATTATATTTTTTTACTTTTCTTATGGCGCCGCACCTCCCACTCCTTTTACTGTCTCTATTTGTGCCCCACATCTTCGCTCGCCTCGTCTTGTCGCGGCCCATATGGCACGATCTCGTCCATCGTGTCTCATCGTGATGTTTTGGCTGCTTCCGGCGATGTTCTGGCCTCCTTCTGGAGATGTTCTAGCATGCTTCTTGCTATGTTCTAGCGTCCTTCTGGCGATGTTCTGGCGTCCTTTCCAATGATGTTCTGGCCTGCTTCCAGCGATATTCGAGCAATGTTCACATGTTTCTTGCGATGTGGTGATGTTCTGGCGTACTTCCGGTGATGTTCTGACGTGCTTTCCAACCATGTTCTGCCCTGCTTTCGGCGATGTTTCGCCATGCCTCTTATGATGTTCTTTCGTCCTTCCGGTGTTGTTCTAGCGTTCTTTCGGCTATATTCGCGTCCTTGCGGCGGCGATGTTCTAATTTGCGTGGTGGAAAGAGGAGCAGTGGTGCTATGCCTAACTCACGTGCATGGTTCTTTCCTAGAATAGAAAGTATACATTTTTTTTTAATTTTTTACCTGGTCGGCGGAGTGCTGCATGCCACCCAGTTCATGGTGGGGGGCATAATACTTTTTTTTGGAGAATGGCCAAAACAAACCAAAGGTCCTGCATTCAAAGCCACAAGGTGGGCTGGAGCACATGAACAATTCCATTCGTGCACCTGGGCTGGAGCGTACGATCGTGAGGTGAATGGAGCGCGCCAACTGGGCCGGGAGCGCGCCAACTGGGCTAGGAGCACTACTGGGTCGGAAGCGCACGTGATGGTCCTGATCACTAGAAGCTGGGCCTAAAGTGCGCTGGTCACGCGACGCCAAGCCTGGTCGAAAGCGCGCTGCTATTCGACCAGGTCGGAAGGCAGCACGTCCCAGGTGTGTGTGTGTGGGCGGGGGTGTCTCTAACGGTTCGTCCATCTTCCCCCGATCAGTTTTTTTAGATGTCGGAAACTGAAGAACGAAAAACGATTGATGAATTAAAAGAGGTTTTACTATTATTGTAGTTTCTTACAACGACATCATGTCATCACATCAGTGTACTCATCGAATATATACACGTTCCATACCAACAAAGGAAACTATATATTTTGAAAAGATACATATAATCGAGAGGAAAATTAAACATGCGACAGATATTTTACTGCAACTTGGAATTCGTTTTTGGACCTGGCAGACCGCCTACCACCACTGCCGTCACCCTTCAGCAGCTCCACCATATGGACTAGTGCAGGGTTTGTCCTTGCTACCATCCAGCGTAATATAACCTTCTTCAAGTTCGTCAGCTGCTCGTGCCAACGATGCTCTACTCGGTCACGTGCGTTGACCGGTAGTCAAACCTCAGTTCAAGATTCTCCAGCGTTGACATGGATTCTCCTTCAAAACAAATGACTCTGGGTAAGTATCATTTCCCTGAGAACCGGAAATCTGCTGCTGCTGCGTGCAACCATCTCATCGTCACGCTCGCCGTCACCATATAGCGTGTCCATGTCACATACAAGCTCTTCAGGGTGGGCGGCTGACACGGGACGCCGAAGAGCTGGTCACCGAAAAGGGTTGTATCCAAGATGGTGAATATCACAAGATGAGTTAATGAGACGATCCAGAGGGTCTCCGGAGGAGCCGTGGTGGCGCGGGCAGGTGATGGAGAAAGTTCAGCACCTGTTTTTGCTTGCTGTTGTTTCTCGGGTGCCTATCTTGAGCCACCGGAGGGAGCGCATCTTGCTTAGGGACACGGAAAGGTTTCTGAGAACAACTTCATCAATTGTGGTCTCACGGTCATCAAGGGACACGACAAATACTCGCAATTGTTCGAGTTCACCCACCTCACCGGAGTCGTTATTCCCAAGGGTCACGCTACGCAACACGCGTAGGGCCTTCATCTTGGAGATTCCCTAGGGTATACTCCACATGATGCCCCAGGAATCATTCTTTATGGAGAACCGTATGTGCTTGAGTTTCTCTAGCTTTGTGATGGTCATGGTCTCTGGTAGCTCAGTGAGAAGCGTGCAGTCCAAGTTGAGCATTTGTAAATGCTCTAGGTTCTCAATCTGTCGAGTCACCTTTGTAATGTTTGTGCCCCTCAAGCATAGGAACCTGAGTAGGTACAAATTACAAGCATACCTCACGTGTTTTTTTTTGACTCCCTTGCTATCTTCTAGATCAAGCACCCTCAAGAGGACGAAGCTGTTGGAAATTCGGTAAATTTTCGGCAGCTTTAACCCATAAATCCGAAATTAAGTGCAGCAGCAATAACCAAATAAACTTCGCACATGCAGATCCACTACCAACACAAACTGTAGAGGATCCTAGCAATTCGGGAAAGGGAATAGTTTATACACATAATGAGATCCGGATCCGGAGGACAGTGAACCATCAACACCACCCTCCTTGGTCATGGTGGCTTGCTCGAAGTAGTCGATCTGAGTCACTGCAGGCAGATGTACACAGTGCAGACCTGCGTACGCTTGGGGTCGAACAGCGGCGGCGGATCAAGGACGAACGGCACCGAATCGGACGCGAGCAGCCGCGCGGAAGCGCTCCCCAAAAATTGTAGGCCCAAAATTGTATCGCCCGGCTACCCGAGCAAGTAAGCTTGACGGATGCAGCTTCGGAGGCATACTCACTCGAGCTCTCTGTGCGCGCAAGGAACCAGGCCGGAGGTGGCATAAAACAGCAAAACTCCAGAACCAGTGGAGAGTATGGAGGAAGATGACTTCTAGATAAGGACAAGGATGGGAGCTAGCATTGATCCTCGTAAGGGCATTGCGGTCATTTACCCTTTGCCCAAGGCGCGTCCAGCGCAGACGGTTTTACCCGATTGCCCTTTTGCGCTGATCCAAATCACCACGGTGCGACTGGTAACCGTTGTGTTGTCCGTTAGGCCGTGTGTTGTCCGTTAGGCCGAGTGGCAAAACGCGCACAACACGGCGCGACTCGGCATGCGGCGCGCGTGGTGTCCCAGCTTCTCCTCTCACTAGCATATAGGAGCAGCAACCAACTTCTCATTTAAGTGGAGCTCTTTCTCAGTGAGTTCATTATATGGTACTAATACCACTCTCACTCCCACTCACCACTTACTGTGGGTCTTAGGAATTTCAAGTGAATAATTGTTGGATTAAACATGGGCCAGATCCAATTATTCTAACAGAAGCTGCCAAGATTTTTCAGGAGCTTGTGCCGCCATAGAAGTGGAACATGCTTAGTGATCGAACATGCCATCGCAGTTCGCATCATTTCCCTTTGCACCATCTATGTTAGAACGGCTGGAGAGGCAACGAATCCTGTGTAACCAGAGTGATGTGGATTACGAGTATTTAGTAGCTATTACAGGATAAATTGGAACAAGGTCTCTGTTGACACTCAAATTTGTCCCAAGATAATTCAATGATGAGGCAAGATGGTAGTGGTGCTATCCCTTCTGCTAGCAAGAGACCAACTCAAGCTTTTGCATGGCCAGGTTTCAGTTTGTGCATATATGGATTGTTACGCTATCCACAGCCCCACGGGTTCAAGAGAATATCTATTGCCGTATATACGTGATGCAAGTATATGCATGTATGCAAGCGTACCGAGATTTACATGAAAGCTGAAGACGGAAAGACAACCACGTAAGCAATATTGGATTCGGAATACGCTTATACGTTGGCACAGGTGGATGACCGGCTAACCGATCTAATTAGATCGAGTTTTACAGATTGCCTATCTTGGCCCTGGCCTTAGTATAGGAAAGATCAGCTGCCCTATATATTGAGGGTGACGGCCAATTGAGGTATGCCAACTACACAATCGACAAACAAACACAACCAAAACCAATCTATTTTCTACCCTTGCTCTATTCTCCAGCTCCATGCTGCCTATGGCTTAATCCAGGCGATCAAGGATGGTGCTCTAGGCTCGCCCGCCGACTTAGGGTAACCGGCGACCTACTTGCCCTGACGAGATCCCTCTCAGGCTAGGGCTTCGACGGCTCCTTTGCTAATTGGCTCGAAAACTATTCGGCTCTTCGTCCCGTAAGCACGTTGATTTATCCTTTGGTGGTTTGCTTGTAAACGTCGCCGCTCTTCACCGCGAAAGATGTCGGTTATCTCCGGCCGTCAACGAGCTCTACATTGGCCTATCGATCTTTAGATCGGTTTGCCGGTCACGCTACGTCGTCGCTGCGTTGCAGGTCGCTTTAAGGCTACCTCGAGGGCGTCCAAAGCCCACGTGTGGTGTGTTTGCCGCCGGAATACTTTCGGCGTCAACAGTCTCGATCTGCGGCAACTTGCCGTCGATCGCCGCCGTTGCCGAAGCCTTTTCAGCTCGGTTCTGAACACAATGACCAAGTCACTGTTCCCCTCTCCCCTCAGCCGTTACAAGAAGTATTGCACGTCACCTCCCAGATGGACCACGCAAGGCTTTCTTCAGTTAAACCAGTCCGGCCCAATCATCTTGGTGTTTCTCTTCCTGGCCCATAGTGGACGACTCAGCCCACCGGCCTTCGAGGTGAGCTCTTCCTCATCAGACTGATGCAGCTCCTGGTTCATTTCAGCGTCAGTGACGATCACCGAGGCAGCACCGGTGACATACTGCCACAGGATATCGCCTTGTGCTGCCCTCCTTGTAGGCTCTGAAACTTAGCCTCTAAAGACTTAACATCTGTTGACGCTAAAAAATGTCTGAAAGGAATTTTAAGGATCTTGGACATGGCTGAGAACGAGACCATTGCCTTTACATCCGGCGGAAAAGGCGAAACTGACGTCGAAACAGGCGCCGGCGCCCGCCGGACGCTATCCAGAGAAGATCGCGCGGAGGCCGGCCGACGGACACACGCGTCGGACGCGCAGGGAGAACCGCCGGGCGGAGGCCGGCCGACGGACACACGCGTCGGACGCGCAGGGAGAACCGCCGGACGCATCTGACGCACGGTCGCGAGGGACCAGCCACAGGACACGGCGCCGGACGCACGCCAAGGCGCGTCTGGCGGGGTTCGGACACAGCACAGAGGAGCGCACGAGCCAGGCGCGCGCGAAACCGACTCGATCTAAGTTGTGTTTTTGGGAAGTTTTGACGTGGGCAACTTGATGTACGTAAGTTGGAGTTATTTTCCACCGGGATAAGACCACCTCCCGGCCCCTCTATATATATGAGAGGATCATGGCTGATTGATCTCGTCCAATCAATCGTCATACAACACAACATGATCATCTAGATCAATCTATCTTCTTCTACCTCTAGCCCTAAATTTCTTCCTCAACCCTTCTAGTTGCTGTTCGGCGTCTCTCTCTGCGAGGTTCACCGCCATTCTAGGCGCCATTCGCTGGTCCTAAAAGATCCCCTACGTGCCTCCTCCGTCTTCCCGGAGGCGGTTCTAGAATTTTTTTTTCCTGCCATCAACAGGCTCTATATCGGCGATATCGATCTCTAGATCAGTTTGCCAGTCACGCTGCGTTGTTGCTACGTTGCAGATTGCTTCGAGCTACCTCTAGGACGTCCAAGGCACGACCTACCCAGTGTGTTGATCTAATCTGATGGATTCCGACGTCAACAACATCATTACCTCATGAAGCATGTCATGCACTCGATATGTCTGTTGCTTCCACGCAAGAACCTCCAAATAGCCTGCCTTTTCAATCATGTTCTTGCTCAACAGTTTATCTAGCTAGGATTCTGCAAACCTCCCACATGGTTAACCTCCACTTCTCATGAACCAATCCTACTGCTATCCATCTGTTCAGTAGCCGGTCCTTTCTGAATACATAGTCCTATGGGAAAATACTGAAGTACATCATGCAACGCTTGAGCTCATATGGTAGGCCGGTGGCTGTAGCTCACCGTGACTATATGCTTCATCCCCTCAAGGGTAGGGTGGCTCTCCATTTGAAAACCAAGTGATTTGCAGACTCTGTCCCACTTGTCTTTTCTTCCGGGTGATTTGGTACCAAACCAAAACACTAGCGATCGATACTGACAATGGCCAATGACAGTGGGCTCTCCATCACGTCTTTAAACCCAAGTTTTAAATCTCTGGCTATAGCTGCCAGCTATAGCCGGATATAGCTGCTGAGCAAAGTTCACAGCTAAGATATGTCACTTTTTGCGCTATGAAAACTGAAACGCTAATAGCCGGAGATAGCTGGAGATTGCCGCTAAATAAGACGTATTTTAGCTGCAGCTAAACTGTTGGGCCAGGAAATTGACCGCGTGGACCACTTAAACATGTGCATCTGCCGGCCCATTGTCTTGGCCATACATCCAGCCCAAGAAAACAACGTAATAACCCTGCATCTGCTCATATCCCATTGCCTTGACTACATCCAGCCCAGGAACTATTGCTAGTTTGCTACATGTATACGAGATTTCCCCTTCAATCTATTGCTTGTTCTGTGTTTTTTTTTTCTATTTTTTTAAACAAACAGCTAAACGGCTTAGCGGAAGCTATCTCCGGTAATAGCTGGCCTTAGCTGCTGTGAAGGGAAACAGCTAAGAACCTTAGCCGGCGATTTAGAACTTGGCTTCAAACTAGGATAAGAGGCATCCATTGAGCGAAAACACTCTGCTCACCAACAACTTCTTGGAACCTTCAACCTTGAGGGGTTCCAGGCTCCAACGTTAACTCTCATCAAACACGCTAAAAAAAGATAAATTCAAAAAATTCTCACAATAATCAGAAAAATTCTGGCCTTTAATTTGGTAGACTCTCATAATCATCTTCAATAATAGCCATTGGATATATTGTAATCTATAAAAAATTACCCACCTCTGCCATTATGAAATATATTTAAAGTAACCCACTAATTTTACATATAAATTACCCACTTCTGCCATTATGAAACATAATTCAAAATAACTCTCTATATTTGTACCACGAAACAAAATCCGTAACCTAAAGTAACCCCCTAAACGTATATATCATTTACCTGACTTCGCCATTATATCATTGCTATTAATTACTCCCTCCGCTCCGTTTTACCTGGCGTGCAAGCCCGTATTACAGATACCAAGAATTGCATGGGGCCATGCGACGCCTATTAACCATGCAATCCTCCCGAAGCACCAGCGCCGCTGGCGGCCAACGCCATAGTCAAAACAAGCGCAGACGAGACTGTATATAAAGAGGACGGGGTGTACTAGTACTCCTAGCTGCATGCAGAAACGTCGTTTCGTTGCCAGGAATAGTAAATGACGCTACCTCGGCATACTAGCAGCTGCGTGAATAAATGGCTGATGCCTCGGTATGCATGTCCGCGCCGGGTATTGTGGTTGTTTTGAAAAACCGTTGCGCGCCAGGTAAAAGGGAGTGGAGGGAGTAATTAGAGCTCACAACGCAGGCCCAATAAATAATAGATCAAATAATTGTAAAGAAAAAATTCTCGTGCTGTTATCAAAGCTCCGCCGCCGCTCAATTGTCGTCACCGAGCTTTCAACCAGAAAAGAAGTATCTGGCCTTCCTATGCGTGTGTACATGGCGGCGCTTCCCTCCCAGACGCTACAATTACTTTGTGCCGCAGGTTCTTGGCAACCCTATGGTCCCTATCCTGTGATCGATCCGTATCTATAGCCTAGGTAGGTTTCTTTGGAGCAATAAGTAGTCATTGTCCTTTTATATGCCTGATGGATCTCTTATTTAATTTGATTTTGGCTGTACAGGTTTCCTACATTAGCAGGAGCATCAGCAAGCCAGATTGGCATATTGTCATGAATGTATATGGTCTCAAGGACGACCTGGGGTATGTGGTATGCATGCCAATGACAGCTGAAACCACGGCGTCCTTATGCGCTTGCAGACGAAGGAGGAGATTAACATGCATGTGTAGGAAGGGCAAGGTTGGGTACTTGGGTCCTGTTGCTGGCGTCAATGCGCACACACTTCAGGAGGCGAGAGGGGAGAGCACCGGTACGTTGGGCAGGGACTTTGCAAAAGATGTTATGAAACATGTTGCCAGCAGTTGGGATCTTCCCCTCTCTGTCTCTCACAATTAATATGGTAGATGAAAGTAGAACAAGTAGACAAGATATAGGGAGAATATTCTTTATTTCTCTGAATATTAGTGATTACAACATAGAGCTCCCACATATATATAGTTTTGTCAAGGCCTAAGAGTTTCGGTAAAAACCCACATACAAACGGACTAGGATTAGGATTCTTCCTTCTCCTTTCCTTCTAAGATAGAGTCCTTATGTTTTACAACACTCCCCCTTGGGCGATTATCACGATATGCACATGCCTCGTTAAAAACTCCATCCGAAAATCCAGTGGGAAAAAACGGTTCTTAGAGAAAAGAGTACATCACATTCGTTAATTGTATTGCACATGTTGTCTCATTAAAAACTTTGTGTGAGAAACCTTCAAGTAAAAACTCACATAAGAAAAAATAGTACAACATTTAACTTTCTTGGTCATATATTCTTCAGGATATTTAATAGATATTGATCTTCATAATCTATGCATAAATTTCAATGTTTTGGCAAATATGATCTACTTGATCTTTGGATTTTCTAGTGGATAATTACCTTCAGGGTAAATTGAATCAAATTGCTCCCCCTCATAAAGCCATCCTTTGAACTTCATTGTTCAAACTACACTTTCAAAAAGCTGGCTCATAATTCTTCTATGAATTATATGGGTATAACAAAAGCAATATATTTCATGCATAAATAACCACTTATTAGTTGTGCAAAACAAATAATTTATCCTTCTAGGTATTAGATCCTTTCCGAGGATTATAGGGGTAAATAAATTAATATTCAATATCTTCTAGATAGTGTGTCAAACTTATACAAGTTTGAATAATTTATAATTCTTTCTTAGTGGATTTTAAATTGTATGTCTATAAATCTTCAAGATTTTGACTGTACCACTAAATAATAAATTCAGCCTTGCATTCGGTATTTAGGGGATACTTTAAATACCGAACTCACCATTATTCTTATACCTTCTATGGTATTTAGAGGATATCAATATTGTTATTGCTAGCTTTACACTTTCTGAGTGTTTGTATGACACCTTCATTGTGTTTAGAATTCCTCATTTTCTTTCTCTCGGGTCTATATTCACTTCAGGGATAAATGATGTTTCTTCAAGAATTGACTGGTAAATCCTTCATGGATTAGTTCCTTCAAGGATGTTCTCACTCTACTACAAGAGAGATTATTAAGTGATATACACAGTGAGATAGTGTTATTCACTATGAAGTCATTCGATGACTATTCCTTCTAGGATATGCTCTTCTAGAGTCTTTAATACTCATTCATAAATATATTCTACCTTAGACTTCATAATAATTGTATAAGATTTAGTTTTCATATATTGCGTTTTATATTCTTCAGAAATTATATGGATTTTCATAATCCACAAACTAACTGCATATTCCATATTCATTCAATTTCATTTGCCAGAGATATAGCAGAACATTTATTTCTTCTTAGTAGGAGATTCATCCTCAATTGCATTTCTTCACTGACCCGATATAATCGCTACAAGCGACTTTGCCATGGACTTTGTTTCTGAATCCGGGTTCTCATAAGAGAAACATTTGCAATTATAGAGGTAGCATTATCGACAACTATTATTTTCTCCTAATATTCTCATAATATGAGATTATTCTGTCTCTTTGTCATTTCCCACAAACAAGAGATACTTTACTGTTCTGCATATCCAACACTAATGATGTGCGCACTTAGTGTGCTGGATTCCATCTTCACGATGATCCTCTTCATGAGGTGCTCAACCTTATTCATGAGGTGTTCCCTTCATGAGAATGGAGGAATTTTATTTTATTTCTATTCAATAAGTATACATTAAAAAAAATAATCCATAGGCGTCCCCATAGATTGTAGCTTGATAGTATACAATAATTAGTTTAACAAAACTTCTGGTTTATAACTTCAAGTTACTCCTCTCATTTCAATATCTGGCATATGCTCCGCTTCATGCTTCACAAGAGCATTAGTCAAACTAATAGTTGACTTAGTGTGTGATAATATTCTTGCTTCAAGCTTCAAGGAATATTTTCTTTAGATCATTTAATTTAGTGTTCACAATGTAAATTTCAGAGCATATATTCAGAGCATAGCATAGTTTCCCCTTTTCGGAGGGTTATTTGTAAAGCACCATAATACTGGACAGTCATATTCTTCTAGAATATACACAAGGCCACACGTAGATTCTACAAGAATCTGAAGTTCATATTATAATATGGCCCTTACTTTTCTAGTTCCTTCCGTGTAACCTAGCAATTCATTTTCTGCCGATTTGGTCCATAGTCTTCTGTGACTTGGAGGGCCCTTTTTTTCAGCCCATAAGAACCGATACAATATGATGCGACCATCCATTGTGCATTGGTGGCGAAGTGACATCATGCAGCCATGGGACGAGCGCCGCCGTCTAATGCTGCTGGAGAGACGTGCGGGGGGTTGCACACTCATAACGTGTCCCGAGCCTCGACTAACTACGAGTAACAGGGTGTCGTGGCTGCTAGCCAGGTTTTGGAATATGAGCATGGAAGGCTACAAACTTCTCCGATACTAAGTGGATGCTTAACAACAACGACGAATCCTCGCGTACGAGCAAAGATCGTCATGGGCAATAAGTTCGTAGATAGTTGCATACGTGCAACGATCCACTATGTGCGTATAGGCATCTTGCTTTAATTTTGCGTGAAGGAAGCCACATGCTGGTAGCTAAATTAATTAGCAGTATGTTGTAAATTAAAGGTCCAGTATGTTTCCATTAAGTCTGCTATATATGCCACATGATTCAAAAATCATATTACTATTGCCTTCTTGGCTTTGTATTCATACATCCCTGAGTTTGAAGGAATGTTGAATATTCGTGCACTATGTGTATTCTAGCTCACTGCATATAATATAGAATTACCCCCATGTTTAAATATGTGTGTGAATATTTCCCATAAATTTCATCATAGCATACATGAATGGGCCTCCGCTTGTAGTTGGAGATACATGAATATGAATTATTGAAAGCCCATCATAGGGGATTATTTTGAAGTATGCTATTAAAGATCTAATATTGGCATTAGGGGGAGAGAAAGCCTATTTTAAATGCCAAATATTATTTTCGCGAAAGGAAAATGATCTAGAGAAAATATTTCTTGAAGCTTGAAGCAGGAATATTATCACACACTAAGTCAACTATTAGTTTGACTAATGCTCTTATGAAGCATGAAGCGGAGCATATGCCAGATATTGAAATGAGAGCAGTAACTTGAAGTTATAAACCAGAACTTTTGTTTTCTAATAGTAAATTAATTATTGTATACTATCAAGCTACAATCTATGGGGACGCCTATGGATTATAGTTTTAATGTATACTTATTGAATAGAAATAAAATAAAACTCCTTCATTCTCATGAAGAGAACACCTCATGAATAAGGTTGAGCACCTCATGAAGAGGATCATCGTGAAGATGGAATCCAACGCACTAAGTGCGCACATCATTAGTGTTGGATATGCAGAACAATAAAGTATCTCTTGTTTTTGGGAATAATAAAGAGACAGAATAATCTCATATTATGAGAATATTGGGAGAAAATAATAGTTGTCGACAACGCTACCTCTATAATTGCAAATGTTTCTCTTATGAGAACCCGGATCCGGAAACAAAGTCCATGGCAAAGTCGCTTGTAGCGATTATATCGGGACAGTGAAGAAATGCAATTGAGGATGAATCTCCTACTAAGAAGAAATAAATGTTCTGCTATATCTCTGGCAAATAAAATTGAATGAATATGGAATATGCGGTTAATAAATGGACTATGAAGATCCACACAATTCCTGAAGAATATAAATCAAAATGTATGAAAACTAAATCTCATACTAATTCTTCAGAAATAGAGGTGATCCGTGAACACAGAGACTTGTCCATTGAGGAGTGGAACTTCAAGGAGATCCTGAAAACACACATTCTGAATCTCCTTGAACAGGAAAGGATATATTGGAAGCAAAGAGGTACAATCAAATGGTTAAACTGGGAGATGCTGGCACTAAGTTTTTTCATGCAAATGCTACCATAAGGCACAGAGGTAATCTAATTGCCGAGCTAGAAACACCTGAGGGGACAGTGGCTACTGATCACCCTGCAAAAGAGAAAATGTTATGGGAAGATTTCAAAGTCAGATTAGGCACCTCTGAGTTCAGTGAATTTGTAATAGACCCAACATTCTTTGTGCAGAGTAATGTGGATCTAAGCTTCCTGGAAGCCCAGTTCACATAGCAGGAAATTGATGGGGTCATCAAGGCTTTACCAAATGATAAATCACTAGGGCCTGATGGTTTCAATAATGAGTTTCTGAAGAAGAATTGGCCACTGATCAAACAGGACTTCTACAATCTATGTAATGATTTTCATAGAGTATCAGTTTGTCTCAAAAGCATAAACTCCTCATACATCACTCTGTTGCCAAAGCATGACAATGCAAGACAAATCGCTGACTTCAGACCAATATCATTGCTCAACTCCTCAGTCAAATTGCTCACTAAGCTGTTAGCTAACAGGCTCCAACAGGTCATCACCCAACTTGTGCACAGAAATCAGTATGGGTTCATCAGAACCAGAACAATACAAGACTGTCTGGCATGGGCCTTTGAGTATTTGCACTTATGCCATCACTCAAGAAAAGAAATTGTCATTATCAAGTTGGATTTTGAGAAGGCATTTGATAAAATAGAGCACCAAGCTATGCTTACCATAATGAAGGCCAAAGGGTTTGGCACAAGATGGATCCAATGGATGGAGTCAATCTTTGGTTCTGGAACCTCCTCGGTTCTCCTCAATGGCTCCCCAGGGAAAACCTTTCACTGTAGAAGAGGAGTAAGACAGGGGGATCCTTTATCACCCTTGCTATTTGTGCTAGTAGCAGATTTTTTACAGTCCATGATCAACAAAGCAACTCAAATGGGCCAGTTACATTTACCAATTCCAACTGAAACTGAGGACTTTCCTGTAATACAGTATGCAGATGACACCCTTATTGTGGTAGACGGGGATCCTAGACAGCTCTTCTTTCTCAAATCTCTACTCAACACATTCTTCCTTGCAACAGGACTGAAAGTGAACTTCAACAAATCAATGATGGTGCCCATCAACCTCTCTGGGGAAAAATTGGACTTCTTAGCCGCCACCTTTGGATGCTCCAAAGGGAATTTGCCCTTCACTTACTTAGGGCTCCCTCTGAACATTGAGAGACCCAGGATGCAGGATTTCATGCCCATGGTTAACAAATGTGAAAGGAGGTTGTCTGGTATTTCATCTTTCCTGAATCAAGCAGGTAGATTACAGCTAACCAATGCTGTCTTATCTGCACTACCAACCTTCTTTATGTGCTCTTTAACCCTACCAAAAGGTATTATAAAGCAAATAGACAAGTTTAGGAAACACTGCCTTTGGAGAGGATCAAGCATTAATCCAAAAGGGATGCCAAAAGCTACATGGAAAATGGTGACAAAACCAAAGCCGGAGGGGGATTGGGAATAATTGATCTTGAAAAGCAAGAATCAAGCCTTGCTCACAAAGAACCTACACAAATTCTTCAACAAAATCGACATTCCTTGGGTGAACTGATCCGGGAAAAATATTATAGAAATGGAAGGTTACCCAATCATGTCATCAAGGGATCCTTTTGGTGGAGGGATAACTTAAGACTGTTGCTGTCTTCAAAAGTTTTGCTATCTCTCGAGTCCAAGATGGTGCAACCACTCTATTCGGCAAGATTCATGGCATGGTGTGCCTTTACGAGACCCGAGCACTGACCGCACTCATTTGCTCTCAATAAGCAAATATCTCGTGAAAAGAGCCTTCAATCAATCAGATTTCACCGACCTATTTCAGTTGCCAGTATCTCAGACTGCATTCTCTCAAATGCAGCATATTCAAAACCTCATGAATTCGGTGCAACTCAGTGATGAAAATGACAAGTGGGCATACCAATGGGGTTCGGCCTGTTTTGCCTCATCCAAAGTCTACAAGATCCTGGTAGGTTACTCAAATCTGCATCCGGTCTATAGGTGGCTGTGGAGGAACAATTGTCAACCGAGACACAGGGTGTTCTTCTGGTTATTGGTCAAGGATAGGCTTAGTACAAGGAACATGCTAAGAAGAAGAAACATGCAGCTGGATTCATATTCATGTCTTTTTTGCAACAGTTTGGCTGAAGAAACCACTCTTCACCTATTCTTTGAATGTCCTTTTTCTGAGCATTGTTGGAATATCATTCATGTGGAGACACCTACACAAGGGAATGCCCCCGATAATGTTGAACAGATCAAAGATCAGCTGGCTTCACCTTTCTTCATGGATGCCATTATCCTACTAGCCTGGACAATTTGGAAGGCAAGAAACAATTTGATCTTCAATGGCATTCAGCCAAGAGTCTCACACTGCCAAAGGGAGTTTCTAAAAGAGCTGAGTCTCCTCCAGCACAGAATCAAAGCAGCAGTTGAACCACAGTTCGTGCAATGGATACAAAATCTGCTATAACCTGTTGTCTGAAGCTCATTTTCTTTCATTCTTTTTTTGTCTCTTGATGGGATAGTTAAGCGCTACTTTTGTCTAGTTTAGCTTCTTTTTTCGTTGGCTTTGCTTCCTTCCTTAAGTTGTAATCTTTTGAACCTTTCGTTGTTGTTTTTAATAAATTTACTCTGTAGGGACCCCGGTCCCTCTAGTCCTTTCAAAAAAAATTGTTGCTGCATGACGGAAAACATGCACGATCGCACACCATGTACCCAGGTTTATTTTAAGGAGATACTGTAAGTGCTAGACTAGCTATTTCATCTGTCTCCTTAATAGGCAATAGAATTCTTTGGTAGCCAATATAGTTAACCATTGAGGACGTCCTCAGAGTTCGCTCGAGTTGGCATGCAAATATTTCTTTTGACAATGAATTAATCTCTAGCAATAATGTGACTAAAGTACCCAGCCAGTTAGCCACAGCTACCAAACACAATTTCATGATTAGTAATATTTTTTGGATATACGCTCATGCACTATATATCCTGTTGATAATCGAAGCCAAATATTCCCCACATGAGCATTATATAAATAGATCAACATCATTGCCAATTTCTTAAATAAAATGAAATTGTATTAGTTTAGGTAATATAGTATGCTAACCAAGTATTTACATTACAACAAATGTAGTATATTAATTTGGTCAATATAATGTGCACATGTGGTCGAGTCCTGCTCTTCTAGATCTAATTTCTACAATAAACTCTAGACGATGTAATCTCTGAATTTGTCTTCATGTATATCAATCACTAAATGTCTCGTATAACAAAAAAAAGTAATAATAAACATTACATATAGAACCTATGTTGTTGTGTATTGCTATTAGTGTGTCACAGGACTGGTATTGTGTCAAATAAATTTTAACACAATAATGAGCAGGTCGTTGTCGATTACGGATAACCGGCAGTCCACCACGGGGTATCCCACGGTGGTAGAGTTTCGGCAAGGGCACGTTAAGATTCGCGATCTTCTGTCTGACTGGCTTGGCAGTCGTCTTGACGTCGAGGTAGTGCTCGGCCTTTTCCCTGGGAACACTAGGCATATCGGAGGGTTTCCATGCAAATATGCTGATGTTGTCCCGAAGGAACTGGACGAGCGCGTCTTCCTATTTGGGATCCAGCTCAGCTCCGACCATGGTGACCTTGGACGGGTCGTCGTCGGAGAGGCTGACCGTCTTTGCACTTTTCACCTTGTTGGATGGGCGCCGACCAGTTCCAACAGGTGCCTCGAGCTCTGCGGGTGGTAAGTCATCGACACCCAGGCTGGTGTGCTGCAGAGCATGTTGTAGGTCTTGGAATTCTGCTGCGGCGTAGGCGACAGTCTCGCACTCTCGAGCCATGTAGACATTGCCACGTAGGGAGAGTGTTCCCTGCTCGGTGGGCATTTTCAACACCAAGTAGCCATAGTGGGGGACTGCCATGAACTTGGCGATGCCTGGTCGGCCCAATATGGCATGGTAGGTCCCCTCGAAGTCGGCCACGATGAAGGTGATGTGCTCGGTGCGGAAGTGCTGCTTGGTGCCGAACTGCACGTCGAGGGTGATCTGCCCGAGCGGGTAAGAAGGCTTTCCGGGCATGATGCCCCAGAAAGGCGTGTCATACGGCTGCAGTTTTTCCGGCGCGATGCGGAGCTCTTTGAAAGCTGGGTAGAACAGGATGTTCAAAGCACTGCCGCCATCGATGAGCACCTTCTCGAAGCGGATACCATCGATCACTGGGTCGAGGACCAGTGGAAAGCGTCCGGCATCTGGGATGCGTGCCCACATATCCTTGCGGCTGAAGGATATGGGCTGCTCGGACCAAGCTGGTAGTTTGACATTGGTGACGAGGCCATCCGGCTCTTGCATCGCGATGATGGCGCGAGTCAGTAACTTTCTGTCGTGGCTAGTTTCGAGCCCGACCTTCCCGCCGAAGATTACGGCGACATTCCTCTCGGGCTCTCTAAAAGCGCGCGAGGATTGGCCTCCTGTGTTTCTTCTTCTTCCTCTTCCGGCTGGTCGGCGGGCTTGGTTTTGGCCTTAGGGTTAGGGCGAGGTCTCTTAGCGGCGGACTTGATGAGTGCGTCCGACAAGACTTGGCACTCGCCCATGGTGTGGCCTTTGCCAGGATGCCGAGGACAGTCCAGGGCGAAGATTTTGTCGAGCACTTCGTCCCCGACTGGCTTCTGTCCCTTGACCGCGTTGACGGTATCGTCGTTGCGGTTTCGGTTGCGCTTGCCATCGCCGTAGCTATCCTGGCCCCGACGCCTGAAATTGCGTTCTCCGTCAAGGGGAACAGGTCTGCGGTTGAAGCGCTGGTTGTTGCGACGCTCATCTTGGCGACACGGTGGTCGGTCGGTGTCGCTTTCGTCATCGGAATTGTCTCGACGGAAGTTGCGGTTTGACGGGCCATCGCAACCTTGGTTTAGGCCGTCTTCCAGGAGCGAGTAGTCGTGTGCGATGGTGAGCAGTTCCTCCATGGTCTTTGGCTGCCTCAGGAGAAGAGCCTTCTGGAGGTCCCGGCCACGCGGTTGGACTAGGCCGTCGATGAATGCTTCGACGGCGGTCTCCTGAGAGATCTCCGGCACACGGTTCCATGCGTCCGAAAAACGCCGTATGTACTGGCGTAGTGACTCCTTTGGGCGAAGGCGGACCTGCTTTAACGCATACTTGGTCCCTGGTTGGACACAAGTAGACTTAAAGTGGTCGACGAAGATTTGGCGGAGCTGTGCCCAGCTGTAGATAGATCCGGGTTGTTGCCAGAGCAGCCAGGTGGTGACTGTGTTGCCGAGCACGACGGGGAGATAGTTTGCCATGACGTACTCATCACCCCCAGCTGCTCGGACGGCAACTTCATAGAGCATGATCCAATGTGCTGGATCTGCTTTGCCATCGTATGTCCGGATCTCCGAGGTACGGAAGTTTTTAGGCCATATGACAGCCTTAAGCTCCTCGGAGAAGGGCGGGATGCCACCGATGTTTCTGCGTGCCCGGAGGCGCTCGTCGATTCATTCTCGGAGGTCCCAGCGCTCGGGTTGGACCACTTCATCCTCTCGTCGACCCTGGTTGCTTCGTTGACGATTAGGGCGTCGACGGTTGTTCTGAGGACGCTCACGTCGTGGAGCCTTGCCCTGGTGCTCGACATGATCGTCGTAATCCCCTCCGTCTTCGTATGCATATCTGCCATTGTGGGATGAGTTGTCTCCTCCGCTTTCGACTCGCAGCTCTCACCGATTCCGGTTCTGTCGAGAACGATGAGATCGGTAAGAGCTGGCCATTGAGCCCATGGAACGAAGGTCGTTCACTTGGTCCTCGGCCGCTGCGAGGAACTCTTGGATCTCGTTGAGTCCAGGGGTTTCAGGGGGAGCTGCTTCAATTTCTCCATGGCCACAGTGATGTTTGCTGTGGGAGTCTCGTGGACGACTGCGTCACCAGCCCCGTCGAACTCAGGGTTGAGGTTGCGACACCAGGGTCGGTGTCGTGGTCCGGCGCCCCCATTGGGACGCGGCTCGGGGTGGCCCTGCTCAGCGATGCGCTGCTCGGCGCGTCTTTCATTGCGGGCTTCCCTTGCTCGCCTATCTGCTTCTGTTTCGTTCGGAGCAGGAGGCTCATCATTGCTGACCATCAAGATCGTCGGCCCGAAACCAGGCGGATACTTGGGGAAATCCAGCGCGTTGCTGGGTGTTTCCGTCTTGTGGTCGGAAGTGATTGGAGTATCGTCAGTGGTCAGATTTCGATCCGTGTCCATGGGGTAATCATCTTCCGAGAAGAGGTAATCAGTATAGCTGGGAGAATATTCCAGCTGTGCGAGCAGATCTGAGACAGTTAGAGTAGCCGGGTCGGTGTCCTGAAACGCATCCCCAAGCTCTCAGATCTCCACCATCCCGATCACGTGCGTGGGACTCCTCGGGACGACCTCCTTGATTAGGAGTTTGTCGAACTACTGCTGGATGGCCCTTGCGTAAGTCGACGCCGCATTGTTCAATCCGAAGGATAGTATGGTTGGGTCATGCGGCGGAGCAAGTGGATCTGCCACGTGTAGCTTGCTCAGCGAAGTGCGGCCTTCTCGATACTGCCGCGTAGATGCTCAGGGATCTCGCCGTGCGTCGATAAATTTGTTCAACCTGGGGAGAGGAGGAACGTTTGCTTCACGCTGGATCTGCTCAGTTGGACTCAAGCGACGGTCCTGGTTGGGATCTAACCAATGAGGATTACCGACTGGTCTGGGGGCAGTTGGTCGAGCGACAGACTGACGATTTTCGATGAGATCTGTGTTGTTGCGACGGGTAGAGCTTCGTTGACATGGTCGAACGGGTGTGAAATCAGAGAAATCTGGGCCCTTGCGGATCAACTCCTGCGTGGCCTCAACAAGTTCCGTGATCTCGGCCAACCCGCGACCCTGTTGGTCGATGAGCTCGATCAGATCTGAGTTGTCGATCGGCTTCCTTCGGTAGGAAGAGAGCCGATCTAAGAGTGCTCAAAGATCTGTCGTGTCTTCCGTTGCCGAGGGCAGCGGGGAATCCTGCGCGGCGGGTGCTGCGACCGGCAGCGAGGCGGTTGGCGCCGTGGCCAGGTGAGCAGATGGTGCTGAGATCGTCTGCGCGGTGGGCGGTGCTGAGACCGTTTGCCCTATGGGCGGTGCTGAGACCGGCCCGACTGCTCCCGTGGAGGTGAGGGGCGCCGACATCTTGGTGGTCCAGGTGACCGATCCGAAGGAGAAGGCGCTGCTGGCGTCGAGATTCATGGAAGCGGGGAATGAAACCATCTGGATCGCCTTGAGATCGAAAACGCCACCCCCTACCTGGCGCGCCACTGTCGATTACGGATAACCGGCAGTCCACCATGGGGTATCCCACGGTGGTAGAGTTTCGGCAAGGGCACGTTAAGATCCGCGATCTGGACGTTCGAGAAACAAGACAAACCAGGGACAACAAGGTTTACCCAGGTTTGGGTCGCTCGGAAGCGTAATACCCTACGTCCTGCTTCTCGTGTTATGCTGTATGATCAAGTATCGGAGTACAATGAGGTGCTAAGCTTTCTAGGTCTAGGATGCCAGAGAATAGCCTGCGTTCTAGGGGGTCCTTGGCCGCTTTATATAGCCGAGCAGCCAAGCGTACACGTGAGGTGGTCGGTTACATCAAGTCATGCCCTAAGAGGACTCTATCTGACCTAACCGACTAAGTCTACTTGCGGGACAAGCATCCTTGTGCGCGATCCACCTCCTGGTCGGTTGCGGACCACGCCATCGTCTTGTGGTCCAGCCCACCAGCCTGATCGGTAATGGGCCGGGTCTTGTCTGGTCTGGGCCGTCTTTGCCGAGCAGCCCTGAAACTGTCTATGGTGGTATACCGGATTTATACCCCCATAGTCGTATATATAATATTGCTAATATCTTTAAGTCAACCACCACACGCTGCTGTAATTTTTTATTAGTGGAAATATATATAATGTATCATGGTCTCTGTTATGTTATATTATTTATTTGAACAAGCATCCAGTCATATATGTTCATGTATATGTTAATAAAATTTCTGCATAGGACTACATGCCAATGTTTCATATACTAGTGGAATGGCGCGCACTTGCGCGCCCAGAACAAACAGCTGCATGATTCCACAGATCAAGCACATATCAGAGCAGAAGCAGTTATGATAGTGAATTTGAGGAAGGAGCTAACGCTGCTTGTGTTGTTGAAAAGAGTACGACAACATATGTTTGATTCATCATTCGAATGGCGTGCACTTGTGCGCCGCGAATGCAAAGTATCAGAGTATCAACCGTAGAGGAAAAATAGATAAAACTGCAAATCATCATAAGCACTTGAATCATCGAGACCGAATCATTCGGGTTTGGCTACATTCCAGGGGGAAAGAAAGCAACATAGATGCTGTCCACATCTCATCTATGTAATCTTAAGAAATATAATCATCCTGTAAACTTATCATAGGCGCTGAACAACCAACAATAGCATGTAAATATCTGAGGTTTGTACAGCATCTCCGGCAATTTCAAATTTACACATTTTCATGTACACTTATCCTTAGAGATTATTTTCATACAAATCCAAAGTGGTCGCTGAAACACTTTGGATAGGATGATGACGAGATCCATTAACTGGACACCACAACTCTGGGTTGCTAGAAGGAACTGTCCACCGCTAGGTACAACTATTCTGGAAGAAAAAAGAAGCAAAGATTGGGGGATCAGAGGAGCAAGCAAAGCGAAATGCTGAACAGACAAACACAAACAATTATTATCAGGTAACATACACAATGGTTTAACTGCATGGCTCCAAGCACGGTGTTGTCATCTTCAATAATTGTCAAATTGGGGTAGCGATAGGTATTCATTGTTGTCGAGAGGGATTTTGTCCCTTCTGTCAAAAGAGCCGTGCCTAGGTTTAGTAAGAACATGCTATCAAAAAAGTTTCAGAGAATGTATGCGAAGGTTTATGTTAGGAAAAAGAGGATTTTTGTATCATGTATTCGTAGTTAGTAAGAGAACAAGCCATGGAAACGATGAGTAGCGGGACAACATATCCGAGTAGCACATTACGGATGGTCTATCAACTTTAGGAAGCCAAAAAATTGTAAGAGCATCAAAAGAATAAAATGCAAATCCACCTTGCATCTATTGTCAGTCCATTTGACATAACGGTATGCCGAGAGGTAGATACATGTGTCATCGAAATAAGTTTGGAGTGCATAGCAAACAATAGTGTAAAATTTTTTTACCCGAATGAACCACCTATATATATCTTCCACCTTATGGTCCAATGGAAGAGTTGAGGGGGGCAGTGGAGGGGATGAAACTCATTTTCTCTTAAACACCCAATTTATTTTTTGGCGGTCATAATAGGTCTTGACCTTGGAACGAACTTAGCTTCGGACAAGCGAAGCCAGCGAATATCTGGAGCACATTGAATAGAAAGCGAGAATAAAGGTACCTAAAATTAGTCTTTGCTATCGGGTGTGGAAAACAAGCAAATATTTGGAAAACTATGAACCATTAGAACAAACTATAAAGGAGGTAAGGGCTGAAGCAATAGGTATTAGGTGAAAGAAAAATATACCATGGAGCATTGCTATCTTTGTTGTAACTTATATAGAATCAAGCGATATAGCAAGTATAACTAAGTGGGAATCCAAAATTTAGACCTATATCACCAAGAAGCCTCGGAAATATTTATATAATAGTCTACGAGCGAACACAGACCACACTGCAAACTATCCAATATTAATCTATACGCGAAGAAGGGAACCAAAAGGAAGGAAGCATCGCAATTTATATAGTTTGATTGAAAATGTAACGAGCACTCAATACTAATTTGTGTGATGCATGTTCATGAACTACTGTAAGTCAGTAAGCTCATTAAACCTCTGGGATGGCATATTGTGCACTACAAAATATTAAGTTGGCGTATCCACCGACGGGCTTTTATGATACCTATGTATAGGAAGAAGGAGCACTCGGGTATACAAGAGACAAGAGGCCAACCGGTAGCTAACGGGTGGAAGTAGAAAGCACTATGAAGCATTGTTAGTTGTTTTTTGAGATGTGTAAACCGAAAAGGCCCTATGGAAGCTAACTTCACTAGATGTATGATCACAATGATCCAAAGAAACCACCGAGGCCAAGCGAGACATGGAAAAAAATAGTATATTTGGAATTAAAACCGAGGAACAAGCTTGGCCAAATATAACGTTGTTACGGGAATTGGAGTACGGCTTGTAAAAACCATCCGATAAAGGATGAAATAAATTGTCCAAACGGTATGGAGACACTAATGAAGCTAGCGAGAGGAGCCACCCCAAAAAAACCCAAGTAGCCCAATCCCTCTACTGTTCTAGAAGAAGATGAAAACAATTGAACCCGAGTGCATAGACGATAAATGACAATGCGAGATCAATTTAGCATAGTTTAACGAAGGAAAGACAAGGAGGTTAATTGGGATCTATTTTACCTTTGTGTAGGCAACGTCACAAATATTAGGTGCAGTACACTGTAATCCAATTGAAGGCAATTGTTATTATCGGGCAATAAGTCCGTGAAAAGAAATAAGAAGAGGTAAAGATAGAAAGGAAAAGCAAGAAAAGGGATTGCGAGCAAAGGGAAAAAAGGGCAAATCACTGAAAAAAACTGGTGGGCCATGCATTGGCTTGGTAGCTGTCCGGGCAGCATTTAAAACAAATCCAATATACTATCATGTACAATATACACCTCTTTACCAATCATCTAATCTAAAAATAAATACCTCTTTAGACAAAGTGACGCTAGTAAACTGAATTGTAGATAAGCATTTGTATTAGAATTCATGGTTGCATCTCGCATAGAGAAGAATTAGCACATAGTGTTGCACCAACGATGAGTAATTGCAAGGATCATTTCAATTAGCTTACTATTTTAGGGAAAAATAGAACAAAGCGAGCTTACCCTACGAAACCACCGTCGGCTTACTAAGCGGCGATGGCTATGGCAACGCTCTATTACGATAGTACGAATCATGTTTGTCGGAGACACACAAAAGCGAGAACCGAGTGATAAGAACTACAATGCAATGTCATATTGTGAGAGAGCAAAGTTTGTATTTCGAATGAAGCTAATCCATAGCTTTAGCTCGAAAATGGAAAAGTTGATAGCTATGTTTTGGAACCAAGCTAATCCATAGCTTTAGCGCGAGAGATGCAAAAAACAATTGAAGTACCATGGTATTTACATTGTCGGGGAAGTAACAATTACCTTGCTACAAACCCCAGTGCCTTTAGCATTGTAAAGACCACTACGGGCATGAGCGGGGCTTGTGTCATTGCCCTAGCCGAGTTGTTCTGTAGGTTGCTTTAATCGGGTGTAACAAATGCTATCTACGAACTTAAACAAACCCCGAACTTTCTTGAGGGACTCGGGATCTTAAGCCCGGTGGGACATAAAGCAGTCACACTAAGTGGTGACGACGAGAATACGGGTTCAATATAAAGTGTGATGGTGATAAACTAATTAAAGAAAAAACTAAGAGGAGCACCAAAAGCCACAACAATAAGCAATGTAAAGGGGAAAGAAAAAAATTCAGAACTGCGGTGCACCCTCCAGCGGAACGGTTTACTCGTAGGCTCATTAAGCATGAAGAACACACCTGGTGCATTCACTGGAGACGCGGGCAATAATTCAGAAATAACAAAAACATTTTTCCTTCATTAAGCATGATACTCGACTAAAAATGAACATATTACCTTCTTTTTATGTCGCAACATGGTGTTGCATTAGTATACTTGCAAGAAAGTGGAAAGATGGATAGCAATAAGCACATCATTGGCAATGGGATGTGCTCGGTAATAGAACTAACAAATTACGGGAAGTGAAGACATCATTGACAATGGGCCTATCCCGAGTAAAAACCGACGCATAGAATGCAACAAATATAAAGAAAAGCAAGATCTCGCAAAGAGAACTGAAGATACAATGACATTGCCATCGAAAATCAATGGAAATGGCAAGCAACATAGAATGGTTCGGTTTAACTGCAGAATTCCATTGTCTCGATCTACCAATTCATCATCACACAATCCCAAAACCTCGCAGGCACACGATATCAAAGGATATCGGTTACGGTAATGGCCTGCACATTCTAAAAACGGGACACACACCTTTGTGTACCGGCGTCGTGTAGGAGTGGTATGGCTGCTGTAGGTTTGAGCGAGACGGCGGGCAACAACGGCCTCGGACCGGCCGACGATGCGGCGGCCAGTATCATTTACCGCTCTATGACCGTGCTAGTCAACTCTGAAGTAAGAGGGCCTTTTCCAAAAAAAATCGGAGCGACGTGGATAGCCTGAATGAATTTTAGGAGACGTGGACATGCTGAGTGAATTTGGAGCTACGTGGCCGCAGCCGCCTTCCAGCAACCATCATAGTATGGATGGGGAGAAGAACTCCTCGACAGGGGAGGGAGCCTAGGCTGCACCGATGCCGGATCATAGCATGGATGGGGAGAAGAACTCCTCGACAGGGGAGGGAGCCTAGGCTGCACCGATGCCGGATCAGCCGCGCAGAGAGAGAGAGAGAGAGAGAGAGAGAGAGAGAGAGAGAGAGAGGGATGGAGAGGACATTTGGGGGATGAGGCATGGGACAGAGGACAAAGGGGCCACCGGCGAGGTCGACCCCAGAGAGAGAGGGGAGGCCGACAGCGCAGCAACGCAGAGGCCCCCGCCCACCCATGCCGCAAGCTCGTCCATGGGTGTAGGAAACCGAGACGGAGGGAGAGAGAGAGAGGGGAAGCGGGGCCCTAACCCTAACCCTAACAAACTCTAACCCTAACCCTAACCCTCATCGGCAACATCACCTGAGAGCGAGTTCTGCGGCAAGCAGACCCGAAGACAGAGGGAGAGGGCCGCCGCCGAAACCGGACGAGCGCCGCCAGGCCGCGCGCGGGCGCCGGCGCCGGTCGGCCGTGCCACCCCGCGGCCCGCCGGCCGGCACGGTGCAGCGCCGTGTTGCCCCCCACCGCGGGGCCGCCAGGCCGGCCCACGGCCGCGGCCATCGTGCGCCGCAGTGCCGCGCCGCCGTCGAGAGGCGGCGCCGCCGCTTCGCCCGCTCCGTCCCGCGGCAGTGTGGACGCCGGCCCGCGCCGCCGTGCTCGCATCGGGAGGAGATGGAGGAGGCCAGGTCGGGTCGGGGAGGGGATTGGTTTCTTTTTCTTTTGTTTTTTTTTTTTGCCACGAGGAGGCCTCGATTTATATGCGGGGAGGCGGGGGCGTAAATGAAAGAAGGCACGTTTTCTTTGGGCAGCGGCCTTTTATTCTGCAGGGCCCCGAGCGAAAGAAAACCGGCCGTGGTTACTGTTCACAGGGTCCTTGAGTGGAGCAGATCGTGATTTAGAGAAAGCAGGAGGGCCTTTTCGAAAAAAAATTGGAGCGACGTGGATAGCCGGAATGAATTTGAGGAGACGTGGACATGCTGAGCGAATTTGGAGCGACGTGGACACGCTGAGCGAATTCGGAGCTACGTGGCCGGAGCCTCCCTTCAGCAAGCAACATACGATGGATATAGGTAATGTGTATTCATATGTTCACGAAGATACAGCCATACACTCATGCAAAGAAAAGTACAGAGAAAACTATATCCTATCTTTCTATATAAATATAATCAATTGTTGGCCCCACAATAAATAGTTATTAAACCCCATGTTTATTAATAAGATTGAAGGAAGGAACCTGATTTGCGCTAAATGAAAATTTGGATCAGGAGGAAAAGCAAAGAATGCTAATCCCAAAATATATATTCCTATATATTGTTGGCATCCATATTTATTATTACTTTAGAAACAAATTTTCTAATGACTTTCCAACCTACGAGAAAATAGTATTCGAATTACCATATGCAATTTAATGATCCATATATAATCTGTACTAGACAGACACACTATTTTATTAGTACATGAAAATAACAAAAAAAATTAAAATTTTCAAAAATAGTACTCCCTCTATAAAAAAAACATGCAATTATAGGATGCTATTAGTACATGAAAATAACAAAAAAATTAAAATTTTCAAAAATAGTACTCCCTCTATAAAAAAACATGCAATTATAGGATGCATGCCAGTAAAGAAGTTCATGTTTGACCAAATTTTTCAGTGAATAGTATATATTTACAGTTATGGCTCCAAATTAACTTATTTTGAAAATACATTTCACAATTAATATAACAATATTTTTCTAACATCATAAAGATTTATATTTTTTATCTATAATTGATCAAACTTGATGTACAAAAATAGGACACTGCTAGAATTGCATATTTTCCAATACGGAGGGAGTATATAACCATCTTCTCTATGTGCGGATGACAAAAGATCATCTTTGATGCAGTGACGAATTGAAAAAAGTCTAAATCCCCCCTGAAGTGTGAGCATGGGTGAACATAATACCCCCAACTACAAAACCGTCTGTTTGGCACCCTAAAATTTGGTCCTCAGTCTAAATAACCCCCTGGGCGGTGTTGGGGGCAGGGGTGGAATTGGCCACCCCGTCCCCCGCGATAACGCGCGCCTCTTGTGTTTTCTGTTTGCAGGCAAGGCCGATAAAGCGGACTTGGCGCGCATTTGGCGTCAGCACCCGGCGCCTGCCGGGAGCCGCCGATAGCGCGGACTTGGCGCGCATCCGGCGTCAGCACCCGGCGCCTGCCGGGAGCCGCCGATAGCGCGGATTTGGTGCGCATCCGGCGTCAGCGCCCGGCGCCTGCCGGGAGCGGACTTGGCGCGCATCCGGCGTCAGCACCCGGCGCCTGCCGGGAGCCGCCGATAGCGCGGACTTGGCGCGCATCCGGCGTCAGCGCCCGGCGCCTGCCGGGAGCCGCCGATAGCGCGGCCTCGGCGCGCATCCGGCGTCAGCACTCGGCTCCTGTCTGGAGTCACCGATAGCGCGGGCAGGGTTGCGCATTCGGCCCGACCGGGGGCGCATCCGGCAGCTTAGCTGGAGGCTGGCATGGATGAGCATCGGTCGGTGGTTGGCCGACAAAGGTGGGCCCCTTGGGCCGTTTACTTGTTTACCCTTGGTCGGCTCTTCGTGTACGTTGAAAGTAGAATTGTTAGGGGCAGTTCAGTCAAGGACGCAACACGATTTCCCATAAATACACCCCTGATGGGACATTGTAAGGGGACTTCTGGGCTCCGAGCGTTTTAGCCGGAGGACAAGGAATATAAGGTTCGTGTTGTTTGTTCCGTTTTACGATTTCGTATTTCCAGTTTTGGTCCTTTAGGGGGTACGACCCTAAAGGGCAGAAACAACATTGGCGCCCATCGTGGTTGTCGCACGGACTTGTCATGCCACCTAAGGGAAAACTAGAAGTTCAGTTGTGAGAAAGCAAATGCCAACCATCGACGAGACAGCTCCTTCAGCAGCAATCGGCTCGGATCCGCCACTCCCCGAGGCCACCGCTTCGGGGGCAGCGCCTCCGCCGCCGAATCCGACGCCTCCGCAGCCAGATCCGGCTGCCGAAGACAACGCAATCAGAGCAGCCGACGGAGCGCCGGTCCCGTCTGATGTGGAAGCCGCCGTTGCCGAGGGGGCGGCGGATGACGCGGAGGCTGACCCGGAGCCAGAAGCCCCCTAATGCGGTGGACGGACTGTTGCTGCAGTATTCTAGGATGTTAAAGTTGCTGGATGAGCATACAACCAGAATCGAGGAGCTAAAGGCATATCGTGATCAGTTGCAAGGAGACATTGAAGCAAGAAACAGGATATCAGCGACCCATGTAGCGGTCGAGCATGCGGCGAGAGAAGCAAAAAGGTTACAGCGGGAGATTCAAGCACTCGGAGCAAGAGCCGAAACTGAGAGTGAGGTCAGATACCTGGGTTCGGCCTCATGCAAGGGGGTCCCGGATGTGATTGACAAGGCGTCCCCTCTGTCCGCTGAGCTGCAGAAATACCCATGGCCACCAGGTTATAAGCCCAAAATCCCGCACTTCAACGGTAAATCCAATCCAAGAAGGTTCATATCGAGCTACGAGGCTGCAATATATTCGGAAGGGGGCAACGAAACATTGTTGGCCAAAACTTTGATTTTGGCAATACAACATGTGGCACATGACTGGTACATGTCCTTACGTCCATTGTCCATCCGATCATGGAGATAGGCGAAAGAGGAGCTCCTGGCAACCTTTCAGGGCCTTCAGGCCGACAAGAAAACCATTATGGATCTGCTTACCTTGTATCAGCCAGATGACGAGCCAATGGCCAAGTACCTGGAACGCATCATTCAGATGCGGGCGCAGGTCCCGAATGTGTCTGACGATACGGTCATCGCCGAAGTGCTAACCAGGGAGGTACCCAAAACTGTGAAGCAGTTGTTCGATGAAATGAGAAAGTTTGCCATATCGGAGGAAGACTTGCAGAAGCGCAAGGTGTCAAGAAATAGCCTCAAACAAAACACCCTGAAACAGAACCAACAGAATCAGCAGAAGTGGGGACAGAATCAAGGTTACGTCAACAACCTTCAGGAAGAGTCACCCAACCCCGCACCCCTGAAGCAGAACGACACCTAGTCCCACGAAACTAGAGGTGGAGGCCAGCAGAACCGGGGGGGCCGGGGATATAGAGGTGGACGTGGTAGAGGGCGTAATGGTGGCGCCCCGAAAACGCCGTATTGTTGCGTATGTGGTGAAAACAAGGGCCATTTCACCAGAGACTGCAAGTACACGCAATAGGCCAAAGAGCAGAAGGAAAGAGATGACTCTATGGGGAAATCCGAACCTGCAAAGCATGTGTTCCATACAGCACCGACACAGCAATACACCTTCCCCCACCAGCTTGCGGCTTTCCAGCCGGGGCCGTCAGTAAATCCGTACCTAGCTCCGCATGTGCAGGCGCAATGGGGGGGGGGGGGTCGTCAAATATGCATTACCAGCAATACCAGTAGCCGATGATCGTTCATCCGATGCCTGTATCGGCGGTCGCATCCTCCTCAGCGCCTACTGAGAATCGGCCGCATCAGCAGCAACAAGTGGCAAAGCAGGAAACTTCCAAGGAGTTACAGATCGTACACATTGTAGCACCCGCAAATGCGATGCCCTCCAATGGACACATATACGCCATCATCGGAGGTTCCAATATAGAGCACGACAGCAAGAGAACACGAAGAGAGTACGAAAGGCGTGTGCTGGCCGTGGCACCTGCAGCTCCGATGAATCGGGCCGCGTGGAAGCTTCAGCCCATCACCTTTACCAAAGAAGATAATCAAGTCCGGGATTTCCCGCATTATGACGCTTTCGTTGCAACAGCCTTTGTCGCAGGGTATACTCTGCACAACATACTGATTGACAATGGGAGTTCGGCCGACATCCTGTTCACCAAAGCGTACGACAGTATGAAGGTCGACAGGCGTGCACTCGATCAGGCGGGCAACACCCTATTCGGTTTTGGCGGAAAGAAAATAGATGCGCTCGGGAAGAAAACACTTATGGTGGCTTTCAGCGAGGGAGAGAAACTGCGGGCGGAAGAAATATCTTTCGACGTGGTACAAATGGAATACCCATACACAGCTATTTTCGGAAGAGGAATCATAAACAAGTTCGACATTATAATCGAGCAGAGTTACTTGTACATGACGCTGCCGTCCCCATTCGGGGTAATCACGGTGCACGGTGATCAAATTGCAGCCAGAAACATAGATGGCAAACCTATACCGGGATACAGCATGGTGCACGAAGTAAAAAAGCCTGCAAGAAAAGAAGATGCCGATGAAGTTGCAGAGCGGAAAGAGCGGAGAGCAGAGCCGGATGAGGGCACGAGAAGAGTGCCCCTATCGGCGAATCACCCGGATCAGTGTGTACACATCGGGGCAAGCCTGTCGGAACAGGACGCTTCGGAGCTGTTAGCATTCCTAGCTGAAAACAAGGACGTATTCGCATGGTCCACGAAAGACCTCAAGGGGGTTGACAGGGAATTGGCCCAGCATAATCTGAATGTTAGCACAACAGCAAAGCCAAGGAAGCAAAAGTTGAGGAAGATGTCATCCGAAAGGGCAGATGCGGCGGCCGCAGAAGTGCAAAGGCTTTTGGACGCAGATGTGATCAGGCCCGTGCAGTATCCGGAATGGCTAGCCAACGTGGTCATGGTCAAGAAGAAAAGCGGCAAATGGCGCATGTGTGTGGATTTCACAGACCTCAACAAGCACTGCCCTAAGGACCCGTACCCACTACCGCGAATCGACAAGCTGGTCAATATCGCATCAGGTTGTGAGCTGTTAAGCTTGTTGGATTGTTTCTCGGGATACCATCAGATATGGCTGAATGACGAAAATCAAGAGAAAACAAGTTTCATCACTCCTTGGGGGACCTTTTGCTACAAGCGCATGCCCGAAGGTCTGCGTAACGCTGGCCCTACTTTCTCCAGAATGACAGACGAGGTCTTCAGGGAGCAGAAAGAGAGGAAAAACCTGGTAGCATATGTGGACGATATAGTGGTAAAGAGCGACAAGAAAAGCACACACATCGAGGACCTCAAGGAAACTTTCGTTAACCTTCGAGCAAGCGGCCTAAACCTAAACCCGAAAAAATGCATATTCGGGGTTAGCAAGGGCAAGATGCTGGGATGTCTGGTATCGGCCAGAGGTATAGAAGCCAACCCGGACAAAATTGCCGCTATCGTAAACATGAGACCGCCTGAGACAAAGAAGCAGGTGCAGAAGCTTACTGGCAGGATCGCTGCTTTAGGGAGATTCATATCCAGAAGCGCGGAGCGAGGACTTCTGTTTTTCCGTATTCTAAAAACCTCAGAAGGTTTCGGATGGGGTCCGGATCAGTAGCGAGCGTTCGATGACTTAAAAGCTTATCTGTCAAAGGCCACAACGCTATCCAGTCCGTCGCCAGATGCGATCTTGTTACTGTACGTGGCAGCATCCCACGCCACGGTGAGCACGGTTTTGGTGGAAGAAAAAGAAAACGAGGGAAAGTTACAGCAGTTCCCAATCTACTTCGTATCGGAAGCTTTGACAACAGCAAAGGCAAACTATTCCGAGCTGGAGAAAATCGCATATGCGGTGGTCATGGCATCGCGGAAACTCAAGCACTACTTCCAGGCTCATCACATTCGGGTTTTGTCGGCTCAGCCCCTAGACGCCCTGTTCAGAAATGCAGAGGCGGTAGGGCGAATAGGCAAGTGGGCAGCTGAGCTGAATGAATATGTCATTGACTTTGAGCACAGGTCGGCCATCAAATCGCAGGTGATAGCGGATTTTATCGCAGACTGGACCCCATGTGGTGACAACACTACCCTCAGTTTCGAGGAACCAGAATGGACAGTACACACAGATGGAGCGTGGTGCTCAGCCGGCGCAGGCATATCCGCAGTATTGACACCTCCAACCGGCCCGAAACTGCGATACGCAGCAAGATTGCAGTATCGCACCACCAACAACATGGCTGTTGACGGTCGTTAAGTGCCAATTTTTACCGTCAACTAGACATGAAATAGGACCTAAACATAATTACCTTCTAGATATAGGGCTTACACTAATGGAATTCCACGAGTTTTGGTAAATGTCTGTTTTGCAGGGACTAAACTGGAAAAGTACCAGAATCATCAAATAGAAGTATGTCAAATGATGGAATAAAGTGCACCATTGCATAGAGCTCATCGAGACACATGAAATAGAGTTTTGGTTCACCCAAATCGAGTCCGACGACAAAGTTACGCCATCCGGAAGATTGCAATTGTGCTCCAAGAGTTGTCGGAGTAAAACGGGCATATCTCCCTCATACGAACTCCGATTTAGGTGATCCACGCGGCGAATCGAAGCTAACGAAGAGATCCATCAGCCCACAAAATATGAGCCCATTTGGGCCCAGCCAAGGGTCGGCTGCCTCCACCCTAGGGTCGGCCGACCCGTCATCTCGACCAATCAGAACGAGTCTCGCGGATCCTGTTCCACCGCCTTTGAGGATGAATAATAATCGTCCGTTTAGGTCGGTTTGATCCGAGGGCTGTGGTGCATCCTAGAGGGCTATATAAACGGGGCCCTGGCCCCCGGAGGAGGCATCCCTAAAACCCTAATTCATTATCTCCCGGCGGGATCGAGTTGTAGGCGTCCCTTGAATGGATGACTTCTTTTCTCTAGAGAATTAGAGCTAGACATTCCAATGTAGTAGATTAGATCTAGATGAGAGTTAGGGAGAGCGGAGCTGCGCTCCGGTTCTCGAGAAGTCTTCGAGATTTGGTATGTCTTTGTATCTACTCTTTGTAAGACTTATGCTTTAATATATTTATCTTCTCTATTTACTTTTATGCTTATCTTGTGATTGTTAGTATAGTAGTTATGCTTTAGTATGGGATCTTCGCTCGCATCGAGTGCTCTAGTTATCTTAAGTAATTAGAGTAGTAATTGATAGTGTAGACATGGTGTCTAGACTAGAGGTTACCCGAGATTGCACCCAATCCCACGGATTGTTGTGGTAGCCCCGAGGATCGTGACGGTCCCGACGGCCGTCGTATTCCACCTCGTTCGGGTTGGTGTTTGTAGGACCGTAGTCGGACCTTCCTAGCCCCTTCTCATCCATGTCGTGGCTAGTGCTCCGATGTCCCGAAGTGCTATTGTATGGTTGCTATATCTATCCATCCCCGTTATCATAGAACCAAAGTAATAGAGAAGTATATGGAACCTTGATCTCTCCCGTTGTCCTCTCACTCTAGCTAGCTACTCATTTATCATAGAATTCTCATATGTGCTTTATAATTTATATTACCCTTATATATATATATATATCATTTACCCCTGCTTTAGTCTAGTTGGTTTACTAAGTTAGTAGATACATGATGGTGAGTTATCAGATTCTTTAACCCTTGCTTCCCTGTGGTAAAATATAAATAACGATACCTGGTTACTCCCGGTAAAATGCTACAATGGTATGTTCTGTGCACTTGCGGAATCCTTCATACTTTAGTTGCACTTAATTTATACCAACAATGGCCGAATACGAGGCAGTTCTGCTGGTTCTCAGGAAAATCAGGGTGCTAGGAATCTGCAGATGCGTCATCAAGTCTGATTCACAAGTGATTGTGGGGCATATCTGTTGGTATAAATTAAGTGCAACTAAAATATAAAGGATTCCACAAGCGCACAGAACATACCATTGTAGCATTTTACCGGGAGTAAACCAGTATCATTATTTATATTTTACCACGGGGAAGCAAGGGTTAAAGAATCTCGATAACTCACCATCATGTATCTACTAACGTAGTAAACCAACTAGACTAAAGCAGGGGTAAATGATATCTATAAGGTAATATAATAAAGCACACATGAGAATTCTATAATAAATGAGTAGCTAGCTAGAGTGAGAGGACAACGGGAGAGATTACGGTTCTTAAATATTTCTCTATTACTCTAGTTCTGTGATAACAGGGGATGGATAGATATAGCAATCATACAATAGCACTTCGGGACATCACTAGATGGGAAAGCACCACAAAGGATAACTCTACCGACGTGACTACGGTCCTACTAATTTAAGAACCTACTCAATTCGGTGTGGACGGGGCTGTCACCTCCCGTAACTACCACACAACCAGAGAATAGGGCGCAAACTCAGGTAACCGACAGCCTAAGCACCACGCTTATGCTAACAATTACTACTCTAATTACTTAAGATAACTAGAGCACTCGATGCAAGTGAAGATCCCATACTAAAGCATAACAACTATACTAACAATCACAAGATAGGCATAAAAGTAAATAGAGAAGATAAATATATTAAAGCATAAGTCTTACAAAGAGTAGATACAAAGACATACCAAATCTCTAAAGACTTCTCCAGAACCGGAGCGCAGCTCCGCTCTCCCTAACTCTCATCTAGATCTAATCTACTACATTGGAATGTCTAGCTCTAATTCCCTAGAGAAGAGAAGTCATCCATTCAAGGGACGCCTCTACAACTCTGATCCCGCTGGGAGATAATGAATTAGGGTTTTAGGGATTCCTCCTCCAGGGGTCAGGGGCCCTGCTTATATAGCCCCCTAGGATGCACCGCAGCCCTCGGATCAAACCGACCTAAACGGACGATTATTATTCATCCTCAAAGGCGGTGGAACAGGGATCCGTGAGGCCGACGCCGATTAGGCCGAGGTGCCCGATCGGCCGCCCAAGGGGGAGTCGGCCGACTCTCCACCGAGCCCGTTCGGGCTCCCGTTTGGTCCAGAGCCTTCTCGAACCTTCCAGATTACAGAATTTTCACCGGTTCCCGATTATCTCTATGTAAACCCGACATGTGGGCCTTCCTTGGGTATTTTCAGTGACACCTATGAAACAGGACATTCACCAAAACTCGTGGAATTCTGTCGGTATAACCCCTATATCTAGTTGGTGAACATATTTTAGTCCTTTCTCATGTCTAGTTGACGGTAAAAATTGGCACTTAACGACCGTCAACAACTCCCCCAAGCTTACCATTTGCTCGTCTCTGAGCAAAGATAAACTCAGTGATGGATCAGGAGCTGCTACTATGCTTTCACGCCTCAAAAGCACACATGCGTTCAAACAAGAACTCTCCTCTAAATTAGAGTGAACTATTCTGACTTAAAACTTACTCATATTACCTTTCACCATGGGGCTTGTAACCGTCACTTGGGTCTTGAGCGGTTGAAAGACGAACGGTCAAGTCAAGCGCTATGTTTCTCACTCTTTGATCAACTATTATTCCGAGTTTTTGCAAGATTTTCAAATAAAACTCGAGTTCCTTGTATGAACCTTTCGTGTCTCTCATTTGTGGTATTTTTGGATCCTCTCCAAGGCATGAGTAGTGTATGCCTTCTCTCTTCTCTCAGAATATGTGGTATTTGTGGAACTAAGGCATAGTGAAAAGAGCCTTCTCTCTCTCACCCTACTTTCTAATAGGCTTATGTGGAGCTCATAGGTGGGGGAGACACTCAAACTCACTTGCATATATTGCACAGTTAAGACATGGATCCAATAGGAACTAAAATAATAATAAAGTCATATGTGCATGTGAATGAGGAAATGGAACGGATGATAAGATGATGATAGGATGATGATAAGAAAATGATTATGAGGGGTGATCACTTGGTGAACATCTACTTCTACACTTGCTCCTTTGGGGATAACATGACTCCCTTTATTCGGAAACCTTGAAACTTCTTGAAAGGAAGGACTTGGCCGCTCTCTCTTTTCTCTCTTTTTTTCTCTTTTTTTTCTTTCTTTTTCTTTCTTTTTTTTACATAGCAACCAATCCTCTGAAAATAAAACTTTAGCAACGGGGAGTGTATAACTTGAAATGATAATGACTTTGGAGCTTTTATGTAGGCAATTGGAATGACGATGATTATTTCTAGATGTTCACTCCCAGGATAGGAGTAGAACCTTTTCTGGATGAAATGGAATGAATGGCGTACGTATATGTGGATGGATGTATGGATGGATGGATGCGTACTCCCAGGGTAGGAGCAGCATAGGTGCGTATCTCCAGGGTAGAGATAGCACAATATGTGGTGGATGTGGATCTATATGTGGGTGGTACTTCTAGGGACAGAAGTAACACAGAATGAATGTAGTAGTTATAAGATGGGTGCATGCTTCTGAGGACAGAAGTAGCATAGATCAATGGATGGAGAGCACATAGTGTTGACTTTAACTGCATGACTGATTCCTTGTGGATCCACAGCATAACCACACTCAAGCCTACAGTATGACCTATACAAACAGATGGGTTTTCCTAATCTAGTAAGCATGAATATATGGCTGTAGTAGGAATTTAAACTCTCATCATAAAGGAACTCATCATGCAGAAATTTAATATTTTCACAGATAAATTCTTCAGAACTCTAGTATCTCTAGGAACAAGATGGACAGCAGCTCAAAACCTTCCCATATTATACCCGTCAACCACCTAGACTTAGATCAAGTGTTTGCTACCCACAAGTTTCGGGTTCGAGCAAATCTCAAATCTAAACAGTTGTGTCCAAAACTCGGGAGAGTGCAAGGTTGAAAACTAGGTACTTGAAAGGAATTACGGCGAGCAACTATTCATCATCTCCATGTAGAGTTTATTCTAGGGATCACTTTAAAGACAGATTGCAAGAGCTCTCCAAAAGTAGAAAAAGATAAGTAAAGAAATCTTTCTGGGTTTCTATGGTTAAACATCTTTTTTAGTTGTTTTAACAAAGCACACTCTAATGAGGCATAAATAGATAAGATGAAAACACTTAGCTTGGTACACGGGGGATGCTCTCCCCCAAGCTGGATGTTGACATAGTCTGCTGATGTTGCTGATAGGTAATGCAGACGTTCTAGTCTTCCTGGAGTGTCGTGGATAGTTGCTGTTGAGGGCAGCACTTCGACAGGAGACTGTGCATCCTTTTGTCTGTAGCTCTTCTTGATCCTTTATGTTCTATGAAGCTCAAATAGACAACAAAGCTTGTGGAACTGATTAAGCGTTAGTGATAAAACCTCTAAGTCTTGATTGTCTAGAACTGTCTTAACTCAAATGTCTTATAACAGGATCACAAGAAATATTTTTATCTTTTTTTTTATAATAAAGGAATGCGGAGACAGAGAAAATAGATATGCTGAAAAATTATTTTTATGCCACCACAATGAATGATTATTCACATGGGGCTTAGTAGTTTTTACGGATGCAAAATGTAGAAATCTTTATTTTCTTTTTCTAGTGTAGAGATAGTAAAGTGAAGATGCAATTAAGATGCATGTAGGGAAAACAAATATACTTAAAGGAAAATGCAATCTTTGTGAAAGGAAATGCTTGATAAATACCAAGTTACCTCCTTGGCGAGGGTTCGGTGATTTAATTCCTCGAGCAAGGACTTCTTGTCATGTTCACTCCTTCATGCATCATTTGATCCCAAAGGTAGAGACCTTGAGAACTGCACCTCTTGAGATGGTAACTCTAGGAAAGGAGTCACCCATGTTCTTTCTTGTCCAGCGGTCTTTATCACTGGAGTACCTTGTGATGAAGAGTAGATGCTTCTAGTGGTCCTTTACTTCTTCTTGGAGTTTGCCTTGCTTGATTGACCTCTCTCCTTGACAATCTTGTCTTCTAAAATTTTACTCCTTCTTTTTTTTCCTTTCTCTTTCTCTCTTTTTTTTATTATGCCTAGACCTTGTGCTCCACTCATTGTTTCTTCTCAACATGCCAGAGCGACGGGGGCTTGAAAAGAGGAAGAGCATTGCTGGATCAATGTTTGAAGAGTCATCGGCCTTCCTCCCCCAAGCTTGATCTTGTTGTCGCTCGCCATGTGAAACCAAATGCGAGTGTTGAGTCATCCCTCAGAGTGTGTTGTACTCCTATGTCCTTAGACATTGTTTGTCCTCTGTTTGTAAGCCTTCATGTATCTGAGAGGGACTTCTGATTATAGGTCTGTTGAGTAGAGATCTCTTCTTTGCATTCTGCTTTTGTTTGGACTATCCAATCCAGGATGAGGAGACAGACAGTTGCATGATCTTCTTTCATCAACCATTCTTGATTTTCATTGAGTCTTGGTTGACGCATTGATGTTCATTGGAGATGTAGACTCGAGTTCTTCCTTGATGGTCTTTGTCTTCTAGCGGCATGACGAAGAGTTGCAATTAATGATATGCCATTCATCTTGATGATCAAGGAAGGGTCTTCATCTCCAATGGCTTAGAGACATCATCTTGCAAATGTGGTTGTTCCCGGTCTTCTTGGGTTTGGTCGGTAGTCAACCCTTGATGATGATTGGTTGACACAAGGATGTATGCTTATCATGCCATCCTTGTCCTTGCTTTGCCGACGTGCAAGATGGTGTCTTCAAGAACAACGAGGGCAGGTCTTTGATTGGCCAAAATGAGCCGAGTTACACCATACTCCTCATTGGCATCCTAGCTCGAGTTTTGGGCCCAATGCTATGTTGTCTTCAATGTTGCTCATAGCTTGTCACCTTGTTCATCCACTTCTTTGAGTAAGTTCAAATGATGATCCTTCTTGTGGAACTCTTGTCTTCTCCTTTGTTCCATCACTGAAGTGGTGATTTGGCAGGTTCGTGACAAACCATGGATAGGCACATCATGGATTAATTCTTCCTTGGACGATGAATGAGTTGTGTCTTTTATGCGAAGTTGTTGGAATTCATCATATGCCTGGCTTCATCTATGAAGTGGGTTCATCTCTTGACTTACCCAAATTGGATTTGAGAGTTTTCTCGGGGTTAGTCCAACAAAATAACCAATATCTACTAAAGCACATTTTTAGTTCAATAACCAAACTGGACTCCATGTCTTAATTTGGTCAAGGAAGACAATTTAACCTAAGCACCATGCTTAATTTAAAAAGCCTTTGGAAATACCCTTAGAAGTACTTCCAAACCAAAACATACTATAGCAAACAAAGGTGACATGAAAGCACTATAGAGATTTACTCAAATGGAGATGACAGAGCATGATCATGGTGAGGAAATATATATATAAAAACATTTTTTTTATTATTTTCTTTAGATGCGGCGATGTGAATGCATGCAAGAAACTAAAGATGCAATGGATGAGCAAACATAAATAAGCTAAATGGAGTGAATGCCTGAATTGTTAAAAGTAAACATGCAGTGGGGTGCAAGAATCCAAAAAGATAACTACTCATCAATTTTAAAGTCCACGAGCAAGACTATCTCACCTTTCTTGATCATACTTACCATGACTCACATGATGAAATTTGTGAGCGGTGCAGCGTCTATGTTCGTCACTTGTGAAGTGGTTTGAAATTCTTGTGACGACGACCTTTTCTACATTCTGTGAGGTGGCAGGGTTCCAATGTTGATTGATGTTGAATGTTGGGGGACCCTGGGCTCTTCAATGTCTTGTGGAAGCTTGTCGGAAGGTCGAAACGACATCTTTTGTCCTGTCTATTCCACACTCAACAGAACAAGGGGTAATCCTACTAAAGCTAGTGATACACTAAATTAGCGAGACATCAAGATCATTATTAAAAACTTAACACCGATTGCTTCCCGGCAACGGCGCCAAAAATGCTTGTTGGTATAAATTAAGTGCAACTAAAATATAAAGGATTCCGCAAGCGCACTGAGAACATACCATTGTAGCATTTTACCGGGAGTAAACCAGGTATCGTTATTTATATTTTACCATAGGGAAGCAAGGGTTAAAGAATCGATAACTCACCATCATGTATCTACTAATGTAGTAAACCAACTAGACTAAAGCGGGGTAAATGATATCTATAAGGTAATATAATAAAGCACACATGAGAATTCTATAATAAATGAGTAGCTAGCTAGAGTGAGAGGACAACGGGAGAGATTAAGGTTCTTAAATATTTCTCTATTACTCTAGTTACGTGATAACAGGGGATGGATAGATATAGCAATCATACAATAGCACTTGGGACATCACTAGACGGAAAGCACCACAAAGGATAACTCTACCGACGTGACTACGGTCCTACTAATTTAAGAACCTACTCAATTCGGTGTGGACAGGGCTGTCACCTCCCGTAACTACCACACAACCAGAGAATAGGGCTCAAACTCAGGTAACCGACAGCCTAAGCACCACGCTTATGCTAACAATTACTACTCTAATTACTTAAGATAACTAGAACACTCGATGCGAGCGAAGATCCCATACTAAAGCATAACTACTATACTAACAATCACAAGATAAGCATAAAAGTAAATAGAGAAGATAAATATATTAAAGCATAAGTCTTACAAAGAGTAGATACAAAGACATACCAAATCTCCGAAGACTTCTCCGAACCGGAGCGCAGCTCCGCTCTCCCTAACTCTCATCTAGATCTAATCTACTACATTGGAATGTCTAGCTCTAATTCCCTAGAGAAGAGAAGTCATCCATTCAAGGGACGCCTCTACAACTCTGATCCCGCTGGGAGATAATGAATTAGGGTTTTAGGGATTCCTCCTCCGAGGGTCGGGGGCCCCGCTTATATAGCCCCCTAGGATGCACCGCAGCCCTCGGATCAAACCGACCTAAACGGACGATTATTATTCATCCTCAAAGGTGGTGGAACAGGGATCCGCGAGGCCGACGCCGATTGGCCGAGGTGCCCGGTTGGCCGCCCAAGGGGAGTCGGCCGACTCTCCACCGAGCCCGTTCGGGCTCCCGTTTGGTCCGAGCCTTCTCGAACCTTCCAGACAGAATTTCCACCGGTTCCCGATTATCTCTATGTAAACCTGACATGTGGGCCTTCCTTGGGTATTTTCAGCTGACACCCTGCAGAAATAGACATTCACCAAAACTCGTGGAATTCTGTCAGTATAACCCCTATATCTAGTTGGTGAACATATTTTAGTCCTTTCTCATGTCTAGTTGACGGTAAAAATTGGCACTTAACGACCGTCAACAATATCCGAAAGGAATACACAGCCAAGGAGCCAGCTCTAGCCAGGTATCTGGAGGCCGTACGGCGAATGGAGAAATATTTCCTCGGTTTCACTTTGCAGTACATACCGAGGGTGGACAACACTGAGGCAGATGCGCTGGCAAAAGCAGCAGCCCAGAACACTCCTTTGGCCGCCGATGTTTTCTATCAGGTCTTAACAGCCGTAGCTGTACAGCAGGAAGAGGAGCGACCAGCAGTAATTCACGCTATCGCAAGTGACGACTGGAGGGCACCGATATGGGCATTCATTTCTGGGACCTACGAGCCCGTGGACAAAAAACAACAACAAAGGATGGAGTCCAGAACAAAGCAATACTCCATAATTGGAGAGAACCTTTACAAGGAAGGAGTTGTGGCTCCACTGCTGAAGTGCATTAGCCGAAACGAGGGGGTCCAGCTGTTGCATGACGTACATTCGGGAACTTGCGGGGCGCACAGAGGGCCGCATGAAATCGCTCACAGAGAGATGAGACAGGGTTTTTATTGGTCAACCGCCATCGAGGATGCCAAGCAATTGGTGAAATCATGCCATGGCTGCCAGAAGTTTGCAAAATATCAGAGGGCCCCAGCAAATCTAACATCCCCAATATGTCCAACCTGGCCGCTACAGAGGTGGGGCATCGACATTGTCGGACCACTCCCGCCGGCGCCTGGAAACCTGAAATTCACTACTGTGGCATTAGAATACTTCACCAAATGGGTTGAAGCGAAGGCACTGGTGACAATATCGTCTGGCACTTTAGTCAACTTTGTGTGGCAGAGAATCATCTGCAGATTCGGGGTCCCATCCTACATAACTGTGGACAACGGAAAGCAGTTTGACAGTATCAAGTTCAGGACTTTCTGTGAAGACCTGGGGATCAAATTGACATTCGCCTCAGTGAATCACCCAAAATCGAATGGCGCGGTAGAACGGGCCAATGGCGACATTTTCACCGCCATATCAAAGACCCTCGAAAGCACAGAGAAGAAAGGCAAATGGGCTCAGGAGTTAACCACTACGGTATAGGGGCACAATATATCCAAGTCCCGCGCAACTGGCTTCACGCCATTTAGACTTCTGTTCGGGGAAGAAGCCATTACACCAGAAGAGGTACGGTTGGGATCTTTCCGAACCGAAATCATGGCCACTACGCCAGAACAGCGATACACCCAGCTCGAAGCGGTTGACTCGTTGAGGCACCAGGCGGCGGAAAACCTCGGCAAGTACCATCAGGAAACAAAGGCATGGAGAGATAAAAGAGTGCTGAGGCAAGTCATCAACCCCGGAGATATGGTGCTCATTCGGCAACCCGACAAGCAAGGCAAACTGCAGTCGCAGTGGTACGGGCCATACATCATCGCGAGAATGGTAAAAGCAGGGGTCTACACGCTGGTGAATGATGATGGAGCTGAGTCCAGCCATACCTGGAACGCCGCCAACTTACGCCGCTTTTATCCATGAGATCGCCCCATCGGGGTTGTAATTTTCTTTTCAATTCATGAACATTCGCTTTACAATTCGGGGGCGCGCTCTTTTTCCTCACAGGGGAAACCTTTTCGGAGGTGTGAGGGTTTTTTAATGAGGCGTCCCTATGTACCCCTGTTCAGTGCTCTTTAATTCACGTTTCCCCTAAAGCGAGGATGCGTAATACTTTTTCCAATCCGAAAAAGACAATGGCATATGTGCCATTGTCCCTATTCGGAGCAGTCTTTGTCAGGTTGCAAGCAATCAAAAGCCAAAAATGGCCAGTGAGCTCGGCAAAACGCTGAAGTGTCACGAACACAGCAAACAGCTGAATGCGCGCAAAAAAGCGCTGTCGGCGAGTTCAGCAAAACGCCGAAGCACCACCAACACAGCAAACAGCTGAATGCGCGCAAAGAACGCCGCATACGCGTCGCGAAAAAAGCAGCGCACATCTCGAATATAACATCCACGCAAAGACGTGACCAACAGGCCGTATGAGCCCTTACAGTCAACTTCTTATTCATCATATTCTGGTTGAATAACTACACCGGTAGCGGTTCATGGACTCAGTACCACAATCAAGACCAACACACCCACTATATCGAGCAACACCTCGAGCATATGTGTAGGCGAAGTCCCTCGGACCCCCGAAAGGAGTGCTATACTGCACCATGATTGGGCGCACACCACCAGAATATGACACCCACAACTGACGGAAGGGCCAAAAGCCTACGCCTAATATGGTTAGTGAGGACCGGTAAGTGGATGCCGCATTTGGTCTGACGATATCGTCAATCCCGAAACCTCCCATCCCCACCCGGTGCTACAAGCTCCATCAGCAGGTGGCAAAGCCAAAATTAGTGCTCACTCATTCATGAAGATAGCCGAGGGGAAGGGGCGGGTTATATAGATTAACCAGCCCAGTTTTCAACATGGTGCACTTATGGTTCACCTAACAAAAGTACGACTCCGTAATTGCAGGCAGGTAGGCATTTAAAGGCAAAATAGCCAGTGCAATATTATATATACACAACCTTCATGTTCTTGTAAAGCTATGACAGCCGCAATTCTATCATCACTCCTAAAAATCAAGATCATTAGAAATGAGAGGAGTCAGGAAGGGAGTCAGCGCTAGTCTTCCCGTTTCGGTTGAGAGGGTTGAGCACAGATGCGCAGCCAGGGTCAACTCGTCTAGCTAAGCAAAAGTAGCAAGCACGCAATAGCAGAGATGCGCAGTATCGCGTGCCTCAGTATCGCCAAGAATGACTGGAAGATCCAGCTCCTTCACGCCGACTAGCCCAGATTAGTGAATTTGGCCCGCAGCAAGCGTGGGGCACATATAAGGTGCAGGGCTTCGCCAACCGTTGCGATCTAGAGCTCCAACTCCCCATAGACAAGAAAGGGCATCAGCATACCCATGTGGGTGTCAGCAGTCACCGCACACCCCTTCGAGATAGGGCCGAACTGGCTTTAGCCAATCGGGCCACGCAGAGTTCCATTCAGCGGCTGTGCAAAGCACAGAAGTAACTTGTAGCAATCGAGAAAATTTCTAAGTGAAAACAAACGCGGAGGGCTTACTAAAAATTTTTGGCCGATTGCGCCCTCCACCGATCAAATTCGGGGGCGGCGCTCTCTAAGGCTCCAAGCAAATGCTTTGAGGGCTTAAAAATTTTTTCGCCGAATGCGCCCTCCACCGATCATATTCGGGGGCGGCGCTCTAAGACTCCAAGCAAACGCCGGAGGGCTCACAAAAAATTTCGCCGAATGCGCCCTCCACCGATCAAATTCGGGGGCGCTCTAAGACTCCAAGCAAACGCTGGAGGGCTTACAAAATTTTTTTGCCGAATATGCCCTCCACCGATCAAATTCGGGGGCGCTCTAAGGCTCCAAGCAAACGCCGGAGGGCTTACAAAAATTTTCGCCGAATGCGCCCACCACCGATCAAATTCGGGGCGGGGGCGCGCTCTAAGACTCCAAGCAAACGCCGGAGGGCTCACAAAAATTTTTGCCGAATGCGCCCTCCACCGATCAAATTCGGGGGGGCGCTCTAAGACTCCAAGCAAACGCCGGAGGGCTTACAAAAATTTTCGGAGGGCTTACAAAATTTTTTTTTCGCCGAATGCGCCTCCACCGATCAAATTCGGGGGGGGGCGGCGGCACTCTAGGACTCCAAGCAAACGCCGGAGGGCTTACAAAAATTTTTTTCGCCGAATGCGCCCTCCACAGATCAAATTCGGGGTGGCGCTCTAAGGCTCCAAGCAAATGCTTTGGAGGGCTTACAAAAATTTTCGCGAATGCGCCCTCCACCGATCAAATTCGGGGGGGGCGGGCGCGCTCTAAGACTCCAAGGAAACGCCGGAGGGCTCACAAAAATTTTCACCGAATGCGCTCTCCACCGATCAAATTCGGGGCGCGCTTTATAAACTCCAATCAAACGCTAGAGGGCTAACAAAAATTATCGCCGAATACGCCCTCCACCGTTCAAATTTTGGGGGGGCGCACTATCACTACCGAATTTAAACGAACATGCAACCAACCCTCGCAAAAACGACGACGAGAAAACGCAGAAAAACAGGCAAATAAGCAAGTTAAGCTTGCACATGGCAAACGGGCCACGAATGTGCACAATTGTTTAAAGGTTTCGTCAAACCCGGCCACGCAGGGCCACATTCACGGTCACGCAGGACCAGGTACGAAAGACTTAAAGTTTTTCAGATGGAAAGTAAACAAATTCAAGCATCAGCTACAGTTTCATCGGCGGGAATCTGGGGTTGAGGCACGACGGTTGCGGTGGACGCCATCGCGGAGGAGTTAGCGGCTCCGGCAGGATTTCCCTGCGCCGCACTTTCGGGTGCATTGGCCAGCTCCGGAGACCGCAGCGCGCTGGACGACGGTGTGCTTGCCGCTGCAGCCGCTTCACGCTCGTCCTGGGCCACGATATAGGCCATCACCTTGTCGCGAATGGCAGCTTCTTCTTTTTCATCTCCCTGAAAAAAAAGAAGCATGAAAACGTTGGAGTCAAAAATAAAATCCCCGATTACGCCTAGAAAAAACCTAACACTTTCGGTGGCTCCTTATTTACCTCAGCCCGGCTCATCGCTGCGCGAAGTAGACTCAGATTATGACCGCCAGAGCTCCAGAAGCCGCTGAAGAATTTAACCGCGGCCTCGTGCGCATCGCCATCCGGAACCCAAAAGCGGTCCATGTCATCCGAGGCTGGCAGTTCACTCGCATGTGGACATCCCGCGTCCTTCAGTGCTTTGCACAAGGCGCGAACGGTTTCGAGGGTAGCCCAGCGGCGTCCGAGCTCCATCTGGCCCTCGAAAGTGGCAAGCCCAGTCTTTAGGAACCTATCGTAATCAAACACGGTGGTATCCTCTCCGACAGTGGGCTCGACCACTTCGTCGCCAACTCCGGCAACCAGGCGCGTGAATATGGCGGCGACCTGACCGAGTTCATTGAGTGCTTGGCGGCGGGCAGATTTTTGGAGCTCGGTCTGTGTGTTGCGCTCGGTCCGAGCGGTGCGGGCGTCAGCTTCGGTGTTCTCCCGTGCCACTTTCTCCTGGTCAAGCTCGGAGCGCACCTTGGCCAGCTCATCCCTCAGCCTTTGCACCTCAGCTTTGCTTTCGGTGAGTTTGGACTCAACGAAAGGGACCGCGGCGCAATCTTGCTTGGCAAGTGCAGCGCTTATGACGGATTGCTGCATGTAAAAGGCAAATCAGTACTCAACGGCCCGAAAGGGAAGAATAATGAACATTCGACGTCATAAACTTACAGAAATGGCGTGGAAGTTGATGGCCGACAGGAGCTCCAAGCGGTCCACTTTTGCCAAGTCCCTTTCGGTGGTGGTAGCCGAAAAGGACGTGCCGCACTGCTCCGCGAATGCAATGCCTTCCGCGGGCGGCAGAACGCCGCTAGCATGGCAGTCCACCCCTAGAGCACGAGCAAGTTGGTAAGTCCTTTCATGGTCCGGGCTCATCTCCTCGGGAGAAGAGCACCCTGAATACATGCGCATGTGGTCGCACTCATTTGGGGCTCGCTCTAACGAGAGTTTGCCGTGTCCAAAAAGGGCGCATGCGGTGGTTTCGGGGGTCATGCGACTCTACTCGCGATGAAATCGGGACTTACCAGATTTCCTGGTCACAGAGGACGAAAGTGTGCGGCTGGCCTCGGGGATAGCAGGTGGCGGCATTGAAGCGGACACAGTTGCGGTCGCTGACGCACCCGCAGCTTTGTGCCGCTTGGACATGTCAAAGACGTCCTTGGTGGCGTTCGCCGGCCTCTTAAAGCTAACACCGAGGGAGCTCAGCGTCGGCTGCGGTTTCGGCGGCAAGTGGCACGGATCCATCACCCGCTTCCGTCCTCCAGTCATCGAGCTCGAGTCACCAGCCTCGCCTTGAGCAGCCTGCATCACACTAGTTAAACAGTTTCGTTAGCCCGTATCAATAGGGGCAAATCTGGAAGGTAGTCCCATATATGCAATGCGCGGTTCCCTCTACCATTTCGGCAGGCAAAACATCCGGAACCCCCAGGAAGTCCAATGAGAACTTAGCGCTGCGCTTCAGCGGTTTAGTCCACAGCCGTCCGGTCATTTCGCGGCATACCTGAACATCACGAGGCTCCGGTTCGGGTCGCTCCCGATTCTTCTTGGCGCATTTCCTTTTCTCGGCGGCAGCCATGCCAGTACCCCGAATAGGCACGGATGGAGCGGGGCGCGGAACTGGAGCCGGCTGGGGTGCCCTCGATCCAGAGCCACTTGGGGCGTCGGCCCCCGTCGCACCAACAACAGAATCTCCCTTGGCTTTCGTTGGCTTCGGAACCAGGGCGGGCCTCTCCGGATATGGAATACCCATGCAGTCAAGCACTCGGTTCTTTCGGGGCGAGTCCCCAAGCTTGTGTAGTTTTTTCTTGTGCTCCCTGTCGCCATACGGCCCGCACAATCGTATGGCCTTCTTCTCCAAGGCTTTTAAAAACGCGGCATCGGATTTGAAGTGCTCCGGGCGTTGCAGTATCCAGTCAGGACCCCGATAGCCGTCCATGTCCTTCACAGGATCGAACGTCACTGACTCGCTCAATGGCCACTCATCCAAGGCAATCATTTCTTCGGCCAAGTCGCGGCTGGTCTGCCGACTTGCAGTAAGAGTGTACGACTCCGCGGCAATATCATCAGATGGCCCGAATGCGACGCGAGCCGGATGTGTTTCCCCAATCATGGGAGTCATGAGAGACACCAAGGAATTAGCACGGCGGCATCCTATTCGCTGCGCAGCCTCCACCTCCTCATCCGATGCAATTCAGATATAGAACCAGTGTTTAACCCATTCGTCCCTCTTCTCTTTGAATGTGGGCACTATGCAGTTTCGGCCTTGCCCAGGGTCTGGCACGAAGTTGTACAAGCCATACTCGGCCTGAATGTTCGGTCGTCCACTGACGCGGCCAACCATAGAGTGGAAATGGGTGTCATGAAGATTGACAAAATTTGTGACACTAAGCTCCCGGCCCATCATCTTCATGGCCATAGCATATATGCTGAGCCGCGCTATCGCTCCAAAATAGATCCAAAAAATGAAACCAGGGGGAACCTTAGTCCAGCCACAAAGAAGTCCCGGAAGACAACCGCCTCATAGGGTTCCGGATTTGGAGTGGTTTCGGTGCCTGGGGCACGGCTCCTTTCGCGCTCATACGCGCTGAGCAGCCCGGTGTCCTGAAAGTGGTCGAGCCGGGCCACATCAACCTTAGAGCGGTAGATAATGCAAGTGTGCCCCTCTATCGCGACCCGGCGGCTCTTTCGCGCAGGGCCATATTCGGCATCTTCCCCCCTTCCGTCGTGGTCACCGCAGAGCTCCCTTCTGCACCGTCATCCGCAGCCGAATCAGCGTATTCCTCGTACTCCATCCCTGCGCTCCCTTGGCCACTGGCAGTCCAAGCAGCAATTTTGGCGGGGGCAAGAGCCCGAATGGGTTCCACATATTCGGCGGACATAGTATATGTTTCAGAAGCTTGGGCCATAATCTCGGACCCGATCTGCGTGGGGGCGGCGTTCGATTTGGGAGATGAAGAAGTCTCGGAATTGCCAGAGGACGAGGACCCGGATCCGCTGCCCGTTTCCGACGATTTCGCGGACGATGAGCTCTCGGACATCTAGGCTTTAACACCAGTTGTGGATCCGAGCTCCCAAACTAAAAAGAAACACAAGTGGAAGTACGCTCAAAAAACTGACCGAAACCTAAAAATTTCACCCCGAATAGACAGCCCCTAATCCCTAGAACTAAGCAGTACAGAAAAATACGAAAGTGTACAAAGTTGAACCTTACCGAATGAGATGGTGGTATCCCAGATGCGGAGACCGAAAGCGTGCCCTCGAATGCATCAGCAGCAGGCAACGAGAGGTTAAGGGCTCACCCCCTCCAGTGCCTCTGCCTTTTATAGGGAGGGGGCGGCCGTGGGGCAGCGGATGCGTCATTTCACGCGAATCGAGGCTAAAAAAGTGACTGTCTCCTCATCCTGGGGGTGGCGCTGGCACATTCAGCACGGCGTGATAAGACCGGCCCCGCCCGGAAGTGACAAGCTCTTCCGGGTGACGCCGGAGGGCTACTGTTGGGGGTAGGGGTGGAATTGGCCACCCCGTCCCCCGCGATAACGCGCGCCTCTTGTGTTTTCCGTTTGCAGGCAAGGCCGATAAAGCGGACTTGGCGCGCATCCGGCGTCGCCGCCGGCGCCTGCCGGGAGCCACCGATGGCGCGGACTTGGCGCGCATCCGGCGTCAGCGCCCGGTGCCTGCCGGCAGGAGCCGCCGATGGTGTGGACTTGGCGCGCATCCGGCGTCAGTGCCCGGCGCCTGCCGGGAGCCGCCGATGGTGCGGACTTGGCGCGCATCCGGCGTCTGCGCCCGGCGCCTGCCGGGAGCCACCGATGGCGCGGACTTGGCGCGCATCTGGCGTCAGCACCCGGCGCCTGCCAGGAGCCGCCGATAGCGCGGCCTCGGCGCGCATCCGGCGTCAGCACTTGGCTCCTATCTGGAGGTGCCGATAGCGCGGGCAGGGTTGCGCATTCGGCCCGACCGGGGGCGCATCCGGCAGCTTAGCTGGAGGCTGGCGTGGATGAGCATCGGTCGGTTGTTGGCCGACAAAGGTGGGCCCCTTGGGCCGTTTACTTGTTTACCCTTGGTCGGCTCTTCGTGTACGTTGAAAGTAGAATTGTTAGGGGCAGTTCGGTCAAGGACGCAACACGATTTCCTATAAATACACCTCTGATGGGACATTGTAAGGGGACTTCTGGGCTCCGAGCGTTTTAGCCGGAGGACAAGGAATATAAGGTTCGTGTTGTTTGTTCCGTTTTACGATTTCGTATTTCCAGTTTCGGTCCTTTAGGGGGTACGACCCTAAAGGGCAGAAACAACAGGCGGTTTTGGAGGCCGGTCTTGGCCCACGTGGCAGTCTTGAAGTAGTCAATAAGTCTAAAATACCCCTTCCCTTCTCCACCGCCACAGCGCCGCTCTCCGTGCCGGCCTCGCCTTCCTGTTCGTGCCGAGCCGTGCATCCGTGGTTGTCCGCGACGTGCTCGGTGCTCATCGGCCAGGACCGCCTCGCCTTGAGCCGTGACGCCACCGTCCCCTCGTGCTCCAGTCCACCACTGCAACGACGCGGTCTGCCCTTCCTCGCCGCGACCGAGAGCAGCGTCATGGTCACCTCGCCGCCGGCCTCCACCTCCTGCGACCCCGAGCCCGTTCACCACCTCGTCCCGGTCGACGTCGCTGCAGGAAGGGCGAGGCCGAGGCCACCACCGTTGCCGGCGAGGCCGAGCCCTTCGCCATTGTAGACCTGCCCGTCAGGGGCCTCCGGGTCAGCGCCCGGTTCTAGCAGTGCGTGCAGGGCACCCGCGCGGCTACACCCGAACGCGCAGCTCTAGCAGGCCGAGGCCTTCGAGTACGGGAGGTTCGTCCTGGCCATCACCAAGGCCAGGGGAGGGCACCGTCGAGGTGGTGGCGCGAGCTCGCCTCGCGGGCGGGCGCGGCCTTGCATCGCGAGCACGCCGCCACAATACGGATGCAGCCATTGTGGTGTCTGGGCAGCAAATTTCTTGTATCGCGACTCGCGAGCACGCTGCCACGCCGCCGCGGTCTGGATGCGGCCTTGCATCGTGAGCACGTCGCCACGCCCAGCATCTCCTTCTTGAACTTGTTCATGGCTGCGAACTGCTACAGTTGTGCGTGAACCGCCTCACCCAGTGACACATTGAGCACCGTGTCCGCGCTCTTCAACCACAGGTGCCCAGCATGCATGCAATCGAGATGCTCTGCACGTCCGCCGCATCCTGGGACAGAGCACCGAGTGCCGCAGCCACCCAGCGTACGTCGTCCCTGGCCACAACCATCGCTCACCAAGCATGGCCGCAGAAGCCGCCCGCGGTGGCAGCAAGAGCAAGCGGGATGAGCCCTATGCCTCGCCGCCGACAATGCCTCGCCACCGCTGCCACAGCTCTGCTCACGGCACATCCTCGCCCTGCCGCAACAGCTAGCAGCACCCTGTCCAGCGCGTACACGGCGACCGGCGGCGTGGTGTACATGCGGCTGCCGAGCCTGGCTGCCGAGGCCCCAGGCCACGATGCCCCCTAGCCTGTGCGCGCCACGGCTGCACCAGGCCGCAACGTGCCATGCCCAAGGACCAGGTGCTCTGTGTCCCACCCCGGACCGCGCGCGGCGGTACAAGAAGCTCGCCTCCCGCCCGGTGTGACGCCGTGCTTGCAGTTGTGCCACTGCTGGTGGAGGACATTGAAATGACCTAATTTCCGCGAAGGGAAATCCACAGAGTCGAAGTGTAATATGTCCATTTAAATCACATTACCCAGATTCCAGTTGATAATCATCATCCATACATTGTAAATAAAAGAGTAAAGTAGATAGTATTTATCTTATTACTTTGCCACATGGCAGAAAATACAAAGTAATTATCAACCGGAACAACTCGAAAGGTGCGGAAGCTAAGGTCTCCTCAACTTGAGCGAAGGCACGAATCCCTCAATCACTATACTCCTCGGAATTAAAAGAACCTGTGCCAAAAATGTTTCAGTACGATTTGTACTGGCCACTCCCACCCTATGTGCTTGCTTTGTGGAATTGGATGCAGTAAAGGTAAATTGAAGAGGTCTATAAATGGGGCTCTAGTTTTCCTATGCAAAAGTAATCAAGTTTTAAATATAGTATTAGTCAAGTTTTAACACAACCCATTCCCATACACCATCCATCACCTTCCATTCCATGCCATCCCAAACCATCCCATGTCCACCTCCATCACCATCACCACATAACCCACACTCAGGTCGGTAAGCAGACTCCCACTCTGGTCGCCTCAGCGGCCCGCAACCCACATCTTATGGCTCGCGGCCGGAAGTATCTCTCAGGGAAGGTAGAACACTCCTCTCACTAGTCTAGTGAAAGCAGAACACAGGAAAGGTCCATAGCCGAGAAATCGGCATATGTATCGATCGATCAACCATACACTCTGCAGAGGTTTCACTATTCCACAAGATAGCCATCATCGATGCTCGCGAACATCTAGGCAAATACCGGGCGCCTGCCGGCCTAGAACGATGCCGCCCTACCTCTCAGCCCTGGAACACCTCGCATGGAGTGGCTGAAATTGTGAAGTCATGATCCCGATCCCGAATAGGGAGCCACGATCGTCTCGAGAGGATGTGAGACCATCCATACCCGTACCTCCCTAACACATTCTCGCCTAGCAGTAGTGGCATCATTCTACCCGGTGGTTCGGCCGTCTCCCCCCCATGGGAAGCGAGTGGAAAGCAAGGATTCCTATGATCCGGTTACTAGCACTTTCAGTCCTTAGGTGTGACTAAGCTGGAACATCTTCACCAGGGTTTCTATTTAACGTGCCACCACAACACCTCCACCCTAAGCTCCGCCCCTCGGAGACTCACACAGGGTCCACCTCACCAACACATTCCACATTTACCCGCCACAGGTAGAACTAACAGGGATGTCCAGTACATCCCCCGGCAAGACTCGCTCCAAAAGCTCGTCGTAGATCCCAGCTCAGTCAACTCAACCCTCACCCTTCACACACCCAAGACACACGCCAAGACCACCACATCCTCACCATAGTCCCCAAGTCCAACACATCCATCTGGTCTGACTTCCGAGCCAAACCATTCCCGAGGTTCACCACATCATTACATCGTCGATATAACGTAGTGGAGTAAATATAACAGTAAATAAATAAGCGTGCGTCTATCCTAACAGCGGGTGAGCAGGGTGAAAGGTTAGTCAAGGTACGGGCCATCAAGTGTATAACATACTACCATGCAATCCTATAGCAGCAGTTATATTCAACAGAAATGTAAAGCACTAGCAGTTCTATTATTTGCCATGCGTAATGGGATCTACGAAAATGGGTGGGATGTGGCACCTTCGGCTGAGTTTCCTGAGTCCTTGTCGTGGTCGAAGTCCTTCTCCTTGCGACTCCAAAATCAAGACATAACGGTCGGGTAGCGACCCCTATAGATTAGCACAAAGAACGAATAAAAACCAAAAAGATTCAAATGCACTCAAACATGAGCTCAGGACGTAGAGCTCGATTTATAGAAAGGTTAGTCACTTGTTTCATATTTTTCTGAGCTCGTATAAATTAGTTATGAATTTCTAAAGTTTATATATATGGAAATTATAAAATGCTGATTTATTCTGGCGCTGACACGTGGAAGCCTATGATCGGGCCACATGTTAGGCTGTGATTGGCTATGGTTGTTCCAGTCCATGAAAAATAGAACATGGTGACAGCACGTACGACGTAGGCGCCGGTGTCATCAGGAACGGTGGTACAGTGGGTCTGATGTCTAGCGTGAACCATGTGCACCAGTGGATGGTGTATTTCATTGTATTTCTTGATTTAGGTTGGTATAAAGGAAAACGGCCATACGATGACCTCAGGATGACTTCATCAAGCAACTAATCAAGTCATCAAATGATCAAAGTCTAGCAAGCTAGAAAAGGATCATAGGCAGACACGGTCGGCGGCATGGTGATCTAGGAATGTAATATTTTAGTTTTATATATGGATTTGTTTTCCTATGGGAAATCGACCATATATTCATACCTGATGTCATTGGGACGTCAACAAAGCTAAGTGTGACATCCTGGAGCTAGGAACACACGGTGAGTTTGGTTGGCGTCATGGAGCGCGTTCATGGTGGCATGGCGGACATGTTTTCGCCGGCATCCTCTGACGTCGCGTTTTCTGAGTGGCTTAGGCTGGTCCCATGTTCGTGTGTGCGTGTATAACCAGAGGCCGGATGAGGCCTTAGTCTATGCGTCCCAGGTGCGGACGCCATGACTAGCAAGAGCAGGGCCGGTGTTGGAAGAGTAAGATGGCGGCGGCTCACCGTGTGCTGAGTAGACGAAGTAGGGGCTCGGTGTCGCGATGAGGCAGCGCGCAACAGGTGTCGTGGTACAGCTCGCGGTGGTAGTCTAATGGCGCCTCGCTCCAATTCTTCTCTAGCGAGCGTCCTTCTTCTCCTTTCCACTTCCAAATCCTCCGTGGGCTGGTGGTAGCGATTGACGGTGGCTGGTTGGCAAGGGCACGAGCTGGCGGCTTATGGGCGCGGAGAGAAGAGGGAACGAGCGGCAGCATGAGCTCACGGATGGGCCGTCCATGGCTGCCGCGATCCCCTCGGTGACGCGGAGGAAACGAAAGAGGTGCGGCAGGGCTTGGTCTGCTGTTGCTTGCATTAGTCAAATTTAGACGATGGCGAGCGGCCTGCTGATTTGCGTGCGAAGTCAAGCAAGCCGTTCATGCCGTGAGGGTACGTGTGCACAGGGGCATGGCAGCCACTTCTCTGTGCATGTGCTGCGGACGTGAGTGGCTGGGAGAGGTTGGAGGGCCAGGAGGGATCACGAACCGGTCTTGCTTCGGTCTAGGCCAAAGGAAGCTGCCCCATCCGTACGTGCCTCACGATCATAGGTAATTGGGTACAGCGGCATGCACACTAGGTGTGGTTGGCTTCTTCCGTGGTGTGAGTGAACGTGAGCAATTTGAGGAAGCAAGGTATAGGAGCATGCAATGCTCCGGGTGCCGCATGAGTCATGCGAGTGGAGGAAAAAGAAACACTACCGCAATCGGCTTGTTTGCCGATGGCCGCCAACTTTGCCGATGGCAAAGTGGTCAGCCATCGGCAAACAACCAGCTTTGCCGATGGCAAAGCTCGGCCACCGGCAAAAAGCTCTTTGCCGATGGCCCAACCATCGGCAAAGCACCGCCATGGGCAAAGCTGTACTTTGCCGGTGGCCAGGCCATCGGCAAAGGCCCATTTTTGCCGATGGCCAGGCCATCGGCAAACCTAGGCCATCGGCAAAATTGGCCCAGGGCCGACGCCGTCGGGTGCCGGCCGACGCCGTGCCCTTTGCCGATGGCCGGGCCGTCCGGCCATCGGCAAACAAGGGCCACATGGCGGCCTCGGGAGCTGCCGGGCCCACGAGCTTTGCCGACGGCCTTCACAGGCCGTCGGCAAAGTTCGAATTTTTTTTTGAATTTTCCTTCCAGTTTTTTTCTGGTGCCTTCCTACCTCAAGTACAACCCACCTGCAAAAATTGGGACCATTTTGAGTTTTTTGCTATATTTCGTGAATTATTTCTGTTTCTTTGCAATTTTCCGGCCACTCCCATTTTGAACTGCAGGTACATGAAATAATGGGACTTTTTGATCTGAAAGATGGTATTCATGATGCTCGGAGTATGTTGAGGCCATATCCAGCACCTCGCATGAAATTACGACCATTTTGCCGTCGTAACGTGGGGAGTGACGTGCACGAAAAGTGTTTTTATATTATATAAAATCCAAACGAAGTCGGAAATTGACGAAACTTGACGGGTTGTGTGGCCATGGCATGCGGAGTCCGTGGTAAAAATTTCAAAAAGTTTTGAGCAAGTTGTGATGTCGGATGGCCAAAACCCAGACATCTCCACATGTGATCACAAGTGATGACATGTGGAGATGTCTAGGTTTTGGCCATCCAACGTTACAACTTGCTCGAAAATTTTTGAAATTTTTATTAGAGACTCCACATGCGATGACGAGACAACTCGTCAAGTTTCGTCAATTTTGGACTTCGTTTGGATTTTATATAATTTAAAAAAACTTTCCGTGCACGTCACTCCCCACGTTACGACAGCAAAATTGTCGTAATTTCATGCGAGGTCCTAGATACGGCCTCAACATACTCAGGGAATCATGAATACCATCTTTCGGATCAAAAAGTCCCATTATTTCATGTACCTGCAGTTCAAATTTGGAGTCGCCGAAAAATACAAAGTAACAGAAATAATTAACGAAATATAGCTAAAAAGTTCAAAAATGTCCCAAGATTTGGAGGTGGGTTGTATTTGAGGTAGGAAGTTACCAAAAAAAACTGGAAGCAAAAATCAAAAAAAATTAAAACTTTGCCGACGGCCAGTGAAGGCCGTCGGCAAAAATGGTTTCCGATGGCCGGGTCCAGGTGGCCATCGGCAAAGACGTTGCGCGGGCCCGCTGTCGGGCCGCCACGTGGCGAGCTTTGCCGATATCCGGCCCAGGTGGCCATCGGCAAAGTCTCGTTTAAAAAAAATAAAAAAATGAAATAAGCCCGGCCCAACCCCACCCCACCCCGGCCCCAACCCTAGATCGACGCGCCCACCCGATTCCCTCCGCCGCCACGCCCACCTGATCCCCTCCGCTGCCACGCCCACCCCCACTGCCGCCGGACCGCCGCCGCCTTGCTCGACGCCGCTCGCCCATCGCCGTCGCCCCTTCTTCCACCGCGCCAGCGAGCAGGTGGCCGGCCGCCCGAGCTCCCTGCTCTCTCTGCTTCCCCGCCCGCCACCCCGCCCGCCCCACCGCGCCCGACCACCGCCGCCGCGGGTGCGCCGCCACTCGCCCACCGCCGCCACACTTCTTTCGCCGCACCAGCGAGCACGCGGCCCCCCGAGCTCCCTCGCCGCGGCCCCGTCCGCGGCCCGCCCACCGTCACGCCGCCCACCGCCGCCGCCGCCTCGATCTCCTCGCCGCGGCCCCCCGAGCTGCTCCCGCGCACGTCCTCGCCGGCCTGCCCACCGCCGCTGGCCCTTCTCTCCTCAATGGCCCGAGGAAGGGGGAGGAGGTAGAAGAGGAAGAAACAGAAGGGGTGGAGGAAGAAGAGGAAGAAAGAAGGGGGGGGAGGAAGAACAGGAAGAAAGAATGGGGAAGAGGAAGAAGTGGAAGTTGCCGACCCGACCCCGTCGATCCTCGTGCTGCTGCGGTGATCCTCGCCATCGTCGCCGACCCTCGGTTTTGCTGTTCTTGCCGCCAAGGTAAGCCCTAACCTTCTACTGTTAGTAGTAGGAGTAGTAGTAGTTAGCAGTAGTTAGTAGTAGAAATTAGTAGTGTTAGTTTGTAGTGGTTAGTTGTAGTAGTTAGTAGTGATAGTTAGTAGTGGTTAGTAGTAGTTAGTAGTGTTAGTTAGTAGTGTTTGGTAGTAGTAGTTACTAAGTAGTTAAGTAGCTCTTAGTGTTAGTTAGTAGTGATAGTTAGTAGTAGTTAGTAGTGGTTAGTAGTAGTAGTTAGTAGTGTTAGTTAGTAGTGTTTGGTAGTAGTAGTTACTAAGTAGTTAAGTAGCTCTTAGTGTTGACGAAACCTTCCGTCCACGTCGTCAACGCCTTTCGTCCACTAATATTGATGTCTTTATTGTTTTGCAGAGCAGGACGTGTCGTAGGGGAGCTTGATCGTGTACGTCCCGCCGACACCTCCACCTCCACCGTCGTCGATTCGGCTATGAGAGCAAGGTATATGAACCCTTCTCTTCTTGTCGGCCTTCGTGCCGTTGTGATGTCGGCCTTCGTGCCACTGTGTTCATCGGCCTTCGTGCCGTGGTGGTTATTGGCCATCATGTCGTGGTGGTTGTTGGCCTTCGTGCCATGTTTTTTGCAGGTTTTGGAACCTCCCCGTGCAGGGGAGGTGCTGCTGAAATTTTGAGTGGCTTCTAATCGTTTTTTCTCTTTTTGTAGGAGGAGGACCTGTGGGAGGTACTCGGTGACGGCGATCTTCTTCTTGGGCGTTGCGGGCCTTCCTGCACCGCGTCGACTCTCCTCCGGCCCGCTACCCACCTCTGCGCCGCCACCCTAGGTATAAACCACCTCTATATCTTATAGTTGTTGTAAGTACATTGCATAATCGAGTTAGGCGTCTCCCGTCCGAAAGAGATTCGCGGTCGTTGGTATGCGGATCAGTGCATATCTACGATGGTGTCTCTTTCGGATTGTCCACGTTTTTTGGACAGCCCGAGGATGCGTAGATGGGTTAGCTTCCATGTTCCGCCCCCGTCCGAGTTGGAGTTTCAGCAGCCCCTCCCCACTGTTCTCCCGATACACACTATCGGGAGAACAGTGGGGAGGTGCTGCTGAAATTCCATCTCGGACGGGAGCGGAGCATGGAAGCTAACCTCATCTACGCATCCTCGGGTGGGATTAGGACCTATCCTTCACCTATTAGATGGTAGGAACGCCTTGTAGATGCAGCCCTTGTTTCTATTACTCGCTTACGTTGGCACACGACAGAGGATGGCTAACCGTGAGTGGATGTATACGGGGTTCAAAGACCGTACAGAGGAATGGATAAAGGGGACCAATGAATTCCTAGAGCAAGCATTTGGCCCATCTGCTAAAGGGTCGATTCGGGTGTTTTGTCCCTGTGCCAAGTGTAAGAACGAGACAAGGAAAGAGAAGCGGCCGATGTGGCAAGATATTTGGAAGTACGGATACGTTCCAAAATACACCCGATGGACTCTCCATGGGGAATGCAAACGGCTTAGGGAGGCGGTGGTGATACCGGACCTCACGGGGTTTGATGCAGATGCCGGAATGGCAGACTTGCTGGCAGACGTTGGCGCCTGTGAAGGAACGGAGGTGGAGGAACAAGATCCAGAGGACACAGCAAAGGCGTACTACACCATGATGGAGGCGGCACAGCAGCCCCTTCACGTGAACACCCACATTTCTAAACTGGATGCCATTTCACGCCTAATAGGCTTGAAGTCGTCACTGGGCATCAGTCGAGAAGGTTTTGATCTCGTGTTGGCGACGGTTGGCGGGCTGCTTCCAGCGCTTCACGTGTTGCCGAAGAGCACGTACAAGTCACAGAGGCTCCTTCGAGCACTCAAGATGCCGTATGACCCGATCCAAGCTTGTAAGAACGGGTGTGTCCTGTTCCGGGGAGACGAAGAGACAGCAACACACTGTCCGAAGTGCAAAGCCTCTAGATACGTGGAGGTAGAAGGCGTGATGGCGAAGAAATAGTCTAAGATCCCCTTGATGGTGGTTAGGCACCTTCCTGTACTACCGAGGCAGCAACGGCAGTACATGACAGAGGAGTCAGCGAAACAAATGACGTGGCACAAGAATGGCAAAAGATACAGTGACAAGATGCAGCACCCAGCGGATGCTGAGGCATGGATGCACTTCGATGCCATGAATCCTGAAAAGGCCAAGGAGGCTTGGAATGTACGTGTAGCACTGGCAACAGATGGGTTCAACCCGTTTGGGATGAGTGCGGCCCCTTACACTTGTTGGCCCGTGTTCGTGATCCCCCTGAATCTTCCCCCCGGCATCATGTTCGAACCCAAGAACGTGTTCTTGATGCTGATAATACCTGGACATCCGAGCAACAATATGGGTGTGTTCATACAGCCAGTGTGGGATGAATTGCAGAAAGCATGGGAAGAGGGGGTACTGACGTACGACCGAGCAACAAAGATGAACTTCACGATGCATGTGTGGTACCAGTACTCAATGCATGACTTCTTGGCGTACGGCTTATTCAGCGCGTGGTGTGTTCACGGGAAGTTCCGTTGCCCAACATGCAAGGTAGATGTGATGTTCACCTGGCTGGCCAAGGGTGGCAAGTATTCTTCTTTCGACAAACATCGTCAATTCCTAAAGGAGGACCATCCAATGAGACGAGATAAAAAGCACTTCACGAAAGGTGTTCAAGTCACCGGCCCCATCCCTAAGGAAAAGAGCCCAGCTGACATCCTTGCACAGATAGAGGCTCTCAAAATTGATGACGTGAATGGTGGTTTCAAAGGATATAGTACCACGCACATGTGGACTCATATCTCGGGCTTGACTCGGCTCCTCTACTACAAGCACCTTCTTCTTCCACACAACATCGATGTAATGCACACAGAAAAGAATGTCGCCGAGGCACTCTGGGCAACACTCATGGAGATTGGCAAGAAGTCAAAGGACAACGTTAAGGCTAGACTGGACATTGAAACGATTTGTGATAGACCACATCTAGTGATGAAGGCCCCTGCGCCAAGCAAGAGATGGAAGAAGGGCCCGGCCGATTACATCCTGAAGAGGCCACATAGGAAGGAAGCACTAGAGTGAATGAAGAAGCTAAGTTTCCCTAATGGGTATGCGGTGAATCTGAGCAGGGCAGTGAACTTGCAGACTGGCAAAGTCATAGGGATGAAGAGTCATGACTTCCACATCTGGATTGAGCGGATCCTTCCTGCGATGACCCGTGGATACCTCCCCGAGCCAGTGTGGCGCGTCCTGGCAGAGTTGAGCTTTTTCTTCCGCCAGCTTTGTGCCGAGGAGTTGTCTCGGGACGTTTGTGTTGAACTGGAGGAACAAGTACCAAAGTTGCTCTGCAAGTTGGAGATGATATTTCCACCCGGCTTCTTCCTATCCATGCAGCATCTCATTTTGCACCTACCAAGGGAGGCACGGTTGGGGGGGCCGTGCAACACCGGTGGTGCTATCCAATCGAGAGGTATCTAAAGCTACTTCGGAAGAAGTGTAAAAATAAAGCCAAAATTGAGGCTTCCGTTGTAGAGGCATTCATTATGGAGGAAGTGTCGACATTCACACAGGCGTACTATACCGAAAAACTTCAAAGACCGGGAGATCCAACCCCTCATTACAACATCGACGATAATTCATGCACCCTCAGCCTTTTCAAAGGGGATCTCGGGAGAGCAGGCGCAGGGACCAACGTGTACTTGATGCATGTTGAGTGGCACACTATCATGATGTACTTGTTGCTGAACCTTGAAGAAACCCGAGATTATCAAGAGTAAGTTCTCAATGAGCTAGCTTGTTAAATATGCCGCCACTATCCTCCACCTATCGATCCGACCCCCCTTGTCTATTGTTTCTCCAGGGAATTTATCATTGAACACTGGAGGGGTAGTACGGCTCCTACCGAGGATGAAAAAGACCATCTTCTCAGACATAATAAGCCCGATTTCATCAATTGGTTCAGTAGCAAGGTACCATCCAAGTAACCTCTTTCTGACTTTGAGATTCCACTTTCCTCCTATGAGCGAGTAATGTAACTATCTACCTGTCCTAACCTTGCAGGCTAATTTTGATGCGTAAATGAGTCCCGCATTGAGATGTGTGGGCAAATGCTTTGACCGTACTTGTCGTCATTCAACATTTATGACATGAATGGCTATCGCTTTCGCACGAGAAAGTACGAAGAGAAACGGGGCAACCTAAAAACCACGTGCGGCGGAGTTCGTACGCCGGCACGGATGGGAAGGACTATTACGGCATAGTCGATGAGATATTGGAGCTTGACTTTGGCAAAGACCTAGGTTGTAAGCCAGTGGTATTCAAATGCCATTGGTTCGATCCTGAGGTCACAAAAAAGGACACATCAATTGGGCAAGTCGAAATCCGAGAGGATTCCAAATATGGAGGAGACGATGTCTATATTGTGGCTAACCGAGACGCCATGCAAGTTTATTACCTCCCATGGGCAAGCCAAAATGACGTGCGCCTTGTGGGTTGGAGCCTTGTGCACATGGTATCACCACACGGTAAAGCGGCGGTCCCAAATGATGATGATTACAACTTTGACCCAAGGAACGATGAGTTCTATCAACCTGAGTGGCTAGAAGGTAGGTTGGAGATAGACATTGCTTCGCTGATGGGTATGGAAGTAAACAACGACATCGATGAGGACGAGGGTGATGAGGTGCACGAAGCTGAGGACTTACGAATCCTTGATGAATGGCAGTGGCGACGCGATGTAGTTGTTGAGGAGGATGTTGATCATGATGAGGACGAAAGAGAGCTCGACCATATTGATAGTGATGATGACACTACTGATGATGAGGACGAGCGCTCGCCGGCAATATTGCCTTTCATGGAGATAATTTCTAATTCACGTAATACTATATTATTATTAATATTACCTTGCAGTTCTTAATTTTGCTTTGCATTTATGTTTCTTTACAAGTATTTGTCATTAATACTAACTCTTCTAATCTTTGTCATTGCGGGCACTCGACAAAATGCCGCGGAAAGCGGCCACAACGGAACGTCCGGTCGAGGTACCGGACGCAGCGGCCCGAGGAGGAGGAGCACGTGGCGGCCGACCACCGCGAGGACGACCACCTCGAGGACGAGGAGCACGTGGCGGCCGACCACCGCGAGGACGAGGACGAGGACGAGGAGCTTGAGGTGGAGCCGTCCACCAGTCAGGGTCGGAGGCCCCCCAGCGGACGACACCGCACGCCGTCGAGGAGGCCGTTCGAGACGGCCTCCCAGGAGGGGGCGACGACGAGGACGACGGCCGGTGACGGTGGAGGCGGCGGCGGTGGAGACGACGAGGACGATGAGGGTGGCGATGAGGAGTCCGCGGGCGGCTCGAGTTCCACAGCTACTCGTAAGCCCTTCCAGCGTGGCCCCACCAGGCTCCTTACGGACCCTCCAGCCGCTGACGAGCGCCCGGTGATCCAGCCCGCGGGCAAGTAAGTAACCATTGTTGATTTCTATACTTGTTCATATGACATTTTCAAATTCAAAATGCGTACTAACAATTGCTGTTAATGACTCGTGCAGGGGCTGGATAAAGGTGACAAAAAAGGAGTGCCCACACTTGTCCAACAAGCATCCAGAGCTCGCTGATTAAGAAGCACTTCCCCGGCTTGGTCGTCACCCCCAAGGGTGAGACCATCGTGCCGAAGAATTGGGAGGACTTCTACCTTATCAAGGACGATGAGGGAAAAGTCCTTGCTCAGAAGATCAAGGATGAGTTCTGGGTGAGTCTTTGCATCGCATCACATATCTCAATACAATTATTCGTTGGACTTCTTTCAAACAATGAAATGATGTTTGATGCCTGTGTGCAGTTGTACTTCAAGTTGGACGAGGGGGTGGACCCGGTGTGGGCGTCGCAGCAGCAGGACGTGGTGTGTGCTGAATGGCTCGGGGACATGTTCTATGAGGCGCGTACCTAGGCCGTCATCAGCTACTACGCCAACGTCAAGAAGGAGAAGATAAGTAAGATGGAGGCCCGGGAGTTGTCTTGTCAGGAGGAGACCGACCTCACCGAGGAGCAGTACTTGCAGGTAATTAGGCAGGAAACATCCGTTATGATTTCTTACATGACACATTCCATTCATTATCTGTAATATCAAAAACTTGAATGTCATGCAGATGCCTCCGGGCTGGTGCAGCAAGTACGAGAACTGCTGGGAGGCAATTGTCAGAGGGTGGCGTACACCTGAGGCGTATGTGGCGCGCAGAAAACGTCGGGCGAAACGCAAGGCGGAGCTCGACCGGTCAGGGGTCCCACACCACCTAGGGAGCCAGATCCTGCCAGAGTTCATGGACAGATGGGTATGTATCCTTCTGTTGATGCATTTGTTATAGCGCTCAATTGTCACTACTTATAACCATGTTTGTGTTTTCCTCGCAATCGACGTCGCATGGTGGTGAGGAAATCAACGAGTTCACGGGGTTCGCGCTTGCTCACATCGGCAGAGCGAAAGCGCCCACCACCGTGTACAGCTCGTCGCACGGGCCAGAGAAGTACACCAGCCCGACGGTCTACGACAAGCTCACCAAGTACACCGCCGTAGCTCGAGCGAAACATGGCGACACCTACGACCCCGCCACCGCGCACCTGGACACTGACCTCCTGATGAGGATTGGAGGAGGGAAGCAGCACGGCCGATACTACTTGGCCAACAGCGCCATCAACCCGTCCTCTGTTGAGACGCTGACCGAGATCCGCAGGAGAGACCGGGAAAGTGGGGGCGGATCGCAGATCCCCATAGTGCCTCGGCAGCCGAGCAGCGCGCAGATGATCAGCAGTCTTCAGGTAAGTGGAGTTTCATGATGTAGCCTGCCTTCATGATGTAGCTTGCCTTCAAATAACATCAATCGTGCTGGTGTAATATTGCAGGCCACGATCGAGGAGATGAAGGCCAGGGAGGAGGAGCGGGAGGAGGCCATTGAGGCGAGGATTGAGGCGAGGATGGCGGCGTGGGTTCAGGAGTAGGTGGTGGCACTGACGGCACACTACCAGCGTCAGTTGGCCACGGTGTCAGGACACTTCGCGGCCCAGATCCCGGGAATGGAGCCGCCTCCTGCCTCGATCTACGCTCCACCATCGGTAGTTCCACTGCCTGGTGCACTGCCTCTTCCTGGACTTGGTCGGGTGAGTACATTGCCTCTCGCTTTAGCTTGTCACGTCAGTTGGCCTTCGTGCCCATGTTTGGTGGTTGTTGGCCTTCGTGCCCATGTTTGGCCTTTGTGCCATGTTTTTTACAGGTTTTGGAACCTCCCCGTGCAGGGGAGGTGCTGCCGAAATTTTGCAGGGGAGTTGTACTAATTACATCACTTGGTCTTTGTGCAGGCACCGTCGGCGGGTTCGAACCCGACTGCAGGTGCTAGCCCACCAGCGGGAGCTTCTCCACAGGGTCCTTCTCCACCGCACGGCTGGCCACCGTACCAGAGCTTCCCCACGCAGCCGTACTGGGGTCCTCCACCGCCGCAGGGGTACTCGTGGCCGCAGCACCCGCACTCCGGGCATGCCGCCTTCCCTCCGCACCCGGGGCACTCCGTCCCTGCCGTGCTCCCTCCGCAGCACGTCGGCCACTGGCAGTACGGTGCGGCCCCGCAGCCGAGTTGGTCTCCGTGGGACGAAGGTGCTGGGGGCTCTGGGACCCCCGGGGACGGCGCCTCTAGCTAGGTTTAGCCTTGTAGCTTGTGAGACATGTATGGATGACTTTGTGACATGTATGACTCTTTTGCTTGTGACTCGGATATGTTTGGATTGTTTTGGACATGTATCGATGCGTATATGTGCTTAAAACCGTATTTCGTTGCTATATATGTTGGTTATATGCTATATATGTGGGTTATATCATATATATGTGATGCATGTGTTAAAATGTAATGTAAATGCAAAGAAAACAGAAAAAAAAGAAAAAAAAATTTGCCAGGTTTGCCGATGGCTAGGGATTATATGTCAGCAGATCCCCAGGTTTGCCGATGGCCCCGCCATCGGCAAACGACCATAACTTTGCCGATGGCCTTGGCCATCGGCAAGCCTTTTTTGTTTTTTTTGAAATTTTTTTGCCGATGGCCTTGGCCATCGGCAAACTTATTGCCGACGGCCTTGGCCATCGGCAAAAAAATTTCAAAAAAAATAAAAATAAAAATGGCTTTGCCGATGGCTTCGTCCACGTCGCCATCGGCAAAGCCGCCGTCGCCCGACGGCGCGTCGGGCGACGTGGCGGCTTTGCCGATGGCCCACGTGGCCATCGGCAAAGCTTTACCGATGGCGATGTCAGTGGCCATCGGCAAAGTCGGCTTTGCCGATGACTTTTTTGCCGACGGGGCTTTACCGATGGCCATGTCAGAATGCCATCGGCAAAGCCTTTGCCGACGGTAAAACACGCTTTGCCGATGGCGGCCGGCCATCGGCAAAAAGGGCGATTCCGGTAGTGAAAAGGAAAATTTATTAACTTAAATGGATTTTAAAATGACATCAAAATAAAATTAATTAGGAGGAATCCGGAAAGGGTTGGAGAGAGTTGCCGGATCACGATAAGGTGAGTGGCGATTGGGCATTAGTTTACATGTGTATATATATACACACAGGTACACGTACAGCGGGCCTGCATGGTGGCTAGTTACGTGATTCATGGACCTTTAGGCGTCGAGCGAGGGCAAAGCCTAGCAAGTGTTGTTACGTAGTTTATGCTTTGGCTGGTGCGGTGCATGGATGCCTGCCTAAACTAAGCAAGCGGGCTCAGGCTTGGTTGGTCCTGCACGTGCATGCTCAGGATATAATTATTAATTAGCAAATGGATTAGTAAGGGAGCAGTGTGGTTGGTCAAGGGATTAAGGAGATATGCTTTTCTATTAAGCTTCAAGATTTACAGGGGATGGGTTGCGCCTGCGACGTCGTCCGCGGGCTCTCGGCGTAGTCGTGTAGATACTGCAGATGTCGTGCAGGCAGACGGGGCTCCGACCATGGAATGATCATGAGGGTGATGACGTGACGGGACTCTTGTGTTATATATGGCGTTGGCTTACGGACGGGGCGAGGTCGGTCACGAGGAGGTGGAAGGATTGGGATCCATGTCCAAGGGTTACATAATTATGACCATTTGCTAATTAATATATGGTAATCACTTGTCGATTTTAGGAGATAATATATATGTACATATATATATGATCATGTGATAATATTTATTAGTTGTTTTCTCTATAGGGTTTGGGTTTCAACCCCAGAGTCAACTCTTACACTCATAGGGTTATTACTATTGCAAGTCAAAAGGTAATGTCATTTGGTTCATAGCTTAAATACCCTATTGATGGTTTTAATATGTCATCACAAAAATCCAATAAGATCCAAAAAAAATGCAATAATTATGGGATTAAACCACATGTTGCTTTAAGAGAGATATTAAGGCACAGGTAATGATATTATAACGTAGTGCTTAGTAACTAAACGTAGGTGCCTCTTGTGCAACTAGGTAGGGTTTCCTATATGACAAGCAACAAACATGGGTTTATTTAGAAAAAAATTTGTAGTTGGGATTTTTGTGTTAGGTGAATTTTCTGGGTTGTTATAGTCCTACCCCCTTATCAGAATCTCGTCCCCGAGATTTAAGGTGTGAAGTACTCTATGAAACACTATGGCGATGCTTCTCATAAGTCTGACTTCTAGTTCCTTGTAGCTTGATGTGGTTGCTCCACCGAGTTGCAGGAGTGAGAAGTGAAGTCTTGATTTTTTTTGTCTAGATCCTTAGTCGAGTGGATGCAGGTTTAGTTATTGTGTGGGTGCACTAGGTGAATTTGGAGGGTTTCCAAAAAGGGCACTTTTGATGATGGTTGAGGAGTTGTCACTGTAGGATGTTTCAACACAAGGTCTAGTAGGTTATGGGTTCACCACACTTTCGCTGCGCTACTTTGATAGGCGTAGTTGCTATCTCTTCGTTTAGTCGGTGTAGCCTCTTCAGAAGATCTTGCTAAAGGAATTGTAGTCCTTTGCTTTACTTGATAACTTGATCCAAATTTTGTATTGGCTGCCCAAGGTGATTCTAGGAGGGGTTGAGTAGTGGTTCAGGTAAGTAGAACATGGGTTGGGCATTTAGTAGCATGGTTCATAAGGTTGAGGTTATGTGCTGGTGACATGATTTATTAGCAAGTTTATATAATGATTAGACGATTTCAACAATTTAAAAATATTTAAGTCTATCCTACACTCATACAAAGAAGTATGAAGAGCCATAAAATACGATAAGAACCGAACACTCATTACATTGGTTTTATTACAAGGCGACGTCCCTAGTAGCTACATTAGGAGACTCGCGGAAAGCGTACTATACTTAGCTAATTGGTACTGGTAGGCTTGCTATTCAACATCAGGGTGGGTTACTAAGCCATAAAGTATTTCTTGCAATTCTTAGTCTTATTCACTATGGTACTCGAGATAAAGGGACATGTTCTTGAAGGTTGTCATTGCATCAAGGCCCAAGAACATGATCAGCAAGTCAATCTAAGAGGTAAGCCATGCACAAAGTGGTGCAAGGTCGGTAATATAACCGAAAAGAGGATTAGCTTGTCCTGTTCTAACGTCCAATTATAAGGGCTTCGTCCTCGGGTCAAGTATGGAGCTGATACCAACTGAAATGACCTGATTTCCGCGAAGGGAAATCCACAGAGTCGAAGTGTAATATGTCCATTTAAATCACATTACCCAGATTCCAGTTGATAATCATCATCCATACATTGTAAATAAAAGAGTAAAGTAGATAGTATTTATCTTATTACTTTGCCACATGGCAAAAAACACAAAGTAATTATCAACCGGAACAACTCGAAAGGTGCGGAAGCTAAGGTCTCCTCGACTTGAGCGAAGGCACGAATCCCTCAATCGCTATACTCCTCGGAATTAAAAGAACCTGTGCCAAAAATGTTTCAGTACGATTTGTACTGGCCACTCCCACCCTATGTGCTTGCTTTGTGGAATTGGATGCAGTAAAGGTAAATTGAAGAGGTCTATAAATGGGGCTCTGGTTTTCCTATGCAAAAGTAATCAAGTTTTAAATATAGTATTAGTCAAGTTTTAACACAACCCATTCCCATACACCTTCCATTCCATGCCATCCCAAACCATCCCATATCCACCTCCATCACCATCACCACATAGCCCACACTCAGGTCGGCAAGCAGACTCCCACTCTGGTTGCCTCAGCGGCCCGCAGCCCACATCTTATGGCTCGCGGCCGGAAGTATCTCTCAGGGAAGGTAGAACACTCCTCTCACTAGTCTAGTGAAAGCAGAACACAGGAAAGGTCCATAGCCGAGAAATCAGCATATGTATCGATCGATCAACCATACACTCTGCAGAGGTTTCACTATTCCACAAGGTAGCCATCATCGATGCTCGCGAACATCTAGGCAGATACCGGGCGCTTGCCGGCCTAGAACGATGCCACCCTACCTCTCAGCCCTGGAACACCCCGCATGGAGTGGCTGAAACTGTGAAGTCATGATCCCGATCCCGATTAGGGAGCCACGATCATCTCGAGAGGGTGTGAGACCATCCATACCCGTACCTCCCTAACACATCCTCGCCTAGCAGTAGTGGCATCATTCTACCCGGTGGTTCGGCCGTATCCCCCCCATGGGAAGCGAGTGGAAAGCAAGGATTCCTATGATCCGGTTACTAGCACTTTCAGTCCTTAGGTGTGACTAAGCTGGAATATCTTCATCAGGGTTTCCATTTAACGTGCCACCACAACACCTCCACCCTAAGCTCCGCCCCTCGGAGACTCACACAGGGTCCACCTCACCAACACATTCCACATTTACCCGCCACAGGTAGAACTAACAGGGATGTCCAGTACATCCCCCGGCAAGACTCGCTCCAAAAGCTCGTCGTAGATCCCAGCTCAGTCGACTCAACCCTCACCCTTCACACACCCAAGACACACGCCAAGACCACCATATCCTCACCATAGTCCCCAAGTCCAACACATCCATCTGGTCTGACTTCCAAGCCAAACCATTCCCGAGGTTCACCACCATCATTACATCGTCGATATAACGTAGTGGAGTAAATATAACAGTAAATAAATAAGTGTGCGTCTATCCTAACAGCGGGTGAGCAGGGTGAAAGGTTAGTCAAGGTACAGGCCATCAAGTGTATAACATACTACCATGCAATCCTATAGCAGCAGTTATATTCAACAGAAATGTAAAGCACTAGCAGTTCTATTATTTGCCATGCGTAATGGGATCTATGGAAATGGGTGGGATGTGGCACCTTCAGCTGAGTTTCCTGAGTCCTTGTCGTGGTCGAAGTCCTTCTCCTTGCGACTCCGAAATCAAGACGTAACGGTCGGGTAGCGACCCCTATAGATTAGCACAAAGAATGAATAAAAACCAAAAAGATTCAAATGCACTCAAACATGAGCTCAGGACGTAGAGCTCGATTTATAGAAAGGTTAGGCACTTGTTTCATATTTTTCTGAGCTCGTATGAATTAGTTATGAATTTCTAAAGTTTTATATATATGGAAATTATAAAATACTGATTTATTCTGGCGCTGACACGTGGAAGCCTATGATGCGGCCACATGTTAGGCTGTGATTGGCTATGGTTGTTCCAGTCCATGAAAAATAGGCCACGGTGACAGCACGTACGACGTAGGTGCCGGTGTCATCAGGAACGGTGGTACAGTGGGTCTGATGTCTAGCGTGAACCATGTGCACCAGTGGATGGTGTATTTCATTGTATTTCTTGATTTAGGTTGGTATAAAGGAAAACGGCCATACGATGACCTCAGGATGACTTCATCAAGCAACTAATCAAGTCATCAAATGATCAAAGTCTAGCAAGCTAGAAAAGGATCATAGGCAGACACGGTCGGCTGCATGGTGATCTAGGAATGTAGTATTTTAGTTTTATATATGGATTTGTTTTCCTATGGGAAATCGACCATATATGCATACCTGATGTCATTGGGACGTCAACAAAGCTAAGTGTGACATCCTGGAGCTAGGAACACACGGTGAGTTTGGTTGGCGTCATGGAGCGCGTTCATGGTGGCATGGCGGACATGTTTTCGCCGGCATCCTCTGACGTCGCGTTTTCTGAGTGGCTTAGGCTGGTCCCATGTTCGTGTGTGCGTGTATAACCAGAGGCCGGATGAGGCCTTAGTCTATGCGTCCCAGGTGCGGACGCCATGACTGGCAAGAGCAGGGCCGGTGTTGGAAGAGTAAGATGGCGGCGGCTCACCGTGTGCTGAGTAGACGAAGTAGGGGCTCGGTGTCGCGATGAGGCAGCGTGCAACAGGCGTCGTGGTACAGCTCGCGGTGGTAGTCCAACGGCGCCTCGCTCCAATTCTTCTCTAGCGAGCGTCCTTCTTCTCCTTTCCACTTCCTAATCCTCCGTGGGCTGGTGGTAGCGATTGGCGGTGGCTGGTTGGCAAGGGCACGAGCTGGCGGCTTATGGGCGCGGAGAGAAGAGGGAACGAGCGGCAGCATGAACTCGCGGATGGGCCGTCCATGGCTGCCGCGATCCCCTCGGCGACGTGGAGGAAACGAAAGAGGTGCGGCAGGGCTTGGACTGCTGTTGCTTGCATTAGTCAAATTTAGACGATGGCGAGCGGCCTGCTGATTTGCGTGCGAAGTCAAGCAAGCCGTTCATGCCGTGAGGGTACGTGTGCACAGGGGCATGCAGTGGTTCTTTCACAATGGCAGCCGCCTCTCTGTGCATGTGCTGCGGACACGAGTGGCTGGGAGAGGTTGGAGGGCCAGGAGGGATCACGAACCGGTCTTGCTTCGGTCTAGGTCAAAGGAAGCTGCCCCATCCGTACGTGCCTCACGATCATAGGTAATTGGGTACAGCGGCATGCACACTAGGTGTGGTTGGCTTCTTCCGTGGTGTGAGTGAACGTGAGCAATTTGAGGAAGCAAGGTATAGGAGCATGCAATGCTCCGGGTGCCGCATGAGTCATGCGAGTGGAGGAAAAAGAAAAGGAAAATTTATTAACTTAAATGGATTTTAAAATGACATCAAAATAAAATTAATTAGGAGGAATCCGGAAAGGGTTGGAGAGAGTTGCCGGGTCACGACAAGGTGAGTGGCGATTGGGCATTAGTTTACATGTGTGTATACACTACAGGAATCTGGCTGTTCGCCGACAGCCCAGGGGTTTGCCGACAGCCAGGATCTGGGCTGTCGGCGAACCAGTTGTTTGCCGACAGCCGAAGAGCGCTGTCGGCAAACTCAGCTTCGCCGACAGCTCCAGACCGACGGGCTGTCGGCGAACACAGGCTGTCGGCGAAGATGGTTTTTCCCGACAGCCAGGCTGTCGGCAAACCAAGGCTGTCGGCGAAGCCCTGGCTCGACCAAACGGCGTCGTCGCCGTTTGCTTCGCCGACAGCCACGCCGTTAGGGCTGTCGGCAAAGTCCATGGTTTGCCGACAGGCCGTTGTCCGTGTTGGCAAAGTCCACGGTTTGCCGACAACCACCGTTGGCGTCGGCAAACTATGCTCTTTGCCGACAGCTACTCGATGCTGTCGGCAAACATTTTTTTTTTGAATTTTGACTTCAAAATTTTTTTGTTGCCTAGATACATTGTTTACAATCACATGTTTGAATTTGGGCCTTTTTGGAAACATTTAGCTATATTTCGTTAATTTTTTTCCTTCACTTGAATTTTCCCGCATTTTTCAAATTTGAACTGCAGGTACATGAAATAACGAAACTTTGGCCTTCGAAATATGATATTCATGGTGGGGAGTGTGTTTTAAGGCCGTGTACCAATGCTCACCCAAAAGTTTCAAGTCCTTGTCCACGTAACACGACCATCCAGGAGTGGTAAATGTGTTTTTTAATTATAAAAAATCCAAACGAAGTTGAAAAATCACGAAACTTGACGGGGTGTCGTGTTATCGCATGTGAAGGCTATTAAAAAATTTAAAAAGTTTGGAGCAAGTTGTGGCGTCACATGCTCAAAACCTGCACAACTCCACACATCTCACATGTGATCACATGTGGAGTTGTCCGCTATTGAGCATGTGACGCCGTAACTTGCTCCAAATTTTTTCAAATTTTTGTCATAGCCTCCACATGCGATAACACGACACCCCGTCAATTTTCGTGATTTTTCGACTTCGTTTGGATTTTATATAATTAAAAAACACTTTTACCAATCCTGGAGCCTCTTGTTATGTGGACAAGGACTTGAAACTTTTGGGTGAGAGTTGGTACACGGCCTTAAAACACACTCCCCACCATGAATATCATTTTTTGAAGGCCAAAGTTTCATTATTTCATGCACCTGCAGTTCAAACTTGAATAATGCAGAAAAATTGAAGTGAGGAAAAAAAAATTAATGAAATATAGCTAAATAACTCAAAACATCCCCAAGTTTTGAATTTGAGATGTAATTGTGTTACTCGGGATCCAAAAAAAAAAGGATTAAAAAAACAAAAATTTGAAACTTACTTTGCCGATCGCACTTGGATGCGGTCGGCAAAAAAATGTTCGCCGACAAACCTTGTCGTCAGAGGGAAATTTGTCGGCGAAAAGGTTTTTTTTTTAAAAAAGAAAACTTGTTTGCCGACATTGGCCGGTTGGCCCGGGTCAGTCCGGCGAAAAATTTTTCTTAAAAAAAAAAAGAAAAATTGTTTGCCGACAAACCGGGCCAGGCGAGGCGAAAAGATAAAAAAAGGGTTTGCCGACACCCTTAATGGAGGGTTTGCCGACAGCCCTTAATGTGGTCGGCAAAGGCGCCGCCCAATAAGGCCCGTGCGCCGGCCTAAACCCTAACCCCCACCCCCCACTCTCTCCCCATCTCTCCCCCACCCTCTCTCGCGATGGCGCCGCCACTCTCTCCCCATCTCTCCCCCACCCTCTCTCGCGATGGCGCGCCGGGCGAGCGGCCCCCGACGGCAGCCCCCCACAGCTCCACAGCTCCACCAGCCCCCCACCGCAGCTCCGCCGCCGCTCGAGGGCTCCGCCGCCGCTCGAGGGCGCCGCTACGCCGACGCGCCGCCACCTCTCCCTCTCCCTCCCGGCGGCGCAGGCGCGGCGGCTCCCCGACGCCGCGGGGAGCAGCGGCCCCCCGGCGGTGCAGGCGCGGCGGCCCTCGACCCCCCTCCCCCGGATCCGGCGGCCGTAGGCGTGATGCGGCGGTGGGAGGCGGGATGTTGCGGCCGGCGCGAGGCGAGATCCAGTCGTGCCCTTCCTGCTCCCCTCCTTTCAGCGGTGTTCCGAACGGATCCCGGCGGCGTCGGGCGGCGGCGCCCTCCCCAACCTCTCCGGCTAGCGTGGGCCTACGGGACCCACTCGATGTGGTGCGGCGGCGCCAGATCCGGTGCGCCTTGAGGCGGGGCCCGAGCGGCCATGTCGCTCCTCTCCCGGCCCGGCCCTCTTCCTCTATGACCGGCGACGGCGAGCTCCCCATCACCAGCAGCGATGTCTGCACCACCGCGGACCATAGCTCCGCCGCCGCCACCCCGGAAACCATCGCTACCGCCGAGCTCCTCCTCCACCACCGCACGCTTCCACCCCCATCCTCCTCTGCCCCCGTCCTCTACTCCGGTGCCCCTCCTCCTGCCCTGCGAAACCCTAGCTTGGGCTCCGTCCCCAGGCAACGAGGCACCGCCGCCGCCCTCATCGGCTGGTGATGAACATCTTGCCTCTGCCTCATTTTTTTTGTTGCATGATGCGATTAAGATGAATTTGGGAAGTTTTTTGCTGCCTATGATGCGATTGTTAAGATAATCTGAGCATATATGCCACTGCCTATGATGCAATTAAGATGAATTTGAGCAACTAAAATGAGATGAATTTGTTAAAGTTTGTCCCTCCTACAACTATCATGCCATATCTGTTTTGTGAAACTGAATTTCCTACTGCCTACTACTGTTATGCCACATTTTGAAATTGGAGATGAAATTGGAGATGGAATTTGAGAACTGAGCATTACTGTCCATCTTTTTGACTACTAAGTATGCCACTTTTCTATATGACAGTAAGGTTCATATGCTCTATGCTATCATTTTGCTGTAATAACTTGTCGAGCATTACTGTAATACTTAAACTGAACTGAGCATTATTGTCATACTTTTCCATCTTCTAACCTTGTCGAGGCTAAACTGTCTGAATGTTGTCCATATGCTGTCAGTTTGCTCTACTTAACCTTACTGTCAGTTTGCTCTAAGCATGTGTAGATATATTATTAGACACCATCCTAAAAAATGAAACTGCTGCATGAGCTGTTGGTCTGGATTATTTACATGGGTCTTACAAGTTGTCTGCGTTGCTAACCTTGCTTGGTGTGCCCCCTAGGGGCAAGCAGATAATTCTTGCCCTATAATGTTTTATCCTGATGTTGGGCTGAATTTTTTGAGCATATATGCCACTCCATGATGTTGGGCTGAATTTTCTTTCATTTTCACTGCTAATATCACCTGTCCACCGTCATTTTGAATTGTCATCTCGAAATGAGCCTAATGCATTTTGAACTTGTTCACCCCCGTTCTCCCTATCATTTTTAACCGAGCATTATGAATTGAGGCAAAGGCTCTATTTTGAACTGTCCTAGTTTGTTAACTGATATGTTGTCTAGTTAATGGATATGTCAAGTTAACTGAATGAATCTGTTAACTGAATCCATATGATGCTAATGTTGCTTAACTGAATGATGAAGCTGTTGTCCATATGCTAAACTACCGAACCTGTCTACTTGGACTTAACTCTCTACTGTCCACTTTACTTATATGATGTCCACTACTGTCTACTACTAATGCCTACTACTAATGCCATTTTTCACCAAGTCTGACCTGAAGTACTCTGTCTACTACTAATGCCATTTTTCACCAAGTCTGAACTGAAGTACTCTGTCTACTACTACTGTCTACTACTACCCTGCCTACTACTGCCTACTATTGTCTACTACTGTATTTTGAATTGAGCCTATGCCATTTTGCTCTTGTCAAAACTATTGTCTACTACTGTATTTTGACATCTCATGTATTTTCTTATCTTGATGCAAACATCTTTGTATGTAACGGATTTATGATAGACTGATCTATCTATTGATGATTTTGTGTATCTAATGGACATCCAGGATTATATTATATATATATATATTGTGCTGTGGTCAGATTTGTTATTTATGTATTTATATTTTTTTTTGCCGAAAATCCACTTTGCCGAAAGCCTTGTTGCCATGGCTGTCGGCAAAGAGGTGAATTTGCCGACAGCCAGGTCCACAAGACTGTCGGCAAACACTGACTTTGCCGACAGCCCTGGCTGTCGGCAAACCTGGCTTTGCCGACAGCCCTGGCTGTCAGCAAACTGTCGACTTTGCCGACAGCCCTGGCTGTCGGCGAAGCGAACGGCAGCCGAGTTGACGGCGCTGTTCCTTCGCCAACAGACCACGTGGCTGTCGGCGAAAGTACGCCGACTGCGCCCTGATTCCTGTCGGCAAAGTCCTGTTTGCCGACAGGATTTTTGCCGACAGCGGTTTGCCGACAGGAATAGGGAAATCCTGTCGGCAAACTGTTCGCCGACAGGAATCAGGGCTTCGCCGACAGCTGAAAAGCTGTCGGCAAACCCGTGAATTCCTGTAGTGATATATATATATACACAGGTACACGTATAGCGGGCCTGCATGGTGGCTAGTTACGTGATTCATGGACCTTTAGGCGTCGAGCGAGGGCAAGGCCTAGCAAGTGTTGTTACGTAGTTTATGCTTTGGCTGGTGCGGTGCATGGATGCCTGCCTAAACTAAGTAAGCGGGCTCAGGCTTGGTTGGTCCTGCACGTGCATGCTCAGGATATAATTATTAATTAGCAAATGGATTAGTAAGGGAGCAGTGTGGTTGGTCAAGGGATTAAGGAGATATGCTTTTCTATTAAGCTTCAAGATTTACAGGGGATGGGTTGCGCCTGCGACGTCGTCCGCGGGCTCTCGGCGTAGTCGTGTAGATACTGCAGATGTCGTGCAGGCAGACGGGGCTCCGACCATGGAATGATCATGAGGGTGATGACGTGACGGGACTCTTGTGTTATATATGGCGTTGGCTTACGGACGGGGCGAGGTCGGTCACGAGGAGGTGGAAGGATTGGGATCCATGTCCAAGGGTTACATAATATATATATGATCATGTGATAATATTTATTAGTTGTTTTCTCTATAGGGTTTGGGTTTCAACCCCAGAGTCAACTCTTACACTCATAGGGTTATTACTATTGCAAGTTAAAAGGTAATGTCATTTGGTTCATAGCTTAAATACCCTATTGATGGTTTTAATATGTCATCACAAAAATCCAATTAGATCCAAATAAAAAATGCAATAATTATGGGATTAAACCACATGTTGCTTTAAGAGAGATATTAAGGCACAGGTAATGATATTATAACGTAGTGCTTAGTAACTAAACGTAGGTGCCTCTTGTGCAACTAGGTAGGGTTTCCTATATGACAAGCAACAAACATGGGTTTATTTAGAAAATAATTTTGTAGTTGGGATTTTTGTGTTAGGTGAATTTTCTGGGTTGTTACAGACATAGTCCACGTCAGGCTCCGCTTCGGTGCGAGGCACTGTGCATTCGCGGGAGGAGCAGCAGCATCACAGGAGGGTGCAGCGGCGGTGCATCGCGGGTTGCAGGAGGGCAGCGGTGTCGCGGCGTGCGGAGCTATTGCGATCCGTAAGCCCGTGCGGGCTGTGCGACGGAACAGGGCCTCTAAAATCATAGGGCCTCAAGATTACTAATTACTCTAAGTATGTGTAGTTAACTATGGGTTTTGTTTTTTAAGAAGGCAACGTATCATATGCAACCCAGCTTCGTGTGCAACCTATGCAACCATCAATTAAGGCTACAAGATTTAGATCCAACGTCTGAGGTTTTTTTCACTTAAACCCCTCCACCTATGGGGTTTAAATCTTACCCGTGTGTATTCAGGTGGGAGGGTTTAAGTGAAAAAAACTCAAATGTTGGATCTAGATCCTATGACCTTAATTGGTGGTTGCATAGGTTGCACATGAAGCTGGGTTGCACATGATACGTTCCCTTTTAAGCGTGGTCCATCACAGAAAAGTCACATAAATCAAATGACTAGGATTTTTTTTAGAAAAGGGAATATATTGATATCCCAGCCTCTGCATCGACTTATGCATATAGCTATTCATTATTACGCCACAACACTTTAAAACACACGCAGAATCAAATACGCGGCACACACTCTAGAGTTTTCGGACCTAGTTGTCTCATCAAAAGATAGAAGTGTCACACACGTTTTCCAGCTGCCAGTTAGAACACCTCCTTGCCCCAAAAACAACCGTCCGCCGGCATCACGCAGGTCATCTCGGTAACTCAAAACTGCTAGCCACTAACTCCCATGCTGGCCTCTTGCCAATTTCATGGGCGCCTCCCACGCCGGCCTCTATGCCAAAATCGTAGTCCATTGCCAATAGGTGTGAGGCCCTCGAATTGCCATGCCAATGTCCTCCTCTTGACCGCCTTCTACCGTCATTGACACCACAACCTTGATTACTCAACTAGGCCTCCACCTTCATCGCCACGGCGCTGGCCACCGCAGAAGACACCGAACACAATCTTCCAAAACGACGCCTCCAAGGAGGGTCACGACGCCACTGGCGCCGGCGTCGCCTGACCAAGTAGTTCCAGGTTTTCACCTAGGGAAGACAAGCCACACACAGGGAAGAGGTCCGAACGATTGACACTTCCAAGGTAGAAAACAATGTCTGGAAATGTCGCCATCATCGGCCAAAGAGGGCAATCCTTGGAAGAAAATGGCGTCTGAAAACGTCGCCATCATCGGCCCAAGAGGGCAAAGCTTTCGCCGTGGTACCTTAATCCTGTGCACAGTGTTGGCCACGAATTTTCTGATGCACCAGTCACCGCCCTGTTTGAACAAGCCACCTGATGTCGTCGATACCGACAGCCACCGTCGCCGAAACTCACCGGCCAGCAGCCCCGACCACCGTCATGCCGATGACTTCTCACGCCGAAACAGGAGCAGTCTCATCTGCGACAGCCACCAACTCCTCCAATGTTCATGCCAGCACCGCATCTCAGCACATATCCGGCACCGGCCTCACTGCCCGCACCGTTGCCACTGTCAGCAGCACCACGCCGAGACGGTGACAAGCCAAGCCACTTCAATCTGTCAGCATCGCGCGGCGCGCGGCCTCCAATCCACCGCCGCACGACACCTGCAAGACTGGCCATCATCGCTGCTGCACCAAGATCCACCCACGAGGTAGACAGATCCCGCAGTGACAGCCGCTAATGCAGCGCCGGAGCAGGTACCGTGGCGACCGAGGACCCGCCGCCACGGCCTCCACCTTCGCTGTGCAGGATCACGACAGATCCCGCTAAAGGCTCGCCGGATCAAGACAAGTGTCGTTGTGGAGTCGCCGCCCAACTGGATGCCCTCCTTGCCGACGATAAAGATGACGAAAGGATCCAACCTATATATGCACGTATGGGGAAAGCAACGCGCAAGATAAGCCAAGAGGCCTCGCCGCCGCCGTCCTCGCACCGGCACGGACCTCCGTCCGTGTGCTCGGGCGGCGGCGAGATAAGGAGGAGCGAGGCGAGGGGCTGTTTGCGGCGGCAGCGTGGGTTCCGCCTGTGTCGCCCTAGGGCGACACCCTATGTGAGTTCCTAATGCTCCAAATAATGCAGCATGGAAACACAAAAATGTTATCATCACCTTTTTAAGGGTGGAATCAATACACCAATAGTTTAAATGGTGCAATGAAAATGTGTAAGGATATGGCGTAATCTCATTAGTTAGAGTAAATATTATTAGACAAGAATAATCCTATTACTTGAAAGTACCAAACTTAACCCATTGTTGACACTTCTAACACCACTCTCGCTAAGTTGTCATCCCTAGCATGGCGCCATAAGTGTTGGTATAGAAACTGCTCCTCTAGTAAACAAAATATAGGATCCGCAAGCGAACAGATAATACACCATCGTAGCACTTCACCGGGAAGTATTCCAGGTATCATAATTTATATTTAGCTCAAGGGAAAGAACTAAGGACTTAAACAATGAGATAAACTTGCTAAACATGACTACTTATGAGTGATTGATTGCACAGTCATATACTTTGGCAGAGGGGTAAACCATGATAAATAAGGGAATATAAAGTATAAAGCTCAGGGATTAAATCACACAGAGATTAGATATAGACTACTCAACAAAAGGTAGGTTGACATCTGATTAGTGCAAGAAACAGAAATCCTTTGTAGGTTCTAATCTACTAAGTCATTCATCTACTCTAACGCTACACTATCACATATAGCACAAAAGACTCTTCATCTATGTATAAGGATCATTGCTATAACAAGCCAAGACATAGCAGGACTTACTATGCAACTTTAGTTCTGCTAGACCTACCAACGGGGGATGGAATACAAAGGACTCAACGGAACTGTCACTTCCGCGATCTACCACACGACCCGGCCAATAGGTTGCATTTGCAGGTAAACGGCATCTAAGCACCATGCTTACATGAAATCTACCACCTAACCCTCCCACGAAGAGAGCTAAGCGCTTTACAAACATATACATAAACTTATTATCAATCATAACCATATCAAATGTAGAACTAGAATAAACTAGGAACATAATAAATAGAAACATAATGATATTAGAATAAAGTCACAAGAATAGATACAAGATAATACCAAATTCTTGATGATGAAGATCCAGAATTCTGAGCAAACTGTTGGACAGCGCCCGATTCTTCCTCTATCTAGTCTAAACCTATGTAGAACTTGAAGAACTAGAGTAGCTATTCTAATTCTCTGGTGGAGAGATCTCTCTAAACCCTGGCTTTGCTGATGGCTACCTGTAACACCCTAAATTTTGGCACATTTGAAAATAGAGTTAAATTGATTTATTTATGAATTTATGTGCTCATGAAAACCTAGAAAAATAATATTTTTCATAACATTAAAATTTGTCGTAGGAATTAGAAACATGCTTGAGCATACATGCCTTTGCATTTGATTTATTTGGATGAGTGATTTTGATAAAAAAATAAAATGATTTTAAATGATTTTGAAAAGGTTTTGAAATAAAAGAAAAAAATAGAAAATCCCCTCCACTGTCATTTTGGCCGAAGGCCCAGCCTTCCTCTCCATCACCTATATGTTCTATCATTTTGCAATCATTTCTTTATCTTTTCTTTTGATGGCATAATAATCCTTGAAGCGATCAGCTATATAATATATCTTTCATCTTAACAACCCACCGTTGCTTATATACGTACCTTAATATTTTTCTTTCTCTCTCAACCGTACGTTGGTTTTCCTTTGTTTTCTGTCCTTATCAACCAACGCTCTATCGCGCACAGCAAGGATTCATCCATACTCGTCTACAAATATACAAGTCCATCTGTTCCATCTTATCTTCCTTGAAAACTCTAATCGCATTGATCAAAACTGTACACATGCAAACTGCAGCCGTGCCCTAGTTGCAAGCCAGCACCGCCGCCCGAGTTGCTGCACCGCCGTTTTGCATCACGCCGAGATCAGCTAGCCGCCGAGCGTCTCCGCGTGGTATAGGGTACATGATCTTGCTGCGTTTTCCTTCCTCTCTTGTTCTCCGGTTTGCTCACGTCGTTGATGCCGCCGGCCGTTTGAAGGAGGCCCGTTGATCCCGGTTGCCCAGCACCATGTTTGTCTCGTTTGTATCCAAGGGAAGTGGATGTCAGCCCCGTTAAGCTAAGCCAGGTGCCGTTCCTGAACTTTCCCTGTCCGCTAAACCCTCTCAGGTGAGGTCTCCATCTTCTACTCGACATCCCAATGCTCTTACCGTGGCAAGCCAAGACACGTTCCTTTCATTGAACTCCAGCGAAGCTAGCTCCAACACCGATCATGGCCTGCACGATGCGCCTTGCCTTTGCTAGCTTGCTGACGGCAATCATTGCTTGATGACGTCACCACATGTTTTCTTGCCGTTTTACTTTACAAGAATAAATCTAGAAATACCATGACAATACATATGTACCTACAATCAATCTTGTGCACCTCCTAGTCAGTCATGCATGTCTGCGTACGTGCTTCACCAGCTCTGAGTATCACGACATCTATCTCCATCCTTGGTATTAGTTCTATAATTATCTTCCTTCCCGTCATGCTTTCATGCACTTTTACACTATTTAGTACTCAGTCTACCAATCCCGATTTAGCCTTACAACCTGCATACACAAGCAAGCACGCCAACATCTCAGCTGTCATATGTGTCGTTTTCCATGCAAGCATGTATATCTTTATATTTTGGTTAAGCTCTTGATGCCATGCTTCCTTCGAGGTTGTGCAATAATCAGCGGTTCCTTCTATTCCTAAAATTCAATCATGTCATACATGTTTTATATAATCATTAAAAGTTCTAAAGCCTATTAGTTTTCTTTTCATAAGTAAATCCTTCGGCAGACGTTTTTCTTTCACCGTAGCTAAATTTAGTGTGCTTTTGGCGTCTGTGTGACCGTAGCAAACCGTAGATTAGTTCTCAAATTTTTTTAAATGATTGGTGTAATGTTCTAATCTTGTTCATTTGTTTGCTTCGTGTATGATTGCTCGGATGCTTGTGTGGTGTTCTATGATCTTGTCCAGTCGATGAGCTTTGCGTTGGTGATTTATAACAAGTTGGTGATCTAGAAGAAGTTAGAGATCAAGAAGCAATTCATTGAAGATTGGATTTGAAGAAGGATCTAATTTTAAAGGCAAGTATAGTTCGGGTTTTATTTCTGTGCTCATGATCTTGTGGCTTGATTAATGTTTAGGCAACGAACGATAAAAATGACTTTTTAGCAACTTGATGATTTATCTGTAAGAGAACCTCCGGGATTTATAGTACTACTGTAAGCGCTATATGGCTCTGGCTTTAGCTCAGTATGAGGACCTTTTCTAGCTTGTTAGTGGTTACCCGAAAGGGCACAAGAGGGGCTCTGCCTTGTATGATCCCGGGTAGGGTTCATGCTTTTATTGAGGAAACCTTAGCGGCCCTAACTTGTTAGACGAACCTTTGAAAGGCTTCATAGTGAACCCTGCCAGCCTTCCTTGGTAGTGGGCTAAGAGGCTGATCACCTCGGGCGAAAGGGTAAATCACGACTCACAGGTAAAGGGTACACCTTTGCGCAAAGTTTATTAAACTGGTATACTAGCCTTGCTCAAGGACACGAGCGGCCTTGAATCCTTACATTAAGATGATGACTTTTGATTGTTAACATGCTCATTGCTTACCGTTTTATGCTCTACATTATTTATGTTATATTGGTCATGGGTTAATGGGATCCAAACTACTTGCTATACTTGCGGAGTTCGACATGGACTCACTCTTGCTATTCCCCCACACCTCAGGAGAAGTTTAGGCTTGTGATCAACCAGTCAGTTGGATCCAGTGGAGTGGACTCTTTACCTGAAGATCGGAGTTGTCTTTCCGCTGATTGCTACCTAAGGGTATATCTCTTTATTACTTTGTACGTTTTATTAAGCATTGTTTACTGATACTACCCTTTACTTGTAGCTATATGTGGGAATTGACTCCTAGGACTCACATATGGTGTATATCTGGTTTTGTTCTTAAAACCAGGTATTACACTACCTCTGAATAATGAATTCTTGAATGCATTAGGGTTTCACCCAGGGGGAGGGGCCCTGAATATATAGCCCTCTCGGAGGCACCATAGTCGTCGGATCAAACTGACCTAAATGGATGATTTTTATTGCTACTCAAAGTCGGTGGAGGCAGGATCCGCGAGACTCCACCTCATTGGCTGAGGTGGGGAGGCGGCCGCCCCAAACCTGGAGTCGGCCACCCCTGGCCTATGCTAGGTGGAGCTGTTGACGGTAGTTAATGATCAATTTTATATGACAATCAGAGAGAGAAAGAGGGGTATAATCTGTTCACCACCATAGACTTAGGGTTTAAACCGACGATTCCACAAGTTTTGGTGAATATGTGTTTTCGCAGGATTATCGAAAAAACATCCAAGGAGGCCCACATGTCATGATTACATAGAGAGAAAGACCGAACGGGTAAAATTGTATATTCTAGAAGACTCCGAAGGCAAACCCCGGAAGCGGGACCCACCCGGGCAGGGTGGTGGGTCGGCCGACTCCCTTCTTGGGTCGGCCGACTGGCCACCTCCACCAATCAGGTGGAGGCTCACGGATCCTGCCTCCACCGACCTTGAGGAGCAATAATTATCGTCCGTTTAGGTCAGTTTGATCCGATGGCCGTGGTGCATCCTAGGGGCTATATATTCGAGCCCCCGACCCCGGTCAAGAGCTAATTCATTCAAGAATTCATTATTCGTAGGTAGCCATCAGCAAAGCTAGGGTTTAGAGAGAGATCTCCACCGAGAATTAGAATAGATACTCTAGATCTTCAAGTTCTACATAGGTTTAGACTAGATAGAGGAAGAATCGGGCGCCCGTGCTCGGAATTCCGGATCTTCATCATCGAATTGGTATTATCTTGTATCTATTCTTGTGATTTTATTCTAAATATTATTATGTTTCTATTTATTATGTTCCTAGTTTATTCTAGTTCTACATTTGATATGGTTATGATTGGTAATAAGTTTATGTATATGTTTGCAAAGCGCTTAGCTCTCTTCCCGGGGGGTTAGGTGGTAGATTTCATGTAAGCATGGTGCTTAGATGCCGTTTACCCGCAAATGCACCCTATTGGCCGGGTTGTGTGGTAGATCACGGAAGTGACAAGCCCGCTGAGTCCTCTCGTATTCCATCCCCGTTGGTAGGTCTAGCGTAACCAAAGTTGCGTAGTAAGTCCCGCTATGTCTTGGCTTGTTATAGCAATGATCCTTATACATAGATGAAAAGTCTTTTGTGCCGTATATGATAGTGTAGAGTTGGAGTAGATGAATGACTTAGTAGATTAGAACCTACATAGGATTTCTATTTCTTGTGCTAATCGATGTCAACCTACCTTTGTGAGTAGTCTATATCTAATCTCTCGTGGTTATACCCCGAGCTTATTACTTTATATTCCCTATTTATCATGGTTTACCCTCTGCCAAAGTATGTGACTGTGTAATCAATCACTCATAAGTAGTCGTGTTTAGCAAGTTTATCTCATTGTTTAAGTCCGTAGTTCTTTCCTTTGAGCTAAATATAAATAACGATACCTGGAATACTTAGAAAATGAGTGATTGTCACTAGTCACCTCTACTTTGGCAAGTGTTCACCCCCGTTGTTTTTCTTTGTCTATATTTTATACAGGGTATTAGCAGGATTGAATCTCGATTCATTCAAACTCTCGATCATCGTAGTCGGGCTCAATCAAGAAGGAAGCTCGTCACCAATCAAGATGGCCGAGAAGACCTTATTGGAGTTCTCTCGCTCCAACAATAGAGAACATCCGTACGGTCCAAAGAATACACAATAATATGGAGTTTGAGCTCAAGCCAAGTCTCATCAACATGGTGCAAGCTATCCAATTCGGTGGAAAGGTACATGAAGATGCAAGTACACATCTACAGACTTCATGGAGATTGGGAACACCATCGCCATAGATGGAGTTAAAGAGGACTCATACTTCTTCGCCTCTTTCCATTCTCACTAGTGGGAAGAGCGAAGCAAAGGTTCTATGCAAATAAAGAAGATATCAATACCTGGGCAAAGTGTTCCAAGGCCTTTCTAGCAAAATTCTTCCCGATAGGCAAAACAAATGCCTTAAGAGGAAAGATTACCAATTTCCAACAGCAGAAGACAGAGACCATGTCAGAAGCATGGGAGCGTTTGCAAGGATATATCCAAGATTGTCCCCATCATGGAATGGAGGAATGGTTACTCATGCAAGGTTTCTATCATGGATTAACTCCGAAGACGCGTGAGCACCTAGATGCAACTGCTGAAGGATCATTCTTATCACTCACTCTTGGGAGAGCTAAAAGACTCATGGAGAAGATAGCAGATAATCAAAGCTGGTCCCAAGACAACATTCAAGATTGTCACCAGAGTGAAGAAGCAATAGAAGAAGTAAATGCATTATCAACCAAGATGGATACCTTACTCCATTGGCTTGACCAGAGGGCCAAGTACAAGGAAGATCAAAGAGCAATTGAAGCAACATATAAGCAGAAATCAAGTCCCATCGTGAGAAAGGTTCCACATTGGGTGCAACCATCCATTAATCAAGGAACTCAAATAAAATTATGCAAAGCAACCTACTTTAAGAGAGTTGGTTCTACAACAGTCCAAGATCAACTCATCTATGGAGGATAGGTTTGCTGCTAATAATAAAATCTTGGAAAATTTAAGCATTAAAATGGATAGTTTCTCTTCTGCCATTAATGATCAACTAGAGTTTAATAAAAAGATAGAAGAAAAGATAGCCAAGTTGGCCGTTGCATTGCTCGTTGCCACTAACCCCGAAAGGTGTGAGATCTATTACTACAAGAAGAAGGAGTTCCACCAGAGATCCTCCCTATCCAAAAGGAGCAAAAGGCCAACCGTGCTACCACCAAAGGCGTAAGAAGAAGAGAACTTTCAACCTCAATTAGTAGAACTACCACAAAAGACAAGATCAGAAGCAAGACAACAATTTCGAGATACAAACTACCTACCATTCCCTAGGAGGAAGAGAGGACCACAACAGCATTGACGATGAGCAGCTTTGGTAAGTTCGTGGAGGTAATTCAAAAGTTATATGTCAATATACCTCTCGCTGGATGCCATACAGTCCCCACTTATGCTAAGTACATAAGAGATATTCTTAACAAGAAGAGACCACTGCCATCCAATGAAGTGATCAAGCTAACCGAAGAATGTAGTGCGGCCATCCTCAACCAACTACCGTAAAAGAAGAAAGATCCAGGATGTCCCACTATCGATCGCACAATTGGAGATCAACATTTCAATAATGCACTCGTGATCTTGGAGCAAGTGTCGGTGATGCCCGCAGCAGTCTACTACAAGCTCAACCACACCGCACTTGAGCCAACATCAATGTGTCTACAACTAGCCGACCAATCGGTTCGTTATCCGTTGGGCATCGCTGAAAACATCCTACCAAGATAAGAGAGTTCTTCGTGCCGGTAGACTTTGTAGTACGGATATGCATCCGACTCAAAGGTGTCACTTATACTTGGAAGACCTTTCTTGAGCACCGCCAATGCACACATTGATGTCGAGAAGGGAGAAATCAAGTTCACTATAAATGGGCAAGAAGAAAAATTCGCATTCAAGTCGAAACAAGAGCTCAACAAATCCGCGAAGATGGTAGAAGAAGATCGGGACAAGACAACCACCAGAGGCGAGGATGCATCTCTCGGGATCATCAGCGAATAAATATTTTGGAAGGTCCAATTCGGAGGACTTTAAAAATCCGAATCCTCGCCGGAAGGTAACTCGGTATTTATCCGCGTTTAAAATTGCATCTTTTATAGTTTTCTTAGGCATATTTATTTCCAGCATTGCATTATAAAATTCTACGCCCCATATAAATAATTTTATGGTGTGTAATAACCCGTCAAAAATATTTTATCGTGGTGGCACAAAAATCTATCATTTCATGCATTTAAATTAGTTTACCTTCATTTAAATTCCTGCATTGTTTATAATTTTTATCATGGCATTTAGTGCTTGGTGGGTCCCTCACCATGGGTCCCACATGTCATAGACTACACCTCACATACATCAAATCACATAATTTCATCCACTTCCACTCACCTCCACTATCCTCTCTTTCCACCGCCAAAACCACTCAACCGACCAAAATTTTTGGATGGAGGAAAGATCACGCAATAGCATGTGAAGTGGCAGCCACATTGGCCAACTGGTGGGGCGGCCGACCCCACCATTGGGTCGGCCGACTCCCCCTTCCTCCTCTATAAATAGGCCTCCTCCCATGGTTTCCTTACACCACCCACACTCCAGAATTTTAGCCAAACCCTCTCGCTCCTCGACTTCGTGTTTCCTGGAGAGAGTTAGAGAGAAGAGGAGAAGAGTAGGAAGAGAGAAGAAGTGAGAGAGTGAGCAAGAGTTTAGTAGCAAGTGAAGGGAAGGGATAGTGCTGAGTAGATGATCACAAAAATTAGTGGAGATGCTGTCCAAATAGGATAAAGAAAATCTAAAATCTAGGGGAGGTTCCCGCAAAAATCAAGACCCGAAGTTTAGAGCTTTTTGTCATGAAGAACGACTAACCTCGGACCGACTGACGGCTAACCACTAACCTTGTGCTAATCCTTCTCTCCACTAGTGTTTGTTTTTTGTTTCTCTTGAGCAACTTGCGTAATGAAGAGTGCCATGAAGGGACTCGTTGGAGCCGTCCGAAACATCGACAAGAAGTGCATCTCGCCAAAGCTCGGTGGGTCGGTTCCGACATGAGTATCGACCCACCACCGTAAGCACCGTAAGCACCCGTAGCAGACTCGCACCACCACCAAAGATCTCGCAGGGTCCTCATGAGAACAACACCTCGCCCGAGAACTACCCAGGAGAAGGATGTATACAAGAAGCTCAAGAACAAGCGTTTCATCCACACGCCGCCATCGATCCGACACTTCGCTAGCGACAGTATGGCTCAAGAATTCGACACAATTTTTCCACTAGTTGGTTGGACTTCCTTTGCAAACCTCACCGAGAAAGGGATTAGGCTTTTGACCATAGAATTCCTTAGCACCCTTCGATACACGGACAATGGAGTTTATTTTAGAATGTTTGCTCGAATATTCTGTCTCTTGGAGAAACCTTAGTGACCTCCTAGGTTTCCCTCAAGATGCCCTCATAGATTTAAATGCAAAGACTAGGTGATTTTGATGCACATAGGTTTTGGAGCAAAGATTTCTAGAGCACCGTACCACTTAGCGCACCGCACCGCAGCCATAGAGCATCCTACGCTTAGATTTTTGCACCGTTGGATAGGAGCCACCTTTTTCCCACGATTTGATGAAAGCAAGATCGAGTAGCCGACTTGCGGCTTGCTATACGCAGCCGTCAAGAAACAAAGTGTCTCCCGTCCATCTCCTAGTGAATCATTGGATGAGTGTCCCCGGTTACAAAGTAGGAAGTGTGGCCATTTGCTCGCTTATCACTCGCATTGCCACAAGCTTGAAGTTATTAGAGGGAGCTACTATTGAGTACATTGAACATCATAGAGAATTTTATGACCTCTATACTTTTGGCCAAGGTCACTTACTCAAAAAAGTGAATGATGTTTATTATGCAAAATATGGTGATGCTGCGATCCGGTTACCTAACCCGGAACCGGCTTTGTATCATGTGCAAAACTATCATATTGAGTTGCAAAAGTAACTGTGAATGAGAGAGCACCTCGAAGAGTTCGCTCGAGAGGGTGACAGAAATCGTGAACCGCTTGGCGTGGTGCCGAAACCGCCCGAGAAGAACCAAGACATGCCGCTTTCAACGAGTGGAATGTACCTCAAAGACCACTCATTAAACTCATGGGTGTACCCACCACAAAGCCAACCACATCAACCATTCTATGGTTATTACCCATCATACAACACCCAGGAACATCGTGAGCCGGACCATCCGAGCCAGACCCTCACAAACCCGCCAAGATACTCTTATGACCCCTTTGGTACCACCGATGAAGAAGAAGAACCCCACCATGACTTTGAGCCACGTCGCCACTCCGATGCCACCAGCTTCATTTTCACCCAAAGAACACTATGATGAACAAGTAGCTTTCCAAAGACAACACCACCGCCACTCGAATCGTCATGATCGAGGTGGAATGACCAGCCCCAAGGGAACTGCAACACCACCTGCACACCGGGCACCATTCAAGAGAACCAGGAAGAAGCCGCTTCTATGTTGCATGGCTTGGTGGACCTGTTGCACATCCATTATCCACCACCACCGCCGCAAGGCTAGCTTGGGGGAGGACCCCCATTATCAAGATAAGTATTTCTTTCCGTTTGTTTCAGTTTGTTTGTTTTCAGTTTGTTTGTTTTTCTTTGGTTTGTTTTATGCATTGAAAAAAAAAACTAGAAAACCCAATAAAAATTTTGCTTGCTAAGTTTGTCTAGTTTACTTTCTCTAAGTGTGCTTGTTTACATTTCAAAGTTTGCCTTAAGATGAAAACCAAATAAAAAGAGTGTGTAAGTTTGCTTTCAATTTAAGTTTGCTATAAATAAAAAAATGTGTAGACTTGAGGATTGCGTGATGGAAATGATGAATAGTTGCTCTGCTCTAATTCTTTGCAAGTACCTAGCTTTAAATTTGAGTTCTCCCAAGATTTGGATACACTGTTTGACAACTGAATTTACTCTACACCTGAAATCTGTGGGAGCATATGCTTAAACTAAGTCTAGGTAGTTGACGGGCATGATATGATAATAGTCCGAGCTTGCCTTCATTGTGTTCCAAAGTGCCACTAAATTCGAGATTTGTTTGTGAAAATTATAAATGTTTCATGATGAGTTCCTTATATGACAGAGAGTTAAAATTCCTACCACAAACCCAAACTTGATCATTAGAATAGGAAGCCTCCTCATTTGTTAGGGCTCGTGTCTTGTCGGCCGTGTTGTATCCTTATGAACTCATCATACAAACTAAATCTTGGTTTCACACACTCACATGCACCCCTGCTACTTCTACCCTGGAAGTACGCACCCCAAAAAAGCCTATTATTATCCATTGAAATTGTTCTACTCTTACACTGAGAGTGAACACCCAAAAATATTCCCCTGTTCATTTTTGCTAGCCATTTATCCAAGATCAATGCTCTAAGTATCATTTGTTATCCCCGATGTGAAGTTGTCAAGATTGAGAAGTGTTCCATTCAAGAAGTATTTCATTCCTTTTTGGGCTGCAAGAATTGTAAAAAAAAAAAAAGAAGAAGAAAGAAAAATTTATGAGCCCAGTCTTTGTCAAGTTTCCAAATTCAAGTTCCAAGAAGTTCAAGTGTTGAAGAAGTTCCAAGTTTCATCCAAATAAAGGAGCATTGATAATTCCTTTGTGCACCCCTTCTCCTCCCACAAATATTTCTCTTCATTACATCATCCACATATAAAACCACACATGCACACACCGATTGGTTGTATGTTGAGTTCCTTCGGATCCATGGTTCGATCATGCCAATGCATTAGTTCTCCACACCTATGAGCTCCACATAAACCTTTATTAGAGTAGGGTGAGAGAGAGAGAGTGAAGGCTCATCTATAAATGCCTTGAACCACAAATACTACATATTCTAAGAGTAAGAGGAAAGGCATATCTCCTTTCAATGCCTTAGAGAGGATCCAAAAATACCACATATTGAGAGACTTGAAAGGGTTGTATTAAGGAACTCTGAGTTTTTATTGAAAATCTTGTAAAAACACCAGAACAGAGGTGGAACAACAGAGCATGAGACAATAGTGCTTGACTTAATTGTTCTGTCTTTCAACTACTCAAGACCCAAGTGCAGGTAAAAGCCCCATGGTTGAAAGAAACATGAGTAAGTTTGGGAGTTATGATAGTTCACTCTAGTCTGGGGATGAATTCTTGTTTAGAGCATGTGTGTTTGTTAAGCATGAAAGCATTGCAGCAACTCCTGATCCATCTTCTATAGCTATTTGCTCAGGGACGAGCAAAGGACAAGCTTGGGGGAGTTTGTTGACGGTTGTTAATGATCAATTTTATATGACAATCAGAGAGAGAAAGAGGGGTATAATCTGTTCACCACCATAGACTTAGGGTTTAAACCGACGATTCCACAAGTTTTGGTGAATATGTGTTTTCGCAGGGATTATCGTAAAAAACATCCAAGGAGGCCCACATGTCATGATTACATAGAGAGAAAGACCGAACGGGTAAAATTGTATATTCTAGAAGACTCCGAAGGCAAACCCCGGAAGCGGGGACCCACCCGGCAGGGGGTTGTGGGTCGGCCGACTCCCTTCTTGGGTCGGCCGACCGGCCACCTCCACCAATCGTGGAGGCTCGCGGATCTCGCCTCCACCGACCTTGAGGAGCAATAATTATCGTCCGTTTAGGTCGGTTTGATCCGATGGCCGTGGTGCATCCTAGGGGGCTATATATTCGAGCCCCCGACCCCGGGTCAAGAGCTAATTCATTCAAGAATTCATTATTCGTAGGTAGCCATCAAGCAAAGCTAGGGTTTAGAGAGAGATCTCCACCGAGAATTAGAATAGATACTCTAGATCTTCAAGTTCTACATAGGTTTAGACTAGATAGAGGAAGAATCGGGCGCTCGTGCTCGGAATTCTGGATCTTCATCATCGAATTGGTATTATCTTGTATCTATTCTTGTGATTTTATTCTAAATATCATTATGTTTCTATTTATTATGTTCCTAGTTTATTCTAGTTCTACATTTGATATGGTTATGATTGGTAATAAGTTTATGTATATGTTTGCAAAGCGCTTAGCTCTCTTCCCGGGGTTAGGTGGTAGATTTCATGTAAGCATGGTGCTTAGATGCCGTTTACTCGCAAATGCACCCTATTGGCCGGTTGTGTGGTAGATCGCGGAAGTGACAGTTCCGTTGAGTCCTCTCGTATTCCATCCCCGTTGGTAGGTCTAGCGAGAACCAAAGTTGCGTAGTAAGTCCCGCTATGTCTTGGCTTGTTATAGCAATGATCCTTATACATAGATGAAAAGTCTTTTGTGCTTGTATATGATAGTGTAGAGTTGGAGTAGATGAATGACTTAGTAGATTAGAACCTACATAGGATTTCTATTTCTTGTGCTAATCAGATGTCAACCTACCTTTGTGAGTAGTCTATATCTAATCTCTGTGTGGTTATACCCTGAGCTTATTACTTTATATTCCCTATTTATCATGGTTTACCCCTCTGCCAAAGTATGTGACTGTGTAATCAATCACTCATAAGTAGTCGTGTTTAGCAAGTTTATCTCATTGTTTAAGTCCGTAGTTCTTTCCTTTGAGCTAAATATAAATAACGATACCTGGAATACTTACTGGTAAAATGCTACGATGGTGTATTATCTGTTCGCTTGCGGATCCCATATTTTCTTGATTAGAGGAGCAGTTTCTATACCAACACTTCTGGCGCCATGCTAGGGATGACAACTTAGCATGAGTGGTGTTAGAGGTGTCAACAGGGGCTCCGCTTCCAGGGGCTGCCTTCTTGAGTCTTCCAGATTGTTCTTTTTCACCCGGATGCTTGTTCTCTCTATGTAAATCCGACATGTGGGCCTTCTTGGATGATTTTCTGATAATCCCCTGCGAAAACACATGTTCACCCAAACTTGTGGAATTTGTCAGTTTAAACCCTAAGTCTATGGTGGTGAACAGATTATGCCCCTCTTTCTCTCTCTAGTTGACATATAAATTTGATCGCTAACAACCGTCAACAAATTCCCCCAAGCTTACCCTTTGCTCGTCCCTGAGCAAACAGCTAGAGAAGATGGATCAGGAGTTGCTGCACTGCTTTCACGCTTCACAAGTACACATGCTCTAAACAAGAATTCATCCTCAGACTAGAGTGGACTATCATAACTTCCAAACTTACTCATGTTTCTTTCAACCATGGGGCTTTTACCTGCACTTGGGTCTTGAGTAGTTGAAAGACAGAACAATTAAGTCAAGCATTGTTGTTTCATGCTCTGTTGTTCCACCTCTGTTCTGGAGTTTTTACAAGATTTTCAATACAAAACTCAGAGTTCCTTTGTATGACCCTTTCAAGTCTCTCAATATGTGGTATTTTTGGATCCTCTCTAAGGCATTGAAAGGTGGTATGCCTTCTCTCTTACTATCAGAATATGTGGTTTTTGTGGTTCAAGGCATTCATAGATGAGCCTTCACTCTCTCTCTCTCTTACCCTACTCTAATAAAATCTTATGTGGAGCTTATAGGTGTGGAGAGCTAATGCATTGGCCTGATCGAACCATGGATCCGAAGGAACTCAACATACAACCAATTGGTTTGTGCATGTGTGGTTTTATATGTGGATGATGTAATGAAGAGAAATATTTGTGGGAGGAGAAGGGGTGCACAAAAACTATCAATGCTCCTTTATTTGGAAGAAACTTGGAACTACTTCAACACTTGAACTTCTTGGAACTTGAACTTGGAAACTTGACAAAGACTGGGCTCATAAATCTCTCTTTCTTTTTCTTTCTTTTTCTCTTCTTCTTTTTTTTATTCTTGCAGCCCAAAAAAGAATTGAATACTTCTCAAATGATAACTTTACAGAGGAAATGACAAATGATACTTGGAGCATTGATCTTGGATAAGTGGCTAGCAAATGAACACGGGGATATTTTTGGTGTTCACTCTCAGTGTAAGAGTAGAACAATTTCAATGAATGACAATAGGCTTTATGTGGTGCGTACTTCCAGGGTAGAAGTAGCAGGGGTGCATGTGAGTGTGTGAAACCAGGATTTAGCTGTATGATGAGTTCATAAGGATGCGACACAGCCGAACAGCACGAGCCCTAACCAAATGAGGAGGCTTCCTATTCTAATGATCACGTTTTTGGCTGTGGTGGGAATTTTAGCTCTCTGTCATATAAGGAACTCATCATGAAATATTTATAATTTTCACAAACAAATCTCCAGAATTTTGTGGCACTTTGGAACATAATGAACAACAGCTCAGACTATCATCATATCATGTCCGTCAACTACCTAGACTTAGTTTAAGCATATGCTCCCATAGGTTTAAAGTGTAGAGTAAATCCAGTTGTCAAACAGTGTATCCAAATCTTGGGAGAACTCAAATTTAAAGCTAGGTACTTGCAAAGAATTAGGCAGAGCAACTTTTCATTATTTCCATCATGCAATCCTCAAGTCTACACGGTTTTATTTATAGCAAACTGAATTAAAAGCAAACTTACACACTCTTTTTATTTGGTTTTCATCTTAAGGCAATCTTGAATTGTAAACAATCACACTAAAGAAAACAAACTAAACAAACTCTTGAAACAGCAAGTAAATTTTTATTGAGTTTTCTGGTTTTTCTGATTGTTTTTAGATACAATAAACAAACTGAAATAAAAGGAAAGAAAAACTTATCTTGATAATGGGGGTCCTCCCCCAAGCTAGTCTTGCGGCGGTGGTGGTGGATAGCGGATGTTCAGCATGTCCACCAGGCTATTCAGGACAGAGGTGGCCTCTTCCTGATTCTCTTGAATGGTGCCTAGTGTTTGAGTAGTGTTGAGGTTCCACTGATGCTGGTCATTCCACCTCAGGTCATGGCGATTAAGGGTCGCGGTGGTGTTGTGCTGGAATGCTACTTGTTCATCATAATGCTGCTGGGTATAGACAAACCCAGTGGCATCAGAGTGGCGACGTGGCTCAAAGTCATGGTGTGGTTCTTCTTCTTCATCTGTTCTTGTACCAAAGGGATCACACGAGTATCTTGGTGGTTGTGAGGGTCCTTCTCCTGATGGTCCTGGTTTTGATGTTCCTGGAGTGGTGTATGGTGGGAAGTAGCCATAGAATGGTTGAGATGGTTGGCTTTGTGGTGGGTACACCCATGGGTTTAGTGAATGGTGATGGGGCGCTTCCCATTCATTGAAACTGGCATGTGCTGGTTCTTCTTGGGCAGTTTCTGCACCATGCCATACTGGTTCATGATTGCATGTCACCCTCTCTGAACGGACTCTTCGAGGTGCTCTTTCATTCACCGGGTGTGCCTGCAACTCAATATGAAGTTCTTGCACAAGATACAAAGCCAGCTCCGGGTTAGGAAACCGGATCGAGGCATTCCCATAAGTTGCATAAGGAACGCCCTTCTCTTTTTTTAGTAAGTGTCCTTGGGCAAAAGTGTAATAGCCATAAATTTCTCTATGATGATCAATGTACTCAAAAGTGGCTCCCTCTAACAGACGCAAGCTTGTGGCAATGCGAGTGATGAGCGAGCAAACGGCCACACTTCCTACTTTGTAGTGGGGGACACTCAACCAATGATTCAACAGGAGGTGGACAGGAAACACTTTCTTCTTCTTGACAGCTGCATACATCAGCTGCAAGTCGGCTGTTCTAATCTTACTTTCATCATCTCGGGGGAAAAAGGTTGCTCCTATCCAGCGATGCAAAAATCTAAGCGTAGGATGTTCTATGTCTGCGGTGCGGTGCGCTAGGTGATAAGGCCCTTTAGCAATGCAACTCCAAAATCTATGCAAGTCAAAATCACCTAGTGCTGCATTTATGTCTATGACGACATCTTGAGGGAAACCTAGGAGGTCGCTAAGGTTTCTCCACGAGACAGAAAATTCCAGAGTGAATATTCTAAAGTAAACCCCATTCTCCGTGTGTCGGAGGGTGCTAAGGAATTCTATGGTCAAAAGTTTGGTCCCTTTCTCAGTGAGGTTTGCAAATGCAGTCCATCCAACTAACGAAAAAATTGTGTCGAATTCATGAGCCATACCTGTGTCCAGCAGAAGTGTCGGATCGATGATTGGTGTGTGAGTGAAGTGCTTGTTCTTGAGCTTCTTGTATATCTCCTTTTCTTGGGAGGTCTTCAGGATGAGGTCAGATGTTCTCATGAGAACTCTTTGAGATGCTGATGGTGCTGGTGGAGGTGCTGTTGGTGGAGGGTCGACACTCATGTTGGAGCCGGCCACCGAATTCTGGCGAGATGAACTCCTTGTCCTGATGTTCTTGACAGCTCCAGAAATCCCTCCAGAAATCCCCTTGAAGACGCTCTTCATCCTGCAAGTTGCTCAAGAGAAACAAAAATAAACACTAGTGGAAAGAAGGGTTAGAACAAGGTTAGTGGTTAGCCGTCCAGATTTAGCGGTCCAGGGGTTAGTCGTTCTTCACAAAAATGTTTCTAATTTCAGGTCTTGATTTCGACAGAACCTCCCCTTAATTTTTAATTGGCTTTACCTTATTTGGACAGCATCTCCACTAATTTTATGATGATCTACTCAGTACTATCCCTTCCCCTCACTTGCTAATAAACTCTTGCTCACTCTCTAATTTTTTTCTACTCACTTCTCTCTCTCTACTCTCCTTCTCTTCTCTCTAGCTCTCCAGAAAACTCGAAGTCGAGAGCAGCTTGTTTGGCTAAAATTCTGGAGTGTGGGTGGTGCAAAGAAGCCATGGGAGGAGGCCTTATTTATAGGAGAGGAGGTGAGGGGGCGGCACCCTAATGGTGGGGGCGGCCACCCACCAGGAGTGGCCTTCCTGGCTGCCATTTCACATGCCCTTGCGTGATCTTTTGCTAATCCATAAAAACATGTCGGTTTGGTGGGTTTGGACGGTGGAAAAGAGAGGATGGTGGAGGTGAGTGGAAGTGGATGAAATAATGTGATGGGATGTATGTGAGGTGAAGTCTATGACATGTGGGACCCATGGTGAGGGACCCACCATGCACTAAATGCCATGAAAATAAAATAAACAATGCAGAAATTTAAATGAGAGTAAACTAATTTAAATGCATGAAATAATAAATTTTTTTGTGCCACCATGATAAAATATTTTTGACGGGTTGTCACACACCATAAAATTATTTATATGGGGCATAGAATTTTATAATGCAATGCTAAAAATAAATATGTCTAAGAAAATTATAAGAGATGAAAATTTTAAATGCGGATAAATACCGAGTTACCTTTCGGCGAGGATTCGGTTTTTTAAAGTCCCCCGAATTGGACTTTCCAAAATATTTATTCCGCTGATGTTCCCAGAGAAGCAACCTCTGTCTCTGGTGGTTGTACTATCTGATCTTCTTCTACCATTTTTGTAGATTTGTTGAGCTCTTGTTTTGACTTGAATGCGAATCGCTCTTCTTGCCCATTTATAGTGAACTTGATTTCTCCCTTCCCGACATCAATGTGTGCATTGGCGGTGCTCAAGAAGGGTCTTGCAAGGATGAGTGATACCTTTGAGTCTGGATGCATGTCCAGTACCACAAAGTCTACTGGCACGAAGAACTCTCTTATCTTGACTGGAATATTTTCAGCAATGCCCAATGGATAACGAACCGATTGGTCGGCTAGTTGCAGACACATTGATGTTGGCTCAAGTGCAGTGTGGTTGAGCTTGTAGTAGACTGCTGCAGGCATCACACTGACACTTGCTCCAAGATCACAGAGTGCATTATTGAAATATTGATCTCCAATTGTGAAGTCGATAGTGGGACATCCTGAATCTTTCTTCTTTTCTGGTAGTTGGTTGAGGATGGCCGCACTACATTCTTCGGTTAGCTTGATCACTTCATTGGATGGCAGTGGTCTCTTCTTATTAAGAATATCTCTTATGTACTTGGCATAAGTGGGGACCTGTATGGCATCCAGCAGAGGTATATTGACATATAACTTTTGAATTACCTCCACAAACTAACCAAATTGCTCATCTGTCTGTTGTGGTCCTCTCTTCCTCCGAGGAAACGGTAAGTAGTTTGTATCTCGGAAATTTTGTCTCATTTCCTGGTCTTGTACTGGCTCTCGTACTGGCTCTTGTGGTAATACTTCTAACTCAGGTTGGTAGTTTTCTTCTTCTACCACTGGTGGTAGCACGGATGGCCTTCTTGCTCCTTTTGGATAGGGAGGATCTCTGGTGGAACTCCCTCTTCTTGTAGTAATAGATCTCACCTGCTCAGGGTTAGTGGCAACAGGCAATGCAACGGCCAACTTTGCTAACCTTGCTTCTATCTTTTTATTAAACTCTAGTTGATCATTAATGGTAGAGGAGAAACTATCCATTTTAGTGCTTAATTTTTCCAAGGTTTTGTTGTTAGCAGCAAGCCTATCCTCCATAGATGAGTTGATCTTGGACTGTTGCATGACTAATTCTCTTAAAGTAGGTTGCTTTGCAAAATTACCTGAATTTGTACCTTGGTTAATTGGTGGTTGCCTCCAATTAGGTTGATGTGGAACCTTTCTCATGATGGGACTTGAATTTTGTTTATATGTTGCTTCAATTGCCCTTTGATCTTCCTTGTACTTGGCCCTCTGGTCAAGCGAGTGGAGTAAGGTATCCATCTTGGTTGATAATACATTTACTTCTTCAATTGCTTCTTCACTCTGGTGGCAATCTTGAATGTTGTCTTGGGACCAGCTTTGATTATCTGCTATATTCTCCATAAGTCTTTTAGCTCTCCCAAGAGTGAGTGACAAAAATGATCCTTCAGCAGTTGCATCTAGGTGCTCACGCGTCTTCGGAGTTAATCCATAATAGAAGCCTTGCATGAGTAACCATTCTTCCATTCCATGATGGGGACAATCTTGGATATATCCTTGCAAACGCTCCCATGCTTCTGACATGGTCTCCGTCTTCTGCTGTTGGAAGTTGGTAATCTTTCCTCTTAAGGCATTGGTTTTGCCTATTGGGAAGAATTTTGCTAGAAAGGCCTTGGAACACTTCGCCCATGTATTGATATCTTCTTTATTGGCATAGAACCACTGCTTCACTCTTCCCAATAGTGAGAATGGAAAGAGGCGAAGAAGTATGATGTCTTCTTTAACTCCATCTATGGCGATGGTGTTTCCAATCTCCATGAAGTCCTGTAAATGTGTACTTGCATCTTCATGTACCTTTCCACTGAATTGGATAGCTTGCACCATGTTGATGAGACTTGGCTTGAGCTCGAACTCAACGTTAGTTGTGTCCAATGCTGGACTAGTGCGGATGCTCTCTACTGTTGGAGCAGAGAACTCCAGCAAGGTCTTCTTAGCCATATGGATTGGTGATGAGCTTCCTTCTTGATTGATCCGACTCTGATGATCGAGAATTTGAATGAATCAGATTCAATCCTGCTAATACCCTGTATAAATTATAAACAAAGAAAAACAACAGGGGTGAACCTGCCAAAGTAGATGTGACTAGTGACAATCACTCATTTTCTAAGTATCTGCTTAGGCAATTTTTCTCTAAAAGTTTATTCCTTCCCCGGCAACGGCGCCAGAAATGCTTCTTGACACTTCTAACACCACTCTCGCTAAGTTGTCATCCCTAGCATGGCGCCATAAGTGTTGGTATAGAAACTGCTCCTCTAGTAAACAAAATATAGGATCCGCAAAGCGAAACGAGATAATACACCATCATAGCACTTCACCGGAAGTATTCCGGTATCGTAATTTATATTTAGCTCAAGGGAAAGAACTAAGGACTTAAACAATGAGATAAACTTGCTAAACACGACTACTTATGAGTGATTGATTGCACGCACAAATCACATACTTTGGCGAGGGGTAAACCATGATAAATAAGGGAATATAAAGTATAAAGCTCGGGATTAAATCACACGAGAGATTAGATATAGACTACTCAACAAAAGGTAGGTTGACATCGATTAGTGCAAGAAACAAAATCCTTTGTAGGTTCTAATCAACTAAGTCATTCATCTACTCTAACGCTACACTATCACATATAGCACAAAAGACACTTCATCTATGTATAAGGATCATTGCTATAACAAGCCAAGACATAGCAGGACTTACTATGCAACTTTAGTTCTGCTAGTCCTACCAACAGGGGATGGAATACAAAGGACTCAACGGAACTGTCACTTCCGCAATCTACCACATGACCCGGCCAATAGGGTGCATTTGTAGGTAAACGGCATCTAAGCACCATGCTTACATGAAATCTACCACCTAACCCTCCCGCGAAGAGAGCTAAGCGCTTTGCAAACATATACATAAACTTATTATCAATCATAAACATATCAAATGTAGAACTAGAATAAACTAGGAACATAATAAATAGAAACATAATGATATTAGAATAAAGTCAAAAGAATAGATACAAGATAATACCAAATTCTTGATGATGAAGATCCGGAATTCCGAGCACAGGCGCCCGATTCTTCCTCTATCTAGTCTAAACCTATGTAGAACTTGAAGAACTAGAGTAGCTGTTCTAATTCTCTTGTGGAGAGATCTCTCTAAACCCTGGCTTTGCTTGGGCTTTAATGAATTTTTAAATGAATTTGGGTTTCACCCGAGATGGCTACCCTCTCAGATCAAACCGACATAAATGGACGATTTTTATTGCTCCTCAAAGTCGGTGGAGGCAGGATCCGCGAGACTCCACCTCATTGGCTGAGGTGGGGAGGCGGCCGCCCCAAACCTGGAGTCAGCCACCCCTGGCCTATGCTAAGTGGGGCTCCGCTTCTAGGGGTTGCCTTCTCGAGTCTTCTAGATTGTTCTTTTTCACCCGGATGCTTGTTCTCTCTATGTAAATCCGACATGTGGGCCTTCTTGGATGATTTTCTGATAATCCCCTGCGAAAACACACATTCACCCAAACTTGTGGAATTTGTCTGTTTAAACCCTAAGTCTATGGTGGTGAACAGATTATGCCCCTCTTTCTCTCCCTAGTTGACATATAAATTTGATCGCTAACAACCGTCAACACCCATGCAGGAGCACAGGTTGATGGACTAGTTTTGTTAATGAACTTGCATGGGCTACTAACACTATTTGGACTACATGCGTTGGCCAATGTTTTTATGAGTGATACTTTACGCGGACCATAACATCTCTCCCCTCCTTCACGAATGAGAGAGTGTTAGGGTTTCAATAATACTCAGATTACCATCAATAGACACATCCAGTGAATACATATAGGCCATTACGGGAGCCACTAGGGGCAGGCCCATGGGCCGTACATGAACTGTCTAACACACCCCCACAGTCTGAACTAGGAGCACCGCGAATATTAAGACTGGACCTAAACTCTATGAACACTGATGACGGAAGCCCTTTGGTGAAGATGTCGGCATACTGCGAAGAGGTAGGAACATGCAGAACACGGACTTCTCCAAGAGCAACTCGCTCATGGACAAAGTGTAGATCAATCTCAACGTGTTTAGTACGCTGGTGCTAAACAGGGTTGGTGGAGAGGTAAACAGCACTGATGTTGTCACAATAAACGATGGTAGCTCGGCAAAGGGGGCAGCGAAGCTCACCAAGTAATTGACGCAACCAACAAGCCTCTGCAACGCCGTTGGCCACGGCACGATACTCTGCCTCAGCGCTCGAATGGGATACTGTTGCCTGACGCTTGGAAGACCATGAAACAAGGTTGTCACCAAGGAACATAGCATACCCGGAGGTGGAACGGCGAGTGTCTGGGCATCCTGCCCAATCTGCATCAGAGTACACTGTGAGGTCAAGTGGTGCACTCCGTGGGAGATGAAGGCCGAGGTCATGACTGCCTTGCAGGTACCGGAGGATCCGCTTCATAGCAGCAAGGTGAGGCTCTCTGGGGTCATGCATGAACAGGCACACTTGCTGAACTGCAAAAGCGATATCTGGATGAGTGAAGGTGAGATACTGCAAGGCTCCAGCAATGCTGCGGTAGTGAGTAGGATCTGCCACAGGTGTACCATCAGCTGACAATTTGGAGTGTGTCTCCACAGGAGTGCTACAAGGCTTGCAGTCACGCATGCCCGCCCTGTCCAGTATGTCCAAAAGGTACTGACGCTGAGACAGAAACAAGCCAGCACCACGGCGGTCAACAGAGATGCCCAAGAAGTGATGAAGCGGACCCATGTCAGTCATAGAGAACTCCTGGCGAAGAGCTGAAATAATCCGCTGGAGGAAACCTGTGGACGAGGTTGTGAGCACAATATCATCAACATACAGGAGGAGGTAAGCCACTTCACTGCCCCGGTGATAGGTGAATAAAGAGGCATCCAACTTTGATTCAACAAATCCAATCAAGACGAGGAAGGAGGCAAACCGAGTACGTCAGGCTCGCGGGGCTTGCTTTAAACCGTAAAGCGACCGGTTGAGGCGGCAAACATGATTAGGATGTGATGGATCAACAAAACCTGAGGGCTGCACACAGTAGACTATCTCTATGAGGTGGCCATGGAGGAAAGCATTCTTGACATCAAGCTAGTGCATGGGCCAGGAGTGAGAGAGAGCCAAACTGAGAACCACACGAACAGTAGCAGGCTTCACAACCGGGCTGAAGGTCTCATCATAATCGATGCCACGCTGAGTAAATCCACGCAACACCCAATGGGCCTTATAGCGATCAAGAGTGCCATCTGCCAAAAATTTGTGCCTGAAAACCCATTTACCAGTGACAATGTTGACGCCGGAAGGTCGAGGCACTAGGGACCAGGTGTCATTTGCCTTGAGGGCGTCGAACTCTGCCTGCATAGTGGCACGCCAGTGCGGGTCAACAAGCGTAGACCAGACGGATGCTGGCAGTGGAGAGAGGACAGCAGCACTGAGGTTGAGGCGATCGACTGGCTGCTGAAAACCGGACTTCCCTCGAGTGCGCATGTCATGATCATTGACCACGGGCTGGATGGCGACCGGTGTGGTGGAGACCGTGCGCCGTGTACTGCTGGCAACAACCTGCGGAGCAGGGGCAGCAGTACTGGGCGCACCGGGGGCGTTGCTGGCAACGACCGGGATGACGTGTCCACAGGGGCAGCAGCGCCGGAACCGCCGGGGGCGCTACTGGCAGCAACCTGGGACGGAGTGTCCGCAGGGGCAGCAGCGCCGGAACCACCGGGGGCGCTGCTGGCAGCAACCTGGGACGGAGTGTCCGCAGGGGCAGCAGCGCCGGAGGCCGCATCGGCGGCCAAAGTACCTGTAGAAGCAACACTAGGCCCGATGGGCAAAGTGGTGGTGTCATCCTCATCATCGCTCAAAAAGGTTAGAGTGCCAGGATCAACTGGAGATGTGGACATGTTGGTGAAGGGAAAGACCGACTCATCGAACACAACATGTCGGGGCACGATGATCCTATTGGAGTGAAGGTCAAGACACCGATAACCCTTATGGTCCTCGGAATAACCGAGAAAAACACATAAGGTGGAGCGTGGTGAGAACTTATGAGCGGCGGTGGATGACAAGTTAGGATAACAAGCACATCCAAACACACGAAGATGATCATATGATGGAGGGGTGCCGTGAAGCGCAAAATAGGGTGTGCGGCCAGCAAGGGTTTTAGTGGGATGATGGTTGAGGAGATATGTGGCAGTGTGGAGGGTGTCAGCCCAATAAGCTGGAGGTAGGCTGGCCTGAAAAAGAAGAGAACGAATAATGTTGTTAATCGTTCAAAGAATGCGCTCAGCACGACCGTTTTGCTGGGAGGTATAAGGACACGACATGTAGAGGATGGCGCCATGAGTGAGGAGGAACGTGCGGGCCGAGGAGTTGTCGAACTCGCGGCCATTGTCGCACTGGACGGCTTTAATGGAGGCGCCAAACTGAGTACGTGTGTAAGCAAAAAAATGGGACAACGTGTCAAACGTCTCAGATTTGAGACGAAGAGGGAATGTCCAGGTATAATGAGTGCAATCGCCTAGAATAACAAGATAATATCTATACCCCGATGCACTAAGAATAGGAGATGTCCAAAGATCACAATGAATAAGATCAAAAGGTTTAGATGCACGACTGGTAGACAAACTGAAAGGAAGTCTTACATGACGACCTAATTGACAAGCATAACATAATGGTTCTGTTGTGCACTTATTACATGAAATGACTTTGGAGCGAATGAGCTGGGACAAAGCATCAGATCCTAGGTGACTGTTGACACTAGATACGCACACGAAAGAATCAAAGAGAAATAATCCGCAAGCGCACGGATATCGGTGAGCACTTCACCCGGGAGATAAGTCCTGAGTATCGTATTTGTTTTTATCCGCTAAGAGAAAACGTGCAATAGACTAACCCGATCTTTACTACTACCCCGGGCTGCTAGTCAAGTGAGAATTAAGCGATATAGAGAGAACTCCTTCGTCGTCTTCTTCTAACCTATGGCAAGCTTTGAGACTATTGTTCTAAGGGGGTACCGAGGAATAGACACCACAAAGGATGCTAAACCGGGCACAAAGGACCTACCTTACCTACCAACGGGAAGTGGATTACAAAGGTAATAAAGGGATTGTCACTTCCCTCACTACTACCACGGTTCCGGCCGAATAGGGAGCATCTACAAGTGAACCTAGCCTAAGCACCACGCTTATGCTAAAGAACGATTACTCTATTCCCAACGCGAAGCGAATAAAGTAAACTTGTAAACCAAAGAACAATAATAACAACAAACTTACTAGTATTAGAAGTTGAATTGCCGAATGATTCTGAAACCAAGCCTCGGGTTAGGAGACTTGATCCCGCAGATACACTGGAGAGGAGACACCGACAGCCGGGCTTCCTCCAAATCTACCTCCACTCTATACTCTCTCAATCTCTCTTGAATCTAATACCCTATAGAGATAGATCCATTCGAGGGACCCTTCTCTATCTAACTCTCTCTCTCGGATTGAAGTCTTGAATGAATAGGAGAATGAATTAGGGTTTCACCCGGGGGCCGGGGCTCTGCTTATATAGCCCCCTAGGATTAACCACAGCCCTCGGATCAAACCGACCTAAATGGACGATAATTATTAATCTTCAAAGTCGGTGGAGGCGGGATCCGCGAGACTCCACCGATTGGTGGAGATGGGGAGTCGGCCGACTCCCCTCCCCGGCGGCCGACCGCCACGGTGCCGAGTGGGCCCCGGTTTCAGGTGACGCCTTCGGAGTCTTCTAGATTATACTTTTTCACCCGTTCGGTCTTTCTCTCTATGTAAACCCGACATGTGGGCCATCTTGGTTGATTTTCAGCTTTGTCACCCTACGAAAATAGATATTCACCAAAACTCGTGGAATTCATCGGTGGTAACCCTATATCTATCAAGTATTTATGAATAGGTCCATTTGCATGTTAAGTTGACGGTTAATTTTATGAGTTAACGACCGTCAACAAACTCCCCACACTTGTCTTTTACTCGTCTCGAGGAAAAGGATGGATTACTTTAAGCATAGCCTCAAACTAAGACATCAACATTAGATTATCCCCGATCATACCCGTCTTTGCGGATTCAAAGTGTCTACCATTGAACTTTGGGGAGTTGAAAGATGGAACAGCGAAGTAGAGATCCGTCTTCTATCAATCCTGTCACTTGGAGTTTTTATAACATTTTTGCACGAAAAACTTAGCTTACCCTTCTCCATCATGTAGCACACTCGAATCACTCTTTATATGTGGTATTTGTAGAACTCACCATTATGTATAGAGCACTCAAATCTCTCAATGTATGTGGTATTTTTGGAACTCACTTGAGGCATGTGAAAGGATATGCCTCCTATTCTACTAAGGCTTATATGGAGTTTAAGGTATGTCAAGGAATAGCATTTTTACCTGTGCATATTGATTAGTCAAAAACGGGAACCAAGGAGAGGGGGACCTTACTCTAGATCAAGTGTGTGCAAGTGTGTGGAATATTTGGTGGCTAAATTGATAATAATGCTCCTTCCCTCTCTTGCACACTCTTCTCTTGAACATTGCTTTGCTTGATCTTCTCTTGAATAGCTCTTTGAGCTTCTTTGAACTTTCCTTCTCCTGGGATTGGAATACTTTGGAGCTCATGGGCTATCTCTTTCTTTATTTTCTTTTCTCTTCTTTTCTTCTTCTTTCTTTTTTTTTTAACAACTATTTTTGCATAGCCCATGTCTCGATCTGGACACAATAACTTTCTTGAACATGATGACGATGATGATAATAATCTTCTTTCAATAGCTGGATGATGATAACAATCCTTGGAGCATATAGAAATCCTAGAAAGTGTATGTATCCTCTCCCAGTGTAGGAGATGGATGAATGGCGGAAAGCATGTTTTTGCGTACTCCCAGTGTAGGAGCAGCAGATATATATGTGGGTGTAAGTGCACTTGATCATATGAGTAAGAGACCCTTCTCTAAGGCTCTAATACCGCCAAGACTATTCTCAACACAAATAAAAGCTTATGTCTTTGGTCTTTCGAATTTTGTCGACGAGGCTCTATAGGCATTTATAACCACGAGGAGAAGTATAGCTAACATTTTAAAATTTTTTGAAAAGAAATTCTCCAAGCAACTAGACATCAAGAAATCGGGTTCTCATGGTCCATGCTATATCACTTCCTCAACAACTTAAGTAAAACGGGGTCCCTATAAAATACGTTCCCAACGGCAAAGAACAGGGATTCCCGGAATTATCATGGTGTGAGTCTATCTTGGGGTCATGATTAAAATAATCTACCTTCTCAATATATATAGCAAGTGATTTAATTCAAAGTGTTCCCCAAAATGAATCGGAAAAACATGATCGGTATAAATTTTGGAACGTAGGGAAGCAAACCTGACCGTGGACGAAAACTGGAGCCAAATGGGCCCAGCCCATGGGCGGCCGACTCCATATGTGGGTCGGCCGACTCTAGCAGGTGGCCCCTCGGGGTCCGCTTCGTCGTGCGTGATCTTTACATCATATACTCTCAAATATTTTTACCGGTTCGATATCCGTTAGTTTCGTCGTCGGTTGCCTCCCCCACACTAGATTCCTGTTATCTTCATTCACAACAAAGTGGAAACAAAAGAGGCAACACATATGCAATAATAAATATAACTAGAAACTTTATTTCATCTTCATTAAGGCCTGGATTACAAGTATTGAAAAGAACTAAGATCGAAACTTTAACTAAGCACTTTTGCAAACTAAGACTTTTAATCTAAACACACTAGGCCTTTCTGATGCTAAGATAAATCTTATCTAATCAACTCGCTTCTCTAGAGCGTCTAACCTCTTTTCTAACTTATCCGTCCTCTTCTCTTGCGCACGAAGTCTATCTATGAGAGTGACAATGCTACTGCTCTGGACATGTTGGGTGTTTCGCAGAGATGCTATAACGTCGCGCTGAGTTTCTAACTCCTTCTCTAAGTCTGCAACGGTCTTGCGACGCTTCCTTGGAGCTTCTGAGGCGGTGAGAGCTGCTTTCGGGGCTTCCTTCGGAGGGACGAACTTCACTTTGCTCGGGTGAGCACGGACTCCCTCGAAATACGAGCGCTCTCCAGTGCTATACTTAGCACAGATGATCTCCCCTTGCTTGTTGGTCTTCACTCCCATAAGCATCTCATTGTGCTTAGGAGGGAGGATCTTGGTGCCTTCTGGGAGCTTCACAATAGGACCCTTTGGCGGAGGTCCATCAAGGAGCAAAGGTTTGGGTGCAGCGATGAATGGTTGAGTGAAGTAGCTTTGGCTGTAGGCTTGAGGCTTTGGAGGAATAGAGGCTAGGGGTTTGGGCTTAGCAAGAATGATGGCCTTGCTCTCAGGCTCCTCTCTTGGGATGGTGTTGAGATCAATCCCGAAGCGGATCAATCTCCTATCTAAATTCTCTGGCTCTGACTTCGCCATTGCTGCGTAGCAAGCTTGATGCTAGGAGGAGGAGGCTTTAGATGGAATGAGGTTGGCTTGAGGCTGGGCTTCTTTATATAGGGGGATGGAGAGGCATCTAAAGGGCATCTAAAGGGAATCTCCGAAGGAATAACGCGTCAACGTGATCTCAAAAACCCTAATCGGCAAAAATTCCTGAAGGAAGAGTATGGAAGGATCACGAGTGCAAAAGCTGACGGCAAATGGGGAGTCCATGAGTCGGCCGACTCCCCCTATGGGTCGGCCGACTACGCAGTGGACCCCCGCCCGGGGCTTTTCGCAACCTATTTAGCATATTTTTGTCATTCGAAAAAATACCCTGGACCCCGAAAAACGAAAAGTAAAAAGGTCGGGCCCAACTACCTAATTGAGAAAGAAGTTTAATTCATCTATTTCACCTATTTCAATGGGCTCTAAAAATATTTTAAGGCGTTGACCATTTACCTTGAATATCGTACCTTCGTTGTTGCGAAGCGTAACGGCTCCATGCGATGATGAGCTTACTACTTGAACGGTCCTTCCCATTTGCTTCGAAGCTTTCCTTGCCCGAAGAGTTTGACCCTGGAATTAAAAAGTAATACCTTGTCTCCGGTGTGAACTCCTTGATCTTAATTCTCTTGTCGTGCCATCTTTTCACTCTTTCTTTGTATATCTTGGCATTGTGATAGGCTTTCTCTCTCCATTCTTCTAACTCGAGATTTGCATCCTCCTCTTCTCTCCTGCCGCTTCTAGGTCCATATTCCATTTCTTGATGGCCCAGTGAGCTTTGAATTCCAGCTCTTTGGTAAGTGGCAGTCTTTCCATAGACTAGTTGATATGGTGACATCCCAATAGGTGTCTTGTATCTTTGTTCGATATGCCCATAGTGCATCGGGAAGCTTGTCCTTCCATGCGGTTCCCATTTCATTCACTTGTCTTCGAAGAATATTCTTGATTTGCTTATTTGATGTCTCGCTTGGCCACTTGTCGAGGATGATACGGAGTAGCAACATTATGGCGTACTCCATGCTTCAATAAGTATTGCTCGAAACGCTTGTCGATGAAATGTGATCCTCCATCACTTATGACTATCCTTGGGACTCCAAATCTTGGGAATATTATTTCTTCGAACATCTTTTTGGAGCTTGAGCTATCTCGCCTTTTTGCATGGCGAGCTTCGACCCATTTGGACACATAGTCCACTTTGCTACGAGGATGTATTCACATTTCTTCGACGGTGGAAATGGTCCCATGAAATCAACTCCCCAAACATCAAAGAGCTCGATCGAAGGTTGTTGATAAGTGGCATGGCATCTCTTGAGTTAATGTTGCCATGTCTTTGACAAGGACCGCATCTCCGAATGAAATCTTTTGTGTCTTCATACATTGTTGGCCGAAAAATCCGCATTGCCAAATCTTCGCATGTGTACGGAACACCCCATAATGGCCTCCATATGGTGATGAGTGGCATCTTTCAATGATTTTGATTCCTTCTTCGGTGGGCACACATCTTCGAGCAAGCCATCGAGCACACTCGGAAGAGGTAGGGCTCATCCCATATGTGAGTACGGCTCTCCCGGATAAGTTTCCTTTTGTTGCCTCCTGGTGGTACGTAACTTTGTAACCATAAAATTAACAATATCTCGCATACCGGGGTCGATCTGTTGATTCCGTAGAGCATGTCGTCCGGAGTGCGTCGTCGATGGGTAGTTCCCTGTGGTTTCTCAAATTGCATTCTAGACAAGTGATCGGCAACGAGTTTTCTACTCCCTTTTTATCCTTTATTTCTAGATCAAATTCTTGGAGTAATAAAATCCATCTTATCAAACGAGGTTTAGCATCTTTCTTAGTGAGCAAATATTTTAAAGCGGCATGATCGGTGTAAACAATCACTTTGGCACCCACTAAGTAGGATCTAAACTTATCAATTGCAAAGACAACAGCTAGGAGCTCTTTTTCGGTGGTAGCATAATTAAGCCGAGGTCCAGTCAAAGTTTTGCTAGCGTAAGCTATTGCATGATGCTTCTTATCCTTAGTCTCTCCCTAACACTTTGCTCCTACAGCGTAGTCACTTGCATCACACATCATTTCAAAAGGTAAAGTCCAATCGGGGGTTGAATGATTGGAGCGAGAGATGAGCGCTTTCTTAAGGATCTCAAATGATTGTAAGCGAGCATCATCAAAGTCAAAAGGAACATCCTTAGCCAATAAGCGGGTAAGAGGTCTAGCGATGAAAGAGAAATCTTTTATGAATCTACGATAAAAACCAAGCATGACCAAGGAAACTTCTAATTCCCTTCACATTGATAGGAGGAGGCGGTTGTTCAATAACTTCTATTTTGGCTCTATCTACCTCGATGCCTCTTTCGGACACTAAGTGTCCTAGCACTATTCCTTCTCTAACCATGAAATGACACTTTTCCCAATTAAGGACTAAGTGTTTTTCCTCACATCTTTGTAAAACTCGATCTATGTTTTCAAGGCACTCATCAAAAGTTTTTCCATAAACGAAAAAATCATCCATGAAAACTTCCATAATCTTTTCAATCATATCGAAAATATAGACATCATACATCTTTGAAAAGAAGCCGGTGCATTACATAACCCAAAAGACATCCTACGATAAGCAAAGGTTCCATAAGGGCATGTAAAGGTCGTTTTGTTTTGATCATTAGGATGGATAGGGATTTGATGATATCCGAATATCCATCAAGGAAGCAAAAGTAAGAATGGTTGGCTAATCGCTCAAGCATCTCATCAATGAAAGGCAAAGGAAAGTGATCTTTTCTTGTTGCCTTATTAAGCTTTCGATAATCTATGCACATTCGCCATCCTGTGACGGTTCTTTGTGGGATTAACTCATTCTTCTCATTTTGGACAACAGTCATGCCTCCCTTTTTAGGCACAACTTGGACAGGGCTGACCCACTCACTGTGTGGCACGGGGTAAATAATCCCAGCGTGCAACAGTTTTAAAACTTCTTTCTTAACAACTTCCCTCATCGCATTATTTAGCCTACGTTGTGGTTCTCTGGATGGTGGAATATCGGGATCTGTGGGAATGCGATGGGTACAAAGGGCAGGACTGATTCCTTTGAGGTCCTGGAGTGAGTAGCCAAAAGCTTTCTTATGTTTTTCTAGGATAGCCATTAAGCGAAAAGTCTGCTCCTGAGTGAGAGTGTCACTTATGATGACAGGAGTGTCTGGATCATTTCCTAGAAAGGCATATCTAAGACCGGCTGGTAAAGGTTTGAACTCAATAGGAGGCCTAGGTGGTAGGGTAAACTCATCTAATGGTTCGTTCTCAGAAGGGTCAGCTTCTTCTTCTATGAAGAATCTAGCTTCATCTTCTAATTCTGGTTTAACTAGGAATTCTAGAGAGGCTGCTCTAAATTCCTCCAACGGATCATAATGTGGATGGGGCTCGGTCATAGCATTTAAAGAGTGTAAAATGGACATTGCAAACTGGAGTTTCTTGCCTAAACAAATGTTAAGCTTCCCAGCTTGTCCTTCATAGAGAAGTCTTCTAAATGGTTGTCCTATCAACAGGTGGAAGTCCCCTATGTCAAAGACATAAAAGCTTAAGTGAACAGGGGTTCCTTCTACCCGGAGTGGTAGGACATGTAGGATTCCTAAACAAGGAAAAATTTGTCTTGAAAGATTTCTTATGAACTTCACTGTTGGGGTCAATGTCATATTTCTTTGCAAATATTTTGCTAGTGTGGTAGACATGATATTTATACCCACAACTGGATTGTAGAGAGCGTCTATGCGATCATTGTTAATCATGCAATGAATGGGAAGAGAAGATGAATCCAACCGAATGATTTCAGAGGAAAGCTCTAACTCTTCTAACCATTCATTGCTTATGACAGACACTAACTCTCCTGAGGTCTTTCCTGTTGGAATATCCTCATCAATATTGCATGGCTTTATTGGGTGATATTTGCCTTGTGGCTTCTTCACCTTGTGATAGTTGAAAATGTTTCCAAAATCGGAGAACGAGATCGGGTTCAATATCTAGCATAAAATCGGGAAGCGGAATGTCTTCCTTGTCTTGCTCAAGACATGGGTTAGGCGAGGTGGATGGTGTATCGGCAAATGTTTGTCTTCACTACTTGAGGTTCTACTTCTAGGAGGTAGTCTAATTCACTTGGATAGGATTTGGTCTAGGATTGATCTTGCTTTCTCGGCGAGAGATATGCAAGAATGATCCTCCCGAAGTTGTGTCGAGCAATTTTCTACCGTCTCTACTCGAGACCTTTATAAAAGTGTTGTAAAAGAATGGGATCTGGTAGACTAAGGTCTGGGCCTGATGCTAATAGTGTAGTAAAACGATTCCAGGATGAGGCCAAAGATTCTTCAGGTTCTTGCTTAATAGTCAGAACCTTGATTCTAAGGTCGACGATTTGGGAGATGGGATAAAAATCTAGGCAAAAGTTGGAGCGTAAGGACCCCCAATCTCCTTGTTGCTTACCTACGGCTTTATCATACCATTGTCTAGCTTTTCCCTTTAGTGAGAAAGGAAATAGCTTCCAACGGAGGGTTTTGTCGGACATTCCCTCTATGCGAAGACAGTCACATGTTTGCTCAAAGTCTCTAATGTGAAGGTAAGGGTTTTCGTCTCCTTCTCCCGAAAAGGATAGGCTTTGGACCAATGCAATCAACCGCGGACTCGGCCTATAGCTAGGTGTTTGAATAGGTTGTGATGACTCATGTGGCACTAGGTCAGTCTCCGTGGGTGCGAGAAAATTGAAAGATAGGAATGGAATTTGAATTATCCATAAGGATAGAAAAAGATAAAATGTATGGAAAAGTAAAGTGCAAGAAAAAGATAAAAGTATAGGTACAAGGTAGAGCAAGATTTAGGTTATCTAAGCGGACCGTCTTTCTCCCGCAACGGCGCCGAAATGCTTGTTGACACTAGATACGCACACGAAAGAATCAAAGAGAAATAATCCGCAAGCGCACGGATATCGGTGAGCACTTCACCCGGGAGATAAGTCCCGAGTATCGTATTTGTTTTTATCCGCTAAGAGAAAACGTGCAATAGACTAACCCGATCTTTACTACTACCCCGGGCTGCTAGTCAAGTGAGAATTAAGCGATATAGAGAGAACTCCTTCGTCAGTCTTCTTCTAACCTATGGCAAGCTTTGAGACTATTGTTCTAAGGGGGTACCTGAGGAATAGACACCACAAAGGATGCTAAACCGGGCACAAAGGACCTACCTTACCTACCAACGGGAAGTGGATTACAAAGGTAATAAAGGGATTGTCACTTCCCTCACTACTACCACGGTTCCGGCCGAATAGGGAGCATCTACAAGTGAACCTAGCCTAAGCACCACGCTTATGCTAAAGAACGATTACTCTATTCCCAACGCGAAGCGAATAAAGTAAACTTGTAAACCAAAGAACAATAATAACAACGAACTTACTAGTATTAGAAGTTGAATTGCCGAATGATTCGAAACCAAACCTCGGGTTAGGAGACTTGATCCCGAGATACACTTGGAGAGGAGACACCGACAGGGGGCTTCCTCCAAATCTACCTCCACTCTATACTCTCTCAATCTCTCTTGAATCTAATACCCTATAGAGATAGATCCATTCGAGGGACCCTTCTCTATCTAACTCTCTCTCTGGATTGAAGTCTTGAATGAATAGGAGAATGAATTAGGGTTTCACCCAGGGGCCAGGGGCTCTGCTTATATAGCCCCCTAGGATTAACCACAGCCCTCGGATCAAACCGACCTAAATGGACGATAATTATTAATCTTCAAAGTCGGTGGAGGCAGGATCCGCGAGACTCCACCTGATTGGTGGAGATGGGGAGTTGGCCGACTCCCCTCCCCGGTCGGCCGACCGCCACAAGGTGCAGTGGGCCCTGTGTTTCGGTGACGCCTTCGGAGTCTTCTAGATTATACTTTTTCACCCGTTCGGTCTTTCTCTCTATGTAAACCCGACATGTGGGCCATCTTGGTTGATTTTCAGCTGTCACCCCGCAGAAATAGATATTCACCAAAACTCGTGGAATTACGGCTCGGTGGTAACCCTATATCTATCAAGTATTTATGAATAGGTCCATTTGCATGTTAAGTTGACGGTTAATTTTATGAGTTAACGACCGTCAACAGTGACCAAGACGGCGATGCCATAGGGTGGACGGAGCAGCAGTGGCAGCGAGGGCGGTGGTGCTGGTGGCAGGTGCAATAAAGAACGGGTATAGATCACCCGAACTATTACACCTGGCGATCACGCTCCTGGTTTGAAGATCCTTCACAGAAAGACCGAATGGATCAAACTCAATAGAACAGTTGTTATCAGTGGTGAAATGGCGAACAGAAATTAAATTCTTAATAATGCCAGGAGCAACAAGAACATTAGAAAGAATTAATGACCGACGCGGCGTGATAAAAGAGGAGGATCCGACGGAGGTAACTGGTAGAGATGCCCCGTTACCGACAATAATGGATGAAGGATAGGAAGGTGGGGAGCAGGAGGAGGTGAGTATTCCAGCGGTGTTTGACATGTGGGAGCCGGCGCTCGAGTCGAGGTACCACTCGGTGGAAGAAGAAGGCACATTGAGCGACATGGTGTTGAAGTTGTCGATCAAGGAGCCTTGGTTCCATGACCCACCGGACATGGGAGTCTAGGGAGCCTGCTGCTGCGTCGTTGGTGAAGAAGGCACACCCCCATAGCCGAAGCCAGGGGGCACCCATCGCTCCTTGCGGCGGCATGTAGGGCGCCTGCTGCTGCACGTAGGAGGGCGCCTGCTGCTGCACGTAGGTGGGGTACTGCTGTGCATGAAACGCAGCAGGTGGCGGCTGAGGGCGCTGCATGACGCCACCGTGGCCGTAGGGGTGCGGCCACAGATGGAGAGTGTCGGCCCACGGGTTGGGGATGGGGGCCAGCGGCGGCGGTGGTCCTGGCCGAGGACCTCCCTGTCCAGCGCCCTGCACGGTGGAGCCGCCGGCACCGCCGTTGTTCTTGTTGCGGCCACGCCGGCAGTTGTTGCGCTGCTGGCCACCACCGCCGTCGTTGGTGCCCATGGTCTGGCCAACGGGAGCGCGGCCCTGTCCTGCATAGGGCCCGGCGAGTGGGCGTTGAGGTGCACCGCCGCCGGACGCGTAGAGGGCAGGCGGGGGAGGCGGAGGCGGATCGTCAGCAGCCGCGTCCCTGAGGTCGACCTCCTCGAGAAGGAGGAGATTGCGCGCCTGGTTGAACGTGGGGAAGGGGCGCTGGAGCTTCAAGTGCGACATCATATGGCGAAAAGTGCCATTGAGACCACGGATCAGCGTCATCACCAGGGTCCGATCCCCAACGGGATCGCCAAACTTAGCGAGGGCGCTCGCCGTCGTCTCCAACCGCCGGCAGTAGTCGGTGATGTTGAGGGCGCCCTGCCGGAAGTTGCGGAACTCAGCAGAGAGCAGGAGGGCGCGAGATTCGCGCTGCCCTAAGAACTCATCGTCGAGGACGAGCCAGGCGACGCGAGCACGCGGTTCCTTGAGGAGGATCTGCTGCTGGAGATCGGGACTGATGGTGTTGTAGATCCACGACATCACCGTGCATTCCATCTGCGCCCAGGACGAGCGCGTGGGATGCGCATCGTCGGAGAGGACGTGGTCGGTGAGGGCGTACTTGCCGAGGGTGATGAGGAAGACCTTCCGCCATCGATCGTAGTTGTTCGTGACGCGATCGAGGGTGATGGGGATGAGGTTCTTGATGTTGACGACGCCGAGAGTCTGGGCGTGGACGGCGGCGTGCTTGGCTTCGAGGGCGTCAAGGGCTGCCTCACGATCGGCCGCGGCCTTGGCGGCGGCCGCCGCTGCCTGGCGATCCGCCTCGGTAACCTGGGGATCGGGATCCGACGCCATGGGAGGGAGAGAGGGGTAGGATTGAGCCGGCGAGGGGCACTGCGGCGGCGGCTCTAGCGGAAGCGGTAGGATCGGGAATCGACCTGTGATACCATGAGAGAGTGTTAGGGTTTCAATAATACTCAGTACCATCTATAGACACATCCAGTGAATACATATAGGCCATTAGGGGAGCCACTAGGGGCAGGCCCATGGGCCGTACATGAACTGTCTAACAACCAAGAGCTAATCCTCGAGCCCAAATGCCAGATAGCGCAAGACTCGACGTCGTCCCAACCTGCCTCACTCGCTGGCAGGCCTTCCCAGGAAACCAGCACGTGCCACTGTCCCCTGGCTAGACGGCTCCGCAGAACCGACACCGGTACCGGCAGCACATTCCGCTGGAGCGTTGGCGGAAAAATGGTGCAGTTGCCGGGGCCAGCGAACTTTATATTCGTCACCGCGCCAACTAATACGTATTTCACAAACACATGGCAAACCACGGATTGCCGCACACAAGAACGAAATAGAAAAGAAAGTAAAATCAGGCCGGAAGCACTAGGCGAGATTACAAAGAAACAACAAGCGACCAGCGCACAAGAAGCGCAAAACAGACGACTTGCAGAGTTGCCGCCACCCAACAATCTGCTTCCAGCTTAATCGACGGCAGCAACCATGCCGGCATGGTTGCAAACTTATCAAAGAAGCGGCTATTCCTCTCCACGAGACGAGAAAGGAACAAACAATCAAAAGCCGCCTTCCTCATCACCTCATGTCCTTCGTCAATATCTTCCTTTTGACAGCCACTGCCGTTTGCGCTTCCTGTGATGGCTGCTGAATGAACAGCTGACCGGCTCAAGGACACCAACATGGAACATGCCTGTTCTGGAGGCGAGCACGTGCCTGCAAAAGGTAACTACGAATCCATAATAGAGTATACAAAGTAATGTAAAAATTTAATTTAGAAGACGGGCAAGGAACTATAAACAATTTGTAAGGGACTTTATTAATCTGTGAGGGCCTTACAAATAGTTTTATTGAAGAATGGAGATAAAACTACTGAATGCTACCTTGATTTGGTATTAATAAAAATTGCACATCTACGACTACGAGGTAGTAGTGACAGAAAAGAAAGATTAGAGAGAGAACAAAATATCTTTAAGCTAGGAATTTTATCAGCTATAGCTATCATGCCACTGGATGCAATTTGGCTACATAGAGAGAACCAATGGAATCATACCAACAGAGAAAAAACATAATTATTTGTTCAAAATATTTTTCAAAGAAGAAAAATCGGAATATTATAGTGAGAAAAAAATAATTACCCTCTATTTGCACAGGCCGTCTGCTAGTTACATAAGAAAACAGAATATCACAAGTGAGTTCTGGTATTCTACAGGTTTAGTTTAAATACCTTCGATGAGAATTCTGACTAGAATCTGAAAGAAAACAAGCTACTCTGTGTTCATACACGTACCAAAGGGACAGATTGCAGAGTTGACTCTTTCATCATCCGAGAAAATTGTAAAGAGATGACAAATATGCTTGGAACGGGATAGCCTCCAAGGCTCCCGGTGGCTTCATTATATAGGGAATTACATCAAGAGTTTACATCAACTACAACTCGTATGTCAGCTATACTTTCTATATACGTGTGGATGGAATCCAACACGATTACAATCTGATAGATATGTTAGATACAACTAACCATATCTTCTAACATCCTCCCTCAATCTCAGCCACTAACAAGGTTGAGATTGAATCTAAAATCTCGCAATTTAGCCACCGAAACTGGTTTTGTAAAACCATCAGCAATCTGATCATTGGTGCTAATAAACCGAATATCCAACAACTTTTGCGCCACCCTTTCACGAACAAAGTGAAAATCAATTTCAATGTGTTTAGTCCTGGCATGAAATACCGGATTAGCCGATAGGTATTTTGCACCAATATTGTCGCACCATAGGCGAGCAACAGGAGAGTGAGGTATACCAATCTCTTTTAACAATCTCTGAATCCACATCATCTCTGCAGTAGCATTAGCTAGTGCCTTATATTCAGCTTCTGTACTAGAACGAGAGACTGTAGGTTGCTTCCTAGCACTCCAAGACACAAGATTTGGGCCAAAGAAGACAGCAAAGCCCCCGGTTGAACGTCTGTCATCAACACATCCTGCCCAATCAGCATCAGAAAATGCACTAACAAGAGTAGACTTGGACGAGCGCAACTGCAACCCCATGTCTAGAGTGCCTTTCACATAACGAAGAATTCTCTTGACCGCACTCCAATGAGTAGTAGTAGGCTTATGAAGAAACTGACAAACTTTGTTGACTGCAAATGAGATATCAGGCCGGGTGAGTGTCAAGTATTGGAGCGCCCCAACAACACTCCTATATCGAGTGGAACCCTCTTCCCCAAGACCATCGGTGAGACTCAATTTTTCAGAAACCGAAATAGGAGTATCCACTGCCTTGCAAGTCCACATATTAGCGCGTTTCACCACCTCAGTAGCATACCGTTGCTGAGAAAGAACCAAAGTACCAATATCACGCTTCACTTCAATGCCAAGAAAATAATGCAGGTCACCAAGATCCTTTAGTGCAAAATCCCGTTCAAGAGCCCGAAGCAAAGCCTTTGTCGCGGCCAAAGAAGAGCTAGCCACAATAATGTCATCGACATAAACAAGAACAAGCATTGCAAGAGAACCTTTCCGAAAGAAAAACAGAGAAGTATCTCCTTTGGATGGGGTGAAACCAAGCTGAATAAGTTTACCACAAAGTCGAGAATACCAGGCACGAGGAGCTTGCTTAAGACCATAGAGAGCTTTATCTAATTTGCAAACATAATGTGGATACCTCTTATCTGCATAACCAGGAGGTTGATGCATATACACCTCTTCCTCAAGAACACCATGAAGAAAAGCATTCTGAACATCAAGCTGTCGCAAAGACCATCCTTGGGAGACTGCAATAGCAAGAACAAGACGAATAGTGGCAGCCTTAACTACAAGACTGAAAGTATCTTCATAATCAATGCCATAGCGTTGCTTGTAGCCTTTTGCAATAAGACGTGCTTTATATCTGTCTATACTCCCATCAGCTCGCCGCTTTACTTTATAAACCCATTTGCTGCCTATAATGTTCTTGCCACGTGGAGGAGGAACTAGATGCCAAGTCTTATTTTTCTGCAAAGCATTGTATTCGGCGTCCATTGCTGAAACCCAACGAGAATCATTAAGAGCGGCCTTAGTACTAACCGGTTCAGCATCATCAGAGGTACTGAGTAAACACCACCGGACTGTGCCATCAGAATACTTTTTGGGCTTCTGAATCCCATGCTGAAGACGCGTGCCATGACGTCGTGGAGCAACATCAGCAGGTGCGGGAGCTGGCGAAGCGACAGGATCAGCCACCACAGAGGATCCCGGCGGGAGATCTCCTGGTGGGGACGAAGGTGCAGGAGCCGGATCAGCTGCGGCCGCCGGTGACGAGAGCGGAGCAGTGGAACCAGTCGGAGCAGCAGACACCGGCGTAGAAGATCCGGCCTGCGTCGTGTCGGAGGGGCCCGGACCAGCGGGCGTGTCGGAGAGGGCCGGATGCGGCCCGACAGGATCGGGCTTCGATCCCGGAGCGAATCCTGCCGCCGCCGGGTCAGGTTGCAGGACAGGCGGATCAGCCTCGAGAGCAGCGCCGCGGTCGTCGTTTTGTGCACCCGAAGGGCACATGAAATAACGAGCTCCCGGCCTCGTTTCTTCATCAATTGACGCCGGATTTGAACCTGCAGAAACCACGGGACCAGAGGAACTCGACGGCACATTAGTGTGGTTAGAAGAATTAATCATACACTGATCAAGTACATTAGCACTCCCAAAATCGTGTGATGGATTTTTCAAAATATCGGGAAGAAGATCAAGCTCCGAACGAAGACGGGCTCCTGCGTTTGGATGAAGATGGGAGAAAGGATATACAGTCTCATCAAAAACAACATCGCGAGAGACATAGATGCGGCCTGTTTTGGGATCGAGACATTTAAATCCTTTGTGAAGATTGCTATATCCAATAAAAACACAACGCAGGGATCGGAACTGAAGTTTCTTGGTGTTATAGGGACGGAGGTTGGGCCATACCGCACATCCAAACGTCCTAAGAAAGGAGTAATCGGAGGAGTGCTAAGGAGACGATCATGAGGTGTATCATTTTGGAGAACTCGGAGGGTAATCGGTTGATAAGAAACACAGCTGTTAGAAAAGCTTCGTCCCAGTATTTGAGGGGCATGGATGCATGGGCTAGTAAAGAGAGACCAACCTCAACTATATGGCGATGCTTGCGTTCAGCAGATCCGTTTTGTTGGTGGGCATGTGGACAGGACACATGATGAGCAATGCCTAGATGCTTAAAGAAGGAGTTTAAGGACTGGTATTCTCCACCCCAATCGGATTGAACAGCTAAGATCTTGTGGTTGAATTGGCGTTCAACCATACTTTGGAAATCACGGAAGCATTGGAAAACTTCAGATTTATAGCGAAGCAAATAAATCCAAGTGAACTTACTAAAATCATCAATGAAACTCACATAGTATGAATAGCGACCAACAGAGGTGGGCGCTGGTCCCCATACATCACTGAACACAAGCTCAAAAGGTTTAGATGACACACTATTTGACTTTGGATAGGGTAATTGATGGCTCTTGCCCATCTGACATGCATCACAAATGACACCTTTATTGGACTCTTTGCTAAACAAAAGCTTATGACGACTAAGAACTTGATCGACAACTGTAGACGAAGCATGACCTAAACGACTATGCCATAACGAAGTAGAGGGCTTGAAGACACTAAGGATTTGTTTTGATGAAGGCCGATTGGAGGACTGAGGCTTCAAAGGATAGAGGCCCCCTTCACATCGCCCTTCGAGAAGTGTCTTCCTCGTCACCTGTTCCTTCAGAGAAAAATATCGAGGGTGAAGTTCAAGGAAAGCGTTATTGTCTTTAACAAGGCGGTGTGCGAGACAAGATTCTTATTTGCATGAGGGACATGAAGAATATTATGAAGATGAATATCATGAATTGGAGATTGCAAAGTACTATGACCAATGTGATTAATTTTCATACCTGCACCATTAGCTGCGAGCACCTGTTCTCCTCCGCGATACTTGTCACGGAAGGAGAGCTTCTCCAAGTCACCCGTTATGTGATCAGTGGCACCTGAGTCGACGTACCAATTTGTGTCGACTCCGTAGGAAGAAGTGTTTGCTGATGAGGCGCTCTTTTGCTGCTGCTGCTGTGGACCGGTGAAGTTTGAGTCAAACCGCTTGAAACAGCGAACCACCGTATGTCCTTCTTTGCCGCAAAGTTGACAGAAAACACCAGAGAGGAAGTTGCGGCCACCGCCGCCACCACCTCCTCCTTGTCCGCCATTGCCACGACCATTGCCTCCATTGTTTCCACGGCCACCACCGCCGCGACGGAAACCACCACGACCACCATCACCGCGGCCACGAGCTTGATTGAAGGAGGAATTCCCCCCACGGCCGCCCTTGGCGGCCATATTTGCAGACGACTGAGATCCGCCACCGTGGAGCTCCTTGCGCTGCTCAAAGGCAACGAGTTGCGCATACAACTCATTGACTGAAATAGGCTCTACACGAGCCGCAATAGCCGAGACTATCGACTCGAACTCTTCACCGAGCCCAACGAGGATATAGGTCACAAGTTCCTCATCTTGCACCCGATGGCCTGCCGAAGCCATGTCATCGCCAAGGCCCTTCATCTTGACAAAGAACTCAGCCACGGTCGATGATCCCTTGGTCGCCGTGGTGAGAGCCATGCGCGTAGAGATCACGCGCGCCCGAGTCTGGGAGTTGTGGAGATCTTGGATGGCAGCCCATAGCGTAGCTGCAGTCGTAGCCTTGGAGACTTGACCAAAGATCTCGCTGGAGAGAGACGAGATGAGATAGCTGAATACAATCTGATCTTCAGCCATCCACTTATCATATGCAGGGTTCGGCTCGGGATCCGGCTTCTTGCCGTCGATGATATCCCCAGAGCCAGGGATAAAAGCATCAGGCGGTGCAGCGGTGTTCAAGATGTAACCCGCAAGACGAGCACCGCGGAGCGCAGACAGAACCGTGGCATGCCACATGTTGAAGTTCTTCCGAGTAAGGCGCTCGGAGACAACTGGAAGAAGGCCGAAGGCCAATGGCGTGTTGGTGGAGCTTGACGACGCCATGGAGGTGGAGAGGAAAGACTAGATTGGATCGACTTCCGTATGGAAGATTTTAGGCGATTGATACCATGTAAAGAGATGACAAATATGCTTGGAACGGGATAGCCTCCAAGGCTCCCGGTGGCTTCATTATATAGGGAATTACATCAAGAGTTTACATCAACTACAACTCGTATGTCAGCTATACTTTCTATATACGTGTGGATGGAATCCAACACGATTACAATCTGATAGATATGTTAGATACAACTAACCATATCTTCTAACAAAGATTTCCGCCTTCGGCAAAAAGGCTGATGTAGTTCCACCAGCAGTGGGCAGTCGCTAATGTATACCATGTCTTTGTTTTCAATTGTTTGTGGTCCACCAACAGATACAAGGTGCAGACAATTCTGAATCCACAACTTCCTGAGTGATGTCAGATTCATGGGGCCTGGAATAGATACTAGGCCCTCACATGAAACAAGCTGCAATGACTCGAGGGAAGTGAGGTTCTCCAGGCAGGTTGGAAAAGAGGCAGACAAATCCCCACAGAATTCTAAGAAGAGAAATTGAAGGGACGACGGTAATACAATTCCACTCTGCCAACTGAGGCGTGGGCATGACCGAATGTGCAGAACCTTTAGACAAGGAAAAGTCCCAAATCTTTCACCAGGGAGAGATTGTAGTCCATAACAATTGTCAAAAACAATTGTCTCTATAGCAGGTAACTCTTGTGTTAGGATGTCATTCATGGTTAGCAATTGATCGCACCTCGAAATGGCTAGGCCAGCAAGTGATGAGAACGGTGTAATGCTACTAGTGATGCCACCATGTTGTGTAGATACTCCAACAGATGCAAGTGATATGCACTTTGCGATCCTGAGCTTCTGTAGAGCTCCTGGACTTCCCAGATGTAGTTGGATAGATGTCGAACTCGAATATGATATATCCAAGTAGTTGAGGGAGCAACAATCAATATTTTGTCCGAGATTACCACATTCTTTCAATTCAAGCTTCTTTAGGGAAGGGACCTGAAGACATCGTGAGTTGATATTTGGACACTGAGAAACAATCAGTTCTTCCAGAAAACGCAAATCTCCAAGCCTTGCAATTGGTACTGATACTAACTTTTTGCAGTTTACAATTTTTAACTTCTTGATATTAGGCAAATAATATGGTTGCATAAATTGCTCCAGATTTGTTAAGCTTGTGCAATCTGCAATGGTTATATCTGAGAGGGATGAGAAAATACTGTCAGTATTGTCATTTTTCTTCTCCACTAGCACTGTTGGTATCACACTGAGGTTTCCGCACTGTGAGCTCCTGGAAAATGGTATCCAGTTGAGTCGACTACAACTGCCAGGTTCATATGATGTTAAGCAGTCTTGCATGTTTTCTGTCTGAAACCAGCAATCAAAAGATTCACCTGGATAACCTATGAGGCTCAGAGAACTGGCAATTCCATTTTCATATTGAAGTACCCGAGTACAGAACCGCTGCAAATTCCGCAACTTAAACAATTTATTGGACAAGCTTTCAAATTCACAGTTCCTAGCATATAAGACCTGCAAATTGTAGAGGCAATAGAATCCTGGAGGAAGGATCTTTGAAGGGCAAGCCATATAAATTCCAAGGTACCGAAGATGCTTCATGTTGCTAATACCCTCTGGTACCTCCCTCATTGAGGTAGAATAAAGGACGCGAATGCACCGTAGTTCACTACACCAACAATCCATTGGAGAAGATGAAGTCTCAGCACTAACAGCCCCGTCATACAGTAAGGTGCGTAGCTTTCTGTACTTGCATAGAGACAACAACTTTGGATTATCATTCTTTATACTGGAGAGTATTGATAGATGACGAACATTTTTTGGAACTTTACGGAAGTCACTCTCATTTTTAATGATGAAGCACTCGTCCCTTGAGACTAACTGTGCCATGTCATGCATCAAGTCGTGCATTACATGATAACCATTATCCATCTGATCAAAGAAGGAACGATTAGCAAGGTCTTCGAAGTACTGGCAACCAATATCTTCAATGGGAGTGTCCCCTTGAGGTTCCACAAAGCTTTCTGCTACCCAGATTGCAGCCAGATTATGCTTCTTAAACCGGTGATCTTTGGGGTACACTGCACAAAATGCGAAGCATCTCTTCAAATGGAGTGGTAAATATGTGTAGCTTAAACGAAGGGCTGGTAAAATGTCAGCTCCTTCTTGTCTCAGCTCCCATAATTCACTCTTTTGTATATTGGTCCAGTGTGTAGTGTCAAGGTTCATTTGTAACAGGCGTCCAACAGTCTTCGCAGCTAAAGGAGAACCTCTCAACTTTTGCACTATTTGTCTACCAATGCCTTCCAACTCAGGGTCACTGCTGGATTTGTCATGTCCAAATGTACAGAGTTTGAAGAAATCCCAAAAGGCATCACTTTTCATATCCTCCAATGGGAACGGGACCATTGTGCCCACATACTCAGCGACCTTTATAGACCTAGTGGTGACCAGCATCACACTTCCCTCAAGTACATTTCTGAAAGGTGCACAAAACCTATTCCAACATTGCCCATTTTCTTTCAGGACGTCTTCCCATACATCATCAAGAATAAGCAAGAACCTTTTTTTCTTCATAAAAGATTCCAGAGTACGCTGAAGATAATCCAAATTATCAGTTGTACAAACTAGTTGCCTTGTCTTAAATAATTCTTCCCGTTTTGAAAAATTATAAGTTGTATCTTCTTTTCGAGGTAACATCTGTACAGTGAACTCTTTGGTTATCCTCTTGACATCAAAGTCATCTGAGACACAAATCCATATTATATTTTGGTTGAAGTGGTCATCCACCCGTTTATTCTTACGTACGTGTTGCACCAAAGTAGTCTTTCCAATGCCACCAATTCCAACGACTGGCAAAACTGGGACACGCCCTGTTGCTTCTTCGTTACAATTTTCTGCGGGCAACTCAAGAACTCCACCACTTGTTCTCTTGCGTTTGGAGTGAACCCAGTTTCCAATTGTAGGAACACCTATCAATTCAATCAACTCATTCAGTTCCCACTGACGTCCAAATATGTTTTCCTCAGTGGGGAATGATGTAGTCTCTGGCCTGACTGATTTGTCAAACCGTGGAGTTGCTTCATGGAGGCCCATCTTCTCAAGCTGGTTAGAAAGATTACATAGCCTTTTCTGGATATTAGTCACTTTGTTGAAGGTTCCTTGAGTGACACTCTGAAAGAAGTCAATGAAAGGAGATAGCTGCTGGGTTGCATTTCCCTCAATTTCTACCTTCATCTCGTACCATCTGACCTCATCCAGGAGGTCCTCTGCATCATAAATTGCATCCTTGAGGTTTGAAAGGAGCTGTACCACACAGGGTACATGGCTCCTCCACTCTGCTCGATCAGTGAGGTCATACATTGCGGGTAGAGTTTCACTAAGGCATTCAAGGTCACCTTGCAACTTGAGTACATCATCTTCTTTAATTACTTTCTCCTTTGGTCCATTCCACTGGGATTGCATATATGAGACAGCAGATCTAACCAACTGGAAGAAATTACCAAACTCATTGATGCCATTAATGACCCCAATTGCCTTCGATAGGCTCATGTCGTCTTGTTGATGTCCTGGAAAATTAAACAAGGGACTCATTGAGCATTACAGAAGTCGATCTTTATGAAGTTATCATTTACTATTGGGATCAACGTAGCTGTTATGGTAACAACCCATATACATTGAACTTGCAAGTGTAACCATCTTACTTAGCTCTTTGGCTTATGAAACATGGTTATGCCCCTTTTTGGTATTTATGAATTCCAATGCACATCACTAAAAGCCGAATAATGTACATTGGAGCGCAATGTAATCAAGAAAAGATTAAAGAGAAACTAATTAATTGGCAAGTTAATATATCGCATGGTGGTCGACATGTTTTATTAAATTGAGTACCTACAAGACTATTACCTATATTCATGATGTCCTACTTTTTAATTCCGAGAACTTTAAAGGTCTTTATTGTTATAGTCAAGATCATTTTTTGGAAAGGAAACTATAACGGGCATAGATTTGTTGGGGGTGGACTGCATAGATAGTAGGGAAAGGAGTGAAGACGACGAGGGGTGAAAGGGCGATGGAAGCTCATGGTTGCCCGTATACTGAGGGTCGCTGGCAGCATAGGGCTAGCTAGGAGGTGGGATGGCGGAGATAGGGAGCAGGGGTATGGTAGCAGCGTGGATGGAGAGGGAGCGACGTTCAGAGTCGCTAGCCTAGGTAGCATCAGAATAAGCTTGGAGTTGAAGAGAGCTAGAGCGTGGAAAGAATAGACCACGAGTAATGGTCCCATGAAGATGAAGCAGGACACGAAGATGACGCAGGACATGAAGAAGATGGCTACAATGGATATTGGTGGGAGCAGAAACAAATTGACTAAGAATGTGCACGGCATGGGAGATAAACAAGACTCCCAACAAGATGACGATACCGAGTGGGATTAGTGAGAGGTTTACCATCAGTGGCATGAAGCTGAAGATTAAGCTCCATGGGAGTTTCAATAGTGCGATGATCAGTTAGAGAAGAGCGAGCAAGAAGATCTTGGATGTATTTTTCTTGGGATAAATAAATGCCATCAGAGGTGGAAGAGACTTCAATCCAAAGAAAATAGCGAAGAGGGCCAAGATCAGACATAAGAAACTGCTCAATGAGACGTGCCTTGACAATTGTAATATACTCAGAGTCATCACCAGTGATAATTGTATCATCAACATAAAGAAGAAGAAGAGTGCGACCACGAGGTGATGTATGAATAAACAAGGCAGGACCATGATTGCTTGGAGAAAAACCAGCAGTAGTGATCACCGAGGCAAAGCACTGAAACCAAGCACGAGGAGCTTGTTTAATACCATAAAGAGAGCGACAAAGACGACAAACCATGCCATCAGGAACAAAATACCCAGGAGGTGGTCACATGTAGATCTCCTCATGGAGTTCACCATTAAGAAAGGCGTTCTTGACATCAAGTTGAGAAATGGACCAAGCACGAACAGAAGCCACAGCAAGAAGAGTGCGAACAATGGTCACGTGAGCCACAGGAGCAAATGCCTCATCATAGTCACGACCATACTCTTGCCGAAAGCCACGGGCAACAAGACGTGCCTTATAACGCTCAAGAGAACCATCAGAGCGAGTTTTGATCTTATGAACCCACTTGCACGTGATGGGACGAGCATGAGAAGGAAGAGGAACAAGATCCCAAGTGTCGGTGCGCTCAAGAGCAGCAATCTCCTCAGCCATGGTTAGTTGCCATTCAGGATAACAAATGGCATCATGGTATGTGGCTGGCTCAGAAACGACAGTGCCAGCAAAACCATAACGTTCAGCAGGCTTCGGTGATCCACGATCATGAAGGTTATAATGAGAGGAGATCTGTGAGGAAGAATCAATGGAGGGTGTCTCAACAGGAGAGGAGACATCAGAGGGCGACTCAACAGGAGGTGAGGAGACATCAGAGGGCAACTCAACAAGAGAGTCAAGCTCACGCCATATTGCAGATAGCTATCGAAAGAACTCAACTGAACTGTCACCCTACTATAACAGCTACTCTTGGCGCAAGGCAGCAATATAAGTGGACTGACCGGAGGGCTCATAGTGCTGCCAAAAAAAGTCCCACATCTCAGCAACATGATTAAGCCGAATAACCTCTCTAGCTAAATGCTTTTCCATACTAGCAACAAGAACAGCCACAACACGAGCATCCTCATCCAACCAAGTTCGATAAGCCTAAAAATGAGACATATCAGAGGCCATATCATCATCATGAGCTTCATGCAACTTCTTTTGCTCATCTTCAGATGCTTCTCAAGGAATTACCGATTGAACTAGACGATCAGGTAACACTGGACAAGGTAACTCACCACTGAGGAACTCCCAAAGCCGAAGACCACACGCATGGCACCTCATATGTGGAACCCAGTCATGATAATTAGTTCCATCAAAAGTCATTGGACAGCGTTGGATCTAAGCACCACCAGTGGCAGGAGCAGGAGAAGATGTCATCTCTTTGTTCTTTCTTCTTTTTTCTTTTTTTTAATCCAAACTCAACCAAAGCAGAACACTCTGTTCAAAATAGAGCACTCCGCGAGCGAACGGAGACGGCTCCGCACCCAGCAGCAGGACCGCGACGCAGGGCCACGAGCACGCGTCGCGACACCGGTGGGGCCACGGGCGAGCAACGCGACGAGGGCGCGGGCGAGCGCGTGACACTGCGGGGCCACAAGCGAGCGCGCAGCGTGACGGGGCCGCAGCCAGGCACGCGACGCGGCGGGGCCGCGGCCGGGCGCACGACGCGGAGGAGCCACGGGCGTGTGCGCGGCGCAGAGGAATAGCGTCGGACGACGAGATTCACGACGGAGGAGTCGCACCCGACGACGGCGGGCGTGACGGAAGAGCACGGTGGCAGAGCAGAGGAGCAAAGTAAACCCTAACCCTAAAACCTAGGAGTTGGTACCATGTTACGAAAGGATGATGCTCATCTATTCTATGGGGCAATGGCCCAAACATATACATCAGTACATCTGTTGGGCATATAAGCATTAAAGCCTTTATACAAAAAGGAAAATACAATGTAGACCATATACATCTAACAATCCTATCTTAGAGACCCACCTGTATGTTGAGAAGGACTAGGGACTATCCATGGAGTTAACAAAGTTAGATATTAGCCCCTGAAAGTCATCCTTTTGAGAGGATTACGGGAAGCGTGAACTTCTCGATATCTCGTTGAAAACACTAGAGTTATCGATGGGAGTTTGCATCTCTATATCATTTAAGCTTTCAAATTTAAATTGCGTGCCTTGATTGTGCACTTACATTTCTAGTTTCGCTTGCTAAGCTAGTTGATAGGATTGCAATCTAGATTGTATAACTTTTTTGCGGTAGGGATAGCAATAACTTAGAAAAACCTTATTTGCATATCTAGAGAAAGTACCCTATTGTATAAGTTTTGATAAGTGAAAATTAGGCGCCATAGTTTAGAGTATATTTTTTAAAGAAAACCTGTAGTTCACCCCCACTTGTCAGGCATCACGGTTCCTACAAACTCGTTAGTACTGGAGCTGATACCGAAAGTATAGCTACTGGTTAATTCCACAAAGTTCCATATCTCGTGTTCTTGGGAATCAGCATAGAGAGTAATAAGCAAAGAAAAAAAAGAGATCCTCCTGGAGTGGCTGCTCCCTTTTCTGCAATTATGTGCATTCACAATGATGTCATTTTTGAGATAAAACACTATATATACTTCTTTAATTCAAGCGGCCACTTTCACAAGAGCTTACTGGATACGATTGTAGACACTACTGCAATATAAAGCTTCATTTGGTGTGCAGAGCATCTGATGTTGTTTCTTTGGATATTTCCCACAAGAATGGATTGAGAAGAAGCAAATAATAGACCTTTTTTTGTTCGAGGAAATAATAATAGACTTTTCTATATATGATTATTTTCTTGTTCAATGGATTACCTACAAAAGTAGGCGTGAGCTGTTATCATTTTGTTTAAGAAAGATGGATCCTGCCAATGCAGTACATCAGAGACAGGGACTTACACGAAGTGAAGTATAACTGAGGTCTGATGGTCCGCCCTTTCTGGTACCACCCTGCCGTCGTCGATCCTTTTGGGCACCGGACCAACTGACAGTACGTGGTAACGTAGGTTGTATTGCTCGGTCAGTGTCCTGCTGGTCTGACGGATTACTTGCTAGAACTTTGTTCCATTGGACCATCTGTGTTGTATGTTTAGGGGAGAAAAATGAGGACAACTAGCAAAACAAAACAGAAATGAAGACTGAGGCTGATTAGCTTACTGACAGAATTGTGAGAATCGGTCCGATGGAGCAGATTTGTGTTTCCTCAACACTAGTCCTGGGGCTGCAACACTGATGGGGATGCTCCTCGCCTTCCAAGATATGGTCGTGGGTAAAGATGTAAAGAGTCTGCATTTGGTCTCCGGAGGGGAAAAGCTGAAATGAACCTGACCAGCAAGTTCCAACTCTGCAAAGTTTAATGGAAGACGTGCACTTATTACACAACATAAAGATTAAATAATCGACGAGAAAGAGCATTAGCTCTTTCGTGTGTTGCAGGCGCACCTCCACCGGGTCCTGACAAGAGCACAAGACACTTTTGTTAGCTAGTGACGTTGTGAATTAGTTGTAAAGTGCTCCACGCTCACTACCGTGCACGCACTAGATGCTCGTTGGTAGTAGTGCTGCCATTTCTCAATCGTATGTGTGCATTGTATCTGTCAGTACAGACGGCAGGTAAAAGCAGTCAACACGAGAAAGGCCGGACTGCCGGAGTAAGATGCGCGACAATTTGATGTCAAAAAGACTTCCTTACAGCAATGAACAAAAAAGGAACTTTTGGTCATTTCGACTACTTTTGCTGACAGTCTGAACATGACACATTCATTTCCTTTCATCACAGATAAGAGTATCAAACCGTTTCAACAGAAATACAAGCCAGGTGCATTACACTGCGTTTATACACAACTTAAGCCCACAGCAATTATTACGTGTGCAACTGAAATATATACAAGCCCAGAGGGCAGTGAGGGCAGCAAGAAACAGAGAAGAGGTTGGCTGGGCTCTTCTAGCCTAGCCGTTCAATATTGGAAGCTCTATAGGCATGTTAATGAGAAGAACCAATCAGTGGTTAGTCTCTGGGATGGAATGAACTAATCTAAAATGTACTGTCAGAAGAATAGGTGATCAAAACATGATGGATCTTTGGGATGAAGTATGTCAGATTGCTTCTACCATTAACTTCTCTGAAGAAGACACTTCGGTGTGGCAATTAACTTCTAGTGGTATTTACTCAGTTCAGTCTCTTTATAAGATTGTGAATTTCAGAGGCATCCAACCTGTTTTTGTGCATTCTCTTTGGGATATAAAAATCCCACCTAGAGTTCATTACTTCCTGTGGTTATATTGTGTAAAAATAGGACTTTGACTAGAGACAATTTAGGGAAAAGGAGGGTAGAGGACTCCACTTGTCTTTTCTGTTCTGAGCAGGAAACAATACACCATTTATTCTCTGAATGTGCTGTGGCTAGTCAAATGTGGAATGTTTTATCTAGAATTTGTAGAGTCCAGTTAGGAGGTTCTTTTGATTCTGTTGATAAATTTTGGTTGAGCAATAAAAGAAATGGTGTATTGAATATTGTTACTTCTGCTGCTATGTGGTGCCTCTGCAAACTTAGAAATAATTTGTTTTTTCAGAGAATGATGTGGAAGAGTATGGATATACTCTTACACGAGATTTCCAAGACTATACAAAAGTGGGCGATTCTTTGTCCATTGGAGAAGAAGGAAGAATTGTTGATGAAGGCAACTCTGATCAAGAGAGAAGATATGACAAGTTTTTTGAAGCTTTTAAGGATATCAACTCACTTTGGGCAACCTTTGTTTTGATTTTCTTTCTATTACTAATTCTTTTGTCTTCTTTCATCTGCTTGCCTTTTTTAATAGGTTTAGCCAGAGAGACTTTAATATTCACCTGGAATGGATCACTGGTCATGTTAAAATCGTTAACCAAAAATCCAGTTTAGCCAAGTATGAGAAGAGACCATGGAGCCATTTTCAGTCAATTCCTCCTTGTCAAATGATTCAAGACACAAGATTGCAGCTTCATGAGTAGTGTACTGAACAAATCCAAAGTCGCTCCTTTTAGCTGGATGTATATCACGTGATACAACAGTGTTGGATCACTCCATATTTATTGAAGATTTCTGTCATCTTAGAATTATGCCAGGAATCAGGCAAACCTTCCACGAAAATTGATTTAACCTAAACAAAATGAAGATTTCATCAGGCTACTTAGACTTCTACGACTAGCTACTAATCACTGAAACAAAAATCATTTCTCATTATTCAAAACAACTGGATTCATCGTATTTGGGTACATCAATCATTGAATCATATAGGACAGACATGTGTACATACATATATAAATAAACCTTCAGTAAAAAAATGTCAGAGTTATTTAACAAAGACGACTGTGCACATACAGATAGCAAATGTTGGTTTCAAGCATAGAATCTAAAGCAGTTCAGATAGATCAGGAAATCCCTCTGATCCCCTGAACTGATAAAGCAACAATAGGTATCATACCAAGTTCAAATAGAACAAGGAGTTGTCAAATATGGAAATACATGTGGTACTTAGATTATAACAAAAAAGCTTTCATGTGATCTATGAATAAACTGCAGGATCATCAACGAGTGCAGCCCAGCAGAAGTCACAAGATAAAGGAATGATCGAACAAAATGGGGCATTCATCTGCTGCATGATTTTCAGGGATGAGTAACAGCAAAAACAATGTGTTAGCATGAGAAAGGGAGAGGACGAGACCTGCTGCACTTTTTTATCTGGATCACTCATTGGTTTAGCCCATGCAACTGTTATATTATACATCAGCTGAAAACACCTTCCCTTGAAAGTTTTATGTATGTCATCTATGCATCTCTTTCAGTCTTAAGTTCAAGAAATGAATATCCACAGTTTTGCGTGGGTTGTTGTCAACCATGAGTGTTACCGTATCAATGTTCTCAACTCCAGTTTTGCGTAGTAGCTTCATGATCTGCTTTGAAGAGAATTAGGTGATCTCAGCGGACAGACAACAATGGAGCCAAATATCTAAACAGGCTATTCACAGAAATACAGAATAAAGAAAATGGTGGGGCGCCTAAATACATAGCAAAATCGATGTGCCTAAATAGAAATCTTCATTCCTGTAAATGGCAATAAATGATTGGTACCATATTAGGCGCCCAAGAATGGCAACCATTCTAATAGAAATTTAGATGTAATCAACAATAGGCATACATTCCAAATTTTTAAAGGTGGTTGTTTTTTTTTAAAAAAAAAACATTGTCAGAGTCATGCAAAATGAACAAGGCAATAGATAAAGATGTAATCAGAGAAATCAAACGAAGGCAAAAGCTTCTGGTACAAGAGGTGCATCAATCAAAGCTAGGTCAAGTTGGTTAACTACTAATTAGTAATGTTGCCATATCAACTGGACTGAATAAAACTAATCCACCCAATAATGATCAAATGAAAAACATATAAAAGCCTGATCATGTGGTAGTTTTATATTTAGTCATTATGGAAAGAATAGATTTTCTAGCACCATGTGGCACTAATATGCAGCCAGCTGGAAATTTGAGTTCAAGCATGAGAAGCTGATTTTGAATTCATCCCAGTGACTCAAAACAACCTTTATAGAATGCCTCAACAACCTTCTTAGCCCTCTTTGACATCCTCGCATCCATTACCATCCGGACCTCGGTGATCTCGCCTGCCCACCCAAACACTGACCTCACGTCATCCTCTTTCATATCCCCGTCGAGCCCGCAGACAAATACCTCTGTCATCCTCCTCCATTGCCTCTCTGACATCCCAAATCCCTCCTTTCCTATGCCCGCACTCGCCAATTCTGAATCAGCATTTGCCACCGGCTTACCGATTAAGGTTCCTCCCCCAACAGCCTCCTCACCCAGCAATGTTGTTTCAGCAGATCCCAACAGTGTTTCATCCACATCAACGGCACTGAAGCCACTAGGCAGCTTCTGAACTTCAATTTCACTCGCATTCTGCTCCTCATACAGAGAAGCATTTCTATGACTCCAAGGTTTGTCCGGCGCACATCCCTCCCCCGCCGGTAATGCTCCGACGGCCGCCGCCGCGGGCGCGGCCTTCCCAGCAGCGAACGTGGGGACAGTGTTTCTTATCAGGATGGCCTTCCTCTTCATCTTGCGCGCCTCCCGTGCGAGCACCGGCCACGCGGCGGCAGGCGGCGTGGAGGGTTCGTCGTCCGGGTCCGGAGGCGACGGCGTGGAGGGTTTCTTGGCCGCGGCCGGAGCCGGCGCCGTGGGCGGATCCACGTATGCAGGCTGCGCAGGCGTGTCCCCTTGAGCTTGAGGCAGCGAGTACGGGTCTAGGAACGCGGCGGCGGGAGCGGAGGTTGCGAGAGCCGGTGGGCGCGGCGGGACTGGGATTGGGGTGGCCGCCGTGCGCGGGGAAGGGGAGAAGCGGCGCTTCTTTGAGGGCGCCTGCGCCGAGGGCAGTGGAAGAGTCCGCGGAGCTTGGTGCCACGGCGGCGGAGAGGACGGCGGGTGCGCTGCGGAGGCCGCGGGCGGCGCAATGCGGCGGAGCTCCATGACGATTCCGGCGAGAGAGCTCCTACGGGTCCCACTGAACTCCCGCACTCGAGTCAAAGCTGAGAGTGTTCTTCCAGAAGACAGGAAAGGTCAAAGAGGTCAAATAGGTTCCCATCGAATTAGTAAAAGAATCCGGATATAAATGTTGCTTAAAAAAAGGAATCCGGATATATAAATAAAAGAATCACAAGAAGTTTTTCTTTCCAAAAACCTAAGCTAAAATCTTTCTATAATCTTGACCGTTTGATTAAGATACTCACATTCTAGGGTTTTTTTTTTTTTCAATCTGGATTCTCATAATCCAATGGATTCAAACAGGTCTTAAGCTCATGACAATTCTCGCTTCTCTTTAAAGTGGTTGTGACTGCTTTTAGTAAAAAAAAAAAAAAAAATTACAGCTGTAATAGTGTTTAACAGAGGAAGCGAGTGTGTTTGGTTGGACTGAGAAAAGCTCTACCATGACCCATGTGATTCTGACGTGTGCCATTTGGTACACTGACCAAGTTTTTATTCCAACTTTAAAGAACTCCATCTATCTCATATTACACGACATTCTAAAAAACAAAGATATTGAAAAAAATTGCGTTATAGTTTTGAATTATATTTTATTTCTAAAGAAATTTTCCTCACAATTCTGATGAAAGAAAAAGAAATTTCAGTGAATTTTTGACCCATAATGTTCAGACTGATTCATGAAACCTTGGAATTTTTCAGATACGAAGACTGATCAGCTGGTTCAGATCCCCGAAGGATACTTGCTCTTTCACCTGGGAACTTGATTTATCTGAACGAGCAACATCAGTTCCCCCTGCCATCCAGTGACAATTTGTTGGTACATAGCCACATAGGTGCAGCGTGCTTATATTAATATGGGCAAACCCATCAGTAGTATCGATGATAACAACGGTTCAGAGCAGGCAAATACTTGCATCTCCTTCGGATGTTAGATGGATTACCATAAGCATTGTCGACCTTAGTCGCAACTCGCAACATGCTGTACAGAATATGGACATAGCACCATTTGTTGCAGGAGGAAGGTACTAAAGGGCAAAAGCAAGTACCCTCCCCACTACTGTATGATACACATATACCCAACCAAACTCCCAACTTCCAGTTCCACACTACATATACACAGATGTGGGCTTCTGAGACAAGCCCTGGAGGAGTCCTCTTGATTGCTGAGTAGCAAAACAATCTTTAGCTGCAGTCAGTCAGTGAAAGTCCCTGAAACAACATGCAGAATATCAGATATATCAGGCTAAATCGTCAGACAATAACGACCAATGGCATAAGCTGCTCTTACATCTCTATGAGTGCCAATTGTCATGTGACATCTCTGGTTTGCGAGAACTGGCTTGCTTCATCTGAACCAAGGGAGACCAATGATCAGGTTTCATGACCATGAAACCTCAATAAAAAGGAAACGAAACAGGGGGATGTTTGACACACTAGTTGTATCATTTTCCACCCAAAAAGAATAGTAGTACCAATGGGATTCCCTTTGTCATTTGCTTAAAAAGGTGAGCAGAAAGAACTCATGATGGAACAACATACCTGAATCCCAACCCGTGGTTCTGATAGTACAGAATATGAATCTGAAATAAAAAATAGCACATCATAAATGGAACACTGCACCAGATGACAAAGAGAAAGATTAACGCGAGACAGGCTGTAAGGACATACCTAGTAGACATCTGCTTTCATGATGATATGGAGGAGAATACCGGGTGACAGCACGGGGGGACACACTATAGCTGGGATGCAATACAAATCGAGAAGAAAAGTATTATTACTCTGTGCTGACATATGTAATGATGACTGATGAGAGGTGGTGGCTTCGAAATTGAGATAACCTTGAAGTTGATGTAGCATAGGTATTCCTCTCATGTCCTCCGTCAGGGTTGCGGCTCATGGAATAAGAATCAATGCCCTGGAGTAAGAAAGATTAAAACCAATATGACAAAATCAACAACTAAATATTTTATGCCTGTACAGTATAGCTTACAAGTGCTGAAAAAGGCCGTTTCTTTCCTGACAATATGCAGGGATAATTTTGAGCAAGACTTCCTGCTAATATAAGGAATGAAAACATCAGCAATTGGGATTTTAAAGTTGACAGCTTCAAAATAGTGGTCATAAAGCATCAAATATCTGCTGAATGCTAGAAAGCTCTTTACGTTCACCATTGCATGCATCTTGTATGTCGTAGATGAATATAGCAAAAGTTGTATACAAAGACCAATTGTCAAAATAAGAGGTGAAGACATGATTATTAACTAAAAACATGGACCCTCCAAAATTACTATTTGTAAGATTTTGCATGTAGCAAACAGATCATAGCTTCAAAACTAACCCAGAAAATTAACTAAGTCAAAGGAAAATGAAACATAAATTCTTCTGGGATGTCGCAAAACCAGCTAGTTTGTTGAATAGCACTATTAGAAATAACAAATAAGAAAAAGTCATCCAAAAATACCACACTGTGCATTTTTAAAAATAAATGTAACATGCAAGTCCAATGTCGTTTATCAATAGAATCAATAGTCATCAACTTTACATATCCTTAGTCCAAGGTTTTCTTTCATCTAGTGGGTGAACAATGTTTATGCCTTGATGAAATAAATAGAGATAAAATATGTCACTGATCTCATTAAAGTACAAGACTGTAAATTAACCTGATGCAAAATTTTACAGTGTTCAGCTGGCCACTGGAAACTAACCTGAACCAGTATGTTCATGTCTCCAGGGAGCCAGCTCCTTCAGAACCTGAACAAAGCCATGAGTCATTGATGACTTCCTATACCCTGAGACTGGAACCGCCCTCGAACTGGAAGATAATATATGCAGTGAAGATGGCCCAAGTTTTCTTTCACCTAGTGAAATGGATGGCATGGTTAAGATAAATTGACAAAAAACACTTAACTGTTCATGAGCAAAAATAACTTTAAAAATAAACTGAATTATTCTTATTCAACATTGGTGTGGCACTCTTAGCTCAATAAATCAACCTAAAAATGAAAAAAAAAGGACAATGGGTAATATATTAGACATATAACTCAGCATGACACCTGCAAATTCAGATAACTGGATTATTATAGAAACTAACCCCATACCAGACATATTGTGACCAAGAAGAGCAAGAACACAGCAGCTATATTATGTTTGGAATATTTTGTGCACAGAGAAACAACAGTTGACACATGACAGAACAGTGAGATTGGTAACCATAAATTAGGCAAATAATAAGAAATGAACGAGAAGGATGATGAAGATTCAAATGGTATTAACTCACTTTTAGCAGTCTTTGTTTCATCTTTCTGACTGATACAAAATTTATGATCTTCCATATTATTTTTGCCTTTTTGGACAGATTTAGCAAGAGAAACTCTAATATCAACCTGGCATTTGAAACACAAAATGTGAGAATCATGTTAAAGAAAAATTCAACTTGTGCTAGATATTAGAACAGACCTTTGAACCATTCTCAGTCAACTGTGTGTGTGTTTGTGTGTGTGTGTGTGTGTGTCTCTTCATATTTACATGCGTGTGTGTCTTCAACTCTTCATGTGTGCGTGTGAGATCGAGATCGAGAGAGAGAGACAACAGACAGACCTTCTGCATATGGTTTTCATCTGGATCAATCAATGGTTCAGCCCAATCAACTCTTATATTTAAACCCTTGCCAAAAGCATCTTTCCTTGAAAGCTTTCTGTATGCTTTCTGTGCATCTCTATAAGTCTCCAGTTCAAGAAATGCAAATCCACGATTATAGCCTGGATTATTAGAGTCAGGCAGAAGGGTAACAACATCAATGTTCTCAACTCCAATTTTCTGTAGTAGTTTCATGATCTGCTTGAAAGAAAAATAGGTAAGCAAGCAGCCAACTGTTTAGGAGAGAATATCAAATCAAGCTGTTCACAAAGAAATAAAACAGTAGATACAAGTGCAGCAATGCTCACATCTTCTTTCTTCAATTTCTTATCAATGTTCCCAAGAAAGATTTTATCATTCCCACCAAGAGCTGCAACTCGGCAACGCTTTCCACAAATCTAGTAATGGGATTTCAGAGAACAAGGTAACAATCAATATGGAGAAAGACAAGACAAAAGAAAACATGAAGGCAACTAAACATAAGCCACTTTCAACTTGGTTAGTAGACACAACTGTAGTAGTATCACAAAGTCCCAATGCTTTTCAAACAAGCACCAGTCAAACAAATTTGCTAATAAAATATTTCTAACAAAGCAAAAATATGTACGGCACACAAAGTATAAAATTCCCCAATAATGTATGGCTCTTTTGCATTGGATTTGCTATAGAAAGCAGACACTAGTGTACATCTTAATACATAGAGTTCAATAAGATAATGCTAGGCATGTTAGACATGATAAAACTTTACATTGGTGCTATCCGAAGGAGGGTTACATTTGTAAAACAAATACAGAATGAACCAAGCACCTAATATGGCAACAACATTATGTAATTGACAAGTATTGGCACCACACATGTTCATACGCCAATCAGTCATCTGACATGGCAACCTATCTAGGAGGAGTAATGTATGCACCTCAGATCTGCACATACTACAAATTTCACAAGCTAGTTGCTCTTTTCAGGGACTATTTGCTCAATCATGGAAAAGGTGCATTGGATAACAAAGTATTCAGATGTACCAAACAAATTTAAAAGGTTGTGCCAGGAGATATGGTAGCAGACTAAGATCAAGTCAGGATAGTTCACGTGCTATGTCGCCTCATCAACTAGAACAGCATGACTCAGTAAAATAATTAATTTTAACATCACGCATATAAGTCAAGTATAAATATTTGTAAGTGAAAACTAAATCCAAAATGAGGCAAAACAACCTTTTGATTTATTGTGATATCTGGTTTACATGAACCAGAGATGAGTTAATCCATGGCAAGTGCAGATGTTAATTTCATTAATGTTATTCTTTTATGTAGTAACTAGCACCGTGCAGCTTGCCCAAAACCCCGCTTAGTGTGTCACGCAGTGGTATTTCAGACAAAATTTTCAGGTGGGCATCTTGCCCCCTTTTGATTATTAACAAAAAGTAAGCAATTTAGCCATATGCGTCAAGCACAACCTTAACATTGCTGAACCGTGCAATGGCCTTCCTTGCCTGCGCAGCCTCACGGTAGCGCACAAAGCAGTAGCCTTTGTTCTTCTTCGTCTTGCCTTCCATGATGATTCGAACCTCTGTGATCTCACCGGCCACCGAGAGCGCTGCCCTCACATCCTCCTCCTTGGCGTCCCTGTTCAGCCCACCAACAAACACCTCCGTCATCCTCCTCCTCTGCCTCTCCGACATTCCCACCTCATCAGCCCTGTCCTCACCCCTGCTCCCCAATTTCTTCTCCTCCTCATGCTCACCACCAATATCCATTGCCGACTTATCAGCTAGTGTTACTCCTCCCACCCCCTTACCCAATTGTGTCTCACACATAGCCGTCCCCTTACCCAATTGTGTCTCACACACAGCAATGGGAATGGGATTGCAACCCAATTGTGTTTCACACACAGCAATGGCATTGCAGGTATCGGCCGGCTTCTGAATTGTGTTTCCCCCAAAACTCTGTTCCTTTTCCACCACTTCATCTGCAGCAGCATTTCGCGAGGATTTGTCCGGCGCGTGTCCCTTCCCAGGCTGTGACGCTCCGGCGGCATTAGCTGAAGCCGCCTCCGCCGCAGCCTTCCGGGCCGCGATCGTGCCTTTGGGGACCCTTTTTAGGACCTTTCTGATCTTCCGCACCTTTGGTGCGGGAGCCGGTTCCGCTCCCGCGGCCGCGTCGGTCAGAGGCAGTACGGAGGGTTTCTCGTCCGCAGCGGAAGGAGGCGGCGGCGGCGGCGGCGGTGGAGGCGAAGAGGGTTTTCCCGCGGGTGGAGGTGGCGGAGGCGGCGAATAGGGGGTTTCCGCGGCTGGAGGCGGCGAGGAGGGTTCTTCCGCGAGTGGCGGCGGCGGTGGAGGCGAAGAGGGTTTTTCGGTGGGTGGAGGTGGCGGCGGCGAAGGGGGTTTTCCCGCGGGTAGAGGTGGCGGCGAAGGGGGGTTTCCCGCGGGTAGAGGCGGCGGCGGCGGCGGAGACGGCGAAGAGGGTTTTTCCGCGTGCGGCGGCGGCGGGGGTTTTGGTGGGCCCGGAAACAGAGGCGACTCTGCTTGGACAGCCTGGAGCGGCGGGGCTGGGACCGCGACCGCGACGGGGACGACTGGTGGGGGAGGAGGAGGGGGAAGCGGGGTGGAGGCCTTGGGCGGGGTCCGGAAGACGCGGCGCTTCTTCGGGGGCACCAGCGCCGACGGCAGCGGCAGCTCCCGCGGCGGGGCGGCGGAGGTGCTCGCGGGTGGAGGTGGAGGCGGCGCTGGCGGGGGCGCGGTGGAGGCGGCGGCCGTCGGCGGCGTGGGGCGGCGCCGGCGGAACACATGAGTCGGAGCAGTGGGAAGTGGCTGCATGACGACGAAACTGAAGAAAATGCCGGCCGTCCGGCGTCCGTCAGTTTCGAAGGTGTGGTTGGACTGGTGGAGTGGAAGCCGCACCGCACCGCACGCGGCGACTCGCCTTAACTGAGGAGCGAGGAGAGGACACGTTTTCAGTGGGGCCCACCACTCCAGGGTGGTGCGGTGGTGCCTGGGTAGATGCACTAGGATTTGATGAAGGAACTTTTTTTCTTTTTTTTTTTTCTCTTTGAAAACTGGATTTGAAGGAACTTGGTGTATTATTGATATACATGGTTTGATTTGAAATGAGTTCAGGCCTTGTTTAGTTTCCTCCCAAATTCCAAAGTTTTTCACTCTCTCCGTCATATCAATCTTTGGATACGATACATACATGGAGTACTAAATGTAGGTAAAAGAAATAACTAATTGCACAGTTTGTTTTAAATTTATGAGACGAATCTTTTGAGCCTAATTAATTTATAATTAGACACTAATTACCATATACAAACGAAAGTGCTACAGTACCTAGAGTTGAAATTTTTTACAATCTAAACAAGGCCCTGGTACTTTTCTCTCCCCTTTACCGATGAAATGACTCCTGAAACTACCACCCTTTACTGGATTTTAAAATTTTTAGTAGAGCATTTATACGCAAAGCATTACTCTTTTGTACAATCCGCGACCAACTTTCATAACACATCTTTATTTACGACCTTATGAGGGAGTCATGAAGTCATTTTTTTACCAACTCCTCTATACTACAACGAGTTATTGGTTCATTGACTCCTACTTGGTATCTTGGGTGGTGATACATAAATGCCTTATATATTAGAAGATGGATGCGACAGAGGGAGAAACTTCAGTTGCTTTCTCACAAGGCATTTGTATCGAGAGGCCATGTTATGTTTGAGTTTGCGAGGAAAGGAGCTAGCATCCTTGTTTTACCATAAGCGACTATACAAATGTTGGTTTAGGCTTAGGCGGTAGCAGGAACAAATTACATAGGTTGTGAGAAGGTTTCAGTTGCCTTTGGTCTCATGAGAGGGCTAGAGAAAACAGTGTGTCATGCCAAACCCTACCGCCTGGGATCGTGCCTCATTTAACGGTAAGATTCTTCTATGCCTGAATCTATGTATAGAAACATGATTGCTGCAGCGCCCAGCATGCGCCTACTGGTGGAGTTTAGCAATCTCTACGATTTGCTCGAGAACGTACAGCTCATGGAACAGCCTGACACCTTTGAGTGGCGTCTCATGGCGGATCGCTGATATACTGCGGCTTCCGCCTGTGGTGCTATGTTTTTGGGCTCCTCGCCGGTTCTGGCGGCGAAGCAGGTGTGGAAAACTACGACACCTCTGAGGGTACGCTTCTTCTTTTGGTTGACTATCGATGGACAATGCTGGATAGGGGAGCGCCGCTTCCGCCATGGGCTGCAGACGACCAGTGACTGCATAATGTGTCTGCAAGTCGTGGAGAGTATGAATCACATTCTTCTCGGGTGTTGTTTTATTCATGAGGTTTGGTTCTGTAACACCTCAAGTGTTAGGGCCTAATTACATGTGCATAATCATCATTAGGTTAATTAGTGGCATTGCATTTGAGTGGTGTTTGAAATTCAAATTCAAATTCAAATTTGAAAACCTACTTTCAAAAATACTTAGAATTTTGATATGGTTCAAAAAGCAAAGTTGTCATTTTCATTATCTTGAGTAACTTTCATGTTTAAACTTTTTCAAGTTTCAATATGAAATCTTGAGTATTTGAAAAAGTGGAAAATCTCCTCGGCTGCTACAGTGTCGCGCCCATCCCTTCTCCTGTTCTTCCTCGCCGCCGTGGTCGCCTCGCGCGCCTTCCCGGCTTTCCCGCGCGGCCGAGCGCGTGGACGGCGTCGCGAAGCCGCTGGCCACCTCACTGCGCGCATTGAAGCCAAAGCCGGCCATCCCAACTTCCCTTCTCCTCCATTTTCTTCTCTTCGCTTCCGTCGGCCGCCATCACCGTCGCCCGCAAAATTCGCCCTCGCCACTTGATCATTCTCCAATTCTTCGCGTCCGCAGCTCCGCCATAAGCCGCTCTTCCACCCCGACCCCGCCTTGCGCCGTGACATCGCAAGGTGAGCTCGATTGCCGCGCCGCCGCCATGGCCGCCATGGCCGCGAGCTCGAGCTCGCCGTTGCCAGCGCGCCTTCATCTTCCTCCCGCCTCCTTCTCTAGCGTTTTGGAGTCGCCCCGCTGTGTAGCGTCTAGGACCGAAGACCGTGTAGGCTTTAGAGCCTCGACGCCGCCGGAACGCCGCCGGCCGTCGTGAGCTCCGAGCTCCGCCACTGCCATGCACGCGGCCACCACCGCGCCGCAGCCCACCGTGCCACCCTAGTTCACCATGGCCTTCGCCCTAGCGCCGTAGTGCTCATGCGCAACCGCCCCGCCGCTTTTTCTTGCGGAGCCGGCAAACCCGCCGCCGCCGCCAACGCCGCCGCCAAGCCGCCGCTCACGCTCGTGCCGCGCGCGCGCCACCGCCGGGCCGGTCTCGCCGCCCGCCTTGGGCCGAGCGCCGGCCACGCGCCGGGCCGCGCGGCTGCCGCGCTTGGCCGGCTGTCCCGGCCGGGCCACCCGCGCTGCCGCTCGCCAGCGTCCGGGCCGCGCGCTTGCACATGCGCCACGGGCCGAGTTGGGCCGAAATAGCCAAATAGGCCCGCGTGCCTGTTTTCCTTTTTAAAAATGATTTTCAAATTTAGTTTTGAATCAATAGTGCTTGTATTTGTCTATTTTGTATAAAATCATTCATAGCTCCAAAAATTATGAAAATTTTTGTGTAGCCTTCTCATGAGATGCTTGATCTAGGAAAAATATGAAATCTGGTTTTGGGCAATGTTTTGCATGATAATTAATTAGCTCATTTAATTAATAAATGTTTCTTCTTTCAATTTTAATAATTTATTTGTTGTTCCAAAAATCATGAAATTTAGTGTGTGACTTAGTTACGATGTAAGTAGCTTAAAATAAAATTTTAGACTTAATTGGAGTAATTTTTATTTTATGCCTTATTTATGCTTAATTAATTAATTGTTTAATGCTTTAATTAGTCTTTAAACTTGATTAATCATTATAGGGATTGTTGACTTTTTGGATTGAGTGTTGACCCTAGGTCATTACCCTAATGATCTTTGGCACCTTTACTTAATTGTTTGAGCTCATGTTTTTCATGGCAATATGTTAATAGAGGTTATTTTATGTGCTCAATTTAATTCGAGTAAGGTATTAGGTGCAGTGTGCTAGATCTTTAACTCCGCATGAGTTGTTATATGTTCAGTTGTATAGATTTGGTAAGTGTATTAGCTTTTCATAAGCAAAATACAATACCTTGTTTATAGTGATTTGAATATAGTTGGAGGACTCGGTAAACGAGTGTCCAAAGATGTAATCTTATCAAATTGTCATCATGAGCATCATGTCATCATCACTATCCTCACTTATGTATTCGGTATACTTATTCAATGCATATGCATGCAATAGGTGCGCCTGGAGTGACCCGTTGGAGTTCGAGGGAACGTGTCCGCAGAGCCGGAGAATCCTCGGGGAGCGTAAGGTTCGGTGTGATCGAACCCGACGGGAGAGGAGGTTGTTCTTGAGTGTCCACGACACGAACCATCAACCTTCGTGAAAGGCAAGCCCCGGAGCATTTTAACTTCCTAACTTTTAAAATTACTAAATGCTTTATGATTGTTGCATTAAGTTCTAGGAATTGAATTGGCACCCTTGCTGCATTTATATCATTCCTTGTCCAGTTATTATTCCGGAAATCCTAATGATATGATACCGTAGCATTTGCTTAGCCATGCTTAAACGGTAGAAGTCGAGTGATTAATAATCACTTGCGAGAAATTAGGATGATGGTTCACGGTTGGCTATATGTGCTATCGTGCAAATAACCATGTGTATGTAAATCGAAGGCAAGGCGGAGCGCATGAGCTACAGGGTCGGCCAACCTTGTTAGTGAAGCGTACCGTCGTGCAAATTAATCACACACAAGGAATGGAGCCCATCTTAGTCATGTTGAACAGTGCCTAGCACTTAGCTGGCTGGATCGGAGGTTATCCGCCGCGAAGCCTAGTAGTTCAACTTAGGCCGGATCGAGAAGAGTATCAAGTCTCACCCGCCGACAGGTGTTATAATTCCTGATCCATTGGCATATCCGGCGTGGTATGTCCGTGTGGGAAGTCATGTCCGTAAGTCCAGAGGCAGGTGTTATAATTCCTGACCTCATGGCATGGTGGCAACCCTAAGTGAGGCGCTGTTCGGATCCGTGATTCCCGAGTTGTACGAATGGTGTTCTACGGCTACCCTTAGCGGGGTGTGCCGGGAGAGTGTTAGGAATATTCCCACTGGGTTGTAATCGATTCGAATCGCCATCGTCTCCTGGATAGTGAGAAGCTTGACGGGATCATCTCCATACTTGAAAACCTTAAGTTGTTTGGATGGTTGATCACACTTTGCAAGATAGCCGATAATGAACCCGATATGGTTATGTATTTCTCTACTCAATTGCTTGTTTAGCACGGTGCAAACCTAGATAACAGGTTAATGAAAATTTAACTTGATGCTAATAATAATTTGGTTACTCTCAACACTTAAAGCTCTTTATGCAAAATGAGTAAGCCAACTCCACCTATAAAGCTTTGCATAAATCCTTGGAGTCTTTATTTCTTTCATGTCGGGTAAGTCTTGTTGAGTACAATTGAGTACTCGGGGTTTATTCCCTCCCCGTTGCGTATGACCTCTTCTATAACGGTTGCTTTGCATCTATCGCCTTCTCCCCGCCGGGAATGAAGACTAGACCATTGGGCATGGTCTCTAGTAGACTCCTTATCTATATTGCTTTTGTTGGATATGAGCTTGTACGGCAATGTAAATCTTAACTATGGTTTTGTTTCAAAACTATGCTTCTTCCGCTACCCTATATTCTGGTTTGTAATAACTAGAGTGTACTCCGATATTATATAATCTATGTAGATTATTTGTAAAAGATTGTAACAGGTGATGTGGTTATGCTGAATTACTACGATCTTGGTTTGTTGCAAGTTGGTTTGAAATCCTTCGTGATTTCGTTGGACTACGGGTTTATATAAGACAAAGTATACGAGTGTCAACGTATTAGCGGGGACATCTCGTACTTAATCTTGTATAAATTGGTCGGTTCTCAGGATGTACAGTGCATCGGAGCATGGTTCAGCACTAAACACGTCATTTGTGTAATAAAACAAAAGCTTTTGCGAAAACTTAATTTTAAACATAAAGGTTGCCGGTGTTCATATCTTTTATGCCCATATAAGGACTTACGGAGTGGCTTAGTAAGTATTAACCTGGGGAAATTTAAATATTGCATCGACGCCTTGCTAAGGTATGAAGAGTGATAACTTGACCGCACTTGTTACCCTGTGGTCTAATGTTGGTGGTAACCTTCATATATGAATTAGCCATATATGTCGCTAGTGTGAATGTTTGAATCGTCGCCAAGGTAAGGTGAGTTGTGAGAGCATGATCGGACAAACGCCGATCTAGGGGAGTGCTTATATGGTATTGAAGTATTCACATGTTCCACACATGTTTATATGAAAGTGCCCCATGTGAGGGTGTTTTCCACCATTCTTGGTGATGCCGTCTTCTGACGATGATTCGGGTATCGTGCACCTACATCTATGTATATTGGGAATATGCATAGATGGAGGGGGTGCGTAAATTGTGTCTTGCTTTCCTTGTGTGTTATATTGGGAATTGTTGGGCTGAAATGAAAATTTATTGCAGGTACACTAACAACGCTCACGCTAGTTCGACTAGTTACGATATATGAGAGAATGTATGTATGCCACCGTCTAGAACGTCAGAATCAAAGTTAGGATTGTGAGGACGTACGGATCGTGCATGCATCATGACATTCATATAATAATTGCACTTGTCCTCCCTTATAAAACTTCTTACCTCAAAAGTTTTTAATACGCCGTTTCTCTAAAAAGTGTCCTCCTATAAGAAGTTGCATCTCTCACTTTAAATGGTCTTAAGGAAACTCCTCAGATATGGGAACCTTTTAGTGGTTAGTAAAATGTGTTTTCAGATACATCGCGATATTGCGCCTGGTGATGTTATTGATGACAATGTCTTGTGGAGATTTATGATTGTGCCTCTATTTATTGTTCGAGTTTCTTCTCCAATGAATTCAGTTTGGCATGATTATATAATTTGCCCACACTTTTTGGACATCACCAATACTCACTATTTGCGCATATCTGCAGATGGCTGAAAACCACCATCACGGTGAGCACCATGGTCTTCCTCAGCCTCCACCTCCGCCTACTCCAGAGGCGCTTATGCATACCATGGTGGAAAGTCAGCGTCTCATGGGAGAAACAGTTCGTATGTTGGCGAATCGTGGTGGTCGTGATGCCCATCAGGAACCAAATCGTCAGAGTAACTTCAAGGATTTCATGGACACCAAGCCTCCTACCTTTGAAGAGACAAAAGAACCACTTCAGTGATGAATGGCTGAATTCTGTAGAGCAAAGGTTTCGTTTGCTCCCGGAGCTTCTCGAGGGCCCGAAAGTGGAGTATGCTTCTTATCTCGCTTCAAGGTTCGCGGGTATTTGGTGGGCCAACTATTGGAAGGCATTACTGCTAATACCAATCTTGTCTCGGGATCGCCGTGAGGTTTTCGAGCACGTTTCATTCCTCCTGGTCTTATGGCTATCAAGCATACGGAGTTCATGAGACCGACTCAAGACACCAAAACTTTTATCGAATATCATCGGGCTTTCAACCATTTGTCTCGTTATGCTCCGAAATGGTTGATACCGAAGCCAAGAAGATTGCTAGTTTCAAGAGGGGACTTGGCCCTAAGTTGATGAAATCTATGGGTAACTGCAAGTGTACGACTTTCAATGAGTTTGTTAGTGATGCCTAACTCAAGAGAATAATGATAATATTTATCTTTGCTTCCAAGAGCCGCAAAGGGCATATGAAGCGGGAGCTTCTCAGTCTAGGGCTCCTGTCATGCCTAGAACTCAGAATCGTCCACCTGCTGTTAATATCAGATATCGTCCTCCTCAGAAGAAACCTCAGTTCAAGACTGGTTATCGCAAAGGTTATACTATTGCTCTTCCCAAGAATACATCTGGGCAAGGCAGTTTCAATGTCCCTCCAAGCAATAGGCCATGTTGGAATTGCAACCAGCCAGGACATTGGGCGAATAATTGTCCTCATCCTAGGAAGATGAATCAAGGGAATGTTCGTCCTGGTAATGTTCATTATACTACTGTTGAAGAGATACCATCTGGTGAGGTTGTCACCGCCGGTAAGTTCCTAGTGAACCAACAACCCTTGCTTGTGCTATTTGATTCGGGTGCTTCGCATTCTTTTATGAGCCCTACTTTTGCATCCAAGTTCGTCGGCACATAACTACGTAACTCATGGGGGTTATTGCATTAGTGCCGCCGGGACTCGCGTCTCTACGATCGAGATAGTAAGAGATGTGAGCATTTTAGTTGAGGGGCGAACCTATATTGTGAACCTTATAGTGTTGCACAGGTCTCGGGAATCGATGTAATTCGGGTATGAATTGGATGAGCCGAAATGGAGTTCTTATTGACACTACCACTCGTGTGGTAATGTTGAGAGATCCTATCAATAACGAAGCTTTCTTAGTTGAGCTCCCTCGTGACGTCACCATTCGCAATACGGCTAATGCTTCGGAAGCAAAGGCCATTGCTGATATTCCCGTGGTTTGTGAGTTTCCGGATGTCTTTCCCGATGACTTGCACGGATTACCTCCGGAACGTGACGTGGAGTTCAAAATTGAATTAATCCCAGGTACTTTTCCTATCTCTCGAAGACCATATCGAATGCCACCCAATGAGTTGAAAGAGCTTAAAACTCAATTAGGTGAACTTTTAAAGAAGGGTTTCATTCGCTCCGGTTCCTCGAATGGGGTAGTCCTGTTATCTTTGTAAAGAAGAAGGACCAAACATTGCGCATGTGCGTGGATTATCGCCCGCTCAATGCCGTTACTGTCAAGAATAAGTATCCTCTTCCTCATATTGATATCTTGTTTGATCAACTATCAAAGGCTAAGGTATTCTCCAAGATTGATTTGAGATCGGGATATCATCAAATCAGGATTCGTCCCGAAGATATTCCTAAAACCGCTTTCTCAACCCGCTATGGGTTGTTTGAATATCTTGTCATGTCTTTTGGCTTGACCAATGCTCCTGCTCACTTTACATACCTTATGAATAAGGTATTCATGCCCGAATTGGATAGATTCGTGGTGGTTTTCATTGATGACATTCTTATCTATTCTCAAAATGAAGAAGAGCATGCTGAGCATCTGAGAATTGTCTTGACTCGCTTGCGTGAGCATCAGCTCTATGCTAAGTTCAGCAAGTGTGAGTTTTGGCTGAAAAAGGTACCTTTCCTAGGTCATGTATTATCTGAAGATGGGATTTCTGTTGATCCTTCAAAAGTGCAAGAGGTGTTAGACTGGAAAGTCCCGACTTCTGTTCATGAAGTTCGGAGTTTTCTTGGTCTAGCTGGGTATTATCGTCGCTTCATTAAGGACTTCTCTAAAATTGCCAAACCCATGACACGATTGCTTCAAAAGGATGAAAAATTCCTTTGGACTCCAGAGTGTGAAAAGGCTTTTGATACTTTGCGGACTTTGTTGACTTCCGCTCCTATACTAGCTCAACCGGATATTGAGAAGCCTTTTGACATATTTTGTGATGCATCGAGCACCGGTTTGGGTTGTGTTCTTATGCAAGATGGCCGAGTCATTGCCTATGCCTCGCGTCGGCTCCGGAAACACGAAGTCAATTATCCCACTCATGACTTAGAGTTAGTCTAACGTTGTTCATGCTCAAGATATGGAGACATTATCTACTTGGTAATGTATGCAATATCTATACGATCATAAAAGCCTCAAATATATCTTCACTCAACCCGAGCTGAACATGCGTCAAAGAAGATGGTTGGAGTTGATCAAGGACTATAATCTCCAAGTGCATTATCATCCCGGCAAGGCAAATGTGGTTGCGAGATGCCTTGAGCGAAAGTCACATTGCCACTCCTTAGTTGTTGAAGATTTTCATATGTCTCGTCTTCTTCATCCTATTGTTCTTCATAATCTCACGGTGGAATGCTCTCTTCGAAATCAAATCATTGAGCTTCAAAAGACCGATAAGAGTGTGTTGGGCATCAAGAAAAAGATGAAAGCGCAAGAAACCAAGCATTTTAGAGTTGATGATCAAGAAATTCTCTGGTTTAAGGATAGACTTGTTGTGCCAAACAACAAAGAGCTAAGGAATCAAATTATATCCGAAGCTCATTCTTCTAAGTTGTCCATTCACCACGGAAGTAGTAAGATGTACCAAGACCTAAAACCTTACTTCGGTGGCCCAAAATGAAGAAAGAAATTGCAGCCTTTATTGCTCGTTGCGACAATTGTTGCCGTGTTAAGGCGATACACATGAAACCCGGATTGCTGCAACCCTTATCTATTCCCGATTGGAAGTGGGAAGAAATAAGCATGGACTTTATTGTTGGCTTGCCAACCACTCCAAAGGGTTTTGACTCTATCTGGGTGATCATTGATCGTCTGACAAAGTCGGCTCATTTCATTCCTGTAAAGACTACTTATCGTCCACACCAGTATGCTGAGATTTACCTTGAACAAGTAATTCGTCTCCATGGTATACCCAAAACTATTATCTCTGATAGGGGAACCCAGTTTACAGCTCGTTTCTGGCAACGTCTTCAACAAGATCTTGGCACTCAAACACTTCACAGCTCAGCCTATCACCCGCAAACTTCGGGACAAACTGAGCGTGTGAACCAAATTCTAGAAGACATGCTTCGAGCCTGTGTTATATCCTGTAAAGGACCATGGGACAAATGGTTGCCTTTAGCGGAATTTTCTTATAATAATAGTTATCAAGAGAGTATCAAGATGCCTCCCTTCGAAGCCTTATATGGTAGAAAATGTAGAACTCCTTTGAATTGGGTAGAAACTGGGGAAAGAATGTATTATGGAAGTGACTTCGTCAAAGATGCCGAAGAGCAAGTCCGGAAAATCCAGAAAAATATGGAAGCTGCTCAAGCTCGACAAAAGAGTTATGCTGATAAGCGAAGGAAGTCTATTGAGTTCAAGGTGGATGACCATGTATATCTCAAGGTGTCGCCCATGAAAGGTGTGAAACGTTTCGGTGTGAAGCGTAAACTCGCGCCTCGTTATATTGGACCTTATCCAATCATTGAGAAGTGTGGAAAAGTAGCCTATAAACTTCAACTACCTCCCGAAATGGGAACTATCTTTCCAGTCTTCCATGTCTCTCGCTTGAAGAAATGTCTTCGCATTTCGGAAGAAGAAGTTAAAGTCGGGGTATCAAATTACAATCGATCTTTCCTATGAAGAAGAGCCGGTGAAGGTATTGGATGTTATAGAACGGGTGACTCGCAGTCGAGTGGTGAAATTATTCAAAGTGGTTTGGAGTAACCACAGTGAGAAAGATGCAACATGGGAACGAGAGGACTATTTGAAAAATACTTATCCATTCTTCTATTCCAAATGGTACGCTTTTCAAAATCTCGGGACGAGATTTTCTTAAGGAAAATTTGTAACACCTCAAGTGTTAGGGCCTAATTACATGTGCATAATCATCATTAGGTTAATTAGTGGCATTGCATTTGAGTGGTGTTTGAAATTCAAATTCAAATTCAAATTTGAAAACCTACTTTCAAAAATACTTAGAATTTTGATATGGTTCAAAAAGCAAAGTTGTCATTTTCATTATCTTGAGTAACTTTCATGTTTAAACTTTTTCAAGTTTCAATATGAAATCTTGAGTATTTGAAAAAGTGGAAAATCTCCTCGGCGCTACGGTGTCGCGCCCATCCCTTCTCCCCCCGTTCTTCCTCGCCGCCGTGGTCGCCTCGCGCGCCTTCCCGGCTTTCCCGCGGCCGAGCGCGTGGACGGCGTCGCGAAGCCGCCCGCCACCTCATCGCGCGCATTGAAGCCAAAGTCGGCCATCCCAACTTCCCTTCTCCTCCATTTTCTTCTCTTCGCTTCCGTCGGCCGCCATCACCGTCGCCCGCAAAATTCGCCCTCGCCACTTGATCATTCTCCAATTCTTCGCGTCCGCCGCTCCGCCATAAGCCGCTCTTCCACCCCGACCCCGCCTTGCGCCGTGACATCGCAAGGTGAGCTCGATTGCCGCGCCGCCGCCATGGCCGCCATGGCCGCGAGCTCGAGCTTCGCCGTTGCGCCGCGCCTTCATCTTCCTCCCGCCTCCTTCTCTAGCGTTTTGGAGTCGCCCCGTGTAGCGTCTAGGACCGAAGACCGTGTAGGCTTTAGAGCCTCGACGCCGCCGAACGCCGCCGGCCGTCGTGAGCTCCGAGCTCCGCCACTGCCATGCACGCGGCCACCACCGCGCCGCAGCCCACCGTGCCACCCTAGTTCACCATGGCCTTCGCCCTAGCGCCGTAGTGCTCATGCGCAACCGCCGGCCGCTTTTCTTGCCGGAGCCGGCAAACCCGCCGCCGCCGCTAACGCCGCCGCCAAGCCGCGCTCACGCTCGTGCCGCTCGCGCGCGCCGCCGGGCCGGCCGGTCGTCGCGCCCCCGCCTTGGGCCGAGCTGGCCGTGCCACGTCGGCCCCGAGGCCTTGGCCGCGCGAAGCTGCGCGCCCGCTTGGGCCGGCCTGTCCCGGCCGGGCCACCCGCCTTCTGCCGCTCGCCCGCGTCTGGGCCGCGCGCTTGCACATGCGCCACGGGCCGAGTTGGGCCGAAATAGCCAAATAGGCCCGCGTGCCTGTTTTCCTTTTTAAAAATGATTTTCAAATTTAGTTTTGAATCAATAGTGCTTGTATTTGTCTATTTTGTATAAAATCATTCATAGCTCCAAAAATTATGAAAATTTTTGTGTAGCCTTCTCATGAGATGCTTGATCTAGGAAAAATATGAAATCTGGTTTTGGGCAATGTTTTGCATGATAATTAATTAGCTCATTTAATTAATAAATGTTTCTTCTTTCAATTTTAATAATTTATTTGTTGTTCCAAAAATCATGAAATTTAGTGTGTGACTTAGTTACGATGTAAGTAGCTTAAAATAAAATTTTAGACTTAATTGGAGTAATTTTTATTTTATGCCTTATTTATGCTTAATTAATTAATTGTTTAATGCTTTAATTAGTCTTTAAACTTGATTAATCATTATAGGGATTGTTGACTTTTTGGATTGAGTGTTGACCCTAGGTCATTACCCTAATGATCTTTGGCACCTTTACTTAATTGTTTGAGCTCATGTTTTTCATGGCAATATGTTAATAGAGGTTATTTTATGTGCTCAATTTAATTCGAGTAAGGTATTAGGTGCAGTGCTAGATCTTTAACTCCGCATGAGTTGTTATATGTTCAGTTGTATAGATTTGGTAAGTGTGTTAGCTTTTCATAAGCAAAATACAATACCTTGTTTATAGTGATTTGAATATAGTTGGAGGACTCGGTAAACGAGTGTCCAGTGATGTAATCTTATCAAATTGTCATCATGAGCATCATGTCATCATCACTATCCTCACTTATGTATTCGGTATACTTATTCAATGCATATGCATGCAATAGGTGCGCTGCGGAGTGACCCCGTTGGAGTTCGAGGGAACGTGTCCGCGGGAGCCGGAGAATCCTCGGAGCGGAGAAGGTTCGGGTGATCGAACCCGACGCCGGAGAGGAGGTTGTTCTTGAGTGTCCACGACACGAACCATCAACCTTCGTGAAAGGCAAGCCCCGAGCATTTTAACTTCCTAACTTTTAAAATTACTAAATGCTTTATGATTGTTGCATTAAGTTCTAGGAATTGAATTGGCACCCTTGCTGCATTTATATCATTCCTTGTCCGGTTATTATTCCGGAAATCCTAATGATATGATACCGTAGCATTTGCTTAGCCATGCTTAAACGGTAGAAGTCGAGTGATTAATAATCACTTGCGAGAAATTAGGATGATGGTTCACGGTTGGCTATATGTGCTATCGTGCAAATAACCATGTGTATGTAAATCGAAGGCAAGGCGGAGCGCATGAGCTACGGTCGGCCAACCTTGTTAGTGAAGCGTGCCGTCGTGCAAATTAATCACACACAAGGAATGGAGCCCATCTTAGTCATGTTGAACAGTGCCTAGCACTTAGCCGGCCGGATCGGAGGTTATCCGCCGCGAAGCCTAGTAGTTCAACTTAGGCCGGATCGAGAAGAGTATCAAGTCTCACCCGCCGACAGGTGTTATAATTCCTGATCCATTGGCATATCCGGCGTGGTATGTCCGTGTGGGAAGTCATGTCCGTAAGTCCAGAGGCAGGTGTTATAATTCCTGACCTCATGGCATGGTGGCAACCCTAAGTGAGGCGCTGTTCGGATCCGTGATTCCTGAGTTGTACGAATGGTGTTCTACGGCTACCCTTAGCGGGGTGTGCCGGGAGAGTGTTAGGAATATTTCCCCAGCTGGGTTGTAATCGATTCGAATCGCCATCGTCTCCTGGATAGTGAGAAGCTTGACGGGATCATCTCCATACTTGAAAACCTTAAGTTGTTTGGATGGTTGATCACACTTTGCAAGATAGCTGATAATGAACCTGATATGGTTATGTATTTCTCTACTCAATTGCTTGTTTAGCACAGGTGCAAACCTAGATAACAGGTTAATGAAAATTTAACTTGATGCTAATAATAATTTGGTTACTCTCAACACTTAAAGCTCTTTATGCAAAATGAGTAAGCCAACTCCACCTATAAAGCTTTGCATAAATCCTTGGAGTCTTTATTTCTGTTTCATGTCGGGTAAGTCTTGTTGAGTACAATTGAGTACTCAGGGTTTATTCCCTCCTGTTGCAGATGACCTCTTCTATAACGGTTGCTGCATCTACTGCCTTCTCCCTGCCGGGAATGAAGACTAGACCATTGGGCATGGTCTCTAGTAGACTCCTTATCTATATTGCTTTTGTTGGATATGAGCTTGTACTGGCAATGTAAATCTTAACTATGGTTTTGTTTCAAAACTATGCTTCTTCCGCTACCCTATATTCTGGTTTGTAATAACTAGAGTGTACTCCGATATTATATAATCTATGTAGATTATTTGTAAAAGATTGTAACAGGTGATGTGGTTATGCTGAATTACTACGATCTTGGTTTGTTGCAAGTTGGTTTGAAATCCTTCGTGATTTCGTTGGACTACCGGGTTTATATAAGACAAAGTATACGAGTGTCAACGTATTAGCGGGGACATCTGTACTTAATCTTGTATAAATTGGTCGGTTCTGTGACAGGTTCATTTGCTTGAGTAAGCTACATTTGCAAGACCTAGTGCTTGTTGATGAAGAGTCGGCAATGGAATGGTGGTTGAGCATGAGGATGAGGCTGGCAAAGCCAATTCACCGTTGTCGGCTAGTCTTTGTGGAAGAAGCGTACCGCCCGTACTTTCAACGCCATCATCACCATGGCGTTGCGGCTCTCAGATGTCATTGTGGAGGAAGTGGCAGCGTGGATCACCGCGGGGAATATGCACTTGGGGCTGCTGTTGGCCACGGCCTAGGGGTCGGTCTTGGGTTTGTTAGTGCAAAATTGTTCATCATGTAATTGCTCGTGTTTTCCAGTAGTCCTAGGGCTAGGTAACCAGGGGTGTTACCTTTGCTTTTGCTTTTGGCTTCGCTAGCTAGTTGCCCTTGGGCCAGATAACCAATGTGTTATCTCCCTTTGGTCAGTGTTGTAGCTTAAAAAAAAGTTGTACTCTCTTCCCTGCTTAATGAAATATGCGCCCGGCGTGATTAAAAATCGTATATAGGAACATAGGGATTCTAAAGAACAATAAGATGCACATGTATGCACAAATTTACTTAAGTTTAGTCCTTTAGGGTCATCAAGTTAGACATGTGCTCATAAGTGGATGGCGTCGATGTAGTGGATATGAGAATTGGATCTTTTTGTAGCAAGAAGATATAATGTGAGTTCCCTAGACCATTATTATTTCAATGCTGGGAAGAGACAAGATGATACGGAGTAGGAGTAGGAGTCAAAATGACTAGCAATACAATAAGCCTTCTACCTCAGCCTCTCTAGTTCACATATTTGATTTCTTTTCTTTTATCACATCATTCGTGTATAAATTAATTTCTCTTATTTTAGCCCAAAATTTTCCTTATGCTCTGGTTCGAGACACAAAATGCATCGTCAAGAAGTTCAAGTGTAGACCTAGAAGTTTGATATGATTTGAAATGAAATGAATTCAGCAAAGCACAACGACTATACTAGGAATTTCTCTACTATTTAATTACTTCATTTTTGACTCCTGAAACTACCGTCCTTGCACTGTTTTCTGAGGATTGGTGTATCCACATGTCCGATACATAACTTATCTGATGCTCGTTTCCGTATCTGATACTCGTATCCACGTGTCCGATACATGCTGCATACTTCTTCACCGTAATTTTAGAGAGAGAAGAATCCCGCTATTAAATGAGGGACAAGCTTGGGAGAACGATCCGGTAGGACACACACCCTCGTCTTGCCCTCTAACGCGATCAAGGGCAACGCAAACTTGCAGATGACCCATGTAATCTGATCCTACTGCCTCCCAAGTCCAAACCAACATATGTGGAGACATGGAGTCGCTTGTAATAAAACAAGACACAACATGGCCTTTCAAGACGAATGCCTCACAAGAAACTAAAACAACCGACATTCCTCCCTCTATGTCTGATTCATCTTCTAATAAGGCATTCATATATCACCACCCCATGGAAGATATGAGGTAGGAGTCAATGAACAAATAATTTGTAGCATAGAGGAGTTGGTAAAAAATGACTTCAGGACTCCCGCTGACAGCATCTTAAATAGAGATGTCTTATGAAAGTAGGTTGTGCGCGGTACAAATGAGTTATGATTTGTGTTTAAATGCTCTACTAAAACTTTTTATATCCAAGGGTGGTAGTTTCAGAAATCATCAATAAAGTAAAGGGGAGAGAAAGGACCATGAATTCATTTCAATTTAAATCAAATCATGTATCAATACATCATACATCCTTCAAATCCTACATCTACCCGGTCACCACCCAAGAGTAACGCGGGTGGGCCCCGTCGAAACATGTCCTCTCCTCACTCCTCAGTTAAGTCGAGTCACCGCTTGTGGTGCTGCTTCCTGTCCACCACATCTTTGAAAGTGACAAGACGGACACCGGACGGTAGGCACTTCGTCACTTCTCCACCCGTTTGGCGAGTCCTCGAGCGATTCGTCTTCAATCAGCCACTCACCACTCCTACTCATATATTCCGCCGGCGCCACCCCACGCCGCCGGCCGCCGCCTCCACCACGGCCCCGCCAGCACCACTAATAGAAGAGCTGGCGGTAAAACAATGACTTTACAAACTGCAGCTGACAAAATTGTCAATAAAAATATGTTATGAAACTAGGTTGGCACTATACAAACGAGTAATGCCTTATTAGAAGATGAATCAGACATAGAGGGAGGAATGTCGGTTGTTTTAGTTTCTTGTGAGGCATTCGTCTTGAAAGGCCATGTTGTGTCTTGTTTTATTACAAGCGACTCCATGTCTCCACATATGTTGGTTTAGACTTGGGAGGCAGTAGGATCAGATTACATGGGTCATCTGCAAGTTTGCGTTGCCCTTGATCGCGTTAGAGGGCAAGACGAGGGTGTGTGTCCTACCGGATCGTTCTCCCAAGCTTGTCCCTCATTTAATAGCGGGATTCTTCTCTCTCTAAAATTACGGTGAAGAAGTATGCAGCATGTATCGGACACGTGGATACGAGTATCAGATACGGAAACGAGCATCAGATAAGTTATGTATCGGACATGTGGATACACCAATCCTCAGAAAACACTAACACTGGGATACATGTACTATATTTTAATTTAATAATTATTATATGTGAATTACAAGCTAAAAGCAGTTTTCTAGCAACTTTTAACTTAAAACTTACAAGTTTTGAAGATATTATACAACATTATTAGATTTAGGGAGTAAAATAAATAAAAACAGAGAATACTTGTATAAAAGAAGTTATTTGAACGCATAATCTCTGAAGAAGTATCCAGCATGTATCCAACGAGTATCGGTATCCGATTAGTATCGGATACGGATATGGCTCCTTCCAGAAGTATCCGCGCAACGTAGCGGTGAAGTACCTTTGCACAGGACTAGGGGATAGTACCGTGGGCTAATCCCCTTATTAGTATTAATGTGGAGATGACATTCACAATCCTAGTGTGCTTTGGCGAACTACTTGTTTACAATGCGAAGAAAACCTGGAGATTCTCAAGGAAAAGAATGAGGCATGTGTATTTACAGATCTAACTACTTGAGTTTAGGATAGTCAAGTTATGCACTATATGGACAACATCGATGTAGTGGATGGGAACTTGATCTTGTTCTAGCAAGACTTTAAAGTGACCATAAACTGACTTCAACATCCATTATTTTATTTTAACAGTTTTTGCCGGGAAGAGATCATGTGTACTACAACATAAGATCCATCCCTCTTGCTACCAAGTGTAAACCTCGATTTGTACAAAAGCATTTTTTTCTCCCTTTGTGAATTCATTATTTAGGAGATTTCTCTCTAACCATATGTTTTGGTTTAATCATTTGTAAATGCTAGTGGTACAATAAAGCCTTCAACCTCAGCCTCTCTAGTTCACATCTTTAATTTTTTTTTCTATTGCAGGAGTCGAGTACATAAGTTCATTTCTCTTATTTTATTAGCCCAAAATTTGCCTATATGCTCCGGTTTTATCGGCACTAGCATGGTTTCTTATGTTTTTTCCTAAAAAAAAAAAGATAATTCATATGGGTTGTACCTATATATGTGTCTTAAATGTATGCCAATTATACCCTCTTATATAGTTGTGGTCTTGTCCAGTATGCTCATGAGTTGCTTATTTGAGATCTCAACTTGCCCATATGTCAGGTGATGGTTACATGTACACATTGTGTGATAGATTCATAATTTCATTGGAATTTTTGTAAATCATTTCAAAAAAGTGTTTACCTCCATTACTAACCGTTACTCTTAACTTAACAGACAATACCGTGGAAACATAATATTCTTTATTGTATATATAAATTTATCGTTCCTATTGAAGCCCAAGTTTGCAATCGTGACCAATCTTAGCCTTTGCATTCCCTATAAACAACCTATACAAAAGAAAAGAAAAAAAAAACTTGGCAGCATACATCATATCACAATACACAACTTAATCTTTAAGTGTTTGTGCAATCATATAGCAACATCTGATTGCGAGAGAGGTTCCCAAGAACGATGCCTCCAAGGACATGACATGCACACACACCGTCGTTACCATGATCCAAACAAGTGATTCAGTGAAGATCACCAGACCATAGATTTTCATCTCAGAGAGAAAAATCTTCGAACACCAAAATAATGCTTTCAAACCAGGTCATCGGCAATATCAATGTCGAGGAGTCAGTACCTAACAAGTCGCCACCAGTACAAAAATCAACATTTGTGACGCCACCATTTTAAAATAGAGGCAGTTGACATAGCACGCCATCACTAAACTCGACATCTTCAGAAGCGGTTGCATTAAGGAAACCGCTTCTGAAACTAGACAATTTTCAACAACGGTTGTCCTACAAAATCTCCCCTTAAAAAGTATATTTTTAGAAGCGGACCACTTATGAGAACATAGTAGCACTATTTTTAGATACAGATCTTTTAATAGCTCCGGATTTGGAAATAACTACGAGCGCATGCAGTTGGAAATTTAGCTTTGATTCCCTAGCGGACTCGCTCTAAAAATAACTAACCGCGCTGCTTACAACCTTATCTTCTCACCAGCAAGAGTATTAAATAACTAACCGCGCTGCATACGACCTTATCTTCTCACCAGCAAGAGTATTAAATAACTAACCGCGCTGCATACGACCTTATCTTCTCACTACCATGAGTATTTATCTCAGTGGTTGTGGACGTTCCAAGCAGAGGCATGCGAGGTGGAGTTGGAGAGAAGAGGGAGAAGAGGAAGGAAGAGCAGAGCAGCAGGCATGGCAAAGGGACGGCTCGTGGCTCCGGGGCCAGAGGCGAGCTCGGCATCATCAACATCGACGACGAGCTATAGCGACATAGACATCGACGGTGAGCTGAAGGGCATAGCGGTGGCGGCGAGGTCCTTGGCTTCAGCAACTAGGTGCTACACAAGCAGCGATGGCGTGCTAGCGGCGACATCGACGACGAGCTGAAGGGCATAGCGGTAGTGGCGAGCTCCTCGGCTTCAGCAACTAGGTGCTGCGCAAGTAGCGATGGTGTGCCAGCGGCGACATTGACGGCGAGGTGAGGCGACATCGACATCGACGTGAGCTATGCCGACATCAATATCGACGGCGAGCTGCGCCAACGAGCTGGCTTGCTGGACAACCACCGCTAGCTGCACAGCGCCCACCTGCATGGAAGTGCGGCTGTCGGCGAGCTTTTTTTAATGGCTAAAAACTTTTCAAGGACGGTTCACGCAAATAGTATTTTTAGGGGCGGAGTTTCTTATGAAACCGCCCCTAGAGATGTATTTTAAGTGTTAGTCGAAAGTGCGGTGCTGAAAATAACATATCTTTACAATCGCTGATATAGTGTTGGTTTTTAAAATCGTTTCTAAAAATAGATTTTGATCGCTACAGATGTCACTTTCTGCACTAGTGAGTAACACACCGAGTGCACCTCCAGAGGATTCCATGTAGTGCGACATGGTTGGCGCTGGGGATGGGACCGGATGAAGAGTAATGTGGCAGTGAAGGACGGAGCGCCAAGAGCAGGAAGAAGAAGGGAGGAGGAAGAAGAAAGGGATAGGCAGGGGAAATGGGCCGGGCGAGTGACCGAGAGCTGCCCGGATAGCTTAGACGCAGAGGAGAGGGGTAGGCGCAGTCATTTCTGGTCTTCTGCTGACTGGGATCCCGTGTGGACTGTGGCACTGGCGTGCCATGCCAGCAAAAGTGGTAACTCTGTCTGTATGCCTTCTCTCAAACAAAGAGGACAAATTTATATTTGCAGCAGTTAAGGTGAGATCTGAGGAAGTAGCCATTTGTTATAATGGTAAAAAGTTAAATCTCTCGAGTGGAAGTGTGGAAGCTCCGCAAGCGATGACTTGAAGACGACATGTCTCGATGGTGTCCACCAACATTTAATCATGTTCCTATGTAGACGTGATTTGAAGGATGTTTGATATGTTGATTTAAAATGAATTTCAGGAAGCACGACTATAGTACTAGTGTTTTCTCTCCTCTTTACTTCATTGATGACTCACCATCATTGTAATGGATTTTAAAATTTTAATAGAGCATTATTTAAATGCAAATCATTACTTTTTTTGTATAGTTCACAATCTACTTTCATTGCTGTAAAAATATAATTTCATAACAAATCTTTATTTACAATGTTATCAGCTGGAGTTGTGAAGTCATTATTTTACCAACTCTTCTATTTGAGTTATTGGCTCACTGACTCCAACTCCATATCCTCGTGATATATAAATGTCTTAATAGAAGATGAATAAGACATAGAGGGAGGAATTTCAGTTGTTTCCTCGCAAGGCATTCGTCTGGAAAGGCCATGTTATGTTTAAATTTTAGAGGAAAGAAGCTAGCATCCTTGTTTTACCATAAGCAAAAGTACAAATGTGGTTTAGGCTTGAGAGGCAGCAGGAGCATATTACATAGTCTCCGAAGGCTTCAGTTACCTTTGGAATGCCTGGGTCACGGGGCTGGGACCGCGACCCCTACGGGGGGAAGCGGGGTGGTGGCCTTGGGCGGGGTCAGGAAGAACCGGCGCTTCTTCGGCCGCACCAGCTCCGATGGCAGTGGAAGCCCTAGTGGCGGCCGCAGCAGCGGTACGGTGGGGCAGCAGAGTTGCTCTGGGGGCCCTGGCGGGTGCGTGGTAGTGGCGGCAGCCGGCGGCGTACGGCGGTGGAACACATGAGTAGGAGTAGTAGTGAGTGGCTGCATGACGACGAATCACTCGAGGAGTCATCCAAACCCAACGGGCGGAAGTGAAGAAGTGTCGCGGCCGTCCGACATCCATCTTGTCAGTTTCAAAGGTGTTTACTGGTGGAGTGGAAGCCGCACCACACACGGCGACTCGCCTAAACTGAGGAGGAGAGGACAAGTTTTGGCGGGGCCCACACCGTTACTCCTCCATCCAGGGTGGTGACTGAGTTGATGTAGGATTTTTGTGCGTGATGTAGGATTTGAATGAACTTGATATTCATACATGATTTGATTTGGTTTGGAATGAATTTAGGGATGATTCCTTTCACTCTTCTTTACTTCAATTGATGATTTCTGAAACTACCACCCTTGTACTGGATATAAAATTTTTTAGTAGAGCATATAAACGCAAAGCATTACTCTTTTGTACCACGCACAACCTACTTTCATAAGACATCTTTATTTAAGATGTTGTCAGTGGGAGTCCTGAAGTCATTTTTACCAACTCCTCTATACTACGAGTTATTGGCTCATTGACTCCTACTTCGTGCCTTCCATGGGGTGGTGATATATGAATACCTTATTAGAAGATGAATGGGACATAGAGGGAGGAATTTTGGTTGTTTTAGTTTCTTGCAAGGCATTCGTCATGAAAGGCCATGTTGTGTCTTGTTTTACTACAAGTTTCTTCCACATATGTTGGTTTAGGCTTAGGAGGCAGCAGGATCAGATTACATGGGTCATTAGTTTTGGTTGTCCTTGATCTCCATCAAAGGGCGAGACGAAGGTGTGTGTCTTATCTGACCGCGCTGGCTAGCTTGTGCCTCATTTAATAGATGGATTCTTCGGTGCCTAAAATTACAAGGGAGTACCTTTGCATCGTGCGATCCTCTTAGTATTAAATTGGAGATGACATTCACAATCCTAATTTGCTTTGGCAAACTACTTCTTCACGATTAATGTCCAATTACGGACTAATTAGGTTCAAAAGATTTGTAGCACTTTCGTTTGTATTTGACAATTAATGTCCAATTACGGACTAATTAGGTTCAAAAGATTCGTCTCACGATTTATAGACAAACTGTATAATTAGAATTTTTTTTACCTACATTTAATGCTCCATGCAAGTGTAGAAAAATTGATGTGATAAAGAGAGAGTGAAAAAATTCTAACTTTAGCCTTGCATCTAAACAAGGCCCTAATTTGCTTTTGCAAACTACTTCTTCACAATGAATAGTAAAACCTGGAGATTCTAAGGAAAAAAAGAGGTATGTGTATTTATAGATCTAATTACTTGAGTTTAGGATCGTCAAGTTAGGCATGCACTAGGTGGACGGCATCGATGTAGTGGATGTGTCTTGTTCTAGCAAGAACTTTAAAGTGACCATAAAGTGAGTTCCCTTGACATCCATTATTTTTATTTCAATTTCAATAGTTTTTGCTAGGAAGACATCATGTGTACTACAACATAAGGTCCATCTCTTTTGCTATCAAGTGTAAACCTCGAGTTGTATAAAAGCATTTTGCCTGCCTTGTTGAATTCATTTATTTAGAAAATTTCTCTTGAACCATGTTTTGGTTTACTCATTTGTAAATGCTAGCGGTACAATAAAGTTTTCAACCTCAGCCTCTCTAGTTTGTATATTTGATTTATTTTTCTTTTCTATTGCAGCATTTGAGTATAAGTTAATTTTTCTTATTTTAGCCTAAAATTTGCCTTATGCCCTGGTTTTACCAGCACTAGCATTTTTTTTAAAGAAAAGATAAATAATATGGGTTGTACCTATATATGTGTCATGAAGGTATGCCAATTGAGCTTCATCCAACTTCTTGGACCAATTCTTAACATATATAATTTTTTTTAGTAATCCCAGAGCTTTCATTCATTTATCACAGGAGTACAATCAGCGGCTGCCAGGGTGGTCAGCCATTCCGAACAAAGATCAAACCAAAAATAAGATCGCTCACAGTAGCAGATACGGTAGCTGCACACACATGAACCACCTTATTCGCTTCGGTAATGCTAATTACCGAACGTTCTAATCATCAAACATCGTTTGTTAATGGGCCGTATCCACCGCGGACGCGAGGTGTGCGCGCGCGCACAGCACGGGCAGCCACTACCAACAGGTGAAACTAGTGGATGAGATTGCGAGCCACGCCAAAGGTTCCAGGTTTGACCGCATGCAGCTTGTAAGCCCCTTCTTTGACTTGGGAGCCTGCGCCACTCTCCCCCTCTGTATGTGTGTGTGTTTTTCTTTTTTTTTTACAACAGTGTATATGCACATAGTGCATGAGGTACATGTTTTTTCCAAGAGCACAATACACATGCACACATTTTTCTCCTACTGATCCGCTACTATTTTTTATTATGTGTAAATAGGTATTTCTGGATTGTTTCAATACACGTTTATGGATTTGTTTCAACGTAGGTTTGTGGAATTTTCGCAATAAGTATTTTTATGTTTTGTTTGAACATATGTTTATGACTTGTTTTAAGTTGTGTTTCTAGGTTGTTCAACGTATGTTTATGGATTCTCTGCAAAACAAGATTTCTGGGTTGTTTCAACATATGTTTTTAGGGTGTTTCAATATATATTTCTAGGTGTTTCAACATGGTTTCAGAGGTGTTTTCAACATATGATTTTTTGGTTGTTGTAATAGGTATTTCTGGGGTGTTTCAACATATGTCTCAGGGTTGTTTCACCAAACATCCTAAGGTGTTGCAACAGTCAATTTTTAGCGTGTTGTAATATGTATTCTGCATTGTTTCAACATATTCTCCCAGTTTGTTTCAACACACGTTTTGGGTTGTTTCAAAAATAGATCGGCCGTACGTCCAAATGACAAAAATAATTTTTTAAAAATATTGTTAAAATATATCCATGTGAGATCTTGTTTTGAAAATCTTATCACGAGAAACACGATGGTGCAATCGGATTTTAATTATGACATTCCGTTCATGAGATATGGATTTTTTAAACTATGTAGACACATGCATGCAACTTTTACTTCGTGCACACATTCCTTGTACACTTGTCGTTGAGTCCTAGTGGGCCGATGGATGAGCATTCTATTGATAGAACGTTCTATCGCTAGCACATCCCTATTCGCTTCCCTATGCACCCATCTAACTACAAAATCATTAAAACTCCTGCCAAGCTCTAAGATGTGCCTACAGCGTAATTGATTCCTAATTTCATTGGCATTTTTGTAAATCATTTCCAAAAAAGTGGCTACCAGCATCACTAACCGTTACTCTTGACAGGTCATACCATGGAAACATAATATTCTTCATTCTATACATAAATTTATCGTTCCTCAATTGAAGCCCAAGGTTGCAATCATATTAAGACCAAGCTGATCCTTTGCACAGCTAATATGAACACAACCTATAAAAAGGAAAAGAGAAAAAATATATGGGAACATACATCATATCGCAGCAGACAACAATGCACAACTTTATCTTTGATTTTTTTTTTTTTTTTGTGCAATCATATAGCAACATCTGATTGTGAGAGAGGTTCCCTACAACGGTGCCTCCAGGGACACGACATGCACACGCACCGTTGTTTTCACATCCAAACAAGTGATTCAGTGAAGACCACTAGACCATAGACTTTCATCTCAGATAGAAAATTCTCTAAACACCAAAATAATGCTTTCAACCAGGTCATTGGCATATCAATCCTGAGGAGTCAGTACCCAACAAGTAACACACTGAGTCCACATGCAGAGGAGACTCCGCTTAGTGTGATATGGTCAGCGCTAGGGACGTGCCGAGAAGGAGAGTAATGCAGCGGCAGAGGACGGTGGCGGCGGAGGTCAGCGGCGAGAGTGGGAAGAAGAAAGGGACATGTAGGGGAAATGGGCCGGGCGGGCGACCGAGAGCGGCCCAGATAGCTTAGACACGGAGGAGAGGGACAGACGTGATCATTTTCCGCCTCTGCTGAATCGGATCCCCTTGGACTACGGCGCTAGCTTGCCACACTAGCAAAAGTGGTAAATTTGTATGTCTTTTTAAACGAGGCTGAATTTGTATTTGCAACCTTCTTTTTCAAAAAAATGTATTTATTTACCACCGTTAAGGTGAGATATGAGGAGTGGCCAATCTACTGAGTGGAACTGTGGAATGTAGGATATGAGGGATGTTTTCAAACGCGGTGACTCGAAGAGAACATGTCTCGATGGGGTCCACCCATGTTTACTCCGGTTCAAACGCGGTAACTCGAAGAGAACATGTCTCGATGGGGCCCACCCATGTTTACTCCTATTCCTGAGTAGATGTAAGATTTGAAGGGTGTTTGATATGATTTGATTTAAAATGAATTTCAAGAAGCACGACGATAGTACTAGTATTTTCTCTCCTCTTTACTTCATTGATGACTCCTGAAACTACAATCATTGTACTAGATTTTAAAATTTTTAATAGAACATTTCAATGCAAATCATTACTCTTTTTTGGCAGTCCACAACCTACTTTCATTGTTGGAGTTGTGAAGTCATTGTTTTACTACCAACTCTTTTAGGCCAGTCTCAATGCGCATGATTTCACCTCTCAGTTTCCAAAGCAGTGAAACTTACCATGAAATGGCTCATTCTCTCAATGGATAATTTCACTGCACGGTTTCAGAGTTATTTTTAGCCTTTTTGTGGTCCCACTAGTTTCTCCCTCTCATTTTTTCTTCTCTTCTCCACTAATTTAATGTGTACGAAGAAGAATTCACCCTATGAAACGAAGAAAGCCTCTCAGTGGTGATTTCACTCGGTTACCAAAGTTTTGGAAACAACGCTCAAAGGTGTCGTGGGGATAAAACTTTTTCCTTCGCTCTCCTCAGAGTTTCATGCAAAGAGTTTACATGGCATCCTATTTAATATGCATGAAACACCCTATGAAACCCCATTGAGATTGGCTTTATACGAGTTATTGGCTCATTTTGACTCATGCTCCATATCTTCTAAGGGGTGGTGATATATGCATGTCTTATTAGAAGACGAACGAGACATAAAGGGAGCAATTTCAGTTGTAGTTTTCTCGCATGGCATTCGTATCGAAAGGCCATGTTATGTTTGAATGTGCGAGGAAAGGAGCTAGTATCCTTGTTTTACCATAAGCGACTATGCTAATGATGGTTTAGGCTTGGGAGGTAGCAGGAGCAGATTACGTAGATCATCTAAATGTTTGAGTTGCCTTTGAACTGATGTCTGGGCTAGAGATAGTTATGTGCCATGCCCTGCCATGCTACTCCGCTTGTGCCTCGTTTAACAACGGGATTCTTTTATGCCTAAAATTACAAATACTTCCTTGCATAAAACCTGCAGATTCTAAAGAAAAATAAGAAGTATGTGTATGCATATATTTATTTGAGTTCAGAACCAGGCATGCACTAGTTAGATTGGGAACTTGATGATATTGTTCTAGCAAGAAGCTTAAAGTGATTTCTCTTAACATCAATTATTTCAAGAGTTAATTGGATATGTGCTATTATAACTTTGCTGTTTTGGAGACACACCATTACAACTGGTAAATTAGGCATGTGCCATCATAATTGTGGTGAAAAGCTAAAATACGTCACTATCTATGCCTCAGAGCTTCACATGATAGTATCTCGGACCGAAATGCCCCTACTCTCCTTTCACTCCATCCTCCCCAGGAGGCACTTGCTAGCAACCACTAGTACAGTGTCCGTGCTAATGCTACGGCATAATTTAAGGATGCACATAAAAACTTTGAATTTTATATATATGCATTAATCAAAATGTCAGGCTTGACACTACTGATGATACTTGAAATTTTTATAATCACATTAATCCAAAAATTTCATATACACACTATAATTATATGAACAACTCTATGCTTTCTCTGATTCCAAATCTAATAGTGAAGATGTCATTGGGTACCTTGCCACCATTGATGAAACTTTATGATGACAACCTTGCAGTGAAGACGAGTAAAAGTACAAAATAGGACCAACATCTTATAAAAAAAATATAATCCTTCTGAAACGGGTCCAACATCCTGTCAAAAACATAGTCCAGATAAGCATACTTTTTTTTGAAATACATTTGCACATGATCGAGCCATGTAATAGGTTATATAAGCTCGAAACTTTGACACTAGAAGCATGGACTGGGCAAGCAACGCTTAGGATGCCTGAGACTGTTCTGCTCCCGTCGCTCTCCAGCGACGAACCCAGAAACCAATCCACGAATCGATACCTCCTAGTTCCTGAAACCCGAAACCTTCTCAATACCAATCACGTAGCCGATGGCTTGTTCCGCATCCACAAAAAATCCCAGAAATCGCTGGTTTTCCAGCCCAAATCTAAGGAAGCCGCAGAATATTTGACGAACCTAGAGTTTCGCCTACGGAGCCTGAAGATCCGGCTGGGCGCCCTAAATACAAGAGTAGCTGAATTCCTTGATGATGTCTTCAAGGATCCGCCTGATCCGGGGCCTGTAAGTTCGTCATCAACTCTATCTTTTACTGGTATTGAAAGTCATGATGAAAGGAATTGCTCCACACCTCCCACATCGCCGAGGAAAAGGGATTTACTGACATTTAGAGGCAGTAATTCGGGGGTTGAAGAGGCCGGTTATAGGTGTGATGGATTTCCATTTAAAAGGTCAAAGGACAGTGTTCAGATTCCACAGAAAAGTTCTCCCAAAGTTCAGGCCCAGTGCATCTCGCCCTCAAGGTGTTCGCTGTTTTGCCCAATGGCTGAGAGTGAAGTGAGCCCAGAACAACCCATGTTGCTTGTCGGTGATGGTGCGGGTGGTGCTCTTACCATCCCGGGAGGCGCGGCAAAGGAGGCTGGGGAGTCCAGCAGTGCAGAGGAGAAGCGCGTCCTGGTTGTTGACATAACCGGGGCACGTAAGGCGTCCCATCGCTTCCTGGCGGTGGGCTTCTTCCTTTCTGTTCTCTTGGTGAACTCAAGGCAACTGATCGACCACATGAAGAAGGTATGGAAAATCCGGGGTGAGATGGATGACAGCCCCCTGGAGACAGGTACGGGCAGGAAGTTTATTTTGGAATTTTCAGAGGAAGGCGACCGGAGGCATGCCATCCTGGGAGGACCATGGCAGTACAAAGGCGACGCCTTCCTGGTGGAGGGGCTAGCTGCAGGAGCTGATCCTTCGTCTGCTCTCTTCAGCCATGTGCCTATGTGGGTGCAATTCAGGAACATCCCGTTCTACCTCCTCACCAAGAAGCTGGCCCATGATCTCGGAGAGATGATCGGGACAACCATGAAGATCGACAACAATGCAAGAGGTTGTATCAATGATAAGTTCATCAGAACCAGGGTGCAGCTCCCCTTGTTCATGCCCCTACGGAAGGAGATCGTGCTGGTTGATGAAATAACAGGTGAAGAAGTTCCTGTTGAAATCCGATATGAAAGATTACCAAATTTTTGTTTGTTCTGTGGTTTCATTGGGCACATGGAGGCAAGATGTGACTTACCCACTGCAGGAAGAAAAATAAACTATAGCTTGTCCCTCCGTGTCCTTCCTGTTCACTTTGATAATCCTAGGTGCTGGTTCTTGCCAAACAAGATGGGGCAGTCCTCTCACCAACAACTACCCTCCACCCCTTGGCGTGCCCCGAATCCTGCAACGGCGGGCACTCCAGTGGGGGTTGATTTGGTTTTGAAGGATGTGGAGCGCCTGTCCGTGAAAGATACAAAATTTCAGGTAGACAAAGAAAAGCTGATAAATGAGGGTTCTGGCGAAACAAAGGACGAGGGGGCAGAAAATAAGAAAGAGCAAGTTGCTGCACCAAAGTCCTCGGGCTCCTCCACTGCAGTCAAGCGAAGGGGCTGGAAGCGCAGAGAACGAGATGCTTCAGAAGTACAAAGCAACATGGCAGCCAACACGTCAGCGGGAAAGCAAGGTATGCAGGGTGTTACTGGTATGCGACCCCGCTCAGTTTTTCCATATGATGACATTGACATAGAACCAGCCCTTAAAAAGAGTACTCTCCGGGGTCCTACTCTTTCTGAATGTTTTGGTAAGGAAGGTCTGTTGAGTTTGAGGGCAGCTGAACATGTACCACAGAATGCAGATAATGGATGTGTGAATGCAGGTGATGGTTCGAGTGACAGCGGCAAGATCCCAAAAGGAATTGAAGGTGGTAAGGCAGCGACCGGTCCTGGGGCTACCGGCAAACTGTCGGGCGCTGACAAGAGCGCCCGACAGGAGCCATGAGTCCATTCAGGAGGAACTGCCGTGGCCAGGAGCAGCCACGTGCAGTTCAGATAGGTGTCCGGCCTGTTCGGACATGTTGTTCCACCTTCGTGCTTCCCTCTGAAATTAGGCAAAATAAAATTGTAATGGTTTGTGTGTGTGAGTGCTTTGGATATGTAGTCTGCTTGCTAGATCATGTAACAGGAAAGGATGGTCTGCCTTGTAGCATCTGGGTAAAGCTGAATGATGTAAATCCGCTACCCTCCACACATGTTTCTCTTGATGTAATAGTTGAAAAGCCTAATGGAATAAAAGGGAGCAGTCTGCTTGGTTACGGAGTCTCTTGTTATTTTAGCCTTGCAATCCCGCTTTACCTCAACTTTGTGTCTTTGGGGTTGATTTATTTTTGCTTCCCCGTTCACCCGGCCTTCAGTATAAGCATTGTTCAGAGACTTTCTTCACAGCGAGATGGTTCTGCTGGGGGAGCTGACCTGTTGGACATTTTCAAAGAACTTGTTATGAATGCCTATTTTTATAGTGTAAAGTTCAGCTATGGTCCTGGTAAGCAGAGGAAGGTACAAGATGGTACAGTTTCTGGCAGCAATAGGGATGTTGGCGAGCAGTTGGCTATCAACCTGACGACCGATGACCAGTTGTCTATCATCCGGATGACTGATGATCAGTTGTTTTTCAACCTGACGGGCCCTCATGGCGAGGCCCGTCAGGAGCAATGAATCTCTTCAGCTGGAACTGCCGGGGGTTGGGACTCCCCTGGACAGTTCAAGAGCTTGTGGCTCTCGTGAGAGCTAAAAGTCCAAAGTTGGTTTTCCTATCTGAGACTCGCATGAAAGGCAGTCGTGTGGCAAATTTGAGATGGAGGCTGGGTTTGAAACATTGTATTACCGTGGACAGTGTGGGTACAGGAGGTGGCTTAGCTCTTTTCTGGCATGAGTCAGTCGATGTCTCTTTGATTGAAAAGCACCAAAGATATATTGATGTTCATGTGAAGGAAAATGCTGAGGCGGTCGAATGCGCATCACTTTTGTGTATGGTGAACCACGTACTGATCAGCGACATGTCATGTGGGAGTTGATGAGACGCTTACATGGCAGATCACCGGAGCCATGGCTGGCTGTTGGTGACTTCAATGAGGCAATGTGGGGCTTTGAACACTTTTCAGCGTGCCCCAGGCCGGAACGCCAGATGGTTGCCTTCCGTGACGCTTTGGCTGATTGTGGACTCACAGATTTGGGGTTCTCTGGTCTCCCTATACTTATGACAACGGGCGTAATGGTGATGACAATGTAAAGGTCAGACTGGATCGGGCAGTTGCTTGTTCTGATTGGAGGGATCTGTTTGGGGATGCAGTGCTTCATCATCTTGTCTCTCCTCGATCGGACCATTGCCCTCTTCTTCTGGAAATTCGAAAGGAAAGTTGGGAACGCCACAAATCGAGAATTTTCAGGTATGAAATTATGTGGGAGCGTCTCGATTCGCTTGCTACAGAAATAAAGAATGCTTGGTGCTCTGAACCGAGTAGAGAAGGTTTGAGGGGTGTGGTTGCAGCGTTAAAGCATGTTCAAGCTGCTCTGCGAAAATGGAGCAAGAACACTTTTGGTAGTGTCACTACAGAGTTGGAGAAACTACGGGTGAAATTAGAAGAGGCAAAAGCTGATCCATTTTGCAGCTCGTCTGATATGCGTCAAATTACTGATCGTATGGATGAACTATTGTACAGAGAGGAGATGATGTGGTTACAACGCTCTCGGATTGCCTGGTTGAAAGAAGGCGACCAAAATACAAGTTATTTCCATAGACAAGCTGTATGGCGTGCACGCAAAAATAAAATAAAAAAGCTAAAGGATTCAAATGGAGAGTGGTGTGATAACCCAAAGCAAATGCAACAAATGACAGCTGATTTCTTCTCCGAGTTATATACTGCTGATTTGAATGTACAGTCAGATGATCTCATACAACTTATTGAACCCAAGATCTCTGAAGAAATGAATGAGGATCTTTGTCGAACCTTCTCTAAAGAGGAAATTTCAGATGCCTTGTTTCAGATGGGGCCTCTCAAAGCCCCTGGGCCTGATGGCTTTCCAGCACGTTTCTTCCAGAGACATTGGGATGTGGTGAAAGATGATGTGGTTGCAGCAGTGCAGGGCTTCTTTCAAGATGGTTACATGCCCCCTGGGGTCAATGATACAGCTATTGTGCTTATTCCTAAAGGTTCTGATCCAGTAGAACTCAAAGATTTCAGGCCCATTAGTCTGTGCAATGTCATCTATAAAGTGATCTCGAAGTGCTTGGTGAATCGGCTGAGGCCCATCCTAGACCGTATCATCTCAATGGAGCAAAGCGCCTTTGTCCCAGGGAGGCTTATCTCGGATAATGCGCTGATTGCTTTTGAGTGCATTCATGCTATTCAGAGAAACAACAGGAAGGACTTTTGTGCGTATAAGCTGGATTTGTCGAAGGCGTATGATCGAGTTGACTGGGGATTTCTAAAGAGTTTGTTGGAGAAGCTGGGTTTTCAAAGTCAGTGGGTACAGTGGATCATGTCTTGTGTTTCATCTGTACGCTACTCAGTACGCTTCAATGGGGTGCCTTCGCATCCCTTTTCCCCGTCTCGTGGTCTACGTCAAGGTGATCCGCTTTCACCATATTTGTTCTTGCTTGTGGCTGACGGTCTCTCTACTTTGTTGAAGCATAATGAAGATCTCGGCTATATTGAAGGGCTGAGAGTCTGTCGGAAGGCACCGAGTGTGTCCCATCTTTTATTTGCGGATGATAGTTTGCTTTTCTTCAAAGCGAATGTTGAGCAGGCCCAGGTTATCAAATCTGTGATCTCCACCTTTGAGAAGTGTACTGGACAGTTACTCAGCCCAACCAAATGCTCCCTGCTGGTAAATGAAAATCTGAATCAGGAAGTTTCTGAACAAGTGCGCTCAATTTTAGGTGTGGAACGAGTTGAGTTTGAAGCCAAATATTTGGGTTTGCCAACTCCAAATGGTCGGGGTTCAAAGGGGGTTGTTTCAACCACTTGAGGAGCGTTTCTACAAAAGAATGGTTGCCTGGAATGAAAAATATTTATCTGCGGCGGAAAGGAGGTTTTGATCAAATCGGTTGCCCAAGCCTTGCCGCCTATATTATGAGTGTCTTTAAGCTTCCACTCGACCCTTTGTGATGAACTCATGAAACAGTTCGTGCCTTCGGTGGGGAGCCGAGAGGGGCCTCGGAGGAAGGTGCAATGGATTCCATGGGACAAATTGGTACTGCCAAAGGGTTTTGGTGGTATGGGTTTCAAAGATCTCCGGTTGATGAATCAGGCATTGCTTGCTCGACAAGCTTGGAGATTATTGGCATTCCCTGATACTCTTTGTGCAAGGGTGTTGAAAGCTAAATATTATCCTAACAGTAAGTTGTTGGATCGTGCCCCGGCCAGTGATGCATCACAAACTTGGCGTGCTATTGAGTATGGACTGGAGTTGTTGAAGCAGGGTGTCATACATCGAATTGGTGATGGAAAATCCACTCAGATTTGGCGTGATAACTGGTTGCCGCGGGGGTATGGACTAAAGCCGCTTGGGCCACAACGGTTGTGCCGGCTACGTTGGGTTCACCATCTTATCGATGACAATGGAACTTGGGATGAAACGACTATCCGAAGGTATTTTTACCCATGTGATGCTGCAGAAATTTTTAAAATTAAGTTGCCTGTGCGGGAGTCCGCTGATTTTGTGGCCTGGCATTATGAGAAAACTGGGATCTTTTCGGTTCGAAGTGCCTACAGGTTAGCTGTCCGGAATTTCTATGAGACTGGTAACATTGGGAGCAGTTCCAACTCTGATCAAGGAAGGGCTGGGTGGAAGAAACTATGGCAGGTTCATGTCCCGTCCAAGGTTAGTGTTTTTGCAATGAAGGCTGTTAACAATGGACTGCCTACTCGTGTTAATAAGAAATATCGTCACCTGGAGCAACATGATGTATGTGAATTATGTGGGCAAGAGGCGGAAGATGTTTACCACGCATTGGTGGCCTGCCCTCATGCTACAGCCCTAAGACATGCGATGAGGGAGCATTGGGTTTTGCCGTCGAAAAAAGATTTGGCCAAGGCTGATCCAGATTGGTTGATGATGCTGATCTATAATAATCCCCGGAGGTATTGACAAACGTTTTCATGCTCTTTTGGCATACTTGGAGTATACGAAATAAGATCATCCATGAAAATATCCATCCTTTTATAACAAGCTCGGTCACTTTCTTAAAGAGATATTTGGCTTCTCCGAACATTACTCGACAAACAGAGTGAACTCATGGATACAAAAGGGAAGCGTTGTGCTATGACTGCAATCGGTAAAAATCAAAGACCATCAGCAGCTCGAAGAGGTGGCACTGGTTGCCGCCAATGCAAGGCTCCTTCAAGATTAATGTTGATGCATCTTTCAATCGCTTATCCGGAGAAGCAGCAAAGTAGGAGTCGTAATCCGTGATTGGCAGGGATCTCGAAACTAACCGCTTGGCGCGTCTTGTCACAAGGGGATGCGAAGAAGCTGAAGCTATTGCTTGTCTAGAGGGTATGCATATGGCGGCGAGATGGCCGGAAACGCCGATGGTGCTCGAATCTGATTGCCAGTCGGTAGTCGCCAAGTTCAACACAAAGGGCCGTGATCGCTCGGTGTTGTGGCAAGTTTTGGCGGAGATGCACGTTGCGAGCAGTCAGTTGTGTAATTTAGAGATAGTGTATATTAGTAGAGTCCAGAACAATGTGGCGCATGAGTTAGCGCGTTTTGCTAATAGATCTAGGGAGAGTCGGTGTTTTTTTGCTTGTTTCCCGGAGTGGGTTCTGTCCCTCTCTTGTAAAGATGTAACTTAAGTTTTAATAAAGTTCTCCATTCGCAAAAAAAAAAATATAAGCTCGAAACATATATAGTAGGGAATAGTAATTTATTATGGACTTACTCCCTCCGTCCCATTATTTCAGTCGTTCTAGAGTTGGTGTGGTGTACCAAAAATAGTGTCATTTTAGGTAGACAAGAGTGCCAGGCCTAGTAAAACAGCCGATAGATTTAACTAAAAAAAGTAAAGCAGCCGAGGGCGTTCCTCCTCCTCCTCCAATCAGCACGTTACAGAAAGGTACCAGTAAAATTGTGTATGGTGGTTCATCAAACATTTTACTATCAGTCCATAACAGTGGTTGTTTTGTGGTTCATTGGTTTATATTAGGTAATAGTCTGCTTGCTTTCACTGTTGTGGTCATAATAATATTGTCTCTACCTACCTTTCAATATTATAAATTAGTTAATCTGTGATGTTTTTCTTTGTTAGATCATTCATTTCTCTGTGTCCTTTGAGTGCCATGTTTAGTGTAATACCTTTGTCTTCCATATATGTTTGCCATGAATCAATGAATGTAATACCTTTATCTTCTATATATATATTGCCACTGCACAGACTGTACGTGTCGATACAAAATCTCAAGTAAAATCCCTCGCATGTAGACAAATATAGTCTCCTTTTTGTTTCGGTTGATAATCTAAAATCATACACCGTGTTAACAGAGTCATCCAGCAGCTGAACCTCAGCAGTGGTCTTAAGATCGTGAAACTCTAAAGCCCACTCTTTGTATTTTGGTAGCCAAGGCTTTTATCATCCAATTGTGCTTTCTTTTAGAATGCTTAGTTGTTTTAAAAGACATATATATCCTCAGAATTAAAAAACTTAATTGATTTGGATAAATCACTGTTGTTATTGGAGCTATCATGTTGCTGCCTTTCTTAAGCTTTATCCCTTCCAAATTTTGGCTCTATTTTTGTCAGATTTGTGACCGCTTAGGGTAGTAAAAAAGTGCTTATTTTTTAATACCTGGATTTCCTAAAATGTCAGCTCTTCAGCTGATCTTGAGAATGCTTCGTTGTCGATAACAACATTTGAAGTGTTCTGGTGCTTGAAGTTACATGGTTTCAAAGAAATTCAGACCATCCTCTTCATTGTTTCTTGCAAATGGTTCTTTCTCTACTATATGTAACAGGTGCAGGGTGGAAGCTATTAAAAATATGGATTTACAAATCTTTCTTGTTTATTTGCCTTTAGTGTACAGGTATTCAATTCCTGTTCCCTGTATTGCCTTTAGATTTACTTGTTGATTGAAATGCAAGATGGAGACTTAAGGACTGAAGGAGTTTTTTATTTTATTTTTATTTTTTTTGTTTGATAGCATTACATGGTTGTCGCCCTTCTCCTGATAGCATTACATGCCTATTGTCTTTTTTTGCAACCAAATCTGAAATTTATTTGCTTGGCAATTGTCTTTGTATTGTCCTTGTGTAGGGAAATCAAGAAAAGTTGTTGCTATGATCATGTCTCAGAGAATATAGCACTAAAGGACTGTTAATTTTCTTCGATGGCTAAATGCTACGAGGAAAATGCTTATCTATTCTTTTACTTAAAAACTCATCACTGAATGTTGCCACTAAATGTTGTTGTTGTATCTTATTCGGCTACCTGGACAAACTTGTCATTTCTCAAGTGAACAATTGTTGTTCTAGTAAACTCGTTGATTCTTGTACAATCTACCAGTTCCTCTCTATAATTCTCATTTATTAGTAAACTCTTGTTTCAAAGAGAGGCTACATGCAAACGTATTAAATAACTCGTAGATAGTTCTATAAACAACATATCTACGTTGTCTGTTGCTATCTCCGTGTTAACGGTGACTAAGGACTTTCTTAAAATTGACTAGATTTATAGAAAATATTAGTAATATTTACATCTTCAAATAAATTTATTATAAACTAGATTTAAGTATCCATCGAATCATACTAACTACGTATCAAGTTGAATATGTTGAAGTGGTAGGAATCCAATAGAAACTATATAAATAAGATAGAACTGAATTTTCATTTTGACATGTAAACATGGCACGTATTACCTCGAGCAGATGCGTCTATAGCTATTTACAGTGAACTAAAACTCAAGAGTAAACTGGAATGGTTGCTCACCTGCAGGCCCGCAACCTCTGCATGTTTTACTAAATCCAAATGATTAGACCATAACACCTACCAATTTCATTTTCCTGCAGAACAGAACATTGCCAGGAGGGTAAGCTAAATCAGCACCAAACTGCAGAATAGATTATGGTTATTAAATGAAACAACCCATGTCGGAGGCTGGTTCAATATTACACTGATATATAGAAATTCCTTATCATTATAGAATGACGTAGTGGATCCACCTAATGCATCATACTGTGTTTGAAGAAATAATTCTCAAATTAGCATCATAGCATGGAAAGACGAGATGTACAGAGGGAGGTATGAGGAAATCTCAAGATTGTAAAGGAGCAAATTTCTTTCCATAATAAGAAAAGGTAATGTATACGCTTGCAATTGATACATAAGTTTAGGTCTGCAATTATTACATAAGTTTAGGTTGCCAACACATGCACTGAATAAGTAAAACACACACATGTGCGGGCGAGGGTGGGTTTGATATAATGGTATCCAGAAACAAACAAAAAGGCTAAATCTGCGGTGTTTTTTCTTTTTTCTTGAGATGAAGTAACACCATACACTTGGTATCAAAGCAATGTAATTAAAAAAATCAAATACCGAAGGACAACACTTAGCAACCGAGACAACTACTAATTGCAATTGATGTGCAAAGCAATGTATATAGAAGGCATGTTTATTCTCATCTAATATCCGTCTTTGCAACCCATGGAACTCTCCTCTCATGTTGGATGCCCCATCATACCCTTGTCCTTGTAGTCTAGAGATAGACAAACCATGAAGAGAAAACATACCATCTATAGCTTCCTTTAGAGCAGCTGGAGTTGTGTCGGCAACTGATTGGACACCAATAAATCTCTCTATCACTTGCCCTCGTGAATTGACATACCTCACTATCACCGCCATTTGTTCCTTAATAGATGCATCCCTTGCCTCATCAACAAGAATAGAAAAATACTTATCACCAAGGTCGTCAGCAATTGCCTTGACAGTTAGGTCTCCACAAGCTTTGCATAAATCTTTTTGGATTTGAGGTGAAGTCATTGTATGATTCTTACCAGCGGTATTGAGTAACCGTGCAACCCTTTCATCCCTTTGCTTATACCAATCTATCATCTCTAAAAAGTTTCCCTGGTAAAGGCAATTGTTTAGAATATAGTGTTTCTAAGGATGTTGCCTTTTGCTTCTATTGTTATCTTTTTAAACATTTAAGAGTTGATAACTTTAGTATTGAATCTTTCACAACAAATGGGTTCACTAATTGGAAGGATGGACCAAAATTACTTGATGATCATGCTAATTCTATTGCTCACAATAAGGCAAGAAAGGATTATGAGGCTTACAAAAATTAGCGACAAAGTGTGTCACATGTAATGGCTAGGGGAACTAGGAGGGAGGAAGAAGAATATAAAGGTCGTCGGGTCTTTTGTGCTACTGCCCCTATTCTGGGACTCAATTCCTCATTTGCCTCCATTTTTTTAACTTTGCTTGTTTGCCCCTGCTTTTTAAAAATGAAGCCACGAGTTGCCCCTATTACGTGAAGTGGAGTTAACACCGTTAAGTCCAGGGTAAAAAGACAGAAATGCCCTCTCTCACTGTTGAGTGGACCCTACATGTCATCCCCACTCAACTCTCTCCCTCTCTCACTGCTGAGTGGACCCGCTCGTCAGCTTCTTCCTCAACCTTCTCCCAAATTCCGAAATTTGGTATTTCATAAAAGGAGTATCTAGCTGCCAAAGACGAAGAACAAGTGAATGACTGAAACTCTGAACGAGCCAGCCATTTCGTCACACACTCGCACCACACATCTGCATCCAACAAACTCTTTAAACCGGTAATTTTAATCACACTACCAAATCACTACTAAATCCACGACAACAAATTGTTATAGTCAACAACAAACTCGACGGAGATGCATGCAGCATGCTAAAAATTGCGAAGAAGAACACAAGATGCGTCAAATCCCTGCGGGCGTGTCCTCACGCCACCGGTAGGAGCGGAAGCGCCACGGCCGGGGGATGGGCATTAGGACGCCCATGGAACGACGAGGACCACAGCGCCATCACCAGACCGGGAAAGTGAAGCTGCTGCGGCCGGTGGGTTGGGAGACCGCCGCTGCCTCCAGTAGGGCACTGGGCGGACAGCAAATAGCGCCATCACCAGACCGGGAGGTGAAGCCGCAGCACGGCGCGGTCGCCCCCCGCAAGTCCAGCGGCCGCGCACAGCCCCGGCTCCGCCCGCCGGCGGCCGCTGCACCGGCTCTGCCCCCCGGCTGCGCGAGCGCGCTCTGACCGACTAGGGGTCAAGTGCCGCTAGCTGTGGGCCGCCACCTAGGAGCCGCCGGCCGCCGGTTCTGTTGCCTCCGCCCGTGGACGATTCGATTTGGTTGTGTCCGTCAAGTGAACGGGAGGAGAGGGGTTGTCCAACTTTGTGCCCACCGTGTGATTGAGATAAGGGGCACTTTTGTCTTTTTTCTATTTTTCTTTTTCTCAGACATTTTTTTATGGCCATAATATTTGGAGATCTAACGGAGGTCTAATTCAGGGGCAGATAGAGGCTTCGGTTTAAGAAAACAGGAGCAAACGAGCAAAGTTTAAAAAACAGGAGCAAATAAGTAATTAGCCTCCAGAATAGGGGCAGTTGCAAAAAAAACCAAGGTCGTTTGGTCATTATTTTAGGAGTTGTAAGATTTCTTTTGTTGCAAGCACATGCATTTGGTGGCCATGATGAGTCCTCTTTGTCAAGACACGATTGGAGAGGAGAATGGCGATGTGCCTGTGCGTCCGGGCCTGTGCCTCCGTCTCCGTGCGAGCGGGCGGCGTCCTCGACTCAGCGTCGGCCGTCGACGCAGCCGTGCAGGGCCTCGCCCTAGGCCCTAGCGATCGCAGGCAGCGTCCTCGACTCGTCGTTCCGTTCCGCGCGAAGCGAGTAACGCAGGCGGCGTGCGGCGCGTGGAATTGAAGCTGAAGGGATCGCAGGAAGGTGAGTTTTTGGGCCAAAAATTCCAGGAGGTATGTGAACTTGTTGGGCCGACTACTAGGGCCTGGGCCCTAGGGGCCTTAGGCTCAGCTCCGCCCCTGGTATTGACAGCTATGTATATAAAATCTTTTATTCCCAATACAAACAAAGGAAACATGCTTAACAAACTGCAGGGTAAATTGGTTATCTAGTACCAAACAACTCCTGCAGCATGCAAATAGTTAATTCACCGTCAGTGCACTCCTTGGTAAGATCAAGGAGGACAAAGGGAGGATTTGGGCTCTCGCTCTGGCAGGTGTCTTGGAGACTTAATACCTTAATTGTAAGTCTTTCATTTTTTCTCACCTGGGTTGCTCTGTTAAAATATTCTCTATTTTCAACAAAAAATTGCATTTTTATCCACAAAAAGAAATGGTACTTTAATTTGTCAAGCCCATTTGATTTTCTAAAAAAATCCTTGTTATGCTTACTCTGGCTTTTCCTCCGCCACCCGGCCTCTTCTCTTTCGCATCTGGCATCTTTTCCTGTCACCTCAGCTCCAATCCACTACGGGCCTATGTCACACGGTCAGCACGCTCAATGGCAGAAAGACTATCGAAAGCAAGTCATGAGACTTTGTTTCTCTTCTATTTCTAATCAGATTCAATCCTAATTTAATTTGGGCATGTAGTTCATTAGCACTGGGCCCCGGGCACGCACGATGGCTAGGCTGGGGCCACGGCCAGAGCCCAGAGGCATGCACCTGTGCCCCCGCCGGCTAGGCCAGGTGGCAGCTGAGTGGTCGGGGTCTGTGCCTCTGTGGCAACCACGGTTTGCGTTCACGGCGCGAGGCCTCTCTTCGCTCCGCGGTGGTCTCCGACCACAAGAAGCGCGGAATGGAGACAAGGGAAAAGGGATGCCGGTCTGCGTCAGCCTCGTATGCGACGGGCCCTCCGGCGCGAGAGGGGAATCTTCCTCAACTCAATCTAGAAAGAACTTTAAAGTGACAAGAAATAACTTTGCTCTTGACATCTGTTGACGCTCAAAAATGGCCAAGATAAAAATGACTATTTTGGCGAGTTGTCAAAAATGGATACGGACTTCATCATTGCGTTCCTCTCGTCGAGATGATCAAAAAACATATATGGAACGCCCAATTTGGAGTCCGGTGAATAAGTTATGCTTCTCAGAAATATGCACATGCTGCAGGTACTACTGGTCCGAGAAAATAGGTAGTGCCAGTCTGCGCAGATATTTGCGCAGACAGGTACTACCGGTCTGGAACCGATACCACCGGTCCGAGACCAGTACGACCGGTTGTCGCAAGTCTCCGGAGCAGATCTGCACAAAAAAGGTGCGACCGGTACTACCGGTTGTACCATAGAGATACTAACGGTAATGCTCGTTCCGAACCAAACATCCAGATCTCGAATCGATCTTTTCCTAAATCGGTTTTGGGTCAGTTTTGGACGTGGGAAACTTGAAGATTATGTCTTGGAGTTGTTTCCTACTGGGATAAGACCACCCCCCTCTATATATATGAGAGGATCATGGTCGATTGATCTCATCCACATCAATCGTCAAAAACACAACACAAAAGCCAATCTATGGCCTCTCTACCCCAAATCTATCCTCTACCTTTGCTCTATCTTCCAGCTCCGTGCTGCCCCATGGCTTGATCCAGGCGATCAAGGATGGTGCTCTAGGCTCGCTCGTCGACCTAGGGCAACCGGCGACCTCCTTGCCCTGACGAGATCCCTCTCAGGCTAGGGCTTCGACGACTCCTTTGCTAGTTTGCTTGGAAACTAGCCGGCTTTTCGTCACGAAAGCGCGTTCGTTATCCTTTGGTGGTTTGCTCGTAAACCTCGTCGCTCTTCACCGCGTAAGGTGTTGGTTATCTCCTGCCGTCGACGAGCTCTACATCAGCCTATCGGTCTCTAGATCGGTTTGCCGGTCACGCTGCGTCGTCGCTGCGCTGCAGGTCGCCTAGGGCTACCTCGAGGGCGTCCAAAGCCCACGTGTGGTGTGCTGACCTATTTTAGCGTCAACACACTTTTTGGCGACTCCTCTGGGGATCGATTGCTTCGGCTCTACTTTGCAGCCGAATCTCTTTGTCCTAGCCCTTAATCTTCACTGATCCATCTTTTTGTGATCGCCATTACCATTCAATCCGGCGCAAAAAGGCCGATTGCATCTAGTTTTGACTCCTTGTGATCTCATTTGCTACTTGGCAACGTGGTGCACTTCTTATTGGAAAATTCAGAAAGGCGGTCAAGCCCTAAATCATAGAGTACCAAGGTGATTCATCGTATTATTACTCCAATAATCCCGAGGTACAACTTGCAAATGCATCTTATGATTCTAGTAATTATTTTGCAAGTGATATAAATTGCCATGTTGGTGTTGCTAGTGATGACAATAGATATGTTGCATCGGCTAATTCTTCTAGTTATGAATATCATGATCAAGAGCCGATGCTTGCTGAAAATTCATTATGTTTTGATTCGTCTAGCAACATACAACATGTAAATCCTTTTTCATCGGCTGCAAGTTCACAATATGTGATCTCACCACAAGACAAGCCGATGAATGAGAGAATTGGCTATATCAATGCTAACTATTTAGCCAATTACTCTCAAAATCTAGCACCATATGCCGACACTCATATTCATAATTCGGCTTCATGTGACTCTAGCTGAATCAATGAAAATTCAGCAAGGTGTGTTAAGAATACTCCTTACAATTCGGCTTCACATATTATTACTAACTCAAGCCGAATTAGTAAGAATTCAACAAAGTGTGAGAGAACCATTACTTGTGATTCAGCTTCATATGCTACTTGTAACTCTAGCCGAATTGAAGAAGATTTACTCCATACTAGAAATCCATGTGGTTCCTCTCAATGGTAGGTACATACTTATCACAGGCCATACATATTAGCCATTGATTATGTCAAATCTCCTAGTCGATGGCGGGTACCTAAGTTCAAAAGTTCAGTGGTGAAGATGATAAAACCGTTGTGGGACATATTTCTACATATCTCTTGCAGTTGGCTCTTGCACGTGCCGGTGATGAAGACTATATGAAAATACGAAATTTTCCTTTATCCCTTACTGGCATTGCTTTTAAATGGTTTACATCTTTACCTAAATACATTGGTTCATGGTCTCAAATAAAGGATTTATTCTATGAACAATTTGGTATGTTTAATGAGAAAATGCCAATTACAGTTGAGTCATCGGCCAAAAGTGGATTTCTAGGGGCGACACAAAAGACAAGTCATGAAAAGCGTCAGAAGCCAGCTAGACTTGACTTGTCAGGAGCTAAAGGAGTCGTGCGTTTATCTAGTGATTACTACATCATTAGTGAAGATGAAGCTCCTGCGAAAGGAAGGTTGCCTGCTTGCTCCAAATTGGCTAGGCCAACTACACAGTCGGCTAGGCCGACTGCCTCTGCTAAGCCAGCCAGGCTGACCGTCTCTGCCGGCCTCGAGTCGGCTAAGCCGACTTTCAAGTCGACTAAGCCGACTCCACTTGCTGCTAATGCCCAAATCGACCTAGCTGATTTCTAGTCGGCCAAGCCAACCTCTTTGGTTCCTGCGGCTGCTGATGCATCTTCGGATAATTCGGCATCCGTCGTTGATCATGCCTTGGAGACAAAAGGTGACATCATTCAACTCCAGGATACACATCTCTTTGATGTGATCAATAAGGTACAAAACACAAATATTTTGCTCAAATTCCAATCCGGTCTAACTATTTCAATTTCTGCATATATTAGAGATATCCTTATAAATAGTTGCAAAAGACCGATTAGGAATAGCATTATATTTGTTGAAGATGAGACAAATTCAGATTCTATCGGCCAACAAATTGTGCCACATGGTAAGGCCGATGGTGCTAGTTTGTCAAAGTTAAAGCTTTCTAAAAGTAGTTGCAAAAGTGTGGCCGATTGGATTGATGTCAAATCTCATCCCTTCGTTTGCCTAGCTTTAAAACCGACTCCACAGAAGAATCAGTTGAAGAAATCAAAGTACACCTTTGACCTTACTTTTTGTGATCATGTGTTTGATGACTTGCTCAAAAACAATTTTATTAGAATCATTGATCACAATGTTTTGCCATCAATTCAAAACTTAGAAGAGCTTACATATTGCAAGTGGCATAATTCTTAGGAAAAATTGGCCATGGGACACCGCGAAAGACATAAATTGGCTAGAGGACACTTTTTCATGTAACACTCACCACCAAAATAGTTGCCATTTGTAAACCATAAGGCCAATGACTATGAAATTTTAATAGCAACAAGATAAGATAGTTAGCTACAAATCATCTAATACTCACTTCCATAGAAAATTTCATTAAGGCCATGAAATCATGTCCACCAGAAAATCATGGCTGTTAAGGTTGCTGGTGGACATGATTTCATGGCCCTAACGACATTTTCTGTGGAAGTGAGCATTAGATGATTTGTAGCTAACTATCTTATCTTGTTGCTGTTAAAATTTCATAGCCATTGGCCTTACGGTTTATAAATGGCAACTATTTTGATGGTGAGTGTTACATGCAAAAGTGTCCTCCAGCCAATGCGCGGAAATGATCATAATACTTGTAGCTGCAATATGTTTCGTCGTATGGTACAATCGGCCATTGATAAAGGCCGATTGAGATTTTCTGAAGCTCAACAGGATTCAGAGGATAGCAATAATCGGCCATTGGATTCAATTGGTCTTGATGGCAAACAGGATTCAAATCGGCTTGAAGTAGCCGATTCATTCAAAGTTCAAGACACAAGTGCTCAAGAGAGAGATGAGGAGCCCTCAATTGAAGACAAGGTTGCTGTCCAAGAAGTGCAAATTGAACATGTTTCAGAGGATAGCAATGTCGCTTCAATTTTAGAAGACACTGGGGGGCAAGTGGAATCTCTCCAACTAGAGCAAAAGCCGATTGATCCCATTGAGCAAGGAAAATCGGCTGAGGATCCTTCTTTAGAGCGTATCTATCAAGATGGAGAAAATAAGAAGGATGCTCACAATGCTAATGGAGGAAAATCTCACTATAAGTGGAAAGATAGAAGACTGAAGCTTAGCTTCGTAGAGCTTCTGGCTAAATATGAGAAGATAAGCGAAGCAAATACGGCCAATAGATTAAAGAAAGTTTAGCCATCAAGATTGCCTCCAAAGCGCAAATCTCAAGAGAGGAATTGGCAAAAGAAGAGATCTCATGCAGCAGCAACATATTCTCGTTTTGAGCAGCCGATTCCCATGTCTTATGGATCACAGCCCGCGTACTTTCATCCTTATTCATCTTGGGGCTGGTTTGATGAAGAGGCACATGTTCCATCATATTTCAAGCCACAACATATAGAATATGCAGCTCCTAGATATTCAGAAAGATCACCATCTCATAATGACCGATTTGATCAAAATCGGTCCGGAGCTCCACTAAAGAAGAAAACGGTGAAGCAAGTCTACCGTGTGAAATATCATGGTCGTAAGAAGAAAAGTTCAGATCTGAATACAACTATTGAAAAGCCGATTACATTGCTAAAAAATCCGGCTATTGATGGTAAAGAAGTGAGAAAATCATCTATTGATGTTGTAGGTGTCAAATCTGAACAAAAAATGATGAAAGTGCCTAAAATCAAGAAGGAATTGCCGCTGTCCAAAACTGAAGCAAAACCGATATGCTCAATCGGTTTATCAAGGTGGCAAGAAAAGAAGTTGCAAAACTTAGTGCAGAGAAGCTAAAAGAAAAGGGCATAGCTTGGATTCCTAAAGGAAGTATTCAAGCTCAGAAATATGATGTTCAAGCAAGTGGTGCAATGAAGGCAAAGGATAGAAGAAGAAGATTTAAGAAACAATTGCCGAGTTGGAGATTTGCACCAAATCATCAAAATCTTTGGTATTCACATCATCCATCTTGTCTGCCTATGTTTATATGGAATTCATCTCATAGTATATATAGTCAACGCTCGGTTCCTTATTTTGACCCTTGGTGGGGTTCTTCATGTTATGGAGGGTTGCCGAATTATTATGCCTACCAATAATCGATAGCCGAAATATTCTATTTCGGCTATGCGTGCTCATGTAGATGAATTCATATGGCCGATCCTTTATTATCGTCCTTAGCATACAATTAGCTGATGAAAGCTAGCGACCATCGTGCTATTGAAAAGACCCCTTCGTGATTTACTTTGATGGCTTTTAGACCCGGGGGGGCATGATGATATGATTTGCTTGTCAAAGAGAAGCTTGCTGATTTTGGTCACTAGAAAAGCTCTCCAAAGCCGATTGATAATTGGGTCCATATCATCATATAGTTTGAGTGAAATCTAGAAGCTTATTATAAATTTAGTTAATCGAGCTTCTCATGGATTCTTTGTCAACACTACTTATTTTTCGTGCATCTAAAGTTGATCTCCATTCAAGGCATTGTCGAAGTGACTGCAATAGTGTTGCTTTGATTCAAGAGGACAGGAAAAGAGATGTGCTATCATTAATTAATGTCTTCTTGATCCCAAGACGAGGTATGCCCATATTTTAAATATATATGCATGTCACTATATTATGTACTTGGGTCTATCCTTGCCAAATATATGTGTCATTGCATGCCAAGCCGATGTGTGCATTTTATATCGGCTAATCCTCATTGTTAGGATGGGCAAGTGGGCATACACTTTTTGCTGAAATATGATTTGACTCTTGAGCTACTAGAAACAATTAAAGGTCAAGTCATTGCTGGTTTTATTATTGAGCATGGAATTGATTTAGAATATGAGATCAATTACCTATTTGTTACCCATGGAGGTTTTATTTCAATTAATCGGCTTGCAAGGATTATTATTTCTCATTTGAGACATCCAGTCGATTGGGACTATGTTTGCTTCAATATCCAAACCGAATGAAAAATCTTTATTCGGGTTGGAAATACTACACTCCATGTAGGTAAAGCATGTTGAGGCCAAGAATATAAAATTTGAAGGCCAACATGATAAGCTCAACATGTATATGGCTATGGCGTCGGTGGACGTAACTTTCATATATACCAATAGCCAATGCATATTTTTTCATGCAGGAACAAGTAAATTGGCTCAACCGATTGTAACAGTCGGATTAACCAATTCTTCTAAAGCATACGCTATTGACTCGTCAAATGGCGTGCCAAATTGGTTTAGTTCAGATTCTGGTAATTCTAGTACCGATTTGGAGGACTCTCACATTGTATTACAAACGTAATCTAGACACCATTACTTGGTGTATTAGAAATTTGATGAAACAAGATTGTGGGAAAAGATCCATGAAACTTCGATCAAGCTCATCAAGAAGAAAATTGAGGATATCTCAAGGAGGTGGCGTCAAGAAAAATAAAGATCAAGTACCAAGGTTTGACAAAAGTTACCAAATTAGAAGAGCCTTATGGAGTGATCGAAGTGTTGCTTGAAAATTCAAATAATCTAGTGGAGATGATGTAAGTTGATAATCTCCCAAGAGCAATTAACGGGAAGTGCCTGAGAAGAATTTTCCAAGTGTTTGGCAAGAAGCCTAGTGCTCTTTCAAATAATGGCCGATACATGTATCACGCTTAGGACAAAATGGCCGATGTATACATCGCCCTTAGTCACCAGCTAGCCGATGTGATGGGTATCGTTGCTAGTTGGTTGCAGGTGAAAGAGTATTTTCAGGTTCATCGACAAATTCACCTGAAAACAGGGGGGCATGTGTTGACGCTCAAAAATGGCCAAGGTAAAAATGACTATTTTGGCGAGTTATCAAAAATGGATACGGACTTCACCATTGCGTTCCTCTCGTCGAGATGATCAAAAAAGATATATGGAACGCCCAATTTGGAGTCCGGGTGAATAAGTTATGCTCCTGAGAAATATACACATGCTGCAGGTGCTACCAGTCCGAGGAAATAGGTAGTACCGGTCTGCGCAGATCTTTGTGCAGACAGGTACTACCGGTCCCATGGCGGTACTACCAGTCTCGAACCGGTACTACCGGTCCGAGACCGGTACTACCGGTTGTCGCAAGTCTCCGGAGCAGATCTGCAAAAAAAAGTGCGACCGGTACTACCGGTTGTACCATAGAGGTATTACCGGTAATGCTCGTTCTGAACCAAACATTCAGATCTCGAACCGATCTTTTCCTAAGTTGGTTTTGGGTCAGTTTTGGACGTGGGAAACTTGGAGATTATGTCTTGGAGTTGTTTCCTACTGGGATAAGACCACCCCCTCTATATATATGAGAGGATCATGGACGATTGATCCCATCCACATCAATCGTCAAAAACACAACACAAAAGCCAATCTATGGCCTCTCTACCCTAAATCTATCCTCTACCTTTGCTCTATCTTCCAGCTCCGTGCTGCTGTAATACCCGATTTTAAGGACAAAACCAGATATGCACCATATATGAGTATTAAAAGTCAAATCTCACATATAGCTACAAATAAGGGGTAGTATCAATTCATAATGCTTAAAAACATACTTAGTAAAAAGAGATAACCTTAGGAAACAAACAACGGATAGACAACTCCGTTCTTCGGGTATTGACTCCACTCCACTGGATTCAAACTGACTGGTTGATCACAAGCCTAAACTTCTCCTGAGGTGGTAGGAATAGCAAGAGTGAGTCCATGTCGAACTCCGCAAGTATAGCAGGGGGTTCATGAGGCTCAAAAGTTTGACACGGTTAAACTGCAAGTAGCTTTTAGTGTATGTCATATTTTAGCATTTAGCATCAAGGTAGTGTTCCCATAACCACATGATCAGGTAAACATGATTAAAGAATAACAATTAACATCAACATTAACATTAAGCAATAACAAATAGTGGCATCTATTCTGCAATGTCTCAGGGCCGCCCTAACCGTGGGCACGGATGACATATCGATTTAACTCTGCGCAGAGGTGTACCCTTTCCCTGTGAGTCGTGATTCCCATATGCTCGGGTTTGCAAATCCCATGACACTACCAAGGTGAATGAGCAGGGTTTCACTATAAAGCCACTCAAAAGTTCGTCTAACAAGCAAGGGTCGCCTTGTCGTCGGATATAGGGAATCCCTCCTCCCAAAGTGGCACACAACCTACCCGGCTATACACACCATGGAGGAGCCGCCCTATACCCAATTCAGCTCTCCCTCTCACAAGCTAGAAAAGGTCTCTTGAATGCACTAGAGCCGAGCCATATAGCCCTCACAAACGGCACGTGAAATCCCGTATGATCACGTACGAGATAAGTCCTTAGGGAGAGGGAACATCAAGTGAATGGAAACAACCAATCACCTTAACCCTCTTGATTCCAAGTTGCTAAAAAAGTCATCTTTTAAGATTGTTGCATAATCCATTAATCAAGTTACAAGATCATGTTATGAAGCACTAGCATCACTACCCATATGCAATAGCCCAGGTTATCAAGGTAATAGGTGATCAAAGCTAGGTAATTCCAAACAGGGTAACAAAGGACACATGCATATGAAATTTAGTGCGATGGTGAATAGGACACAAGGATGGTCCTACTATACTTGCCTCAAACTCGATCCTTCTTCAAGTCCAAACCTTCATAGATCTGCCTCTTGATCTCCATCTTCTTCTTGATTGCCAACGTAAGCTCACCGACGGGACACGGTCATAGAACACCACTCAAACAATCTATGCAATCATACACGAAGCAAACAATATGACTAAATTAGAACAAGTACACCGATCATAAATAAATAGAAAGGAAAGTTTATAAAATAACTCCAATCGTTTCGACGATCACATAGACGAAAAGATCATGAAGACGGAGCTATAGCGAAGAAATTATGATTTAAACAAGATTTACTTTAATCAAAATAGTAGATTAACTATAAGCTCAAATTTCAAAAGTGGAAACAGAACTAATAAGCGCCGTTGCTGAAACTAACGCAACAAAACGAATTAAAACAGATTTAAAATAGATAGGATATGATTTGGACAGGTGCACATGTGTGTGGGTTTCATTGCTTGCTTGTGCAAGGCATGACGAGATGTGTTCTCTAGATGATGAATGAGCTCTTCTAAGTATGTAAAGGTAGGTACGTACAGATACATGCACATTTGCATGCTGCACACGAGAGATGGCCGATGCTGAACCTAGCTGGCATGGCATGGACTTGGTACAGACGATGTGTTGGAGGGGCATGCATGTGTGTTTGCAAGGCAACGTGATATATGTGTATTTTTATTGTATTTGAGGATTTGTTTTTCTAAAGAAAAACAGCAAGGAAACATATGCATGATGTCACCAAAGCAAGACATGATGTCATCAAAGCTAACAACCTGATCGGAATTCGATGTGACTGGAGCACGAAGAGCATGCACGGCGCAGCCATGGCTAGCAAGGGCATGACCATGCCGGCGAACACGAAACATGATGTACAGCCTCGTACGGAAGCACGCAAAGAAATAGTAGAAGACGTACGCTGGTCTTACCTACGTCGACCTCGACGATGGGCAATGAGCGTAGATGACGCGGAGCTCACAAGGGCAACACGGAGGCTTCCTGTTCCCATATAGTGAAGGAAAAGGATTGAATATTCTTTGATCTTGAACAAGAGCAAGCTAGACATAAGTATGCGGCATGTATATTTGGCATATATATGCGATAGAACTCACGTATGTTAGATGAGATGGCTGGAAGTAGATGAACGTGTGAACAGGAAGTTGCAATCAATGGATGAAGACGTCGACCTCATCGAGATGGTTTGCAGCTTGAGGATGCATGAAGTCGAGGCACTTCGACAAACGGACCGTGAGGCGTGGCAGCACACGGCAACAGCGGCGGCCGGGCGCCAGTGAAATTTCCACGACGAGAAGCTCGGTGGACTGGTTGGATCGATCGACGGAGAAACAGCAGGATGCTGCGGTGGCTTTGGCAAAAGTGCTCGGCGACTTGCTTACGACGAGGACGCAGCAACGTTTCGGCAAAATCGATCTTGAGGCGACGGCGTGAGCTTTGCGGAGGCTAGGGCTAGCTGCGAAAAGGGTTTGGAAAAACGGCGCAACATGAGGCCCTCGATATATATAGGCGAAGAGCGTTGACACAGCGGCGAGCCCGGCTCGGTTACGATCTGGAGGTGGGAGATACGGCTGCTTGAAGAAAGGAAATCGGCAACGTTCTTTCCATCGTGATCAAAACAACGATGACGCCGTACAACAAAACTTTCCGGCATCCAAACACTAGCTAGGGAGCGACGTAGAGAGGAATCAAGGCCAACAGAGGTTGCTGGCCTTCAGCTGAAACAAACAATACGGAGGGAGAGAAACAATTCTCGTTTTCTTTTCTTTTGTTTTCTTTTATTATTTATTTCAAAACCTTTTCAAACCGTTTTTCAAAATCATTTGAAATGATTTTAGTTTTTATCAAAATCATTCATCCATATAAATCAAATGCAAAGGCATGTATGCTCAAACATGTTTCTATTTCCTATGATAAATTTTAGTTTAATAAAAAATATTATTTTCTTAGATTTTCATGAGCACAAAAATACAAATAAAATCATTTTTACTTTATTTTCAGAAATGCAAATTTTAGGATGTTACAACTCTACCCCTTAAGATGAATCTCGTCCCGAGATTCGGAAGATGATGATCGAAGAGATTGGGATGCTCTGTCATTGAATCTTTCTCACTTCCGTGGTTAATGCTATCATCTTGATAAAGGTTCCACTTTGCTATGCATACTTTTAACCATACTCCAAATGACATGCTCACGATTCCAAGTCTTTGATGATCACTCCAAACAACTCGCACTTGTCATGAAGATCATCTTAGAATGGTGTGTGAACTGGGTTGTCACTCGACTTCAAATTACAACACAATTGTTTGTAGCATGTACCACCGTAGGGTAATGCTAGTTTACTCTTAACACAAACACTCTTTATCACTCACAAAGACCACCCTACTGTCAATTGTATGACCAGCTCTTGTTCCCACAGATTCCACATTGTATCTTAACATGTTCTGCTATTTCTTTTTCAATCCATACTTTCAACCCTCCTATTTCCAACTTCAATGGACATTTGACTTTTGGGTCAAGTTCCTCAAACCTCAACATAATTCTTAACCCATGGTGTCATCCAAAACTCCGTAGCATAACTCTCCATTGCTAAGAGCAATGATAATGACAATTCCTTAGTTCTTTCTTCTTCCAATTAAACATTGTGATTCTCCTTGTTCAATGATGAACTTTATTAACTAGCAACTATATAGTAATAGTGACCTCACTTGATTTCTGCCTTCACTTGATCTTCATGTCACTCGAACTTTTATAGCACCCATTATATACTAAGAACACTGACAACAACTTTTTCCACTCCAAATGCATCCTCCAAATCGCCAAGGCATAAACCATGTTTGGGACCTGCGGGTTATGGCCCACTATAGCGCTATATCATTATCAATTCCATTCCAATTATAGTGTCACTGGATCAACATTAACTTAGTAATGATCCTTGGGATTGCCTAGGACCGACCTTGATGTCGCTCTTTACGTCCAAGTAAATACCTCTACGCTCCACAATGGATAACTCGACATATTGCTAGTTGATTTGTCCAACTCATGGCTCCATAGTTTAGGCATAACCCAATGCTCTCTTACATAGAGCACATCCAAAATCTTGCGAAATCACACTATAGTAAAATTTTAGTGCCTCTAGTGAACCTTTGATAGAATCTAAACATCCAAGAATATTCTAAGTTACCCTTGCTTACATAGGTCGGTTCCCACTCAAGAAATTTTCCTTGAGTTCTTCATGTAATCCATCACTAGAGACATATCATAACCAAAAAGATAACTTCCTCCAAACAAAACTCACACACCAAGGTTGGTGTAAGCTTGAAGCTTCATAGAATTCAATTGTAGAGGTGTCCAACATCACACTATTTCTATGTCATTATCACCAGCTTGACTTGAGGCATACGCAACCACACTACTTTCTTGCATAGAACGCATCCCAAACCTTGACATGATGCATCACAATACATAGAAAACTTCTTACTTAGATCTGATAACATCATTACCGAGCCGTAGTCAACTTCTTCTTTGACTCTTGAAAACTAGCTCGACTCTTATCAGACCATACGAACTTGGCACTCTTCTCTGGTAGAGTTGTCATAGGCTTAGCAAGTTTGAAGAAACCTTCGATGAACCTCCCACCAAACATGGGAAATTGCAGATCTCACTCACATTTGTGGATGGCTTCTAATTCAACACACTCTTCATCTTCCTTGGACCCAATGCTATACCTCTATTACGACAACATGACCCGGAAAGAAACTTCTTTTAACCAAAACTCGGACTTGCTCGCTTAGCATACAAATTATGTTCTCTAAGCTTCTATAAGACAAGTAGCCTTAAGTGTTCAGCATGTTCTTCTTTAGTCTTAGAGAACACCAGGGTGTTAGCACCACAAAATTATTCAGACACTCCATGATCACCTTATTCATCATGTGCATAAGATAGATAGGTGCATATGTCAAATCAAAGGACATAATGGTGTACTCATACAACCCACACCTCATAGTGAAAGCTGTCTTCAGTATATCTACATCCTGAATCTTCAACTGACGGTAACCAGAACATTGATCATTCTTAGAAAACACATAAGCTCCTCTTAGATTATTAGACAAATCATCAATCCTCAACAATGGCACTTGTTCTTGATTGAAACTTCATAAAGAGAACGATAATCAACACACATAAACTGAGTACGAGCCTTCTTGTCAACAAAGATCATATAGGAGCACACCATGGAGACGAGCTAGGGCGTATGAAACCTTTTTCTTGCAACTCCTTAACTTGCTCCTTATAGATCATCCATCAAGTTACTAATACTTGCTCATGGATAGACCTCTCAAAGCAATAGAGATAGCCGCTTCTTCCAAGTGGAACATTAGAGTGTATGAAACCTTCATCTTGCAACTTCTTAATCTTGGCTACCACCCCTTAAGAGAAGATCAACTAGGGGCACCAAAGCATAGCCTGCACATTCCTCTAAGTAACTTAACTTATCATGAAGACCTTCCATATCCAAGAGAATCTTGTGCGCATAGGCAAGAATATGTAATCTCAAATTCCTCGCGAGTAGAAGAACAATAGTGGAGTAAAACATTCATAACTCCAATTCTGTAAATCCAATGAAGGAATACATTATACCGTTGGAAAGCTTACAAAATTTTCCAAAACTTTGTTTCAGATCGTATTGCCAGATTTTGAAACTAAATATGTCCAAAACAGGAAAATATAGTGGCTGCTCAGAACTTCCAGACAGCTCAGAAACCTCAGGTTGCAACGGACATAATTCCCAGCTCAAAACATAAATGAAGGTGATTGATACGGAATTGGAGAGCTACAGAAGTCTTCGTTTACCCAGAAAAATTTCATAACCATTGGACTAACAAATATTGAGATATAACAGTAAGACCGCAGACTACTCAGACCGCAGACTGCTCTAGATTTCTTTCAGCACAGATTCTTCGTCTTGTGAAATTCATAGCTCCCAAACCAAAGTTGATACGAAGGTGATACTGATGGAATTGGAAAGATTAAGAAGTCTAGATTCTTCGAGAAAAATTTCATCAACGTTGCAGAACCAAAACTCAAGATATAACAGTTTTAACACAGACTGTTTTAGATTTTAGACAGCGCAGATGCATCATCTTGTGATTTTTATAACTGACAAACTGGAATAGCTGTGAAGGTGATTCTTGTGCTCAAAGAAAGATATTGAAGTCTACTTTTGTCCAGAATTTTCCCATGATTTTTGATCATCCAAAGTTTCAGTTATAAGTCGAGGAAGACAGATTACTTCAAAGGGACATGATGCAGAAATCAGGAGAAAACCAAAACCCAACTATCTATTCACTAATCCTTATACCTTAGGCCTATAAACTAAATGAAATTATGAACAAAGCCCACAATATCATTGCACTCATTACAAAGATGCAACTCAAACATAAGAATAATAACAACACAACAAGGCACTTAAGGTTCACAAACCACACATTAAGACTGACTCGACTTTACTAACTTCGCAACTAACGGTTTATTATAATAGGGACACTAACTCCTACTTTTGAACACGGTGCGACTGCAGCGACATCCCGGGTAACCTCTCTTGCATGGGGTTGAGCGAGACATGTCTACCACTCCATTTATCTTGGGTAATCCAACACAACTTCTCCACTTATCTATCTCATCAAGAGCTTTCTCATAGTGTTGCCTTACTTCGCCACTCTAGTTGGTGATTTTGCAGCAAACACTTCAATCGTGGATGTAAGAAATCTTCACTGCTAAAGGACATGTTGATGTACTCCTTGCGCCAACAAGTATGAGTTTTTGGTAAGGCGGGATGAGCTTTTTCATTCATTACGTGGTTCTGTCGGAGCATAGTTCCATCTAGTGAGGCATGGTCCTTCACGGTTGATGCGAGCAGCCTTCTCGTTACGAACCATCCAAAGAGAGAAGACTTAGAGGATGAAACAAGGTTTTCATAACGAGTAGAGACAAAAGTGAGCATATTTTTTTTAGAAAATAACAAGGCTAGAAAGATAAGAAATCAACAAGGATGAGAACAAAGGCTTTCAAATAGGCATCAAGGAGGAGATGAATATCAAGACTAGAGACATAGTGAAGAAAATGTCAAGGTATGTAGAACAAGGTTGTTCTAACAATGTCAAAACCTAAATACGACCATTTTCTAACTAGGCTTAGATCCCTACGATCGACATTGAGCCGATACCACTTGTAATACCCGATTTTAAGGACAAAACCAGATATGCACCATATGTGAGTATTAAAAGTCAAATATCACATATAGCTACAAATAAGGGGTAGTATCAATTCATAATGCTTAAAAACATACTTAGTAAAAAGAGATAACCTTAGGAAACAAACAACGGATAGACAACTCCGTTCTTCGGGTATTGACTCCACTCCACTGGATTCAAACTGACTGATTGATCACAAGCCTAAACTTCTCCTGAGGTGGTAGGAATAGCAAGAGTGAGTCCATGTCGAACTCCGCAAGTATAGCAGGGGGTTCATGAGGCTCAAAAGGTTGACACGGTTAAACTGCAAGTAGCTTTTAGTGTATGTCATATTTTAGCATTTAGCATCAAGGTAGTGTTCCCATAACCACATGATCGGTAAACATGATTAAAGAATAACAATTAACATCAACATTAACATTAAGCAATAACAAATAGTGGCACCTATTCCGCAATGTCTCGGGGCCGCCCTAACCGTGGGCACGGACGACATATCGATTTAACTCGCGCAGAGGTGTACCCTTTCCCTGTGAGTCGTGATTCCCATATGCTCGGGTTTGCAAATCCCATGACACTACCAAGGTGAATGAGCAGGGTTTCACTATAAAGCCACTCAAAAGTTCGTCTAACAAGCAAGGGTCGCCTTGTCGTCGGATATAGGGAATCCCTCCTCCCAAAGTGGCACACAACCTACCCGGCTATACACACCATGGAGGAGCCGCCCTATACCCAATTCAGCTCTCCCTCTCACAAGCTAGAAAAGGTCTCTTGAATGCACTAGAGCCGAGCCATATAGCCCTCACAAAGCACGTGAAATCCCGTATGATCACGTACGCATAAGTCCTTAGGGAGAGGGAACATCAAGTGAATGGAAACAACCAATCACCTTAACCCTCTTGATTCCAAGTTGCTAAAAAAGTCATCTTTTAAGATTGTTGCATAATCCATTAATCAAGTTACAAGATCATGTTATGAAGCACTAGCATCACTACCCATATGCAATAGCCCAGGTTATCAAGGTAACAGGTGATCAAAGCTAGGTAATTCCAAACAGGGTAACAAAGGACACATGCATATGAAATTTAGTGCGATGGTGAATAGGACACAAGGATGGTCCTACTATACTTGCCTCAAACTCAGATCCTTCTTCAAGTCCAAACCTTCATAGATCTGCCTCTTGATCTCCATCTTCTTCTTGATTGCCAACGTAAGCTCACCGACGGGACACAGTCATAGAACACCACTCAAACAATCTACGCAATCATACACGAAGCAAACAATATGACTAAATTAGAACAGTACACCGATCATAAATAAATAGAAAGGAAAGTTTATAAAATAACTCCAATCGTTTCGACGATCACATAGACGAAAAGATCATGAAGACGGAGCTATAGCGAAGAAATTATGATTTAAACAAGATTTACTTTAATCAAAATAGTAGATTAACTATAAGCTCAAATTTCAAAAGTGGAAACAGAACTAATAAGCGCCGTTGCTGAAACTAACGCAACAAAACGAATTAAAACAGATTTAAAATAGATAGGATATGATTTGGACAGGTGCACATGTGTGTGGGTTTCATTGCTTGCTTGTGCAAGGCATGACGAGATGTGTTCTCTAGATGATGAATGAGCTCTTCTAAGTATGTAAAGGTAGGTACGTACAGATACATGCACATTTGCATGCTGCACACGAGAGATGGCCGATGCTGAACCTAGCTGGCATGGCATGAACTTGGTACAGAAGATGTGTTGGAGGGGCATGCATGTGTGTTTGCAAGGCAACGTGATATATGTGTATTTTTATTGTATTTGAGGATTTGTTTTTCTAAAGAAAAACAGCAAGGAAACATATGCATGATGTCACCAAAGCAAGACATGATGTCACCAAAGCTAACAACCTGATCGGAATTCGATATGTGACTGGAGCACGAAGAGCATGCACGGCGCAGCCATGGCTAGCAAGGGCATGACCATGCCGGCGAACACGAAACATGATGTACAGCCTCGTACGGAAGCACGCAAAGAAATAGTAGAAGACGTACGCTGGTCTTACCTACGTCGACCTCGACGATGGGCAATGAGCGTAGATGACGCGGAGCTCATAAGGGCAACACGGAGGCTTCCTGTTCCCATATAGTGAAGGAAAAGGATTGAATATTCTTTGATCTTGAACAAGAGCAAGCTAGACATAAGTATGCGGCATGTATATTTGGCATATATATGCAGATAGAACTCACGTATGTTAGATGAGATGGCTGGAAGTAGATGAACGTGTGAACAGGAAGTTGCAATCAATGGATGAAGACGTCGACCTCATCGAGATGGTTTGCAGCTTGAGGATGCATGAAGTCGAGGCACTTCGACAAACGGACCGTGAGGCGTGGCAGCACACGGCAACAGCGGCGGCCGGGCGCCAGTGAAATTTCCACGACGAGAAGCTCGGTGGACTGGTTGGATCGATCGACGGAGAAACAGCAGGATGCTGCGGTGGCTTTGGCAAAAGTGCTCGGCGACTTGCTTACGACGAGGACGCAGCAACGTTTCGGCAAAATCGATCTTGAGGCGACGGCGTGAGCTTTGCGGAGGCTAGGGCTAGCTGCGAAAAGGGTTTGGAAAAACGGCGCAACATGAGGCCCTCGATATATATAGGCGAAGAGCGTTGACACAGCAGCGAGAGCCCGGCTCGGTTACGATCTGGAGGTGGGAGATACGGCTGCTTGAAGAAAGGAAATCGGTAACGTTCTTTCCATCGTGATCAAAACAACGATGACGCCGTACAACAGAAACTTTCCGGCATCCAAACACTAGCTAGGGAGCGACGTAGAGAGGAATCAAGGCCAACAGAGGTTGCTGGCCTTCAGCTGAAACAAACAATACGGAGGGAGAGAAACAATTCTCGTTTTCTTTTCTTTTGTTTTCTTTTATTATGTATTTCAAAACCTTTTCAAACCGTTTTTCAAAATCATTTGAAATGATTTTAGTTTTTATCAAAATCATTCATCCATATAAATCAAATGCAAAGGCATGTATGCTCAAACATGTTTCTATTTCCTATGATAAATTTTAGTTTAATAAAAAATATTATTTTCTTAGATTTTCATGAGCACAAAAATACAAATAAAATCATTTTTACTCTATTTTCAGAAATGCAAATTTTAGGGTGTTACAGCTGCCCCATGGCTTGATCCAGTCGATCAAGGATGGTGCTCTAGGCTCGCCCGCCGACCTAGGGCAACCGGCGACCTCCTTGCCCTGACGAGATCCCTCTCAGGCTAGGGCTTCGACGGCTCCTTTGCTAGTTTGTTTGGAAACTAGCCGGCTCTTCGTCACGAAAGCACGTTGGTTATCCTTTGGTGGTTTGCTCGTAAACCTCGCCGCTCTTCACCGCGTAAGGTGTTGGTTATCTCCTGCCGTCGACGAGCTCTACATCGGCCTATCGGTCTCTAGATCGGTTTGCCAGTCACGCTGCGTCGTCGCTGCGCTGCAGGTCACCTAGGGCTACCTCGAGGGCGTCCAAAGCCCACGTGTAGTGTGCTGACCTATTTTAGCGTCAACAACATCCATCATTTCAATAGCTTCTGCTAGGAAGACATCATGTATTACAAGAAAGGTTCATCCCTTTTTGTTGTCTGCTAACCATTTTGCCACCCTTTTTTATTTCATTTTTGGGATCTTTCTCCAAAACCATGTTTTGGTTTGCTCATTTGTAAAAGGCAGCACTACAATAAGCCTTCTACCTCAGCTTCTCTAGTTCACTTATTTGAATTCTTTTTTCATTGCAGTATTCGAGCATAAGTTCATTTATCTTATTATAGCCCAATTCGCCTTATGCTCTGGTTTTACGAATAATTTAGCATGTTTCAGGAGTCGAGCAGTCGCTCTGCAGAGATCAACCTTGTAGCATCTATGAACACCCACGTCCAAGTGAAAACTTGTGAAGACACAGGCTTAACAAAGTGCAGGGTTAATTGACTAGCTAACACCAAACAACTCCTGCGGCAAATAATCTTCGACACAATTGACTCACGGTGAGCGCACTCTTCCTAAGATCAAGGAAGACATAGGGAGGACTTGGGCTCTCGCTATAGTAGGTGCATTGGAGACTTATTAATACTTCAATTGTAAGTCTTTCGGCTTTTTTGCCCACCTGTGGTGGCTCTGTTAAACTATTATTCATTGATGACTCCTGAAAGTACCAACCTTGTACTGGATTTCAAACTTTTTGATAGAATATTTATACGCAAAGAGTTACTCTTTTGTGCAGAGCACAACCTACTTCCATAACATGATTTTTATTTACAATTGTCAGATGGAGTTCTGAAGTCATTGTTTACCAACTCTTCTATATATACAGAGCTATTGGCGCATTTAAACGCCAATTATTACTCTTTCGTACAGTCGACAATGGACTTTTCATTGCTGTAAAAAAAACTACTTTCATAACACATCTTTATTTACAATGTTGGCCCTGTTTGGATCCCTCTGGCTTGGCTAGAGCTAAAGTTAGTTTCTAACTCCAACTCTCGCTCTAAACTAGCTCTAGCCCTTGAGATGTTTGGATGCATGAGTTAGATTAGCAATAAATATGCCTTTTCAATTATATAGCTTATTTAAAGCATGTTTTCATCCGGATTTAATGTGACAAATATTTGTGTGGTCATACAAACAATAATAATTCTAGTGGCAGCGGGGTAAGTCTGATCGGCACATCTTGATGCATGCACGTGTGGCATGGCTGCTGCCTCTGCCTCTCGGTCCCTGTTTGCCTTGCCTTGCTTTCGCTAGATGAATGCTTTGCTTACGCTAGATGAACGGAATGGACGGAACTACGCCTGGTGAGTCGCGGAGACCAACAACAACCACACACACGAATTTACCGGCCGCGGAGACACGTGCGCAGGCTGGATCAGGTGCGGCTGGAGGTGAGAGAAAAATAACTTTTTCATGTGTACCCCACCAAACTAGCCCAAACTAGCCCAAATAATCATCCCTTGGAGGGGATAGTTTTCTGGGTGGGCTAGTTGCAAAAAACTAGCTCTAACCCTCCTGTTTGGATGCTTTTGAGCTAGTTTGGTGCAAACTAACCCAAACTAGCTCTAGCTCATGGGATCCAAACAGGGCCGTTGTCAGCTAGAGTTTGTGAAGGCATTGTTTTACCAGCTCTTCTATATGAGTTATTGGCTCATTGACTCCTACTCCGTATCTTCCAAGGTGTGGTGATATATACATAATGTCTTATTATAGATGATGAATATGAGACATAGAGCTAGGGAGGAATTTCAGTTGTTGTTTCCTCACGAGGCATTCGTCTCAAAAGTCTATGTTATGTTTCAGTTTATAGGAGGAAAGGACCCAGTATCCTTGTTTTACTATAAGCGACTACATATATGTTGGTTTAGGTTTGGGAGGCAGCAGGAGCAGATTACATGGGTCATCTGCATGTTTCTGTTGCCTAGATCTCGTCAAAGGGCTAGAGAAAATGGTGTTTCGTGCTGAGCGTAATGCTCTGGTACTCCATTTATCTATAAAGAGGTAATATCTCAAATCGATTTGGACCATTGATTATCTTAGTTTAATGATTTACTAAATAAATTAATAAACACAAAAATAAAAAACACATGCCGCTGGTCACGGGAGGTGAAATCCTGCCCTGTATTATCTCCCGTGAAATCCTTCCTGTATTCTCGCGTGGAATCCCTCCCCGCACGGTGCAGCCGGGAGGACGCTCACTCCAATCTCGCGCTGGATCGGCCCTCCTCGCGCGGCGCAGCAGCTAGCCAGGTGCGCGCACACAATCCGATTTTTGCGTACAGTCGTGAATTTTGGATCATTCTACCCCTTTTGTCGGTGGCGCCACAACCACCCACATTCCTATTTTCTCGAATCTGCATGCGCCTCAACCGCCCTCATTTCTTTTTTTACAGCTAATCAATTAATTAATAATTAGTATACAAAAACAAACATCATCAGATCCTGGTATCAGAGGAGAGATCGAAAGAACTACATGCACCTTCCTTTTTTTATGCTCTACGAGGCCGTTTTATTTTTGTTTTGATTTTTTTTTGCTTATGTATGTATACACGTACATATACACTGAATGTATAAATTTTTTTCACCGAATACCACTATAGTAGAGTCGCAAAAAATAATATCACTATCGTAATACACACATATGTATGATAACCAAATCTTAACAAAAAAAAATCTTATTTATCCTATTTTTATAAAATAAAAATCCAATAAATACTATTACCTATCGTGACTGTTAGATCGGAATAAATGAATGGTCCATAGTCATTTCGCAGTACTGCAGCAAAAGCCTCGTGGCTGAACATTTCTGTCCACTAGTGCATCAGAAAGTTGTCGCTGTGGATTGACGACTCCAGCTTCCAGCTGCAACGACAACACTGCTGGCCACAAAATAGAAGGCGAACTCATTGGACTGGATCAGATCCAGGTCCAGTATTCCACTCCATGTCCGCATGCTGCAGCATGGTCGACATCGGCACCGAGGCAGCAACAAAAACAAAATCAGGGGTTGCCGTCCTAGGACCAGCACCAGCTGATCAAGTAAGCATTTATTTGGATCCGGCTGGTATCATCAGCAAGACAGCAAAAGGTCACACAGCCAAACTGAGAAGGAGAGGAGATGGCCTGGTAAGAGAAACAGCAGATCAATTGCCCTGTCAGCACCTTCCTCAATTAATCCCCATCTTGCTCGACGGAGAAGAACAGAGAAGGATCATCAGGTGGGAGTGGTGGCGGTATGTGTAACCCTGGCCCGCTTGAAAATAAGTATGCATCGTTCAAGGATAGCTACGCAGGAAGCATGTGGTTTGTTTTATTTTCTCTAGAAAGTTATGCGGACTGTGACGACGTCGACCAGCAGCAGATGGCCACCTTGGATGTTTTGCTTCAGCAAAATTAGAATCGTGCCAAAGAATTTGATCACTGATAAAAACATTTCTCAGATACTCAGATAGCACTAGTCTAGTAGCTGGATTCGATCGTTCTGCAAGTATAGTAGCTGAATTCGATGGTTCTGCAAGTACATGAAGACTTAAATGTTGGTTCCTTTTCCTGCTTCTACATTGCCTACTAAATGACTTCAATATATACATACTCATCTTCTGAAGCACACGGCGACTTGCCTTTAACTGAGAATTGGGGGCATGTTTTGGGTAGGGTCCACCACCCATGCATGGTACTGCTGGTCTTAGGTAGTTGTAGGAATTGAAGGATGTTTGATATGATTTGATTTGAAACGAATTCCGGGAAACACAACGAACTCTACTAATATGTTTCTTTCCTCTTTACTTCATTGATGACTAAGACTGCCACGCCCTTGTACTATTGGATTTTAAATTTTAATAGAGCATTATACGCAATAATACTCTTGTCTACCTACAATGCACAACCTACTTCCATAACACACATCTTTATTTACGTTCTTGTTAGCTCCAGTTATTATCGGCTCATTTTCACTCATGTCTTTCTCAGTGGTGATGATATATAAATGTCTTGGAAAATGAAGGCAACATAGAGGGAGGAATTTCGGTTGTTGTTTTCTCGCGAGGGCATTCGTTTTGAAAGGCCATGTTATGTTCGAATATGGGAAGAAAAGAGGTAGCATCCTTGTTTTACTATAGGGGCAGTCCCAATGCAAGACTCCATCACAGAGTCGAAGACTATTTATTACCCTCCTATTTATTGTATTTTGCTGATGTGGCGGCATATTTACCTCGAAGATTATGGACATAGAGTCTAAATAAGACTTGGAGTCTTCGTTTTTCTGTCTCTCTCTTCAATAAATATACCGCCACATCAGCAAAACACAATAAATAGAAGGGTAATAAATAGTCTTGGACTCTGTGGTAGTGTCTGCATTGTGAATGCCCTAAGCGACTACACAAATTTTGGTCTTGGTATAGGAGGCAGCAGGAGTAGATTACATGGTAAATGTGAAGTTTCAGTGTTGACATTGATTTCATGGACAGACCCAGGCCTACGGTAAGTAGGGGCTGTGGCCCTAGTCGTGGCTCACCATGCAAGACCCGGCGCTTTTTCGGGGGCTCGAGCGCTGACGTCAGCGGTAGCAGTAGCGCCGGCGGCCAGAGCGGCGGGGCGGCTGGTTTGATCGGTGACGGAGGTGGCGGGAGCATGATGAATCGCTGGAGGACTCACCTAACGGGCGGAGAAGTGGAGAACTACTGACTGCCATCCGGGTTTGTCACTTTGAAGCGGGGAAGGATCTAGCACCGCACGCGGCGACTGGAGCAAGATGACGTGCTCCGGTGGGGGCCACCACACATTACTCATCTGGTGCTAGGTAGATGTAGAATTTGAAGGATGTTTGATATGATTTGATTTGAAATGATTTCCTAGAAGCTTACTATTGTATTTTTCTCTCCTCTTTGGATCATTGATGACATGAAACCACCACCCTGATACAGGATTTTGAAAATTTTAGTAGAGCATTTAAATGCAAATCATTACTCGTTTGTACAGTCTACAACATACTTTCACAACACAACTTTATTTACGATGTTGTCAGCTGGAGTACGATGTGAAGTCATTGTTTTACCAACTCTTCTATATGAGTTATTAGCTCATTGACTCCTACTCCAAACCTTTTTTTTTAAAAGAAACATGTGTTCATGTTAGTGTCTTACACCGGCCCTTTTACAGACTGGACTCCAAAGAAAAGAAAATTACATAAAAGTTTACAACTTCTATTCATCTTACTCGAAGTCTTCAGAGATCCATCCGTCACCGCCATCGAAGCCGCATACCAATCGTCGTCAGGCACCAGAGCCAAACTCCACAGGGTGGAGGCCGCAGAGGAGGACTTACTTCTGGGCGAATCAGCCGACGTTGCCTCCCAGGCGCATCGGCCAACTCCTGTACCCACGACGCATCCTTCGATTCCATCGCCGGCAACCCGAGCAGTGCTCAGGTTTCCACCAAATATGTTCCTCGAGATTAACAGGGTTAACAACATCATCACCTGACGAAGACAACGATGCGCCGGCCCTCGACTCCAAGAGAGTTCTCCCCAGCCTCTCCGTTGACGTCGACTCCAAACCTTAACCATGGGGTGGTGATATATAAATGTCCTATTAGAAGATGAATGACACATAGATGGAGGAATTTCAGTTGTGTCCTCGTAAGACATTCGTCTTGGAAGGTCATGCATGTTGTGTTTGTATTTGGGAGGGAATAGTAAGCATCCTTGTTTTACTACAAGCGACACCACATATGTTGGTTTAGGCTTAGGAGGCAGCACGATCAAATTGCATGGGTCATGTGCAACTTTCAGTTGCCCTTGATCTTGTCAAAGGGCAAGAGGAAGCTGTGTCCGTAGCGAACCATGCCGCTCTGCTTCTGCCTCATTTAATAACGTGATTCTTCAATGCCTAAACTTACAGAGAAGTACCTTTGCACTGGACTGGGGGATAGTACGGTGCGCTAACTAATCCTCTTATTAACATTAAAGTGGAGATGACATTATCACAATCCTAATGTGCTTTGGCGAACTACTTCTTCCCAATGCGTAGAAAGCCTGGAGATTCTAAAGAAAAAATAAGAGGCATGTGTATTTATAGATTTACTTGATTTAGGATCGTTAAGCATGCGCTAGGTGGATGACGTCGATGTAGTGAATGCGTTAAGCATGCGCTAGGTGGATTTCGTATTTGGGAACAGGAGCTAGCAGCCTTGTTTTACTATAAGCGACTACACATATATGTTGGTTTTGGTATAGGAGGCAGCAGGAGCAGATTACATGGGAAATGTATCAGTAGCAGTTGACCTTGATCTCCTGAAAGAGGTGCAGAATTGCATATATAGGAGATGGAAGTAAAATTACACCGTCACATGTTGAAGGAAACATACCTAATCTGTATCCTTCCCGAAACATATATCGCACGCGGCAACTAGCGTTAACTGTGAAGAGGACAAGGGATTATTATATTTCTCTCCTCCTGTTTGCCTTATTGACTCTTTTAATGGAAAGTTACCACCCTTGTACTGGATTTAAATTTTCAATAGAGCATTTATACACAAAGCATTAATCACATTTTTATTTACGTTGTTAGCGGGACTTCTGAAGCATTGTCTACCAAGCAGTTGTTATTTTCTCACAAGACATTTGTCTCGAAAGGCCATGTTATGTTTGAATTTCTGAAAAAAAAAAAGAGCTAGCATCCTAGACTAGGCTACCGTCGAGTGACTCCTATGGCGGTGAGGAACGTCAACCAGAACCAGCAGCAGATTGCCACCTTGGACGCCTCGCGTCGACAAAATTAGAATCGCCCAACAATTTGAGCACTAATAGAAACACTTCTCTGATATAGCTGAATGCGTTCAGCAACAGCAAGTACATAAAGAGTTAGTGCCTGTTGGTTCCTTTTCCAGCTTTTACATTGCCTAGCTGACTTCAAAACTCTTCAATATATACACAAATAACTCATCTTCCGAAGCTAGCTCTTCAGTCGACACAATCCCACTCTTCTGTAGGACTTAAATATATTTGTGTTCTTCTTAGCTAGCCTAAACGATAATGAATATAAATATAGGAGGTGGAATGTGGAGCAAAGGCCACAAGTGTAGGTGTAGCTCTCTGTGCACTGCATTTGCTTTGTCATTGTCTTGGGTTTGCGAGGCAACAGGAGAAAATGATCCAGTGTGCAGACACATTCTAGTTAGGTGGTCTCGTGAGACAGACAACGAGTGCTCCTGCTGCATACTAGCCGGCACACGCTCAGAGCAGCCTTGCATCATTAAAGATCGAACATGCTTCCACTTCCACCATCTTTGCTTAGAGCAGGCCATCGCCGGCAAGATCACACAACCAAAAGAAGATGGAGAAAAGAAAGAGCAGATCAATCACCCTGTCACCACATTCCTAAATTATCCTCCTAGGCTAGCCTATACCATCTGGCGACTGCTACGATGGTGATGAATGGAGAAGGATCAGGTGGAACTGGTGGCTGTAAGTGTGACCCTGCAGGTTCCTAAATTATCCTCCTAGGCTAGCCTATACCAAGATGATATCCAAGAGCACGAATGCCCACATTTCATACCAAGTGCACACACATCCACCACAACAGGTTCATTACAACATGTTCTCAACACTACAGTAGAGCTACCTACTTGAACAACACTACCTACTTGAACACTACAGCTACAACCAAGAAAATGGCCAACAGTAGAAGGAACACTATACCAAAATGAACAATACAGCTTCAACACTACCTACTTGAACACTATACCTACATTCACACATCCACAGACTACACAATGCAGGTTGCCATGCCATCCCTGTCCTTCCCTACCAATTCTTTCCGCTTGTTCAGGCTAACTTCTAAGCTTTCAATTTTTCCCACCACCACGGGAGCTTCTGTCGTCCTCGCATGTGATGGTAGATATCCATTGTCCTCAAGATAGACCACATATTCTTCCTCAAACCAGTAGCTACTACATCTCCCCTGCATACATTGCAAATCAATTAAATTTGGGCAATGAAGATTGAAAATTGGGGTCCAAAAGAACCATCACAGCACTCACATAGATTTGCCTAGGACACTTGAAGAACCTCCTTCCACGGTTATACTCAGATTTCGTGGTAGTGACAGGAAACACCCTCCTATCCTTACATTCTGGGCACTTGATCAACGACAAATTGGAAACTTCATCGATCGGCGCCTCCGAATCGACAGTTCCAGACATATCAGGTGGTGACCGCCAAGTGCGAGCAGTACAGGACGACGCCTGCGACATGAGGCCTGTTTCAGAAACAAGGGACTCATTAGACCTTAGATTATTGACACAGTAGAAAAGGACCAACAAAAATGACCTAAATCATGACCAAATAATATTTGTAACCTCAAGTGCTAAGGACTACATAGTTTCATACATCACAGTGAACATTTGCGGTACTACAGTCATAGTTTGAGTCCTCGACAACACATTATGACTAACAAATATTGTAATCTACTAACATTCCACATCTAAGGTCTAATATTTCACAAGTTCTAGCACTTCACATTTGTAGCTAATCCATCAGAAATGACCATTGACGCTAGCAGAGAAAAAAGCCCCCTAAGTACGACACTTTGCAAGGAACTACCATTGCCTGAGGGGGGAGGGGAATGGCGGCGGCACGGGCCACAAGCTAGCACCTGGGCAGCTGGAGCGAGATGGTGTTGCGGTGGTCACCGGAGATCCCAGCTCCGCTGGCCGGCCGGCCGAAGTGCTGCTCCAACCAGCCGGACAGGTACAGCCGCCGCGCCGTTACTTGGGGGAGCTGCTGCCGTCCACCTGGCCAGACACCGCCGACTGCTCGCCTGAGGCCGCTCGCCGTCAACCGCACCGCCCGCTACCCGTCCACCGCTCGCCCGCGTCGCTCCGCCACGACCAAAGCTCGCCGGCCACCGCCCACCGCTCCGCACCGCCCGGCGCCTGCGCCAGAAGCCTGGCGCCCGCACCGGTCGATGCCCACCGCTCGCCACCGCTCGCCCGTCGCTCACTGCGTCTGTTGGGGTAGGGGAGAATGAATGGATAGGGACGAGGCCACCGACGGGGATTGGGGAATGGATAAGGTGCTCGGGCCCAACTGCAGGGGTACAACGGGTCAAATTTTTGATGAACTCAAACATGACAACGTCAAACGGTCACAAAAAGACAATTCTAATCGTCACAAAAAAAAAACCACTAACCGTCTCACGGCGACACACATTTTGTGACAATATTGGGTTCCCTTATATGACAAAACCTCTAAGTCGTCATAAAAGAGATGAGGGTCTGCTGAATTTGTGACGACATAAGAATAGCCGTCATATTTTGGTACATTATATGACAAAATTGGTCCCTGTCGTAAGCATTTTTGTCATAAAAGATAGGTTTTTTTTGTGGTGCTGGCCCGTGAAAGAAGTTTGCATTGGTTCAAGCACATGTTATTGAATAGATTAGGATAGCTATGCAGGAAGCTTGTCGTTTGTATTATTTCCTCTTGGATGTAAAGGTAGCAGCAGATGGCCACCTTGGATGTCTTGCGTCAGCAAAATTAGAATATCGCCAAACAATTTGAGCACTAGTAAAAACATTTCTCAGGTAGTTCTAGTCTTGTAGCTGAATTCAATTGTTTTGCAAGTACATGAAGAGTTATGTTAATTGGTTCCTTCTCCTGCTTCTACATTGCCTACTAGATGAATTCAGTATAGATAAACTCATCTTCTCTTTATCTAAAAAAAATATAAACTCATCTTCTGAAGCATGCGGCGACTTGCGGCCTTTAAGTGAGAGGAGGACATGTTTGCTTAGGGTCCACCACCCCACGTTACTCCTGACCTGGGTATATGTAGGATTTGAAGGATGTTTGATATGATTTGAAACAAATTCCGGGAAGCACAGCGACTATAGTATTTGTATTTTTCTCTCCTCTATACTTCATTGATTGATGACTCCTGAAACTACCAAACGCCTTGTACTCTATTTTAAATTTTTTAGTAGAGCATTTACAAGCAAACGATTACTCTTTTCTTTAGTACACAACATAATACTTCCAACACACATATTTATTTACGTCGTTGTCATGTGGAGTTCTGAAGTCATTATATTGTTTACCAACTCTTCTACAAGCAGTCATTGGCTCATTTTGAATGTGGATTTCTGAAGTCATTTATATTGTTTACCAACTCTTCTAGCTACAAGCAGTCATTGGCTCATTTTGACTCCAACCTTCATGGGGTGGTGATATATAAATGTCCTATTAGAAGATGAATGAGACAGAGAGAGAAATTTCAGCAGTTGTTTTCTCGTGAGGCAATCGTCTCGAAAGACCATGTTATGTTGTGAATTCAGGAAGAAAGAGATGCATATGTTGTTTTAGGTTTGGGAGGCAGCAGGAGCAGATTACATGGAGCCACTGAAACTTCATGTTGCCCTTTGTTGGAATGTTGCCACGTACGGTTCTCACTCCCTTGATCTCGTCGGAGGGCCAGAACTGAAGAAATCGTATCTCGTGCTGAAAATTGCTGCGACGCTTGTGCCTCATTTAACTGCAGGATTCTTGTATGCCTAAAATTACAGAGATTTGCGTGGAGAGAAGTGGTAATTCTTGAAAAAATATGTTTAGGGAATACTCAATGTATTACTCAGGCATAGTCAGTGTACATATATAGGCTAGGTGGGGAGTCATGGTAGACAGACCCTCGAGTCCAATAACATTCCAACACTCCCCCACAGTCGGAACTGGGAGCGACGTGAACATTAAGACTGGACCTAAACTCTGTAAAGACTGACGTCGGCAGACCTCTAGTGAAGATGTCGGTGTATTGGGACGTAGTAGGAACGTGTAGAACACGGACTTCACCGAGGGTGACTCGCTCTTTGACGAAGTGCAAATCAATCTCAATATACTTGGTTCGCTGATGCTGATCCGGGTTGGTGGAGAGGTAAACGGCACTGACATTGGCGCGTCGAAGATGATGGTGAAGCTCTTGCAGAAGTTGTTGCAACCAACAAGATTCAGCAACACCATTTGTCACAGCCCGATACTCCGCCTCAGCATTGGACTGATGTTTAGATGACCAGGAGATCAAATTGTCCCCAAGGAACACCGCATAACCAGAGTAGACTTGTGCGTGTCAGGACATCCCACCCAATCAGCATCTATGTAGATAGTTAGATCAGCTGGTGAGGTCCGGTGAAGATGGAGACTGAGGTCCAATGTACCCTGAAGGTAGTGCATAATGCACTTCATAGCGCCCAAATCTGGCACCCAAGGGTCATGCTTGTAGAGACAGACCTGCTGAACAGCATATGCAATATCTGGACTAGTGAAAGTGAGATACTGAAGAGCACCAACAATACTGCGATAGTGTGAAGGGTCGGCGGCTGTGACACCATCAGCAGAGAGCTTAGCATCAGTATCCACATGGGAGTCATGGTAGACACGCCCACGAGCCCAATTACATTCCAACAATTCTAAAGAAATTAAGAGGCACGTGTAAGTAAATATTTACTTGAGTTATTTAGGGTCGTCAAGTTAGACATGCGCTAGGCGTTGATGTAGTGATTTGAACTTGATCTTGTTCTACCAATGCAAGAAGTTAAAGTGACCATAAAGTGACTTCCCTTGACATCCATTATTTCAACAGCTTTTGCTGGGATCATGCACTACAACATAAGGTCCATCCCTTTTTTGCTCTCCAGCTTAATTACCTCTGCCAAATAGTTTAAACTTCGAGTTATGTAAAAGCATTTTCCCCTCCCTGTTTGAAATCATTTTTAGTGTCTGTGTGTCAAACCATGTTTTGGTTTGCTGCCAGCACTAGGATAAGCCTTAAACCTTAGCTTTCTGAAGTTTACTTATTTGAAGTTTTTTATTTCAGCATTGAAGTATAAGTTCATTTCTCCTATTATAGCTCAATTTGTCTTGTGGTTCTACAGATATTGGTATTACACGCCCAACAAGGGCCAATGGGTCAACTCAGGCCCAGGAAGGAAACGTCGACGCCTCCATGAACCAGGGCAGCCGCATAGTGTGCCCAAGCCGCGCAGGCCGAGGGTGGGCTCGCCATGGCCGTGCCGCCACGACCGCTGGCCCCACTACGTGGCCAATTACTACATTGAGTCGAGTTCAATTAGGAAAGGTTGGTAAGATAGGAAGTCGAGCTATCAGATAGAAAGGAGAATCTAATCTTATAAGGATCTCTTAGTTTGCTTCCGAATCAAGTCCATAATCTATAAATAATAGCGAGATGTAACCTGATGGATTAAGAAAAGAATAGAGTGAAAGCTCCTTCATCCCCTCTTTCTCTTCCCACAACTCGTGCCCATTGCCCTAGCTCACGCGCCGCCGCCACCGCTTGCCAACACGGTCAGCCGCGCCCCACGTCGCCGCCACCTCCCCCTCCTTGTCTACGCTAGCTACCACGTCAGACCCCCGGCCAAAACCTTAACACTGGCATGTTTTCTAATAAACAAGTTAATCAATATGGGTCTTACCAATATGTCTTCAAGGAACATGTTTGTGCCAATTTTTATATTGTGATGTTCTCAAATACATATGCCTATACATGAGGAAATAAAAGCAATCGAGAAGTAGGGGCCCTGTTTTGGGGAGCTTCTGTTTGAGTTCAGTGTAGAAAATAGAGCCTCATTTGCTAAGTAGGGGGCAGACCGAAAATGAAACGTAGGGGCCCTGTTTTGAGGGTTAGTGCTGGAGTTGCTGATCTAACAAGGCTCACATGCTCGGGGCGACTTGGCCGATCAACCCCATCTAGGGACCCAAACAATCAGGGGCGCCTATGATACTAGGACCGGATCAAGTAAGCAATCGCTTGGATCAGGCCTGTGCTAGCGCCTCACAAGGTCACAAAAAAAAAATAACAAAAAAAAACACAAAAAAACAAAAAAAACCAAAAAAAAAAACGAGGAGAGGAGATGGCACCAGAAGCGAAAGAGCAGACCAATTAGTGTAGAGCCAGAAATTATACATGGAGGAGGCCGAAACACCAAATGTAAATTATGTTGTACACTAATCTTGGTATGTATATAGTCAACGCAAAAACCATCATCATTAATTGTACATACTCCAAGTTTGTATGATATAAAAATACTATTTTTTTAAACTAGTCAGGGTCATTTAATTAGTCTTGATCGCTTTCCCCCTTCAAAAATATTGAAATGTCTCCCTTTTTTATTATACTAGCAAAAATACCCGTGCGTTGCAACGGGAATAAAAACTAATTTTTAATCCATTATTATATGTATATAAATAACCTTAGTCAAATTCAGTCATATTTACGTTTTTGTTCTTACAAAACTCACCTTCTCCTCTTCAAAAAAAATGTTGAGCTGCTAACCCTAACTTATTTATTTCTTCTACCCTGCCTCTCTCGCACCCCAGCAGCCACATTGTCTCCTTGCTTTCTTCATTCCTCCCCGCATCATGCAGCCGCCTAGTTCTTCTATAGCCTTCTTCCATCTCCACACAGGCTCGCAGACCATGGGTGTGAGCGGCAAGCATGCTAGAAGCGGTGGTGAGGCGGGAGCGTGCCAACGTTCTGGCGCCGTCGACCATAGGTAGTCGGGTACGCCGGCCTCGGGGTAAACCATGTGGGTGGGGGGCCCTTGGGATCAAGCACGCTGTCCGTGTTGGCGCCCGAGCTGAGGGGTGAGCGCGCTATCCGTGGACATGCCGCGGCCTCAGTGGGCGAACGTGCCAACAGCAAGGACACCGTCCATGGGCCAGCATGGTGGCCGTGAGGACGCCGTCGCCTAGATCATACCGACCGATGTCGATTTTTTGCTCGAATTTTTTTTATTATTTATATATATATGGACCTTGCTTTGTTCAATTCTGGTTTCATGAATTTGGTATGTGTCTTGTTTTGCTGGAATCTAAATTTGGTTTGGTAGTTGTTGGGTACCACATCGTGTCGTGCGTGTGCTAACTTTGATTTAGGGAAGGAGACCTGCGTGCTTACTATGCTTTTGGATCTGACTTTTTTTTTATTCCGTGGACGTCGGACTTCACGAGCCGTGGCCATGTCAGAATCGGTGATTAAGGCTGGACAACGTGCGGATCAGGTCGGATAGAAAATAGAGTGGACAAAAAAGCTGTAGGAAATTTTGGCAATTAAGTATATGGAGGGAGGAGGAGGATATGGAGGATATGAATTTGTAATAACTATATGTTAACGAGAGTTTTATATATGAATAAAAAAGATCTAACTCGCTCAACGGAGAAGGATTTGAACTGAGCTCAAATAGACTGAAGCCGTAATGCAAAATAGACGTTCAGAGCACTTTATTAGACCATCTTTAAGAGTTTGCTATTTTTAACTTGGCAAATCTTGTAATTTGCCAACTCTCAAAAGATTTGCCAAGCTAAAAAAAGAACCTCTCTCCAATAGTTTGCTATCTTTAGCTTGCCAATTCAAAAAAAGAAGACCACAAGGTGTTCTTTTCACCTACATGCATGCAACCATGAATGCATCCACCACCGTAGACCAGCCGAATTCGCCATATGCCAAGCGCTCCCGTGTGCGTAAATTTGCGCCGGGAAGGGCTGGTTTTGCCAATCTTGCCAATTTGCCAAGTGGTTTTGCCAAGTTGTTGGAGAAGATTTTTTTGTGATTTTTCCAAAAATAGAGATTTGCCAAGTGGTTTTGCCAAACTGTTAGAGTTGCTACGCAAGCAGGAAACAAGCCAGCGACACTTTCAGAACTGAACACGCTTCAGTGTGGCAGCGGTACATAAGTGTGGCAGCGGTAAAAACAAGAAGTCCTGTACGGACTCTAATTGGCTTGCTTTTACGGACTATGTATACGGACTCGAATTGGCTTCCTTTTACGGTGGCAGAAGAAACGGAGCTTTGGCAGAAGAAAGAAAACGGCAGAAACCAATTTATGTAGAGAGAAACTCCAGAAATTTTGCCAATTTATTAATAGGTATAGATATAGATATCTGATTATCTTTCGAAGATTAATAAAAGATTTTAAGCTACAGCACGTGAAATCAGTGTGAAATCAGATTGTGCTACCAAAATCTTGCAGCTTGCGTTGATGCGCCTGTGTGGCCTATTATGCTGCTGCGCTGCTGTCTACTTCTGAGGACTAGCCTATTATGCGCCCTGCTGCTCCCCCCTTGCCTCCGCCACCGAGACCAATTGCCTCGTCACCAGCTTCCGCATCTTCCTAGACTAGCTTAGCGTTGAGCGACTCCTATGGCAGTGAGGAACATCGACCAGCAATCTGAGGACTAGTAGAATCACTTCTCTGATAGTACTACTCTAGTAGCTGAATTCGTTCTGCAAGGACATAAATAGTTAGTGTATGTTGGTTCCTTTTAATTTGCTGCTTTTACGTTACCTAGCTGACTTCAATATATACATAACTCATCTTCGGAAGCTAGCACCTCGATCATCACACTCCCACTCTTCTGTACGAGTAAAATATTTGTGTTATTCAGTATGATTTCCCTCTTGGATGTTAGCGTTATTTTAGAAGGGTTGTGCTACTCCTCTTCCCCTGCACTGGCTTGGCTAGCTGGCTCTATGCATGCATGGCTTGTGTTCACTGAACAGATTGGATCAAGCATTTGACAGTGGCAACGTCAATCATCAGCTGCAGATGACCACCTTATATCTCTTGCGTCGGTAAAAAAGGACCAGCCCAACAATTTAAGTACTAATAAGAACTCTATTCTGATAGGAAGTACATAAAGAGTAATGTTAGTTTGTTTTGTCCTGCTGTCAGCTTCAATTAATATAACTCATCCTTCTGATGAATTGAAGCTCAGGAGTCTGTTACTCAGTGAGTCACACTCTCACTCTACTATGCGAGTAACATTTGTGTTCTTATGTCCTCAACAGGACCACAAGGCTGATGAAGATATATAACATCTTGGATGGGTGAAAGAAAATGCAGAGGGATTTTTTTTTTACAAAAAGGATAGATAGAAGGCAAGAAGTATTGCTCACTGTGCCGCAGTGCATTGCTTGTGTCAACACCTAGCTAGGTTTGGGAGGCAACAGGAGAAAATCATCCAGACCATTCTGTACTGTATGAATTGGTTCCTCCGAGGGACTTGTGGCACATCAGACGGACGCCACACGGGCTGTGTTCTCTCTTGCTCGCGGTGGATGTATGAGTCGTGGATGAAGAAGTGGTGACGGGTCGAAGGCAGCAGTAGATCGGCGATGGGAGGAGGCGGGCTGCCAAATCCCTACAGGCCAAGTTGGCAACCTGCAGGCGCCCAGCGATTGGTAGAGAGCTCGTGCAGAGATCCCTGGTGAGGCCCCTACAGACGATAGGTGGAGAGATCCTACAGATTCCGGCGGTTATCTCTAGACAGGCAGCCAGCTCCGGTGAGCCCCTGAAGTCTTGAGACGGCGTTGATCAGGCCCTTGCCAAGATCCGTGCGGCATTTAGTTCGTCCGACTGAGGAAAAAGACCGCCAAACATAGTGTCTATTGGAATGACCAAATCACCCTTGTTATTTTTAATTATTCATAATTTATTCTTCACACATCGGATGGCTGAAAAAAAGATCATGTAAAGGAACCACCATTCCTCCTATGCACCGTAGCACATGGTTCCTTTACTTAAAAATGAATTTTTCCTTGAAAGATCCCACTCTGAAATGTTGTTATCAAAGTTAAAGTCTAAAGGGAAATGGTCTACTATTACAATGAATAATCATATAGTGGGATGGCAAAATCGCAAAGAAACTCGCAAGGAAATGGTCTCGAGTACACATGCGTATTCCACATTCCCGAACGGAAGATTTGTGATATATGACAAGCAACTATAGAGTTTTGACAGTAGGCTTATCCTAAGTTTTCTTGAAAAGAAATTGTCGTTTTGCATAGTAGCTTAGTATTTTAGTTTCAGATAAGTGCCATTTTATAATGGTTGAAAAAACATTTAGATACCTCTCAATGCCTTCCAATACCTCGACAAAATTATTATTTTCGTTAATTAATTTATTTAAGGGTACTATGGTCTTTTCGCAAAGCAACACAACATGCAGATGGGTGGCTGGATCTTGGCGAGCGCGAGCAGCGACGAAGGGAACGTCCAGATCCCGTCGCCGTAGATAAGCCCCGACGCTACGGCGGGCACCATCAGCGCGGCCTTCTTGCCGTCGACCTTGTGCCACGCGAACACCACGAGGCTGCCCACGCACATGTCGATGGCGAAGCTGGCGCCCACGAGGAACCATGGCCATCGGCAGCGGCACGAACCGCGCGAGCCGACAGGCGAGGTGGTCCCGCGCCAGGCCAGTTCGCCAGCATGGCGAACGTGAAGAAGCCCGCGCACAGCTCCAGGCATTGCGTGGGCAGCGCCCGAAGCCCTCCACGTCGAGGATGGCCATGTTGCAGGAGATGAGCGCATAGGGGGCCTTCCAAGTCCCGTCCAGGTCGCCCACGTAAAACGCCCGGTAGAAGAGGTGAGCGTGTCGACGAAATATCGGCGGCAGTCTACCTAGGGTATACCGATGGTAGTAGTTTGATCGGTAGAGGTGCGCGTGATCAGGAACCGAATGGTTATAGAGACACAGGACACAAGATTTATACAGGTTCAGGCTGCCTTTGGCATAAAACCCTACGTCCTGTGCTCTGTTGTTTGCATTGATATCAGATGAGATCCCCTCTAGGGGACCCTGCCCCTCCTTATATACTCTGTAGGGACAGGTTGTACAAGTAAAGTATCCTATTTGGTACTATTACAATGTCGTGCGGTGCCGCACGTCTTCATCTTGTAAATTGGGCCACCTTTCATGACGCGGCCCATATAGGCCCGTGATGATATATAGGGTTTATACCCCCACAGCTAGTCCCCGAGCACCATGTATCTTGAGTAAACTCCGTCTTGACGCTTGTCGACCAGTGAGGCTTGAAATCTTGCATGGTTGATCCAATCACTCGAACGGCTGGAGCTTGTTGTTGGTCTGCCGACCTGTTATGGAGAGCACCACAGGAGAGTACTGGTTCGCCAACCAGGATGAAGAGCCGACCACTGTGTCTGTCAAGTACAGGTCGTTGTCGAAAGATGCATGTTGCTTTTTGAGAAAAAAGAAAAATGACCACACATCTGGTGACGTGGGTCCACAGTAGCACATGATACTTTGTATCATTGTGTTTAATTAGCTAACAAGAGAAAGCTAAAAGATGGTAGGGGTCATGCCTTCGGCACAAAAATTAACTGAACCAGCCCAAGTCACTGCCAAGTGACGTGGGCCCACGTAGTCCCCGAGCCTGGCAGTAGGTGACTTTGTCACGTGGTGTCGGGGTCAAAAAAGCATTAGAGCATTCATAAGTCTTTAGATGGAACTAGCTCTTCCATGCTTGCTCGGAGTCGTACGTGCTTGCCGACGAGATCCGGGCCACTGATGTGAGACGGCGTAGAATGACGAGGAGCACGATTGAGTTCTGATTGCTGCGGGAGAGCACTCTTTTTCCACGTATATATGTACGTGCGTGGCATGTAGTGCCTGGCTTAGCCGTGCAGCCAAAGCATGGCCCTGTAGACAGTGGCGGAGCCAGCTTTTGATCATGACTAGGGCCTCTAAGAAGCTTAAAACATTTCATAAGATGAGATGAAAAAAAAACCCTACCGTCTTAATTGTATTATCAGAAACTCGCAACTGAAATTGAAGTACGCGGCAGACAAACTGATCAAGACTGCAGGACAACAGGAGGGTGGCAATCTCCAACTCCAACACCAGACGGCTCACGGCTGGGCACACTTCTGGCTGGGTAGGACGCCCGGCACGCACGAGGCAGGGACAGCCGGCGCTGTCGTGCAGGAGCGGCCAGCACGGCGCCCTCCAGCGGCTGGGGCAGTTCGGCGCGGCGCCCTCCACGACACGACGAGTGGCCGAGGCGGAGGGCCGGAGGGGGACGACGGCGCGGTGGCGTGCAGGACAAACGGCGGCGACGTGCGACGGTGTGCGAGGGAGTCGAGGCCTGGACGGGCCGGCGTGTTTCCCTGCCTCTTGCCCTCTTGGGCCTTTGAATTTTACATTTTGGGCTTCAAAAATACAGAGGGTATGTGCTTCTCATGGGCCGACGACTAGGGCCCATGCCCTAGAGGCCTGGGCCGCAGATCCGCCACTGGCTGTAGATTGTAACCGCTACTTCTGGCCTTTGGAAAAAAATTCTTCAGAAGTTCAGCAGGTCGGCGATGGCGCAAATGGTTTGTACGAGCCTCGAACCGTTTGTGTCCAGCAGGTCGATGCGGCGCGAAGGTGCACACAGACAGACGGCTTGGCGTGGCTTGCTCTTCGGCTTGGCATCCTGTTCGTGGGATCGTCATAGTCAAATCTGGATGTGGCTGTGGAGAAGTGGACGTGTTGTCCATGTATTCATATATGTGTAAATCTTCAAAAGCTTGGTAGCTTGCTTCTCGCCATGCATGAGTGCATATAAATCCGGGTTACTGATTCGAGTTGCACATAATGGGCTAGTCCACAACTTTGTTGTAGATCAGTTCCCAGCTTTGCTGGTGATTTTTGCATGAAGAACACGAACGTCGAGCAGTCCCCAGCTGCCTGGTGACGGCCGCACAAAGAATAGCAACAAAGAGCAATGTCCAGCTTTGCTGGCGAGCACTTAATGTAGATGTCGACGAAGTCCGGGCAACGACCAGCTTTGCTGGTGAGCACCGAATCAGTCTTTAGCTCAAAGAAAAGGCGTAGCTGGGCCACGACACAGGCCATCAGACCATACGATCGGTTGCACTTAGTGCAAACGGATAAGGCATAGCACGTTGATGGTTAGCATATTACTGGAGACGTGTCGTCATCGCGACGGAGCAGACGGGCGTGGCTGAGATGGCCTACGTATGATGCGGTTGACTCGATGTGTCCTGTAAAGCTGGAGACCTCGAACTGACTCGGGGTGGGATCCGCGATAGCTCGGATAGCTCGGATGGCACAGCATCTACTCGCAATGACCCTTTGCGCATACAGGAAGTTATCATGGATACATCTCTTCTTTATGAAGGCATTCTGTGCATGTGAGACTAACTTGTCCATGTGTGGAGCTAACCGGTCTCTTGATCACACTATTGATCAAAGCTAATTGGTCTATAGTCCGAAACCGTTGCCGCCATTCTATATTCGGAAACCTTGAATCGCTCTAGTGAGGTCGTCCTTGATAATCTCCCAACACTTCTTATAGAATAGTCCAATGAAACCATCCGGCCCCGGCGCCTTGTCTTGTGGCAAACCCTTCACAATCGTCGCCACCTCCTCCCCGGGTAAAAGGTGCATCCAATTCCTCCAAATTATGTGCCGTGTAACCAAGAGCTTGCCGCTTTAATGCCCTTGTTCTTTGTACCGGTGCCCCCATGATTTGTCACAAGTTTAGATTTGTCATCCTGTCTTACTACTGTCCCTTGTTGGGTTGCGAGAGCCGGAATGAAAATCTTCCTTCTTCGATAATTTGCCTTCTCCAATTTCTGGCGGCGGGCGGCGGTGGGCCGCTGATCGGTGTCATCATGGAAGATGTACGTATTGCATCCTTGGCATGTATGTATGGTGTATGCGTACATATACCCATATAGGCAAGCTAGGGTTGCATGGTGGTATATATCATCGCGTCCAGTCTTGACTCTTGAGCTTGCGGAGATCAAGGCATGTAGTATGGACTCCGAGCCAATTAGATCTTGTAGATGGATTTCTTCCAGCGTTATCACGGTAAATCGATGGTTATACTACTATGTAGTGTCACCGCCGACCAGTCCCCAGCTGTGCTGAGTGGAAATATCGACCACAACTTAGTTGTTGACTAGTGAACATGGCAAATTCGCAAAGGTGAAGACGGGAAAAAACAGCATTGCTATTTGAATGGAAGGTAGCTTCGCGTACCGACCAAACCCCAAGGGCCATGTGTCGAGTGAAATAGAAGGCCAGCTCTAAATCCATGGTTTCACCATGGGGAGTTGTGGCGTTTCACCACAGTTCCAGTCCCCAGATGTGCACAGGGATAAATAGGCGGCAAATATTGATGCACCTTTGATGCACCCTTGCGTAAGACGCGTAATTATGTGGACTGGTGCTTGGCACAAAGTCTCTCAAGGGACCACAGCTGTGCCGTGTTCTGGTCGACGCTTCGCATCATTCCAGAAAAAATGGTAGTTGCCGAAAAAAGTGAAGTAGGGAAAATGGCTTAAGCCATTACTCTGACCGTAGCTTAGCTGGTCGGTCGAGCCCCCTTTTACCATCTGTCCAAGACGCGCCGTTGGCCATCTTAACTTTGTTAAGAGGGATGAGAAAACTTTGTTTTCTTTACCCAGTCCCCAGTCTGTGCTGATGAACTAGGCCAACGAAAGTGGAGAAAACCGTTAAAGAGAAGACTTTATTGTGCCCGGGCTGGTGGTCGGTGGCCAACCAGAAAAACGCATTCCTATGACATGCGTCCATGTCAAATAGGAAGCGAGCAACCATACAAATACATTCCCAAATGCCACGCGTCCGTGGCAAATAAGAAGCAAGTAGGTTGTCGTAAAATAAAACGACTTTTGTGCACAAGATGCAAAACAATGCAAAACGAATGGCAAAACAAAAGGCAATAAACCCGATTGAAAAACTAAGTCGATGGTTTGAAAGATCGTAGCTTTGCTACAACATTGCTCGTGGTGCAAAGTCACAGCTTGGCTGTGAGCCCAGTCCCCAGCTTTGCTGTGAGACCGAAGAATATAAACATCGACCAATCCCAAGCTACGCTCTTAGACTGAATAAGATGAGTGCCAAGTGGTCCGCGGCTTTGCCGGCGATGCTCGTGCAAAGAAGATTCAGCATAGAAAAACGTAATCGTTATTGGAGCCGAGTGAAGTAATCGTGGCCGAATAGATAAACGTGGCTTGAACAGCTCACATTATGACTCGGACTGCTCGCCATTTGTTTGCAGCCGGGCGTGGACGCAGTATTGACCTTGCACCTTGACCACGCACCGTCCCCCTCCGAGTTCTGGCGACAATACGCGCATATATGTATACAGCTTGGTCTCGCTTTGCTTGTTTGGATTGGTGATTATCAACAAGAAGTGTCGCAACAAGCATAACGAGCACCAAGAATGATGGATATGTGTATGTGTAGATATCCGGCTAAATGTAAATATAAGAGGGTATTTTGAACTAGAAGAATGAAGACATGACTTAGCTTCTAGATTTGATGCACGCGTGTGGTTGACCAGCCGAATGGTCGAAGTTGTCGTCGAGCTTCATGGGAGTCCGACTTCCGCAAGTTTCACAGGGGCGTGGTCACGTGACCTCCAAGGAGATGAGGGCTGCTCGGACGGTGACTTGGATAGCCCGCATGGCTTATGCGACGACTTGCTTCCGGTTTAGACGGGTACACGGAGTCGTGGTCATAGCCGAGTGGATGAGCGTAGCTCAGTTGGCTTGACATGGCTTGCGTGATGAGTCCACTAGGCTTGCTTGGCGGCTCGACGATGGCATGAATGTGTCATGTATTCGGCCTTCGTTGGCATTCTTCACTACCGGATCCAGAGTGTATGCCATCGGAAAAGAGGTTGCCGACGGCAAAGTGACGTGGCCATCGGCAACCTCCCATCGGCAATAAGCTCATCGGAAAACAAATTTTTGCCGATGGCAAAAGTAAATGCCATCGGAAAACTTTTTGCCGATGGCCGTGGCCCCCATCGGCAAACTCTCCACGTCAGCCTCCCCGCCGTCAGGCTGACGGCGGGTTTGCCGATGGCTGACGCCACGTGGCCATCGGCAAACGCCCTTATTTGCCGATGGCCACGGCCGTCGGCGGCCCTTTTTAATTTGTTTTTAAAAGAATTGACTGTTTTTTTTTCCGATGGCCATGGCCATCGGCAAACTTATGGTCGGTTTGCCGATGGCCACGGCCATCGGCAAACCTGGGGTACGCGTGGCCATCGGCAAACCTGGGGTACGCTGGGCAAAATTCCCTGGCCATCGGCAAACCTGGGGAAATTTTTTTTCCTTGTTTTCTTCCATTTCCAGCACATATAATCACAAGCATAATAACACAAGCAACATATCCCCAATTCATCACATATATTCGCAATAATGCGCCATTTCAACCATAATATAGCATCAAATCCACATAACATGTCCGAAATCATCCATACAAGTTGAAATGGCTCCATAGAAGTCCCAATTCATGCATACAAGTCCAAATGCATCCATACAAGGCCAACATCGGCCAAACATGTCCGACGTGGCACAACAAGGTCCAAAATCAGGAATAGAAGGTACCTAGCTCGTGGCGCCGTCCCCTTGGGTCCCCGAGCCCCCAGAAGCATCCTCCCACGCAGGCCAACTCCCCTGCGGCTGCTGCGGCTGCTGCCACGAGTACTGCCAGTGGCCGAGCTGCTGCAGCTGAGGGAACTGAGACGGCCCGGGCTGCCCTTGCGGCGGCCACGAGTACCCCGGCTGCGTTGGGAACTGAGACGGCCCGGGCTGCCCCTGCGGCGGCCACGAGTACCCCTGCGTCGGTGGAGGACCCGGGACGAACGGCTGCGTGAGGAGGCTCGGAAAGGACCCCAACCGGGCCGTGGAGCAGACCACGTGGAGAAGCACCCGGCGGAGGGCTAGCACTGGAGTTGGGTTCGAACCCTCCGACCGTGTCCGCACAAAGACCAAGTGATGGAATTAGTACCGCAGACCGGCATCACAAGCTAAAGCGATAGGCAATGTAGGGACTCACCGGACGAGGTGCAAGAAAAGGCGGCGAGTGGAGGTACTGGTGGTGGAGCGAAGAAAGAGGCCGGGGGGCTCACTCATTCCCATGGCACGCATGTGCTTTGGGACATCTCGCGACCACGCCCGCCGGTAGTGCAGCGCAACTGCGGCCGCGTGCTCCTGATAGGCAAGCGCCATCTGCTTCTGGTTGGCTAGCACCTCTTGGACCGTGGCCTGCAATATTACACGAACATGGTTGATTGTATTTGAAGGCAAGGTACATTATTTGTGAAACGGTCGAACGACGAATGAAACTCCACTTACCTGAAGACCCGCGATCTGCTGCGCACTGCTCGGCTGCCGAGGCGCTATGGGGACCCGCGGTGCGCCCTACGCTGGTCTTCCTTGCGGATCTCGGTCGCGTCGGGACGAGGACGGGTCAATGGCGCTGTGGGCCATATAGAACCGGCCGTGCTGCTTCCCTCCTCCCAACCTCATCACGAGCTGAGGGTCTATGGGCTCGGTGGTGACGTCGTAGGTGTCGCCATGGGCCTCTCGAGCTGCGGCGGCGTACTTGGTGAGCTTGTCGTACACGACCGGGCTGGTGTACTTCTCGGGCCCGTCCGAAGAGCCGTACATGGTGGAGGGCGCTTTCGGCTGGGCCCTTGTGAGCAAGGGCCCACCCCATGTACTCGTTGATGGGCTGCCCGGGTGGTGCTCCTCTCGCGAGGAAAACAAAAACATGGTTACAACTTGCTATATAAGAAATCCAGCGCTATAAGAAATGGTTGAACAAAAGCATACCCATGTTTCCATGAACTCGTTGAGGTTCTGGCTCCCCTGGTGGTGTGAGACCCCGGACCTAGCCATCTCTTCCAAGCACTTCGCCCGACGTGCTCTGTGCTCCACGTATGCCTCCGGCGTTTGCCACCCTCTGACAATCGTACGCCAGCAGTCGGCGTACTTGCTGCACCAGCCCGGAGGTGTCTGCATGACATTCAACTATTAGATCTTCCAGATAATGAGTTGAATGTGTCACATAAGGAATCACAGCGGATGTTTTTCTACTTATTTACCCGCATGTACGCTCCTCGGTGAGGTCGGTCTCCGGCTCACATATCGCCTCCCCGGCTCCGGGTCTTATCCACCTTCACCCCCCTGAAGTTGGCGTAGTAGGAGATGACGGCCTGGGTGTGCGCCTCATAGGACATGTCCTTGATCCGCAACTCGCACACCTTGTCCTGATGCCGGTCCACCATCTCGGGGTCCTGCCCCTCCGCCAACCTATAGTACAACTGCACACAGGCATCAAACATCATTCCATTGTTTGAGAAAAAGTCCAACAAATGCGTAGTATTGAGATATGCGTTGCGATTGAAAGACTCACCCAGAACTCCCTCTTGATCTTCTCAGCGAGGACTTCCCCATGCGCGTCCTTGATTAGGAAGTAGTATGGCCATTTGTCGGGCACGATCATCTTCCCCTCGATGGTGACCAAGCCAGGGAAGTTTGCCTTAATCACTCGCCCCTGGATGCTAGTGACATGGGGCGAACACTTCCTGGCCGTCACCTTTGCCCAGCCACTGCACAAGCACAACAATTGTTACAACCTAGGAACTTGCCAAAGTCAAGCTCCAATATCTGTTCGACTATGCCGTAATAGTCCTTCCCATCCGTGCCGGGAGTCCGAACTCCGGTGCACGTGGTTTTTAGGTTGCCCCGTTTCTCTTCGTAGCTTCTCGTGCGAAAGCGATAGCCATTCACGTCATAAACGTCGAATGACTTGACATGTCGATCGAAGGTTTGGCCCACACATCTCAATGCAGGACTCATTTCCGCATCACAATTAGCCTGCACGGTTAGGACAGGTGGATAGTTAAGTTACTCGCTCATAGGAGCAAAGTGGAATCGAGGTTAGGTAGATAGTTACCTTTTTGCTGAACCAATTGACGAAATCGGGCGTATTATGTCTGAGAAGATGGTCTTTCTCATCCTCGGTAGGAGCCCTACTGCAGCTCTTTTCTTAGGGCCTCTATCTGTGTAAGGATGTCATCAATTTCGAGAGCCTCTATCTGTGCAAGGATCCTTTGAAACCACCATTGTCATCAATTTCGAGAGCCTCTATCTGTGCAAGGATGTCAGCTGGGCTCTTTTCCTTAGGGATGGGGCCGGTGACTTGAACACCTTTCGTGAAGTGCTTTTTATCAAGTCTCAGTGGATCGTCCTCCTTTAGGAATTGACGATGTTTGTCGAAAGAAGAATACTTGCCACCCTTGGCCAGCCAGGTGAACATCACATCTGCCTTGCATGTTGGGCAAGGGAACTTCCCGTGAACACACCACGCTCTGAACAACCCATACGCCAGGAAGTCATGCATTGAGTACTGGTACCACACATGCATTGTGAAGTTCGTCTTCGTAGCTCGGTCATACGTCAATACCCCCTCATCCCAAGCTTTCTGCAATTCATCCCACACTGGCTGCATGAACACACCCATTTTGTTGCCTGGGTGTCCAGGTATTATCAGCGTCAAGAACACGTTCTTGGGGTCGAACATGACGCCGGGGGGAAGATTGATGGGGATCACAAACACGGGCCAACAAGTGTACGGGGCCGCCATCATTCCAAAAGGGTTGAACCCATCTGTTGCCAGCGCTACGCGTACATTTCGAGCCTCCTCGGCCATGCGAGGATTCATGGTATCGAAGTGCTTCCATGCATCACCATCCGCCGAGTGCTGCATCTTGTCACTGTATCTTTTGCCATTCTTGTGCCAAGTCATTTGTTTCGCGGACTCCTCTGTCATGTACTTGCCGTTGCAGCCTCGGTAGTAGTACCGGAAGGTGTCGTATGACCATCTCGGGATCTTAGACTGTTTCTTAGTGCCATCACGCCTTCTACCTCCACGTACCTAGAGGCTTTGCACTCCGGACAGTGTGTTGCTGCCTCGTGGTCTCCCCGGAACAGGACACACCCGTTCTTACAAGCTTGGATCGGGTGATAAGGCATCTTGAGTGCACGAAGGAGCTTCTATTACTCGGTCGTGTTTTTCGGCAGGCAGTGCTCCTCCGGAAGCAGCCCGCCAACAGTTGCCAACACGAGATCAAAACCTTCCCGACTGATGCCCAGTGATGACTTCAACCCTATTAGGCGTGAAATGGCATCCAGTTTAGAAATGCGGGTCTTCTCGTGAAGGGGCTCCTTTGCCGCCTCCATCATGTCATAGTACGCCTTTGCGGTCGCCTCTGGATCTTCTTCCACCACCTCCAATCCGACAAAGGCTTCAACGTCTTCAAGCAAGTCTGCCATTCCGGCATCTTGATCAAACCCCTCGAGGTCCGGTCTCACCACCGCCTCCGTAACCCGTTGGGGTTCCCCATGGAGGATCCAGCGGGTATAGTTTGGAACATACCCGTTCGCCCAAATATCATTCCTCATCTATCGTTGCTCTTTCCTTGTCTGGTTCTTACACTTGCTACAGGGACAAAATACCCGAATCGCCCCTTTAGAAGCTGGGCCAAATGCCTTCTCCAGGAAGTCCCCGGTCCCCTTAACCCATTCATTGGTCTTGTCTTTGAATCCCGTGTACATCCACTCACGGTCAGCCATCCTCTGTCATGCGCCAACATAAGCGAGTAATAAGACCAACATCTGCATCTACAAGGCATTCCTACCATCTACTAGGTGAAGGATAGGTCCTAATCCCACCCGAGGATGCGTAGATGAGGTTAGCTTCCATGCTCCGCTCCCGTCCGAGACGGAATTTCGGCAGCACCTCCCCGCTGTTCTCCCGATACACGTCCCGACAGGGAGAGTGTGTATCCGGAGAACAACGGGGAGGGGCTGACGAAATTCCGACTCGGACGGGGGCGGAACATGGAAGCTAACCCATCTACGCATCCTCGGGCTATCCAAAAAACGTGGACAATCCGAAAGAGAAACCGTCGCAGATATGCACTGATCCGCATACCAACGACCGCGAATCCCTTTCGGACGGGAGACACCTAACTCGGTTACGCAATGTACTTACAACAACTATAAGGAAGAGAGGTGAATTATACCTAGGCTGGCGGCGCAGAGGCGGGTAGGTGCACGAACACGGTCAAGGTCCCCTCCGACAAGTCCTGCTCTGCAAAGCAATAAAGATATCAATATTTGTTGAAAATTTCGGCAGAACCTCCCCTATACGGGGAGGTTCCAAGACCTGCAACAAAAACCGCCGGCTCGAAGGCCGGTGTCCACATTTGCGGCACGATGGCCCACACAACCACAAACCCGGCACGAAGACCATCAACATAGAAACGGCGCGATGGCCGACAACCCTAGAGCTTTACCTTCTCCTCCAGCGACGCGCGTGGACGGACGACGTGGACGAACGGCGTCGGCGACGTGGACGGACGGTGGACGAACGAAGCGGACCTTCTCCTGCTCCTCCTCCTCTCTTCCTCCTCCCCTTCTCCTTCCTCTCCTCCCCTTCTCCTTCCTCCTCCCTTCTCCTTCCTCTCCTCCTCCTTCTTCCTCCTCCCCTTCTCTTCTCCTCCTTCTCCTCCTTCTTTTCTTCCTCCTCCCCTTCTCTTCTCCTCCCCTTCCCTTCCCTTCCTGCAGGTCCCGGCGGCCGCGGCGGTGACCTCCGGGCGGCGACCGCGCCGGCGAGGAGCAGGGCGGCGGCGGCGCTGGCGGGCGCGGACGGGGCGGGGAGGGGGGCGCAGGACGGGGCGGCGGGGATCCGGGGGGGGAGATCCGGCCACCGGCCGGCCGGGTCACGGCGGTGAGCCGCGGGCGGCGACCGCGCGGCGGCGACGGGGCGGCGCGCGCGGTGGCGGGCGCGGGACGGGGCGGGGGGCGCAGGACGGGCGGCGAAGATCCGGGGGATCCGGCCACCGGTGGCGGCGGCGGCGATGGCCGGGCGACGGCGGGCGGGGGCGGCGGCGGTCGGGGAGAGGGGAGTGAGAGAAGGAGAGGTGAGAAGGAGAGAGAGGAGTGGGCCGGCCCGTTATTCTAGGTCAGGAAGTTTGCCGATGGCCGTGGCCATCGGCAAAACAGTGCCATGTGGCCTGGGCCACATACTTTGCCGATGGCCGGCCATCTTTCCAAGGCCATCGGCAAACATTTTTTTTGTTTTTTTCTTCCCAATTTTTTTCTAGTGTCTTGCTACACCAAATACAAGCCACCTCCAAAATTTAGGACGATTTTGAACTTTTGAACTATATTTTGTTAATTATTTTGGTTTCTTTGAATTTTCCCGCAACTCAAAATTTGAACTGCAGGTACATGAAATAATGCACAGTTTTGATTCGAAAAATGATATTCATGATTCTTGGAGTATGTTGAGGCCATATCTAGGACCTCACATGAAATTACGACCGTGTTGGCCTCGTAACATGGGTAGTGACGTGCCGGGAAAGTGTTTTTAAATTATATAAAATCCAAATGGAGTCCGTGATCACATGTGGAGATGTCTGGGTTTTGACCATCCGACGTCACAACTTGCTCGAAACTTTTTGAAATTTTTACCACACACTACACATGCCATGCCAACACAACTCCTCAAGTTTCGTCAATTTCGGACTCCGTTTGGATTTTATATAATTTAGAAACACTTTCCCGCCACGTCACTACCCATGTTACGAGGCCAACACGGTCGTAATTTCATGCGAGCTCCTGGATATGGCCTCAACTTACTCCGAGAATCATAAATATCATTTTTTGAATCAAAAGTCTGCATTATTTCATGTACCTGCAGTTTAAATTTTGAGGTGCGGGAAAAATTCAAAGAAAACAAAATAATTCACGAAATATAGCTACAAAGTTCAAAAATATCCCAAATTCTGGAGGTGGCTTGTATGTGAGGTAGGAAGACACCAGGAAAAAATGGGAAGGAAAAAACAAAAAAAAAGGATTGTTTGCCGATGGCCTTGGAAAGCCATCGGCAATGTGTGTTTGCCGATGGCCGGCCATCGGCAAACAAAGTGGGCCTAGGCGCTGCCCAGGCTGCCACGTGGCCACGGTTTGCCGTTGGCCGTGGCCATCGGCAAAAGCCGCAGTTGCCGATGGCCTAACGGCGGAAGCCATCGGCAAACCGGACGGCGTCGGTCGCCGTCGTCCCGGCATAGTTTGCCGATGGTGTCGATATGCCGATGGCTCGGCCATCGGCAAACCAATTCTAGGCCGATGGCTTTTGGTCGCCGATGGCCTGGCCATCGGCAAATAGGCGTGTTGCCGATGGCCGCTGTTCGCCGATGGCCCGGCCATCGGCAATAATGTGTTTGCCGATGGCTTCACTTTGCCATCGGCAGACCGGGATGTTTGCCGATGGCAGATTCCTTGGCCATCGGCAAACGGCTGGGCCATCGGCAAACACTCGCTCTCCGGTAGTGCTTATCCTAGAATGGCGACTTCCAGAGCGACGGCTCCGGTACGCAGATGGGGCAGGATGCCCATGTAGTTCCCGGGCAGCACGAGGTTGGAGACGAGGGTGATGATTCGGACGGCTCGATCGACAGCTCGGATGGCTTGCCGGAGGCTTGACACGACTCGCTAGATAGCTCGGACGTGGTCGGATCCCATCTAGGATGGCTCATGCTGGGGGTACAGCGAGGCGTGTTGTAGATAGTCCATTGTTGTTGTTGCCGGTTTGACCCGCTCGACTTTGACGCTGTGGACAGCAGCTCACTCAGCGGGCTTGCTTGACCGCTCGTCGGTTCGCCTGCACCGATCGCCTTCGTGTTGAAGTCAGAGAAGAGCACGGCGGCGGAGTCCCTCCAGGTCGTGTCGTGTTGTTGTACGCTTGTGCATGAATATATGCATATTCGGTGAACGTCATCACTTGCATGGAGCTGTAGCCTGATACGCCTCCGTCTAGCATTCTTGCTGATCGGCGTTTGGTATATAGGCTAGGCAACTAGCCTGCTCATGTAGATCGTCCCTGGCTGGAGTGGTTGGATGGAGTATTCGTCGAGCTCTTCCTTGACAGCGCCGGAGTCAGGCCAGCGTGGTGGATATAGGAACAGGGCTTGATCTCCATAAGTCCCACATAGGAGCGGGGTTGCCTCCTCGATCGGTGTGCTGACGGCTCGACAAAGGCGTGAGCATGTACTCGGTCTTGGCGTTCTTGTAATTGTTCGCCGTGTCCGCCGAGCTCCGGTGCCGAACGTGCCCGGGATTGGTGGTCGTACCAGTACATGCACCTTGTGTCGGCCGAGATAAGATGCTGTGGAGTGATGCATGAAGCAAACCAAAGAATTTTGCATTAAGGAGTGTAAATAATAATATTTAATTGAAAATTCACTCAGCCTCTTGATTGTGTAGACGGTCCTGCTCGTCCGGATGGGATATGCACATGCAAGCGTCAATGGCTTTCATGGCTTCCATCGTTAGCCGTATCAGAGTTACTTCTTCCCCATAGTTGGCTTTGCTGCTTGAGATGGCTCGTTGATAGCTGCCTGGCACGTACACTTTGCCTCCTGAGATGGCCGGCTCAAGCTGTGCTTGGTGCATGGTCCTGTACGTATGCACTATGGATGCATGTACGTGCACACACATGCGAGTATGAATCTGAGATTCGTAGTTAGTCTGCGTGTCCGTATAGCCTTCCTTCTCGCCTACCGATCGGCTAGAGTGTTATCTTGGCCGTGTTGGAGTTGAACTCCGTTGGTGAACCACGAGTACGACAGGCCGGGGCTCTGCCTTGGGGTCTGCGTCGTTGCGCCATCTCTTCCAAGCTCCAGCAGCGGGTGCTGTCATCGGCCAGGTGACGTCGATGAAAAAATTGAGACGCAATAGAATGCTTTGATTGATAATGTTGACTGGAGTTGTGACCGCGGACCGAAGCTCCAGAAGCCAAACTCATCGATGCAGATTCCCGTATAGGCGTTGCCGGGTGCGTATATGCACGTGCATGTAGGCTAATTAATTAGCTCTTCTTCGATGGCGTTGCGGTCGCCCGAGTGCATGCGGAAAGTTATATCAGGTGAGCGGAGTCATGGTCGGACGGATTTGTAATCCGGTCCGTAATCTGACCTGGACGCGAACGGGACTCCAATGCATCGACGTGAGATTCTTGGCGAACTATCCGCGGCAAGCTCTCCATGACGACTGCTGACAGGTCGGCGCGGGCGGGTACTCGACGGTGAGGGCCGATGGTGAAGCGTAGAGGGTGAGGGCCGGCGCTCTGACGCAGCCCGTTAGGTGTGATGGCGATGATTGCCATTAGCTTTTATTAGATGGAAATCGAGTTGTGATGATGAGGGCGCCACCGGAGGAAGTCGAGTTGTCCAGCAGACGACGTTTGAAGAAAATAGCCATGTGCGTCATAGAAGCGCAGGTTGGCTCGACATGGGGTGCTTTGACGTCTCCCTCGTGGTGTGGTTAGTAACTGGATCGGCTGGGCAGCTTGCTTGCAAGTTTGCCGTGAGCACGGCATGTAGTCGTTCTTGACGTCCTGTGGGCGCGCGCCGCTCCCTCTAAGCTGCAGTGGAGCTCGTTTTAGGGATTTGTGTTGCCTCGAGCATCGTTGTATTGTCACCTCCGAGCTCCGGGGCCGCCGATCGTGTCGCCATGAAAGCTTAAGATGTAGTGTCGTTGATCAGCTTGTGCCGGAAGCGTTCCATATGCGTATACACACACATGCATGCGGGCTAATTAGTTAGCCTGTGTATGCTTTAAACCAAGTGGTTGCAGTCGACGTCGAGCGGTTCACGGGTGGCATTGGAATCCGACCAGCGCATGAGCATGGCTACTCGAGAGCCTGAGCGCAAGGCGTCGTGTCGTGGTCGGACAGAGGCGTACGTAGTCAGCGTGTCCCGGATCGTATAGGCACATGATCTTGGAGATTGGAGATAGCCGGGCGCCGTGCGCGTGTGTCGGAGATCTCGTGCATGCTGCGGTAGGCCACTCGTTGCTTGGAGGCGTTCTGACGAATGTACGTCCTCCATAGCGGTCCAATCCGCAAACAGCCACATGCAACAACAGATCGATATAATAGAAACAATTATATGACAATATAAAAATATCATCAACCGGATTAAGTAAAGAAGTATGTAAAATAAAATAGGAAAAATTTAAGATCCCAATGGATTAGTTGTCCGGACTCATCGAAGTAGTCGTCAAGTTGTTGATCGGTGGTGTTGGATCAGAGTCCGGCCAGTGCGAGGGCGTGGTCGCCGGAGGGCTCGAGAGCAATGCACTCGGATAGGTGATCGGACGGAGTTGTAGTCGGTTTCAGGCGAGTTGACGCCGCCATTACGGCATACGGACATGACCCTTGCTTGCTCATCTTGCGGCCACCATCGTGGCCATCGTCGTGTAGCCTAGCACGGTGGCGTAGATCATACGTCATCGAGTCTTTGACTCTGGAGTATACGGAGACCAAGGCGTCGTGCATGTTATCCTGCTGGGTGGTTCCTAGCCAATTGGATCTTGTAGATGCGTATGCTCTCGTTGGTTTCCCTCGGAAATCGCATGGTACGGCATACGTACATGCTTTGCCTTTTCTCGTTGCCGACGCAGATTCGGGCCGTACTGGTGATGAAAAGATTGAAATACGTTGCTGGTCATGTCGCCATGGAGGAGGAAACGTTGTCACGCATTACTTGCATGTACAACCCTTGCTAACTTGTAGCACGCGTCAATCCTGTCGACGTACGCCGCCGCTGAGAGCGAGTCCCGCTCGGAGTCGTGGTCGGCTGAGGTCGTGGTCGCCTCCGGTCGAGTCGTGGCCGCCACGCGAGACGCGCGTACACGACCTTTTGCTTGCTGTTGTGGCCGTCGTGGAGTAGATTATGCATTCGTGCATGCAAATCTGAATTTAGTTGGAATGTTTCCAGATCTTGCCGTGGAGTCCGAGATGTCGTCCTCGAGACGGAGCAAGACCGACCAGGGTCATGATCGATCAGATTCTGCTGCCGTTCAAGAGAGGTTAGGGCTGCCGGCGTGCCGCCGTTGACATCGTGCATGCACCATGTAAGTGCCATCGGCTGGTGCCCTGGGAGACGCCGCTGCAACGTTGATGAGTTGGTGACGACGATGTGAATTGACGCTGGAAATCGATCGATCGATGCACTTCCCTATACCAACAACATACATAGATATATGCATGCAAACACCCGGATACATACATATACCATATAGAGTATTTAATCGAAATAATAAATTTGACTTAGATTTGTCAGATGCGAGAGGAGGGGGAGTCGCCGATCAGCTGCCGCCGGAGAATATCCATATGACATGCATGCACGCCGGCCAGCCAGACGACTGACTTGCATGTCTAGTAGATGCGTTTTCACGGCCTTGTAGTCGCAGCCGATCTGGTGCGGTGCCCTCGATAAGTTGAAGCAGATCTTCGTGGAGGCGCCCCCGGGATACACCCATGGTTGGCCGTCGCAATGCCAGGGAAGGCCGCGGCCGATGGTCACCTTGCCTTTGGCGCTGTATGCGACGAGCCAGCTGTTGTCGGAACATCTTCTGGAAGGCAGCCCGTACTAGGGTTGCATGGAGCCGCCGCCAAGAAGGCGTCGTTGATCAGGAAGGACGCCCGCCGCAGGAAGCTGAGCTACCGCGGATGACGTCGATGAAGAAAATTTGCCATCTGGTTCACCGGAGGATCGACCCGCACGCCCCCTACCTGGCGCGCCACTGTCGACGAAATATCGGCGGCAGTCTACCTAGGGTATACCGACGGTAGTAGTTTGATCGGTAGAGGTGCGCGTGATCAGGAACCGAATGGTTACAGAGACACAGGACACAAGATTTATACAGGTTCAGGCTGCCTTTGGCATAAAACCCTACGTCCTGTGCTCTGTTGTTTGCATTGATATCAGATGAGATCCCCTCTAGGGGACCTGCCCCTCCTTATATACTCTGTAGGGACAGGTTGTACAAGTAAAGTATCCTATTTGGTACTATTACAATGTCGTGCGGTGCCGCACGTCTTCATCTTGTAAATTGGGCCACCTTTGATGACGCGGCCCATATAGGCCCGTGATGGTATATGGGGTTTATACCCCCACAGAGCGGCGCCAGGACGCAGCCCATGAGCGTGCCAATGGCCTGGCCGACCAGCATCGATCGCGGCGACGTCAGTGTCAGGTGGCCCGTTTTGAAGTCGTGCGTCAGGTCGGCGGAGACGAGCACCAGCTGCTTCACCAGGCCGCAGCCCACCAGCCCCGCGATCATGCCGCTGTCTCTCCCCGCCCACGCCACCAACACGAACAGCGCGATCTTGCCGTAGTTGTACCCATGTTCATGTCCATCAACCCTGTGCCGTACGCGTTGCAGAATCCCAGCGCCGGCGCCAGAAGGTAGGCTAGGATCACGTAGTACCAATTATAAAGCAAAAATGTTCATCTTTTTTAATAAAGCAAATACTAGTCAAAACATCATTATTACAATTATAAAAGTATCTTTTTACCCTTGGTTAAAAAAATAAACTACAAAAAAGCAATTGTCACTCTTTTATTGGAGTCCTAATTTTCTCCAAATCCGGAGGCGTCGCGATGCCTCTCAGCGCATGTGGCCCACCTATCATAGACACATCAAATGCCTCTCAATGCCTCCGTATTGATGCCTCGTGACTTATGGGCCCACAAATCATAGACACATCAAATGCCTCTTGATGCCTCTCCAACCATTGTAAATTTTCTCCATAAATATTATTTAAAAATGAATTTTGCATTAAAAATCCTCCTCTGGATTTTTTTAGTTAAAAAAACTAAAGTCTGTGGCTAGCTTAATTGGTTAGGTTTCTTATGATGGAACCTACCTATGGGGATTCAAGTCCTTGACTAGGCACATATTCTCGTATTTTTCTGTATTTATTGCAGGATTTAACGACGTTATGATTTCAGTGGTAGGTGATGTTCTTGTCAATAGCTAGACACTTGTGGTAACTTCGTCAATCTCAAGATATGCTGATAGGGTAGGGTATATGCGCATGTGTTTACAGAGGTAAGCATATGTGTGTGTGTTGTGAGCACCCGCGTCTGTACTCATGTAATAATTCACAAAAAAAAAATACTAGAGATTAAAGGGAACGATCTACTATTGCAACAATAGTAAGCACGTAGTGTGATGGCAAATTGAGAAGGAAACTCATGCGATGGTAAAGAGAGTCTCGAGTTCACATACGTATCCCATATTAAAAAACACATGACTTGTGATATATGACAAGCGACTATGGAGCTTTGACTTTAGGCTTGTCCTAAGTTTTCATAAAAATAAATTGTTGTTTTGCATCGTAGTATTTTAGTTTCAGAGAAATGCCTTTCTAGATATATATGATCGGCTTAGATGATAGCCCACCACTGGAAAATACTCAACAACTCCATATATTTGAGAAAAGTGCCTCTAGAAATAATTTTCACCTACCTCTAGAAATCAATTTATGCATAGTAATGTTTGCAACTTTTACCTTGGAACCCATCTTGGCTTACCTACAGTACATAATTAAAGAAGATATTTATAGAGGTCGTAACTTGATTGAGTTACACTTCACCTATTAAATAATGTGTACAAGTTAGTACAGCCTTAAAACATGTTGGGTCTTCTCATCCGATTCACACAAGATGATATATATCAATGTTATGGAAGGTGAAGAAATGGATAAGCGTAGTTAAAAGAAAATAAAAGGATTCCAAGATCATGTTGTGTTTCGAGATACCCAATATAAGTTCTTATACAATATACACATTTAGGTGTGGGAGGCAACCGGGAGAGAGATTTCGTTAAGCTATGTTTGGAAAAGTTTAAGCTTCGGCACACAGTTGCTCTTGAAACCAAGATTGCTCTTCATCTCGAGAGCATGAACACACAGGGAGTACGGCTGTGGCTCCACATGGAGGACAAACTTTGAGCCCAGCAAAGAAACCCAAATGTCGTAGCCTCAGTTCTTGTGAGTCATTGATTTTGGTTGGAACGAATGGTGGAGATTGATCCTCAGAAGGAATAAATAACACAAACTCTAGCTTACATAGCTTTAGCTGCTGGTGCTGGGAGTTGTGGAGAGAGTTGTACACATAAGCACCACAATATGCGAGAAGAGGGGAAGAACAAGGTGAAGCAAATTTGTCCAAATTTGGTTGCTTTGAACAGGTCATCTTCAGATTGTAGCCACAAACATGGTTATATTGCAACCAAACTTGGTGAACTCATTTCTAACTTAGAGTACTTTGATATGTTTAGTTGGTTTGAGGATTGTTTGAGAATAGCACCACATTTGTAAGGTATTTTGCAAGGCAAGTTTCTACAGTTTTAGGATTGTAGAGAAGTTTTCTTAGACGATTGTTTTGGATGCTAAAATTGTTTATGATTGTGCTAAAGCTTGATTTGTTAGGGGAGTCATGGATCTAGATGCCTACAAAAATTTGTACACAATAGAGTTGTAGTTTGTGTGATATGAACTGACTATGTGTGGGCCAGATATGTGACTCTTTTGTTTGGTTATTGTCATCATCTTGTTAGAAGGTTGTAGTTGTAGTTGATGTCAAGTTTGTAACTTGGTGAATGTGTTGCTGCCGCTGTAGTTCTCTAGGTGCTCTAGAGAAGACTCCTTGTACCCATTGTTGATTATAGCAGAAGCTTGGAGTGGGCCGGTTGGTCATGTGGTTTATACACCTTGAGAAAGGTTTTCCATGTAAATCAATGTGTCTATTGTGCTTGTGATTCTTAATTCCGTTGTTGATATGATGTAGATGACTCATGGGGGATTGTGTATTGTCCTGCTCTTTTATCCCGTCACAATGGAGCTGCTCTAGTCACTTGTGTCCTAGCATTATCTCGATTGCATCCATATGTTCGTTTAATTTGGACACAATTTGCCTTCGCTTGGAAGATATTGGTTATCATGTTCCCAAATCAAGATCAATACAATCAAGTGAAGATACCGGCTAGCATGTTTCCATATCAAGATCAATACAATGCAAATCAGTAGCATTTGCTGATTTCACATACCCATATTTCGCTAACTTATTATTCTGTACAGTCTAACTGCTCATCTGTATTCAGACACCGCCCCCCTCCCTTACTGGGAATTGAATTGATTCTATCTATTGCTATTTGCAAATAAATTGGAATGGATATAAACAAATTTTCAATCTCTAGCCTCCCTCCAGTGTATACATCACTGGCTCAACCTAAAACACAACTCACGGGTGTCTAGTACAGATTTTTGTTTTCAAATTATTGTGTGGTAGACATCCCATTCCTCTCATTGAATCCCTGTTAAAGAAATACTGGAAGCTTTAAAGATGCAAGTATGCAACATTATAAGGCTAGTCTCAGTGGGGATTTCATGGCATAGTTTCCAATGCATTAATTTTTTTAAAACAGTGCATAAGAGTTTCATGGGGATGAAACTCTCTCTGCTCCCATGAAACTCTATCATCTCTCTCTTCATTAATATAGTGCCACATCAGCATATTTAATGTGCATTAAACTCTCATGAAACACCATTGAGACTGGCCTAACCAGCACGTGTTAAGATCTTTTCCTGCCTTCATATACATTCAGTATAGGAGTAACTCATCTTCTGATGGAATCAGTGAGTCACATGCTCACACTCAAGGCTAAATATATTAATAAAAACGTCTTGGAATTGGAAGGGTGAAAGAAAATGCTGAGTGATTTTTTTCCCAATATATTAGATAGAGGGGCCACAAGTACATGTCGTTCAAGACTACTAGCACTGTCGGTGGCCTAGGGTTTAGAGGCTCCCCATCGCTCCCCACTGCACCGCCTCCAACCTCTGCTCCCCACCTCGCCGCCATCGGAGGGACTGCTCGGGAAGCTTGCGCAGCTCCCATGACGGCGGCGGCGGGGATCTCTGCCCAGGTGCGGGAGTGAGCACCCCTTCTCCCATCTCCCTCCCCAACCCGTACATCCTCTTCGGCAGTGAACGGCTGTGGCGGGGGCCGACTCCGGTCCTTGGTGGCCGGATCTGATCTCCGTGGGGTGGCCTGCTCGATGGTGAAGGCCGATCTGGCTCGCACCTCGGTGGGCTGAAGCGGACGGCGGCACCGTTCTCCCCACCGTTTGGTGGATGAACGGACTCGGCGGCCGGCGTACCCGCACCGGTGAAGGGGTCTGGCGGTGGCGCGGCCGATCTGGGTATCTCAGGCCTGGATCCGCCGGCTGCTGCCCCGTGGTGCCCCCTTCTCGGTGCGGGTGGTGCTCCGGCGATGCGGACTCGGGCGGGCGTTGCCTCGGGCCGGGAACATTTTCCCTGGCGGCGGCTTGGGGGTCGATTTGGACTCCCGGGCATCGGATGGGGATGACAGGGTTGGCACCGGCCATCTCCAAGCCGTCCAACCCACCCTCCCACAGACCACGTCGCTCCCAAGCGGCCCGTAAATCGACACCGACGTACACATCAAAGGACATCGTCGCCCCCTGCTTTCTGCTTCCTCGCGGCATCTGGAGAAGACCCTGCCGATCATCTCCGGTATCCGTTGTATGTAGGTTCGGTTTGGATGTGCTTTTGCAGGACTTTGGATTACAGGTGAAAACCCTGCCTTGTGGTGCTGGGCCGGCGACGATGACGCAATCAACGTCATCTTCCCCCTTGGAGGTGTCGATGTAATTTTCTCTTCCATTCATTGATGATGGCGTCTGCGGATGTCATTTACCTTCTTGAAGGCATCAACACAAGCACACCTACTCCTAGCCATGCCCTGCACTGCGACACTTGGGACTTAGCTTCGGCGTGAAGAGCAAGCCAAGGACGCCCTCTCGGATCAAATAGAGGGTCGAAGCATTTATCTTTTGCTGTAATGTTCTGATCAATGTATAAGACTATGTCTTTTCTCTGTTTTGTTTTTCTATCTCTTTTGTAACAATTGGCTATGTACATCCCCGGATGTAGAGGTCGGAATTGAAAATCCTTTATCGAAAAAAAGTACATGTTGTTCGCAATGCAGTGCATTTACTTGTGTAAAGTATCTAGGTTTGGGAGGCAACGGGAGAAAATTGCCCCTATGAAGGAGCAGACCTTGAAATTGAGCGCCTAGAACGGTCATAGATTAGCTGCTGATATCTCGAAGGTATATAGAAGGCGTGCCTCCATCATCGCCTACATGCTACCTTGTTTAGCCTTGCGTCAGTAACACTTGGAATTAAAGGATGGCCATTTCTAGATGAACCAAGCTTTATGACTTAGTGAGGACCGCATAGGCTGATAGGCAGACATGCTGCAAATAAGCACGAGCAAGGATCTATTTTGTAAAATGTTTATTATTTTGGGGGGCTTTGCTTTAAAACTCGTAAAAGTTCCGGGGAGAGCAGAGGGTGCTGGGTGGGACTTTTGTTCGTCAGAACAATCATTCCTTCAGTTTCTTTGCTCACTTTTGCGGATTGTATGGATCAAAAAGGACCTTTCTTCCTCCCTTTTCTCTGGATTATCCATCACATCCAATCCAATGCAGGACACAAAAGCGAGGAATCGGTAAATTAAAGGCAGGACCAGAAGCATCATACACAACAAACGCTGTGAGAGTGGCTTATTAGTGGAGATACAGCCATGTTACAAGGAACCAACAGAAGCCAAGTCATAATTAATCAGAAAAAAAACATCGGATAAGTACAGCACAATCTTCATCCCTTTTTGGGTGCAAGCCTAGCCTTGATCTTGTCCACCTCCTTGGTACCGACCTGGAACGCCTTGGTCAGCACGCGGCCGGCACCTCCGCTGAGGCCACGAACATCGCCGCGGCTAGCAACTGCGTTGCAGGCAGCTGGCTGTTGAACGCGGAGAGCACGGCGGCGGGCGCGTCAGCCGCGGCGTTCCACTGGAAGTGCACGAGCCCGCACGGGAACATGAACACGTTCCCCGCCGTGCCGTCTTGGCGACCAGCCGGTTGGCCGTGGTGACGAAGCCCACGTCCAGCGTGCCCTGGAGCACGAAGACCATCTCTGTGGCGCGCGGGTGCGTGTGCGGCGGGTTCACCCTGCCCAGCACGTAGTCGATGCGGGAGAGGGAGACGCCCAGCGTGGTCAGGCCCGAGAGCTTCTCGACGTTGGCCGCAGTGACCACGGAGCCAAGGGATGTGGTCGTGTTGCCCGTGACGGCGAGGCCTTTGAAGTGGAAGTACGGTGGACATGCAGTGGAACCCGATCACCTTCACAGCTGCACATATTGTTACACACACCCTCGGCGTCCGCGATGGGGTGGGAGAAATCATCAGCTGAAGTGGCACAGGAAACGATTAAAGAATTTAAAAGCCTGCAACATTCATTGATATGCGGAGGTGGGTCTGGAGGTGCAGAGACCGTGAACTTCTAGGAAACTGGGCGAGCTTAGCTATTTTCACAGTCACTAGCGAGTTGCTTTTTAGCAACCTCTCTCATCCACGTCGGATCTACCCTGATGTCAGCCAGCGACGTCGCAGGCCCGTTGGGGACGGCCTTAGTTGTTACACGCATCCCCTTAGGTTTTGTATAGCTTGTATGTCCATAGAGGTCTTACACTTCACCTATTAATTAATGTGTACAAGTTATTACAACCTTAAAACATGTTGGTTCTTATCCTCGGATTCACGAGATGATATACAAATACAAATGCTATGGAAGGTGAAGAAATGGACAGGCACTTAAAAGAAAACAAAAAGAATTCCATGCTGTGGTGCCACGGTGCATTGTTTCTGAAAGATCATGTTGCATTTGGACATTCGCAAGAAAATTTCTTATACCATATACACCTTTAGGTTCGGGAGGCAACAGGGAGAAATTTCATTAGCCTTTAGCACGTAGTTGCTCTTGAGGTCAGAACTTAACTTGATCTCAAGATCATGAAAACACAATGTCTTGGGTTATCCCTCCACATGTAGGATAATTTTGAGCCCAGCAAAGAAACCCAAATGTAGCTCATAGGCTCAGTTCTTGTGAGTCATTGATTTCACTTCGAATCAATGGTCGAGATTGATCCTTGGGCACCATTGAAGGTGAAAATCTTCTTGTGGCTGGCGCTATGTCGACAGCACTGGACGGCAGATCGAAGAAGGAAACATGGGTTCGAATCACACACCAATTGTTTCCTCTGCGACCAAGCGGATGAATCCATCGATCACATCATCGTCAGCTGCCCCTTCTCCAAGGAAATCTGGTGTCATGTGATGAGTGCTATGAACTTGCCTCTACCACCTTCAACAGCCACGATCATCTCTTGGTGGCGAAGATTGCGTTCCTTGGTCACCGGCAATCAGCGGAAAGGCCTCGACAGCTTGTTTGCACTCGTTTCATGGCAGTTATGGAAGGAGAGAAATAGCCGCTGTTTTCAAGGGAGCCTGTACTTCGATTCAAGAGGTGCTGCGAATTATCAAGCTGGAGGTTGACCGGTGGATACTAGCAGGCGCAAAAGGCTTGAGGGAGCTCGCCGAAAGATAGCGTCGTTCTTAGTACAAAATGTGAATGTTTTTGGTTTCCACGCTGTAGCCTCAGTTTTGATCTTCTTCGCCGGTAACGACGCTTTGTAAAGACATTTTTATCTTCTTCTAATACAAAGATACGCACCGTCTCGTGCGTATTCGAGAGAAAAAAAGATTGATCCTTGGAAGGAATAAAACACAAACCATAGCCTACATTCCTTTAGCTGACAATGCTGAGAGTGCGGGGGAGCAAGTATAACCCAAGAACACCACAATATGAGATAAGAGAGGAAGGAGAAGGTGAAACAAAGCTGTACAAATTTGGTTGCTCTGAACTGGCCATCTTTAAGACTGTGATTGTTGCCTCAAACATGGTTGTATTGCAACCAAACTTGGTGACCTCATTTCGAACTTAGAATACTTTGATATGTTCAGCTGGTTTGAGGAGTGGTTTAGTAGGCGCACTAGATTTTATAAGTACTTTGTCGGTTCAAGTTACTGCAGTTTCATGATAGAGCAGTTTCTGCAGATGATTGTTTTGTTTTGGATGTGCTGAAACGGTGTATGATTTTTGTAAAACTTGGTATGTGCCTAGGGGACTCATGGATCAACATGCCTACCAAAGTTTGCACACAGTAGAGTTGCAGTTTGTGTGTTATGAGCTGATTACAATGGGGACATAATTTGTTATGACTTCTCTGTTTGGTTGTTGTCATTTCTCTTGTTAGGAAGTTGTGGTTGTGGTTGATGCTAAGTTTGTAACTTGATGAATGTGCTATTGCAGGTGTAGTCCTCTAGATATTTTAAAGAAGACTCCTTGTACCGTTTGTTGATTATAGTGAAAGCTTGGAATGGGCTTATGGGTCCCGTGGTTTTAGTCCTTCAAGAGGGGTTTCTACGTAAATCGATGTGTCTATTGTACTAATGATTGTTAACTCTATTGCTAATCTCACGGTAGATGTTCTCCTCATGAGGGATTAATTTTGTATTGTTTCTGCCTTTTTATCCCATCACAATGTTGCTACTGTAGTCACTTGTGTCCTAAGATTATCTTGATTTCATCCATATGCTAGTTTAGTTCGGACACAAATTGCCTTCGCTTGGAAGATATAAGAGTTATCATGTTCCGAAATCTATATCTATCTATCTATCTATCTATCTATCTATCTATCTATCTATCTATCTATCTATCTATCTATCTATCTATCTATCTATCTATCTATCTATACTATAAAATCTATCTATCTATCTATCTATCTATCTATCTATCTATCTATCTATACTATAAAAGAGCGAAAGAAATTGAGAAAAAGCTTTCACCTAAATATTCCTACCCACCTAGATTCTCATCCCTTAGATCTTCATTAATTTTTTTAGAGAAAAGGGTTTCCCCCGCTTTTGCATTACCAAAAGCATCAAACAAGTTTACAACGTATTATTGCCAGGCATATCAGCACTGACACGATCAGAAAGTTCTGAAGCTGGGACTGAAACTAAAACATCACTGCCTGAAACTAAAGTTCCAGCACTGCTAACAGCAGGCACATAAGAGGGTTCCCTAATAACACCACGTTGGCTTTCCTCCATCAGCACCGCATCACCCAGACCTGAAGCGTCCTCCTCCAAAGACTGAGCATCCGATCGTCCCAACCCTGATGACCAGCCGGTCCTCGCCGACGTCCACTGGATCAGATACGGCAAGCTTGCCATGCCTTCCAAGAACTTGATGAACTCCAGCAACTTCACTTGCGCTTCCTCCTTGAAAATCGGCGTCCATCTCCCAAGCATCTTGGCAATCCTCAGTAGCACCTTCTTTAGTCCCATCCACACAGCACCCTGAAAATACATTTCATTTCTTAGTTTCCACAATGACCATAAGCATGCAGAAGTAACAGCATTCAGAACAGTATGTTTTTTGGGAGCAATCCATAAAGTAGCTACTGATTCAAAACTAGAGCCAATTTTTACATTGAAGAAACTACTAACAGCATCCCACACTTGATTAGCTACCACATCTTCAAAGAAAAGATGAACAATTGTTTCTGTTTCAGAATAGAATAAACATGATAAGTCATCCACCTGTTTTCTTTTTGTTAAATTGTCCCTTGTTAAAAGCCTATTCTTAGATAGTAACCATAGAAAGAACTGCACCCTAGGGGGTATTGTTAGTTTCCAGATAGCATGTTCATAGATGGGGACAACCCCTCTCCTGTTAATGATAGCATAAAGAGCTTGCACACTATATTTACCAGAGGAGCTAAAACTCCATCTTATATGATCTTCTTCATTAGATAGGACTATTGTCCCCATTAGATTCTGCAGTTCATACCACATCTCCATGCCTCTGTTATCTACAGACCTTCTAAAAGAGAGCATCAAGGTTTCACCATCCCAAACATCTCTTACTGACTTCCCTTGCTGCTCATTAATGATGTACAGAGGCCAGAAAACCGTAGCTAATCTAATGTTTCCTATCCACACATCTTCCCAAAAATGAATTTTCCTACCATCTCCAAGAACCCATTTAACTCCTAAGAGAGCAGCTTTCATAGCCCAAATTATCCCTTTCCAGAAAGGGGAAGCCCCATTTATGTTACAACAGAAGATGTTTGGTTTATCAGTTTTGTATTTGAAATTTATAATATCCTTCCAAATTGCATTCGAATTCAACTGATATCTCTCAACCCATGCTCCTAACAGAGCAAGGTTCAGACTCCTTAAATCCAGCACACCTAGGCCTCCCTCCTCTTTCTTTAATGATACCAGTTGCCAATTAGCCAAATGAAATTTTTTGTGATTCACATCATCATTCCATAAAAAGTGGCCCATTTGAGAGTTAATCATCTCAATGGCCCACTTGGGGAATTTAATCACTGACATGAGATAGATTGGGATACTTGATAAGCAAGCTTTAAGAAGAACTAATCTCCCTGCATAAGAGAGGAGTTTACCTCTCCAGCCTGCCACCCTCTTGATGATTTTGTCAATAACAGGTTGTAGGTCTTGTTTTCTAAGCTTTGCATAATGCAAGGGAACTCCTAGATATTTGATGGGGAACTCACTTTTTTTACAGCAGAAGAGTTTTGCAAACTCATTAGTTTCATCTTCCTCCAACCTAATGGTTAAGAGGTCACTTTTATCATAGTTTATTTTCAAACCAGACATCTTTTCATAACATACCAGCAGCCACTTTAAAGTAGCAGCCTTCTCTAGATTGTTTTCTAAAAATAATAATGTGTCATCAGCATATTGCAAGCTGATGACACCTCCTTCCCTAACTTGGGGTAAAAGACCAGAGATCATATCTTGCTTAGCTGCTTTCATAAGCATCCTAGTAAACACATCTGCCACTAGATTAAAGAGTAATGGAGATAAAGGATCTCCCTGTCTAAGACCTTTCCCAGGTTTGAAATACTTGCTGTTTTCATTGTTCAATCTAATGCATAAAGATCCACCACAAACCACATTCCTAATCCACTGTCTCCACTTTTCACCAAAACCCCTAGCTCTAAGCATTTCCTAGATCTTCATTAAAATCGGATCCAACGCATCTAAATTTCTCAAACCGATCTGACGAGCGGGCCCAAACAGAAAACTTTACAGTGTTTACACAATGTTTACGCGTGTTTCCACTGTTTCTTTCTTTCACCCGTCGACGTACCCGCCACAGCCTGTACCCACCTAAGATTTACTAGGCGTGGTTGCTCCTTTCCTTTCTGGCCTTTCTAGCGCCACACCTCAATCCTCCGTTATTACTAAAAAAAGTAATGGATTTGGAAACCAGACTCCTCTCGTACTCCTCTCGTATTCTCAAACTTCCCTTACTAAAGCAAAAGGTTTGGACACCAGCTCCTCTCGTATTCTAAAAACAGAATCGGATATCGAATTCTACTTTGACCTGCATATACAGCCTGCATTGGAGTTCACATATACAGCCTGCATTGGAGTTCACATATACAATCTACTACACGAGACCTCACGAGCCCTAATTAATTTGGAGTAGATCGTTGTTCTTCTTTGAGCTAGGAGTGGATCGCTTTTTTCCTTTGAGCTAAGGCTACATCACTTGCTGTTGTCCACGCCGTACCAAGCTCCACAACGTCAACCACCTCTCCACGTACAAAAGTTGATTGCATCAAGTCTCTAGAAGTACTACAAACTCATGGAAGGAGATTATAATAATGAGAAGGAGAAACTTCTTGCTAAAAGACGTGAGTATCAGCGTGAATATCAACGTAATCGAAGAGCTCTTTTGAAGTCAGAGGACAATACAAGCAATTTAGTTGATACATCTCATATCATACTGGACCAAAAAAAAACAATCCAAAATAATGTTTCATGTGTTGCCACTGCATTTAATATCATTAATAAATGATTATCTACGTCTTCTTCAAAATATAGGTGAGCAGCCCAAAGTTAATATTATAGGCATTGAAGGATGACATGTGATTATTCTGGCTCTATTGAACAATATATTTGATTTTAGTGTGCTATGATTTACATGTCCTCACTTTGCCACATTGACCCCATCGTGTCAGAAGGAAGAGCCTGTGAACAAAACAAAAGGTATTTCTTTAGCCCATGTGAATAAACATGATCTTCAAACACTAGCTACAAGCACCTTGCATTTTTTTTTTTTTGAGGGAAGCCGTTTGGACCAGGCAGATCATCCTCTCCTTTAGCGTGATTGGGCCAGCGGTTTATTCAGATCAATCCATACTCTTGCTCGCAGGTAGGGCGTTCAATTGATCTTTCCATCATTCACCTGCACATTGATGGTGTCTCCCACTTTCTTTGCCACCCTCTCTGCAAGCTCCTTCTTCTTCATCAACATCTCCGGGACGCTTTGGATTCGAGCCCAAATAGAGATCTTATCCAATTTATATGAGTTGACATTCGAATAACCATCATACTCCTCCAAAACTATAGCTGCTCCACGGAACAACCATGGTCTCCCATCCATAACCCTATTCCAATCTCCAAGGCAATGAAATTGAACCACGAACAGTTTAGGTTTGCGCGCTTGAAACGTAACCTCCTGTGCAGGCGCCCAGGCATTGCGCAGGCCGCTGAATAGAGCAGCATGGCTGAAGGGCTTTGTCATATGAACCCTAAACAGGTCAATCCAGCGGACTTCCTTCACAAGTTCTTCAAAATCCCCCGAGACATCTAGATCTTCCTCTTCTTCCCCATGCAATTTCATCCCTTGCAAGTGCTTCTCTAAACTCTCGACTGCCTCTTCCTCCTCTTTCTCCTTCCCCTTGCCCTTGCCTCCAGGTGGTTGATCTGCCATGCAGAAGAACCCCTGTTGTCTTCTCCTCTTCCTTTTGCTGTGACGGAGAGGCCGTCACGATCGAGGTGTGGAATCACGTTGAACTGACGTGAGATGAGTTGGACTCCAGGCGGCGCCGCCGGAGGACAGCGAAACCCTAGTTTAGGGGAAAAAAACACAAGCACCTTGCATTGGTTTAATCTCCAGTGCTATTTTGACTTAAACTCTTATGATACATGTTCCAAAGTATCCTTCTATTTTATTTTAGTAATACTACTGATCAAGAAGAATGTCACGACTTGTCAATTTTGTCAGTTTTAATCGATATCAAATAGTTGGTGGATTCGTTGCATTTGTTTTTAGAAAGAAAATAACAAATACATAATATTTTAAGAAAATAATCATGATGTCTCATTAATAAATTTAGAAATCAAAATAGGACGATGACTATCATAACACAAAGAACTCCAAAATAAAATATTCACGCGTTCAAATATTTCAAGTGGTGATGGTTTTAAATACTAGGGTAAGGTAAAAACATAAGACAAGCAACATAATGGCATTTAAAAACTATACATTTATATACAACAAAGCTTATACATATACAACTATGAAAAATGTTCGTTTCAAAAAATGTGGAGATACTAGGAAGACGATAATGGTAAGCTAGCTAGAAAATGGCAAATAGAAACCACAAATATCTTCTTGGCACGTGCGTGTCGCACATGCATGTTAACTAGTGGATCGTTGGATCTAAATCTGGGGGTGTATTTTGTAAAAAAGAGAGATTAGTCATGTCCATCGGATTTAGATCCAACGATCCACGTGCGAGTTTCCATAGTTTCCACGGGAATCTGGTTTCCATAGCATACGCTCTCAAATAAAATCAGGTCAAGGTACCGGTTAGCATGTTTCCATAACAAGAAAAATACAATCACGTTTGTAGCATTTGTCGACGTACGTATCCCCATTTGGCTTTTCTTTCCAATATTCCTTCTAGTTTCATCTATTTTCTAGTTTTTTAAAAAAACAAAGTCGGTTCATGATTCAATATAGTCTAGCACCTCATCTCTATTTCGGACAACCCACCACCCCTCCCACATATTTAGAAATGAATTGATTGTATCCCCGATTATTTTGCATTGGATCGAATAAATCGAAAAAAGAAAACATTTCTGTCTCCTGCCTCCCTCCTCCATATATATCACTTCCCTCAAGCTAAAACCCATCTTGTATTGCGTGGTGGACATCACATTCCTCTCACTGAATCCCTGTTAAAGAAATGTTGGAAACTTAAAAAGATGCAAGTATGCAAACATTATTCCAGCACGTGTTGAGATTTTTTCCTGCCTTCATATTCAATACAGCTTCTGAAGCTCTGGAGTCATCAGTGGCTGAATATATAAGGGCAAACTGTGTTTCTACCCCCGTTTCCACCTTCAACTGCAGCTTTGCCCCTCTTTTTCAGAGTTTGCACAACTACCCTCGTTCCGTCAAACGTGAATCTACGGTTTGCCCCTGTCCGTCAAATGGTTCCTGGGCTACACCAAATGAGCCAAAATAGACTGTAATACCCCCTCCTTAACCATCCCTCTCTCTTCCTTCATACCCGTACCTTATCCCATCTCTCTCGCACGAGTCAAGCAGGGCGGCGGCGCGGGTGGTCCAGCTTGACCGGCGGCGGACAGCACGGGTGGACAAGCTTGGCCGGCGGCGCGAGGGCCTGCGCGGCGCGGGTGGGCGAGGGCCTGAGCGGGTGGGCTGCCGGCGGCGAGGGTATGTGCGGGCGACGGCTAGGGCCTGCGCGAATGTCCGCGCAGGGTCCAGCGCAGGCGGGCTGAGGCTAGGACCTGCGCGAGTGTCAGCGCAGGCGAGCGACCGGCGTGGGTGGACGACGAGGTGCGCAGGCGAGTGATTGGACCGGCTCAACTGCCTTCTCCGATGATGGTGGATGTCTCTCCTCACGAGATTGTGTTTTTGTAAGGGTAAATATGTCTTTGTAAAATCATACACACAATGTTAGCTCCAGTTAACAGAATGAGGGCAGTGCTAACATTACAATTTAAAAAACAGGGGCAAATATGCAAACTCTGAAAAAGGAGGGGCAAACATGCAGCTGAAGAACAAAATGAGGGCAGATATGCAATTGACCCAATATATAAAAACGTCTTGGAAGGGTGAAAGAAAATGTAGAGGGACTTTTTTAAAAAAAATTATCTCTACTATAATGGAATACTTGCCAAGGCTATCCCCCTTATCAAAATTAAAGGTCTAAAACATCTCTAAACTAGATCTAAAGGCTACAATTAGATGTATGGTCAGGCTTCCCATCCTCCTCTCTCTCACCCCGCCTTCAAACGCGCATGACGGGCCTTAGCGACCACGGATCGATCCTGGTTTGACACTCGGGTTATTTTTTTCCTCCATTTTTTTCTTTAGGACCGTGGAAATTTGATCCAGCTCGTCGATTCCTCTCCCTAAGGGCAGGTACATTGCTACACATAAGCGGTCTCATACGTCGTCTCATGCATTGCCACATAAGATTTTTGATGATGTGGAGGAAAGAGAGAGGTGAGAGAGAATGAGGTAGTTGTTTCACGAAACAACTGCCTCATGAGCTAAAACTTAGGACTATGAGACAACTATTTTACCATTGTATGAGTTGTTATTGTCACACACCTCACAATCCTATTTTTACTCTCTCTATAAATTAAGGACCTATAAATTACTATGAGACAACTTAAAACGACAACCATTGTAGATGTAGTCTATTAAGTCGTCCTAAATTACGTGGCACTCTATGAGACAGGTTATGAGACGACACCAATGTACCTGCCCTAACACCCCGACTTCTCTCCCCAACGCCTAGCACCAGGGAGCCGCCGCCACCAGTGGATCGGGCCAGGGAGGACGCCGAGGCTACGATGGCCGCAGCTGATGCGGTCGAGGGGGCCATGGCGCAGGGAGGAGGAAGCTGCCGACGCGCTGCGGGTTTGGGCGCTGCGCGTGATCGAGGTGCGCCGCCGTCGCCGTCGATGGCGAGGATGAGGACGCGGAAGTGCTGAATGGGGGCGTGCCGCACATCGTGCTCGTGCACGATGTAAGGCTTCGGTAAATGCATGCATGCGTCCTTTTTCCGAGGGAGATCACGTACGAGAACCCCTTCAGGTTCATGCCATCGCAGATCGCCGGCTACATCCGCGGTTATTACTCCACTCGCCTCGGCGCCGACGGCTTTGGCACCGTGTTCAGGGGTCGTGGCAGTGAAGATCTTCCACGCCAGCCTCGACCAGAAGACAGAGGAGGCGTACGAGACGGCCTGGATCCCTGCCATTGACGGTGGCCGACCAGGGCGATCTCCATCACCACGTGACACGGCACCACACGTCCAGGAGAGATTGCTCAGTTGGAGAGACTACAGATCCAGGTGGGTTCTGAATTCGTATGTCCTGAATTTGGCCGCTATGTTCTGAGTTCATGTTGTTTCAGTCTTCAATGTTCATCGATCTGCTAAATGCTTGCGTGTTGATGGCCTGATGGCCCGGTGCTGCTGCTAGCTACTTTGCCTGATGTCGTGTTCAGTCAACCTTCTCAGTTCAACATGAGTTCTGTGTATCTGTTTTCTTGCTCTACTCATCGCTGTCTCCATATGGTACTGTGTTTGTGCATGGCACTGTGCTGCTACTACTACTACATGTCCGGCTGTTGATGGTGCTACTTGAGAAGCAGAGAACTATTTTTTTTGTGCGTGTGTGCAAATCTAAAATTCTGGATGGTGAGGTTTCAGATCAGCTTCTAAAATACATACTTACGATTATCATCTTGCAGAACAAATCAACAGTCACGGTCCTACCAAAAAATCGAAAGTCCTGCCTGATCACCTTTCAGATCAGGTGCTGACGGTGGCCATCACGCCATGGACTGGAGGAACTCTTCAGGTGCAAGGAGGCTCAGTGCAATTGGGTTGATTTTTCACCAGTGCCTTCAATTTGGCTAGGAAGAAGAATCAATGGAGCTTGTTGCTGGGATTGAAATTTTATTTTATAGTGTACTCAATTTGATTGGCTGGACTCTGCAATATAAGCTTGATCACTATTTTGTTTGTGCAGGTGGAAAGAGCGAGATAGATTTGTTATCAGCCAGGAGCGCTTGCTGTTTTCTTGGTTCCAAAATGGTGCTTCTTGTGTATGAGGTACAACACAACTACACAAGGTGATCCTTCGTACATTTCAACTATTCAAGATTTCAAGTTACAAATTTTGTCAATAACATTTTCTTGGTGGAAATCGCAACAAGATGGAGTGATACGTTAGAGGTGTGCCTATTGGATTGGGTATTACTGCAGGAGACGTGGCAGGATTTATAAACAAGGATATAAAGGCAAGAAAATTTCTCCTTCAATATGAATCCTAACGCAAATGCTTATAATGATGTGGCTTCTTGTTATTCTGTCATATTCCATGGCGCAAAATATACTTGTTGATAACAAAAGTTGCTTTGGATAGTTTGTTATCTATTCTAAGGTTGATAGCTTGCTTTTAATTTGATCTCAATAGTAAATAGGTTGTGGAATTTTTCTTTAAAGGTGCGAAAGTATGTGAAAGCATCTTAGCTTAACTAAAGTAAGCATTTGAAAGTATTTGAAAGTTGCAGGGAACATGATCTTTCATTTGTTTTGCTCACAAACTGCACACGAGGCTCCTAGAAGGAGCTCATGCAACACTATCAGAAAGTACATGATGCATAGACACTTCTGTATTTACTTAGTTCTAGGCTCAAATTTTTATCTCCAATTTTTGCCACAGATGACTTTTGTCATCTTCACATTGTAGATCACTGCAGCGCTGGGCCAACTCTTCTTTTTCCACACATGGCTCCCATTACAAAGGTGAATATTCATTACCGGTATAGTTTCAGCAAATACGATCATATCCATGTGAGTAATAGTGTAGTAAGTATCTTTTGCTTATGAAACCATGCATTTGTTTTCCAAAATTTTCTAGAGATCTAAATGTCAAACAAAACTTCCATGTAAATTATGAAAATTAACAGACATTGTCTGCAAATATGATTCCACAAAAACATATTAACATAAACACTAATATTCAGCAGGTTTGACTAGATACATTGAGCATGTCCTTCAATCAAATTTTGGACCAAAAATTTGCATTTGGGGCTATATCTTCTGAAAGAAATAGGTGCATATCACATTCTTACTGACTAGGTGTTTTGTGTTGTTGTAGGATTTGGCACCGACAGATGTGGCACAGTTCGAGGATGAGATCCTGGTCACTGTCTTTGACCGGTACCTGCCCCTCGTCGAGGGCTGACTCTCACCATGGACTTCACCGGGACGCTCACAGATTGGATGGAGGGTTCTAAAGGAGGTATGCTCCCCTGATTACTGTTCATGATTGAACTTCCAAAAATTAGGTAACACTTGATACTCAACTGGAGATAATGTATCAAGCGTCAGTTTTAGGTGCACCTGATACAAGGTGCATGCTTTGAATTTCTTCATTTGGTCTTAGGAGAAAAGTTGTATGCTTTGCTCTGAATTGAAGTCAGGAAACTTGTACTAAGACGACCACTATTGTCATGTGTTTAGGAGAAATTGATACATAATAAATTTAGCTAATTTAGCATTGAACATTGTAGCAGTGTGTTCTTACTTGTGAGTAAGATGGGCTGATCAATGGTCCAGTGTGGTCTTTTGTTTTTTAAAATTTCATCAACTGGTATATGGATTGAGGCTCTAATTTAAAACTATCATTCTTTTACCAAATTCAGTTCTGAAACAATATTGGTCCAACAGATTGCGCTTTGGAGACCCCTGGGTTCATGCACTTTCGTTTGGTACTAGGGCTCTGTGCAAGTTTACTGAGTCAAGATATTAAACCAAGAAGATATACAAGGATCAAAATGAGTCAGATTTATGTTTTATATCTGGCTAAATGTTTCGGATGTATTTTTGTTTGTTAAATACAGTTGTATAATACACATTCTCTGAATGCCTTATTGGCATATGTACACGACAAATTTCTATATATAATAAAATATACTAACAATGATGCAATGAGTTGGAACCTCTTATTTATCTTGCTACATACTCTATTTATGTGACAGTTTGGTTGTTTTCATGCACATCTCTTAGAAAAAAACCGTAGCGTTAGCACGGGCACTATACTAGTAATAGATAGAAGGCCACAAGCAGTAAGTGTTGCTCGCTGTGCAGCACATTTTTTGCTTGTGTAAGCATCTAGAAGGTTTGGGAGGTAACAGGAGAAAATCATCCCAGTACAGGAACAGACCTTGAAGTTGAGCCCGTAGAACGGTCATGAATTAACTTCTGATCTCTCGAAGGTATATAGTGTGTCCATCATCACCTACATATGCTATCTTGTTTAGCATTGCGTCAGTAACACTTGCAATTAAGGGATGGCCATTTCTAGATGATCCAAGCTTTATTAAGGGCAGTGATGGCACTAGGATGTCCGATGGATATGAATTCAATAGGACGCCCTCCCCATCCGCCATACACCACCGCCTGTGGATGCCCTCCCGTCCCACCCTGCGTCCCGCGGCCGTAGCACCCGTGTTCGCGTCCGCGTCCGGCGGAGGGACCTGCGCCCACCCCGCATCCATGCATGGGAAAACCGGCTATGCTCGAGCAGCAGCGACTGCCACCATGCCGTGCAACACCTGGACCTAATTTTGCAACGCACCGATAAATTCTTTTACAACATACAACTAAAAACGGATGAAACGTTAGGAAGATACAGTTGAAACAACATTACAACACATGTTTCAACATCTCGGACCAACAATTGCAACAATGAGAAAAACATGTAAAATTGACTATGGTAACATGGGGAGGACATGTTGTGACATCTCGAATCTGCGATTGCAACAACGAGAAAAAACATGTTGAAAATTAAAAGAAATCAACAATTGCAACATAAAAAAAAACATATTGCAACATCTAACAACGATTGTTTTAGCATTAAGAAAGACATATTACAACATTTAAAAAACAAATGTTTCAAAAATAAAAAAAATATGTTGCAACACCTCACAAACAATAGATGCAACATCCTCAAAATAGCCAACACGTACAAAAACCACTACGGCCACATCAGTTGGATCCGAGACGGGGGAGGAGAAGAAGGAGGAGAAGAGAGGAGAGGCACGTGGGTTGGACGCCTCCATGGACAACATGGGGGTGCGAGGTCACCGACAGCTGGAGGAGAAGAAGGACGAGAAGACAGGAGAGGCACGTGGGTTGGACACCTCCATGGACAGCATGGGGGTACGAGGTCACCAACGGCTACAGGGAGGCACGGGGAGCGGCCCTAGGCATGGACAAATCGAGGACCGGCCCCTGCCATAGCCATCGCGACCTCCCTCCCGCCCGAGCAATCCCCTACCACACAGGCACGCTCCTCCCTACCCCACAGCGGGCGCACGCTCCTAGTCAGGAGCTGCATCCCGGACAGCAGCACGCCAACCCAGCTATTGGTCCCCGTTGCCGCGACATTAGCTGCGAGCCCGTGCCCAGTGAACGTGAATAGGGCCTCTAGTCGAGGAGCTTCACCTCTCGCCCGTCATAGGACTTCCAGCTCCCCAACCATCTGCGGCGCCAACCGCCAGGGCGGGGAGCGCCACGTGTGGGAGAGGGAGAAGTCATTGTGCCGCGGCATGAGGCGGAGAAAGAAGGCGGGCGACGAGGACAGGTTGGGGGCCGGAGGTTGAACTCGGCGGTAAGCACGAAAGGCAAAGACGGAACCAGGGGGGTGCCAGCAGGGGCCGTGGCACCCCCCTATGCACAGTAGATTGTTTACTAATTATAGACAATATTTGACTTTTATAGCATAAAAATATCAATTTTTACTTATTTTTTATTAAAAAATTCTGATTTTGGTTATAAATAGTGTAAATTTATTTAAAAAGCTGTTGAAACATGTTGTTATATATATATTCTCCCACTATAAAATGCGATCACATTCGGTTGGCCCCCCTTAATTAAGATCGCTGGTTCCGTCTCTGACGAAAGGTGTGCGCGCCGGGGACCCAACGGGCCGAGCCTCGCGTGGACGGTGAGCGCGAGGGCGAGCGCCGGGTCATTAGGGCGGTATGAGAGGTGGAGCAGGTGAAGGAGTGAGATTTTTGTGTGGAAAGGATGATACGGCCGACTGAATGGACGCGTGAGCGGAAGAGATAGAAAAGTAGTGAACAGGAGTGAGCGGTGGAGTTGGGTCGGGCGGGGTGCCGTCCGATTTTTTACTCCGCCATCGAACGCTCTACTAGAAGCCATTTTCTCTTTTTTTTTTTTTTGAGCAAAGAAGCATTTCCTCTTTATTAATGAAGTTTTGGCCTCTGTAAGGAGCCAATGGAAGAGTGTCACAATAAACTTGTGGGCCCATTCGGCTTGACTTCAAGCCAGCCCAAACAGCGGCGGCTGCTGTCAAGTCAGGGCTGTTTGGATCCATTAGCTCTAAAAAATTTAGCTTGTGTTTTTTAATGTGAAATTGAATTGATTCCCTACAAAAATTCCTAAGTTCCAAACAGAGCTTAAAGATCCTGTAAGAGTAGACGGACCCAATTTGTAAAAGGTCTCGTCATCCTGGACTCTATTCTCCGGAGTTTTTTTATAGTTCATTCTCCTGAGTTTTCACTCCGTTAGGGTGCTGGTTGGGCCACTGTGCCTCTGTGTGATGTTGAGGCAACAATTTGTGTATCACAAAGTATACACCGGTAGTAAAAACATGACTTGCATTAGTACTAGTACTATTTACTATTTTACTTCCACTACAGATAGGCTGATGGCCCAATTAGATATCCTGCTGTCCGCGAGTACCAAACAAATATATGCTGCCCGTTCATACTCACCACTCACCAGACCGACCGTGGAATAAAATAACCAGACTATCACGTTGTTCCTTGTGTACTCCTGCAGCAATCTCCTGCTACGCCTACGCCACACCCACGCGCACACGGCACACGGCCAGCACATTCCTTGGTGTGAAAGGACAATCTAGCTAGCTAGCCACACTTCACAAATCTTCACACTGACATCACTCTACTCTGTCAAGCTCCCTATCTCGTCGCTCCGACCAGCAGGCCGGACCACAGGCAACCAGTTATAAAAACCAATCGATCCCACATACCTTTAACCCATCCAGCATCTCCAGCAAGGCCATTCACAGCCATCAGCAACACACCAACAGCTAGCGAAGGAGCGCGAGCACAATCGAGTGAAGAAACGGTGGCCGGTCCCGTTGCCATAATACTCATAGCGAAGCACGAGCACAGCTGCACTCCAAAAAGGAGCAACTTAGCGAGCTCTCTCACAAATCACAATGGCCATTCCTTCTCCGTTGCATCCACTCGCCATCACCGTCGACGTCGCCTTCATGCTCGTCCTCCTCCTCCCCTCCCCGTCCCTCGCCGGCGATGCCGACCTGCTCCAGGACATCTGCGTCGCCGACCTCACGTCCAGTGAGTACCACGCAAGCTACCTCACTTCTCACTTAATTTTCTACTAGCTACTTATTGGCAATGTACGTACGTGCAGCTGTGAAGATGAACGGGTTCGCCTGCAAGCCTGCCGCCGCCGTAACACCGGACGACTTCTACTTCAAAGGCCTCGCCGCCGCCGGCAACACGAGCACCGCCTCCGGCTCCGTGGTCACCGCGGCCAACGTGGAGAAGGTCCCGGGCCTGAACACGCTGGGCGTCTCCCTCTCTCGCATCGACTACGCGCCGGGCGGGGTGAACCCACCGCACACGCACCCGCGCGCCACGGAGGTGGTGTTCGTGCTCCAGGGCACGCTGGACGTGGGCTTCGTCACCACGTCCAACCGGCTCGTCGCCAAGACCCTGGCGGCCGGGGACGTGTTCGTGTTCCCGCGCGGGCTCGTGCACTTCCAGCGGAACGCCGCGGCGGACGCGCCCGCCGCCGTGATCTCGGCGTTCAATAGTCAGTTGCCTGGAACGCAGTCACTCGCCGCGGCCATGTTCGCGGCGTCCCCGGATGTGCCTGATGCTGTGCTGACCAAGGCGTTCCAGGTCGGTACCAAGGAGGTGGAGAAGATTAAGGGTAGACTTGCACCCAAAAAGGGATGAAGATTGTACTGTACTTCTTCCGAAATTATCCTTTTTCTGATTGTAATTTGTGCATGATGGCTTGGTTGTTTCACTGTATCATTCTCCACTAATAAGTAACCCAGCTGCATGCACGTTCCTCTGTCTTTGTAATGTTGCATGCTCTGCAGAAGGTAGAAAAGGATGGACTTGTTTGTTCATTACAAAGTGATTGATTGATTGCTTATGGTGACTGTGTTTGTTATGCATGATCCTTCTGCTCCCGCTGGCTGATGCTATTTTCCTATGAGAAAAAACTTCTATTTTCGTATGAGAGTAACTGATAAGCCCTGTTGATAAGTTGAAGCGAACAGGACGAGGCATTTATTGATTCCTGGCTTTTGTGTCCTGCATGGATTGGATGTGATGGATCCAAGGGAAAAGGAAGGAAGAAATGTTCTTTTTGATGCATACAATCCACAAAAGTGACCAACAAACAGAAGGAATGATTGTTGTGAGGAACAAAAGTCCCTCCCCCGGTCCCCTTGTTCTACAGCGGTAAATGGGTGCATGTACCAGATACTACAACTATATCTAGATGAGAGGCTTAAAAAAAAATGGTAAATGGGATGATGGACTATTCCCGGTTCAATTCAAACATGACAGATTCGCTCACTACAGTAGCCAATGCAAGAAGAGCATGCGTGCATCGCATTCGCAAAAAGAAAAAGGCCAAGTGGACAAGGGCAAGGTACCAAGCTTTTAGGCAAAGCGTGCGTGTCGTAGGGACCATGACAATGGGCAAGCGTGTACTAGTGTGGTGCATCAGTTGTACTAGTGTGGTGCATCAGTTGTTTGTTTGTTTTTTCTCCTTTTAAATTAACAACACAGCACAATCACTATCGCGTCAAGCAATATCCGTACCCGTGCCAGGTACTTACATCAGGGTTCATGGGAGCACTTTACTTGAGACCACTGTTCATCTAAATGATCATTTTTTTAAGATAAAAGATATAACAAATATCCGGCTTCATCCATCCCAAAATAGAATCAAATCAATTATTACAAACTCCTGACACACACGAAACGTCTGATTACATAAGCACACCATAAGTCTCACGACTAACCGAAATAAAAAAAGTTCTTGCCTAAGTAACCCCAACATGTCTATATGACAGCCAACCATTTAAGCCGAAGAACTGTAAAGCCGCTGTCTCGATGTGATGAGCTGCAACGATCATTTGATCTTTGAGATCTTCATGTCGCTGTAAGCTGGCCCACTGACGAAGCCAATACATCCCTCGAAACAGTACCTGCAAAAGCGATTTGGGTTTGCATTTGTCAAAAACTATTTCGTTCCTAGTTAGCCATACTGCCGACAGTAGTGCTGACGTGTTAATAACAATGTATTATACTTTTTATTACCCCTTTTAGACCAATTAACAAACAAATCATTTATGTTGTTGAGTGGTGAAATCCCCAAAAAGTATATGTATAGAACGCCACAAAAATTTGGCATAAAAACAATCAAAAAAGAGATGTTGAATTGTCTCTAGGGAATGACAGAGGCAACACGAAGTGTCTCCAGGCCAATTCTTCCGAGCCAAATTATCTTTGGTTAGAATCACTCCTCTTTTCAGGTACCACATGAAAACTTTTATTTTCATTGATAGTTTTGTGTGCCAAATATCTTGCGACACTCTCACCCCATTGTTAATTAACACAGCGTACATAGACTTGACTGAAAATGTGAGTCATTAAACTTTTCTAAAATGTAAGTATGTCGGTTTTTTCTCACAACTTCCTAGTGTCTTGTTTTTAATATATTTATTTCTTAAAAATTCTTGCCACATACCATCTTCATTTAATAACTTAAAAAGCCACTTGCTAAGCAAACACTTGTTCGAATCTCTAAATTTTGAATACCAAGACCGCCCTGGTCTTTGGGTTGACACATAAACTCCCACTTCACGAGTCTATATTTTCTCTTGTGTTGGTCGCTCTGCCAATAAAATCGAGACCGATAACAATCTAATTTTCCTAGCACTCCTTTTAGTAGTTCGAAAAAAGACATCATAAACATCTGTAAGCTCGAGAGCACCGAATTTATAAGAACTAAATGACCGCCTACTGTTAGAAGTTTACCTTTCCAACCACTAAGTCTTTTCTCAAATCTTTCCTTGACCCCCTTCCAGTCTCTATTAAGAAGCTTCCGAAAATGCATGGGAAGGCCTAGGTAACGAAAGGGATATTTACCAACAACGCATCCAAACAGCTGCGAATAAAACTGTTCATGATCTTTGGCCTTTCCAAAACAAAAGACTCCGCTCTTGTGGAAATTGATTTTTAAGCCAAACAGTTGTTCGAACGTACTTAGCAGTAATTTCATATTTACTGCCTTTTCAACATCATGGCTCATAAAGATCATTGTGTCATCCGCATACTGGAGTATGGATAGACCATCCTCCACGAGGTGGGGAATAACCCCTTTGACCTGCCCTGCCTCCTTGGCTCTAACAATTAGTATGGCCAACATATCAACCACTATATTAAATAGTATGGGTGACATGGGATCACCTTGCCTTAAGCCTTTATGAGTCTGAAAGAAATGTCCTACTTGGTCATTAACTTTAACATTCACATTGCCTACTTGTGTAAAATGTTTTATCCACTCACACCACTTGTGAGAAAAGCCTTTCATTTTTAAAGTTTGCTGAAGAAAGTTCCAGTTCACTTTATCATATGCTTTTTTAAAGTCAATTTTAAAAATCACCCCACCCTGTTTCTTAGTGTGTAGTTCGTGCAAAGTTCATGGAGGATAATAGCTCTGTCCATTATGTTTCTTCCAGGTAAGAAGGCTGTCTGAGTTGGCTTTATTAGTTCTGGGCTATGGTAGTTAACCTGTTCGTTGCCACTTTTGTGAAGATTTTAAAAGAGACATTTAGCAAACAGATGGGTCTGTAATGCTGAATTACTCTTGCATCCGTCTTCTTAGGCAACAAGATTATATTCCCAAAATTAAGACGATTAAGAGGTAATGTTCCATGATGGAACTCATCGAACAATGCCATCAAGTCCTCTTTTATTACATCCCAGAATACTTGATAAAACTCAGGAGGAAATCCATCCGGACCAGGAGCCTTGTTGTGCTCCATCTGGAAGATTGTCGTGCTTACTTCCTCTTGTGTGAAGGGCGCCACTAGGAACTCATTTTCCAAATCTGAAACTTGAGGAATATCCACCGTCTGAGATTCGTCTAAAGACATTAGAGAATGCTTTGGCCAAACAATCCCTCAATGTTCTTGGGGGAGAGATTCGAGGAGGCAGCAAAGGCCCCTGCCAAGGCGCTCCAATAGAACGTTTGTAACTCACCAAACTTGACAAGATCGAATTAGTTAACTTGATGTCGGCAGAACTAGGATTATTGTTACCTGAGGACAAAGCTTTGTCCGCTCTTACCAGCTCATCAAACGTGAAACCGACTGATTGCGCTCGATTGATGAACTCCGGGGTTGACAGGTCGTCATCGTCGTCATCAGAATCACCTTGGTCGTCACTACAAGTCCAGAACTTTGAATTTAACAGATTTATTTTAAACACAATGTAATAAACACTATATATACACGGTGATGCACAATTTTCCTCTAAATTAGATGCTTATCATCTTTAATAAATCAAATGATTGTTTAGCATGTTTAAACGATGGCTTAGCTGAAATAGTACAATATGCCTCCTCTTAATAAATCAGAAACATATTTTTATATACAAAAAAAACTATAGCCTTCTCTTGCAAACAATGTAATTTTTAAAGCTTTAGCCTTCTCTTGCAAACAAAATAATACTATCGATCAATTAAAGCTTTGTCTAACCAAACAAAGTATGGTTGTAAGAACAAACGCCATCGATCAATGCATCCTCCTCAAAAGTGTTTTCATATCGGGAACATTATTAGGCCCTAGGGAACTAAGTTTCCTTTCCACTATCATTTATTTGGAGTCATCATAGTTGTTTCCTTACTGCATGCAGTGGCCCAACCTACTTATATAATTCACCCTAACATCACACTATATGAAATTGATGCATCCAATTGTCCAACATACATCCTGATATCACACATCATGTGGCATTACCGACTCTTCTGTGTTGATTCTTTTTTTTTTCTTTTTATAAGGACTCGTGTTGAGTTAATGACTAGTTTTTTAATCTTTTATCCTTTCTCAAGGGTCAAGGGTAACCTAGTATATATAAATGTCTTGGAAGGAAAACGAGACTTGTAATCCCACAATGCATGGCCTTTGAAGTGAGTGGACATTCATATGGTTGTCACACACATTCTAGCGCTCAAAGACAAAAGCAGCCATCTAGTCTAGATCTAGGTTCGGGAGGTGACATGAGGAAATCATTCGGAAGCGTCTGGCCAAAAAGTAATTACTAAGTATTAAGGTCATTTTTTTAAGGAATACCTATCGGCAACTTTATTGATTCATAAGAATAGTTACATTGTTCTTCAAAAACTCAAAAAGAAAACTAGGGGGTTCATCGACCCAAATACATGATTGTTTACTTATAAAACATCTCCTAGCTATTTCATGAGCAACCTGATTGGCATCCCTATATCGGTGTTCTATTGAAAGTATTAAGGTCATTTTTAATTGGACGCTAGAGAGTTGTAGTTAAGGTTAGGCATGTCAATATTGCGGCACACCTAAGTTGGCAACGGATCTAGTGCAAACCTATCTCCCTTGCAAACTGTGCAAACTCTAATATGGTCCACAGGATGTTGATCCAAGGGGCGCGGAGAAATTGAGTAATTTTGCACTTAACCGCCCGCTCTTAATGACACTTTTACAAATCTCTCCTTCCACCTCTCTCATGCGCCCCCTTGGATCAACATCCTGCAGTCCAGATTAGAGTTTGCACAGTTTGCACGGGAAATAAGTTTGCACTAGATCCGTTTCCCACCTAAGTTATGGAGATAAGGTTGTTTGGTTAACTACCAAATTTTAGCTAACTTGTGGCAAATTGATGGTGGTGTTATTTGGTGTATCTGAATGTTGTTACACCCTTAAATGTTGAACATGAGGATTGAGAGAATTTGATCAGTCTCAATAATGGAGGTTTCATTTTCATTAAATGGGTGTGCCACACAAGAAAATTTGATGAAACAATGACACTAAACTATGAAGAGTGATAGTGAATGAGCTTCATCTAGATGAAATTAATTAGGTGTACGCTCTTTTTCGAAACTGAAAAATGTTCCACACTAGCATTGAGGGGCAAAAGTTTAATTTTATCCAATAATTGCCCGATCTCACATCACGCATCAAATGATTTTGAGTAACCAGTATATGAAACAACAATATTGAAACTATGCATTCTGGGAGATTATGATCATCACACATGACTCTAGATCATGTGGTAGTCTTAGAAACATCAAAAACGAAATTCACTATTGAGATTGGCCTTAGTGGTACAATGGACACTACTACACACGGAATAACCGAGGAGGACGTTTTGGGTTTTCCGCAGCGGGCAAGGGCGCCCGCTGTGGACGAAAGGCCACGGTTAATCGTGGCCTTTCCGCAGCGGGCACAGGAGCCCGCTGCGGTTAAACCTATTAACCACAGCGGGCATCTTAACGCACCCGATGCGGTTAATCAGTATTAACCGCAGCGGGCACATTAGGATGCCCGCTGCGGTTAATCCTTAAAAAAAAAAAAAAAGCCCACGCCCACTGATCCGGGCCACACGGGCCTAGATCTGGGTCGCACGGGCTCAGAACGGCCACTCCGATGGCCGCCGGATCCGCCATTCCGGTGGCCGGATCCACCGGCGAGTGCCCTCCTTGCGCCATTGTTGTCGAAGATGGAGGAGGGGGCCACACCGCTGGAGAGGGCCCTCATCTGGATCCACCACCATGGAAGGTGGCCATCACCGCATCCTGAGAAAGAGAGAGAAGCTAGGAGAGATGAGAGATAAGAGCTAGGGTTGCAAGACGAGAGAGACGAGACGAGAGGGTTGCCTTACCGGTGGCCGGATCCACCCGCTCGCCTGGGCCCGACGCGCTCCGATGCGTCGATGCGCGCCTTGGCCCGGCACGCGCCGTCTTCCACCGAGACGCGCCGTGGCCCAACGCCGCCGCCGCTCGGACCCGCCGTACGCCACCGGAGCCGTGGAGGAGGGCGTCGCCGCTGTAGCCGTGGAGGAGGAGTGCGCCAACGCCAGATCCTTGGGGATGAGGGCGCTGCCGTCAGATCCGTGGAGGAGGTCTCCAGATCCGGCGCGCCGCGCCGCGAAGCCCTCGTCGTGCTGCTTGCCTACCGCCGCCGCGAAGCCCGCGCCGCGCCGCTCGCCTACCGCCGCCCCGCCGGAGTCTTCCGCCGGAGGAGGGAAGAGAGGCGCTCCCCTCGGGTACAGGGGAGGGGAGGGCGCTGCTCGGGCTCGGGTTGGGGAGGTCCGCCGACGCCATGGAGGCCTTCGCTCGGGTGGATCTGCCGCTGGAGAGGGAGCTCAGGTGGAGAGGAGAGGCGGCACTCGAGGCGAGGAGAGGAGCGATGCGCTCGATGTGAGGTGGAGAGGAGTGAGTGGCTGCGATGCGGGAGGAGTGAGAGGGGTGTGTTGGCGGTCCTTAACTCAATTCTAACCCCGCCAACATTAGCCTAGGCAACACTAAATTTCACCTAGAATAGGGCTCTACTTTACACACAGTGTGGCGAAAATTTCTTATTTTGCAGGACATCACTAAAATACGCACAAAAAGGGCCAAGACATGAACAAAAACACCCATAAAGAAATACCTTTTATTTTGGGCCCAAGCAAAACAGAGGAATCTGGAGAGAAGAGCCCAAGCTGCCAGACAAACCAGAGCCCAGACACAAGAAGAACTAAGTAGAACTACATCAAAATGAGCCCAACTCACCAAAGCACCAGCATGGTTCAACTCAGGAGGCCGAGGAGAGCACGAGGGTCAAATTTGGGCCAGTTTGGCTCCGGACCAAGTACGGGCGCGCCTCAGGTGCGCGCGCGCCTGGCTGGGCCCCGCTCTGGCCCAATTTTGTCCTATAGCTCCATCCTGATAGCCCAAGGCCAATGACGGTTGTGTTTCTGGTATTGAAGGTTTGAAACTGCCTATGGAGGTCGGTTTTGGCCTTTCCATATGAGGATGGCATATTTCCAAGGAGCCCCCTCTTCTCCACCTATAAAAGGAGGCCATTCTCCCTTCTCTCAAGACAGAATTCAGCCAAGGAGCAGCATACACAAGAGACATAGAGATGAGAGCAAGCCACATTCCAACTAGCTTCTAGCTAGACTAGTATAGGGAGTGAGTGAGGAGAAGTAGAAGGAATCCCGGAGTGCCGGCTTCCTCTACCTCTTGTACTTGGCTTGCCTTGCCTTGTACATCGGGCGTGGGTGGAGTGTTGGCTTGTCGGCATCCTCCACACTTGTACCTCGACGGACATCTTGCTAATTGGAGTAAGAGTTCGTGTTTACCCTATGGTTCTAAGTTCTTAAGTAAGTTATCTTTGTTCGCTTTATACTTGCGGGTTCGTCGTTCGTCCTTGTGACGGGTACTCTAGTAGAAGGACCCCGGAGACGGGTAAGCCTTGAGCTCACGCTAGAGTAGTAGTTATAGCATAGACGTGGTGTCTAGGCTAGATACTACCTTCGTTTGCCTCGTGCCCCACGGTTGAGGTGGTAGGCGGCAGGTGGTGACAGCCCTGTCCGTCCCTCGTAATCCCCCACGTTCGGGTTCGACGTAGAGCCGTAGGCCGGCAACGCTTGGCAGACCAAGTGTTATCCGGTGCCCGAAGTAAGTCTATCGCGGCAAAGTTACCTTCACTTAGGATCTTCCCATAGAAAACCTCACTACCCAAGCTACTCTCCATCTCACCTCTAGGGGAGAACTAGTAAGGAGACTTCTTACACACCATTCCCTGTGGAAAATACGATACACTGAATACTTCTGGGTGAAGTGCTACAACGGTACTTTCCGTGCGCTTGCGGACTTTTCTGTTTGCGTTAAGAAATACCAACAAGCATTTCTGGCGCCGTTGCCGGGGACCGGTTGTCGTAATTATCTTCGAACCTAGTTTGTCCCGTGTATCCTTTCCTTGTTTTTCATTTTATTTATAAAAAAAACAACCTTTTCAATGGAGCAAAAATCTATCCACCAACTTGGTGCTCCAAAGGGCGAGTTCTTAGAGCCACCAAAATCATCGAAGCCAATCACAACTTCTAGCCATGAACTCGCCCTGGCTTTATAGCCTTGGTTCGGGAACAAACCTTCTCAAGGTTTGATGACGAAAACCCATATCACCATTTACGGGAGTTTGAGCAGCTCTGTGCATGCCTAACCATTGCAGGCATGTCACATGATACTTTGCGGTGGAAGTTGTTTCCTTTCTCTCTTGATGAGGGGGAGAAACAATGGTAGACCAATAACGTAGGGAAGGTAAACAGAGATTGGGAAGAATTGAGGAACAATTTTTGTCTCACATTCTTTCCCATACCTTGAATCCCTTCCTTGCGTCAAGAGATCCTCAACTTCCAACAAAAAGAGAAGGAAACGTTAGGTGCAGCCTGGGACAGATTGTTAAACCTAACCCGTACTGGCCCAAACTTGTCTATACCAAACCATGTGTTGTTACAACACTTTTGGTTAGGACTTAGCAAGGAGTCTGCCCTACAGCTCGATACTGCCACCGAAGGTTCATTTCAACATAAAACCATAGCAGAAGGAGAAGCTATTTTAGATCGCATCTTAGAGAACGCTCCTCCGCTAGAACCTCTCCGTGTAGAGCCAGAGCCGAAACATGAGGAAGTCTCTTCGGCCAAGGTCGAACCCATAGCTCCCATTCAGAGACCCTCACCCGAACCGGAATCTTTGAGGGAAGGTTTTCAACCCTCAGAAGATCCATACTTCGAGGACGAATTAGAAGATTTTGGGAACACCTCGAGGTATTTACGAGAAAAGAGACCACCGGTTCATGTCACTCCTTGTGATCCCCTAGACAAAGCATTCCTTAAGGAATCTGTTAGGGAGTTGATTTCTATCCTGAGCAGTGAATGGGTAGAAGAAGCGGAGCTTTCTTCTGAAGAAATTCAGATTCGCGCCCCTTCTTTTACCATCCAATGCCAAATCTTTAGGAACACGGTGGATGGGCTTTACAGCCCTCTTGTCGGAGCAAATATCATGTCACTATCTTTCATGCTGACCTATTTAGGTGATAAACCCCTTGCTCCGACAAACAAATCTCTCAGAATTGCCCTACGATCCAGCTTAGAAGGATGTGGGATTGCGCACAACATAACAGTGCATCATGATAAAGTCGAAATGGCCCTAGACTTTCATGTCTTTGACATCCATGATTTCGACATACTAATTGGGCACCCCCTAGAGAAAATTTTTTATAATCCATCAAACATAGGGGAAATCGACTTAAAACTAGGGAGAGAATCATTCTCGATTCAAGTCACTCGAGCCAGGAACTCAGTGGCCGAACCTCCCCCTAGTGTGCCCATGGAAGTCATGGCGGTTGAGATGTTTGAGTCACCCGAGTCTGAAAGGATCAAGATGCCCAAGAGGGGGGGGGGGTGAATTGGGCTAATTCTAAAAATTATCGCGGAATTAAAACTACTAGCCCATGATTCACCCCTCGGTGCCTAAGTGTGTTCCTAAACAATCGATCAACTAAAGTTTTGCACCCTAAGTTCCAATCTTATTCTAGCATGACAATACTATGAAAGTAATTGCAAGAATGTAAGTGCTAGAAAGTAAATACGAAAAGTAAAGGGACAAGGAACACGGCGATCTTTTTCCTGAGGTATCGGAGAGTCGCCACTCTCCACTAGTCCTCGTTGGAGCACCCGCGCAAGGGTGTAGCTCCCCCTTGATCCTCGCAAGGACCAAGTGCTCTCTAGGGCTGATTCTTCATCGCTCCGACGCGGTGAATCGCCAAGAACCGCTCACAAGATGAGTTGGGTCATCCACAAGCACCGCCGGATGATCACCAAGCTCCAATCACCACCAAGCCGTCTAGGTGATGGCGATCACCAAGAGTAACAAGCACAAACTCTCACTTGACCTCGCAAAGCCTAGGGAGAAGAGTGGATGCACACTAGCTACTCTCGATCTCTCATGAACTCATGGATTCGCAAATCTCTTCACTTCATGAGGCTCTTGCAACTCCCTTGCTCTCACAAGTTGGCTATCAGTTGAACAAATGAGCAAGAGAGCTGAAAAGGAGAGGGTAAGGTCGTATTTATAGCCACAGGCAAAATCCAACCGTTACCTTCACTTTCAGCTCAGTCGTGAGCGCCGGATGCGTCCGGGCGCCCACCGCTGGACGCGTCCGGCGCTTTGTGGGATTCAAACGGCTGACTAGCCGTTGGGCAACAGTGCGATCGCCGGACGCGTCCGAGGCCCGCGTCCGGCGCGCGTCCGATCTGCACGCCCGATCCCCTGGAACTTTCTGTTCCGCGTCCGGCGCCCGCCGAATGCCTGGCCCACGCGTCCGCCGCATAGGGCAGACCAAGGCCAGCACAAGCATGCGCCGGACGCGTCCGGCGCCCTTGGCTGGCGCGTTCGGCGCCTATTGAAGTGCCCATTTTCACTTGATCAGCGATCCTTTGAAAACAGCGACGACTTCAATAACTCTCAGGGCTCGCAAGTAACTTCCTAGCGCTAAATCTCACAGTGTGCACCACACCTAATCCAATAGACTTAACTAGGTCAAGCTACCCATTTGCACCCCCCTTAATAGTACAGCCAATGGAGAAAACAAAGTCCTAACGACTAATCCGATGTCTCTCAGCACCAACGACAATCGGAACTAACCATCCTTAACCTTGTCGTCCATCCTTTGAAAACCGAAAACGATTTTCCATCGATAAGAGGGCATGACAACCATATTGCCTGAGATTCCATTACCATGACCTAACTTCCACTGTTTCTGCAAAACACACGTTAGTCATAGTAATCTATATTATCATCAATCATCGAAACCCACATCAAGGGGCCTAGATGCTTTCAATCTCCCCCTTTTTGGTGATTGATGGCAACCTCTGGAGTATGAAGATTTGAGTTGAGGTTTTCAAGCATGCTTGGTTCACATAAGCCTTTGACAATAAGAGCAAAGGTTAGAGTGACTCATGTGACACCAAGCCAATATATTTGTGCTCATGTAATCTGCAAAACAGAGTTAGCACAATACAAACACATATAGCTCATATGGAATCAGAGTAAGACGCGGAATCCAAACACATATGAGCAAAGAGCCAAGTGACATAGAAAGTGATACCGAAAGAAGATCATATGTCACTGTCACTGGAAGTACCTCACACATATCATACAATGCATAAAAGTAGACATGATGCATGCAAATGTATCAAGCAAAAGAACCAAATCCCAAGAGCTGAGCTCCCCCTAAGTCTACATACTCCTAACTCTCCCCCTTTGGCATCAAGGACCAAAACCTAAAGCTGAGGGGTAGAGCTGAGGGGTAGAAGGAGCAGACGAGCCGGTCTCCCGAGTATGTGGAGCAATGACAAACGCAGTAGTATCATCTGGGCTGTCGTCTGAGCTCTGCTGGGACTGAGTGACAGGAGCCTACTGACCCTCTGGCTATGACGCTGGCGGTGAAGCGGTCTGGGTCTGCTCAACTGACACTGTGACTGTCGCTGTCTCTGTGGTCGGCACTGTGACTGGTGCTATCTCTGGCTGACCCTGTGGCTCTGATGGTGTAGCAAGTGGAAGAGTGGGAGCCACATGTGGTAGTGTCTCAGTGATAGGAACTGGATCTGTAGAAGCCACTGAGGACGGAATGGTGCCTGAAGTGCCTGTCCCTGTCACTGGAGGTATCATAGTCTCAGGCTGCTGCTGCTGTGGCTGCGGGACCTGCTGAACGGGCATTCTCATGTACTCAGGTGTCGCCTCTCCTGTGAGTGCACTGAAAGAAGTCTGATGACGGTCTCCTCCTGATCCGGGGATGAATAGCTGGTGAGAACCGACAGGAGAGAAGCCGGTAGAAATCCGAGGAAACCCTGGTGACTGGAAGTGCTATGGCACCTGAACAGCTGGAGAAGAAGGTCCGGCACCCGGAGCTAGTAGGCCTGTACTCTGACCTGGCACCTGAGAAGGTCCTGCTCCCAAAGACTGTCCAGCTGGCTGACTCGGAGCAGAGGGAAGAACTCCTGGAGGAACTGTGGCACCGGTCTGCTGAAATAGTGAGGCAATCAGGGTCATGGTCTGCAGGTGCTGCTGCTGCTGGAGCTGATGCTGTGAGTCTTGACGAGCCCGTATCTCGGCTAGAGCAATCTCATGCCGCTGCTCAGCACGCTCCTGATTTGCAGCCAATCTATCAAGAACCTGAGTCATCCGCTCAATAGCTGCTCCTGAGCTGCTAGTGTCTAGGTCACATGGTGGAGGACGAACTGGAATATAGTACTCATCATCATCCTCGGACTCTGAGGTAGTGATCTCATATCATGCTGCCTCGGCTGCTGCAATCTCTGCTTCTTCATCTGCTGCCAACTGCTCAACTCTAGCATCCTGCTCAATTCCTGTCTCAGTAACGGGATCTCCATGTCGTGGGATGACTGGAGTAGGACTGGCAGTGACTCTGACAATCTGAGAAGCATCATAGGAGCCAAACATTTCATACATAGTCGGATCTTCATATTCTTTTCTGATAGAGTCTGGAAGATCACCATTTCTGTAAATAAGCCAAGTGATCCAATGGGCATAGTGCATCAGGCGGTGTTTTGTGAAACTTCCATAGATGACATCTTCCATATCACAAAGCATCAAATCCCACATCTTCCTCACAAGATGTGACACTATCCACTGCTGAAGCCTGGTGAATCCATTTCTGAAATCGGGCCTAGCAAGAATGGTGTATCTCTGAATTTGATCAAGAATGCGAGCAAGAGGTAGCTCATCCTGGGGTGACCTGCTCGACCCTACTCCAAAATTAGGTCCAAAGACCTCTCTCATAATCTCAGCAGGTGGCACTATCCCTCCCTGTGCACGTCTGGGTGGCTCAATCTGAGGAAAGCAAAGCTGATGCAGCTTGATGGGCTGCTCTAGAATCCCCAAGAAGTTCCTGGCTTCGTCACTAGACAGATTCTGTCTCTGACCTTGAATGGTGTATGAAATGAGTGAATGATTTGGAGCAATCCATAGTGTAGCATAGAACTCTAACACCCATTCTGGAATATACTTGCCAGTTCTTTGAATCAAATCAATCATCCCTGGCTGAGCACCCAAATACTCTCTGAAGGCCTGGCCCATGACATGTGAGAAGCTCTCAGCTGACACTGTCCTCTGCTTGGTGATCTTGGACTTCTGCCTGTATGCCTCAACAAGAGACTTGTGCAAAGCTGTATAGTAAGGAGCACCAGCTCTCTCTCTGGAAGCAGGAAACCAAGTGTTGATGTCCACCTATCTGATCGCCTGTATCTTCTTGGCACTTGCTTTCAGAAGTTCCTCTGTACTCAATCTGGGGCCTGTAGGTCCCCTGCTGGGCTGCCTCTGTGGAGAAGATGAGGACCCTGCCTCCTGTGTTTGCTGGACTACCTGTTGCTGAAGTGTCCTGACACGGGAGGACCGTCGTCGAGGAGAGAGCTCCTGCTGCTCAAGAATGGCCTCCTCTACCTCTTTGGCCTCTGCCTCTGCCTCCTGTGTAGTTGCTGATCCGGACTCTCGGAACTGTATGCCTGCACCTCTGCGAGCTCTCCGCTCAGCACGCTCTGCTGCTGCTGCTACAGCCAGAGCTGCCTGTGAATCTGCTGGCAACCTCTTCCTTTTTCTCATTGTTACAACCTTCTTGCCCTTCCCTTTCTCAATCAACTTTGGGAGATTTGGCCTTCTATGAGGATCATCATCTCCCCCTGAACCCCTGCCTGTTCCTTTGCACCTGGGCATGATTGACACTGCTAATGATCAAGCAAACTGAATCAATGTCAGAAGATGAACTGTCACCTCAAGAGGCTTGGCCTCAATCCATACTCTCAGGCTTGGCCTAGAGTTTCAACTGCCCACTGTCTCACTTGGCACAAATCGACACGGCTCACTGCAAGAACAGAATAGATAGGAGCTATAACCATAAGCAATGATCTAGAGAAGAGAAGACCTAACTGGAAGCATAGCACTTAGGGTGGGTTTGGTTGGGCTGTGGCTTTTAGAAAAGCAGCTGTGGGCTGTGGCTTTTAGAAAAGCAGCTGTGGAATCTGGGCTGTGGCTTTGGCAAAAGCCCGTTTGGTTCAACGACTGTGGCTTTTAGCAAGCTGGCGCCACTTATAAGCGGGTCCCACATGTCATAGAAGCAGGTGTCTTCTTCCACAGCATTACAGTCAGGGGAGGACTCTGCCGCCCGCCGGAGCCGGGGAGGGGCTCGCGCGCCCGCCCGCCGGTGCCGGGGAGGGGCTCGCGCACCCGCCCGCCGGAGCCGAGGACGGGGCGGTGCAGCCATGGAGGAAGGGAGCACTGCCCTTCTTCACTTCATCTTCCCCAAATCCGGTGAGGAAGGGCGGCCTTGGCTGGATGGCGGCATGGCCATGGAGGGAGGTCGAGCACCGGCGGCGCGGCCATGGAGGAAGGGAGGGCCGGCTTGCTTTACCCCGTCTTCCCCGGATCCGGCGAGGTTGCGCCACCGCCGCCATGGGGCCTCGCGGGGGCCGCACCCGGCGCCGCCGGTGGCGGGGAGGGGGAGCTCGCGCCAACGCCGCCGTGCGCACCTGCCGTCGGGGCTGCCGCGCGCGCCTGAGGCCCCGCGCACGCCGGCTGGCGGGGCGCCGCGCACGCCGACCGCCGCCATGGGGCCTCGCAGGGGCCGCATCGGTGCCGCCGTAGGCCGGGGGAGGGGAGCTCGTGCCACCGCCGCCGTGCGCACATGCTGTCGGGGCTGCCGCGCGCGCCTGAGGCCCCGTGCACGCCGGCCACCGGGGCGCCGGCCGCCGGGTCTCCGGTGAGGGGATGGAGGCGCCGGTGCGGTGGTGTTGGTCGAGACGGGAGAAAGGGACGGGGAAAAGAAGAAAGAAGAGAAAAAAACGAACCGTTTTCTATGTAATGAGTGGCGGGTGGGTAACTTTGTGACCCAAAAGCAGCTGAAAGCAGGGTGGGGGGCTGCTTTCAAGTTTGTACTAAGGTAAAAGCTGCTTTTACCCAAAAATAGCTTTGGCCTTTAAGCCCTTTGGTTGAGCTTTTGGCTTTTAGGGGCAAAAGCCAAAGCCAAAAGCCCAACCAAACACACCCTTAGGTAAGAAGTAGAAGAAAAAGGGTTATACCTAGATCATTTTGAAAGCCCTGTGAAGAGGTAAGAATTTGACGACGTGGAGCACCCTCGAACACAAGGTGGGATCACTGCACCAAAGGATTGATCAGAAGAATGACCGGAGCAGTGAGAGAAGATGGTTTTGACATTCTATCGAACACCTAAAAGGCGAGGTGAGGACTCACAATGGACACAGCTCCCTCTGGAGGAGAAGACGCCTGGCGGCGAGCTTCAAGGCAGAGAAGACAAGAGGGAGATGCGCCACGGACGGATCAGCTAGAGCTCGCCGGAGAAGAATTTGGTGGCGGCATCAAATGTGGTCACGGCGGCGAGCTTCGCTGGCCCAAGCTTGGTGGCGCGCGGGGGGCGGCGAAACAGTGGCCAGAGTGGCACACGGCAGTGGAGATGAGGCACGGGCTGGCAGCGCATGCGCTGGTCAAGTGAGGCGGTGCGGTGGAGCGGAGTGGCGGCGCTTAGGGTTTGAGTAACGGCGGCACGGCGGCGTGCGGTTGCGGGCGGCGCTCGGGTGGCTAGAGGAAAAAGAAGGCCGCGGGCCGAAAGAAAATGAGGAAGGAATGAAGTGGGCCCACTTGTCAGAATAAATGACTCGCACTTGTCCTCTTCACGCCGGACGCGTCTGGGGTGCGTCCGGGGCACCGTCGTACGCCGAACAGAAAGTTCTGGGAAACTTGCTGCTCAGACCAGATCCGCCGGACTCGCTGCAGACGCGGGCGCCGGACGCGGGCAAAACACTGTTTTGCGTCCGGCCAGTAGAACTTTGCAGGTTCACACTGGGTTTTCTTCATAACACGCCAGACACGTCCGCCGGTTCTTCAAAGGCGCGTCCGGCGCTCTTTAAAGAGCTGAAGATGAAGTTTTTCTCCGCGGCACCTGCTCCCAATTGGTTTCCAAACTTTTGAAGATTCGAATGAACACAGTTTGGAGCCAATGTGAGATCCTTACTCTCAAACACTCAATTTTCAAATAGTTTGCCGTAGGTTAAACATAATTTTCGAAAATAGGCAATAAACATGAGCGAGGAACAACGTATGGCCATGAGCTTGAGTTTCTAAACCAATAGAAGCATCAAAAGCTTTCTCAATTCATGGACGAACACAGAGGTTGCTCAAAAGATAAACGAAAAGAAACGAAGAGCAACACACAAGCAATAAAATTACTAGAATTTGAATCTAGGTGGCTTGTCAAGTTTGAACCAAGGGTAAGCTTCTTCACACCTCCGACGAGGGTTATCTTAACCATGTTAGACAAGCCCTATATGCATTACAGAAATTTAGACATGCTCTATAAACAATGTAATGCAACCGACAACACACTTCATCTCTTCTTTGTGAAGTTGCTTAGGTCAAGGATATTGAGCTCATTCCTTAACCTACAAAAGGTTGATTCATCCAATGGCTTTGTGAAGATATCCGCAAATTGATCCTCACTTCTCACACCTTCTAGAGATATATCCTTTTTAGAGACATGATCTCTGAGAAAGTGGTGGCGGATATCTATATGCTTTGTGCGAGAGTGTTGAACCGGGTTGTTGGCAATCTTCACTGGACTCTCATTGTCGCACAAGAGAGTCACTTGGCCAAGATTCACTCCATAGTCAAGAAGGGTTTGTTTCATGTACAAGATTTGTGCACAACAAGCCCCTGCTGCTATGTACTCCGCTTCGGCGGTGGATAGAGCCACACTATTCTGCTTCTTTGATGACCAAGAAACAAGTGACCTCCCAAGCAAATGGCACCCTCCGGATGTGCTTTTTCTATCAATTTTGCAACCGGCATAATCCGAATCGGAATAGCCAACAAGTTGGAATCTTGCTCCTTTGGGATACCATAAACCAATGCTTGGGGTGAGCTGCAAGTACCTAAGGATCCTCTTGACAGCACTTAAGTGAGCTTCCTTAGGATCGGCTTGAAAGCGAGCACACATACACACACTAAACATGATGTCGGGCCTAGATGCAGTGAGGTACAACAAGTTACCGATCATAGAGTGGTAAAGAGTTTGATCCACAGAGTTACCTTCCACATCAAGGTCGAGATGCCCATTAGATGCCATGGGTGTGTTGATTGGCTTGCAATCCTTCATATCAAACCTCTTGAGGAGGTCCTTGGTGTACTTCTCTTGAGATATGAAGGTCCCTTCCTTCATTTGCTTGATTTGAAAACCAAGGAAGAAGGTGAGCTCGCCAATCATAGACATCTCGAACTCCTTTGACATCATGTCACCAAACTTCTTGCATTCTTCTTCATTTGTTGAGCCGAAGATGATATCATCAACATACACTTGACAAATGAAGATCTCTCCATTAAGCTTCTTGGTGAAGAGTGTGGTGTCAACCTTCCCGATGGTGAACCCCTTTTTAATAAGGAGGTCCCTAAGGCGCTCATACCATGCTCTAGGGGCTTGCTTGAGCCCATAAAGTGCCTTGGACAACCTGAAAACATGATTAGGGCAGCTAGGGTCCTCGAACCCGGGAGGTTGATCAACATAAACAAGCTCATTAATGAAACCATTAAGAAATGCACTCTTCTCATCCATTTGAAATAGTTTCATTTCATGGTGTGAAGCATATGCAAGGAGGATACGGATGGCTTCAAGTATTGCAACCGGTGCAAAGGTCTCTCCAAAATCAAGGCCTTCAACTTGAGAGAACCCCTTTGCTACGAGCCTTGCCTTGTTTCTCACAACATTGCCTTGGTCATCTTGCTTGTTGCGGAACACCCACTTGGTACCTATGATTCTTGCATTCTTGGGACGCTCTTCAAGTGTCCAAACTTTGTTGCGGGTGAAGTTGTTCAATTCTTCATGCATGGCATTCACCCAATCCGGATCTTGAAGAGCTTCACCTACATCTTTTGGCTCAACACAAGAAACAAACGAGTGATGTTCAGCAATACTAGCAAGTCTTTGAGATCGAGTCATTACACCCCTTGATGAACTCCCTATGATTTGATCTTGTGGATGATCATGGAGTTTAGGAATTCTCTTTTCAACCACTTGAGGAGTAGGTTGGTGTTGACGGTCGTTAAGTATCAATTTTATACCGTCAACGCAGCAAGAGAAAGGACTAATATGAGTTCACCTGTTAGATATAGGGGTTACACTGACAGAATTCCACAAGTTTTGGTGATTGTCTATTTCTGCAGGGGGTTATCGAAAGAGAACCAAAGGAGGCCCACATGTCATGATTACATAGAGATAAAGACCGAACGGGTAAAATTGTATAATCTAGAAGACTCCGGAAGGCGAACCCCCGGAAGCCGGGGCCCACTGCGGGGTGGCCGGTCGGGCGACCCGGGGGAGTCGGCCGACTCCCCACCTCCACCAATCGGTGGAGTCTCGTGGATCCCGCCTCCACCGCCTTTGAGGATGAATAATTATCGTCCATTTAGGTCGGTTTGATCCGAGGGCTGTGGTTAATCCTAGGGGGCTATATATTCGAGCCCCGGCCCCTGGGTGAAACCTAATTCATTCAAGAGTTCATTCTCTCATCGGAATTCGAGAAGAAGCCGAGCCACCATCTCAATTAGAGCTCCATAGTTTAGTAGCATAGCTACATAGGAATAGATCTAGAGGGAATCAAGCCTAGCTTGGAGTCCGGATCTGTCGGAGTTCTTGGTAATTCCCCTCTACATTCTTGTAATATTCATCATTGTTCGTGATACTATGAGTAGTACTTTATTCTATTCTATTATATCGAGACTTGACTTTGCTCTATTTGATTATGTTCTCAATTATATTGTTCTTAGTTTACTTTGATTATATGTTTAGTATAGTTGGACTAGAATTATGTTTATGCATAGGATCGTATAGCGCTCGCTCATTAGATCGATGGGAGAGTGGTAAATATTGTGTAGGCGTGGTGCCTAGACCGTATTTATCTGCGATTGCACCCTATTGGCCGGGTCGTGTGGTAGATCGCGGAAGTGACAGGTTCCGTTGAGTCCTTTGTATTCCATCCCCGTTGGTAGGTCTTAGTAGAACAACCTATTACATTGAAGTCATTGCTATGTCTCTTGTCTTCTCTGGTAATATCACTATGCATAGATGTAACCTTTTCCCGCCATGATTGCTAGATGTTCTTGCACTAATCATTGTATGCTTTGACTTTGTAGTTAGAATAATATAGGATTATACCCTAGATCGTCCTAGTCCATGCTAGTGTTATAAGCTTAGAGTGCTAAGTTGAGATGGCTTATTACTATTATTTTATGTGGCTAATTGCTCTCATTTATCTTATGTCATTTATCATTCATTCTTATATTTTATGTGACACTTACCCTGTATGAGATGATCGATACAGACAAGGTTTAAGCTCTCCATTATAGCATGTGCATTGCTCATCACTCATTATCCAGTGCATTCCCTTCCCAGTGGTAAAAATATAAATAACGATACCTGGATACTCCTGGTTAAAATGCTACATCGGTATTATCTGTGCGCTTGCGGATCCCATGTTTATTTTTAGTAGCAGTTGCATTATTTAGTACCAGATTTTTGGCGCCATGTTGGGGATGACAACCTAACACCGAGTGGCGTTAGAAATGTCAACAAGCATTTTTGGCGCCGTTGCGGGGAAGGTTGAAAGCCAATGGATAATGAGCAAGATTGCACTAGATAATGTGATTGAGTTGTCTTTGTCATACTAACCCATCTCTACAGGGATTACCCTTGTTTTGTCTACTTGTGTATCTTATGCGGGGTAATCAAGACAATTCTTCCGATAACTATATTGACAATCCGAAGCTTTAATCGGGAAGGCCGGAAGCAAGTTGAAGAAGACCAATCAATCATCATCATCAACTCAACTTGGAAGTTTGTCGGAAGCGAAAGTCGACCTTTCGTTCGAGACTTGACACCAACGTTTGAAGCCATGGCGAACAAGTCACTCCGCGAGTTCTCGGCTCCCACTACGGATAACATTCGCCTTGGACCACCTGCGGACATCGAAGGAGCTTTTGAGCTCAAGCTGCGCGATCAACATGGTGCAAGCAAGCCGGTTACGTGGGAAGGCCCATGAAGATGCTAGTGCTCATCTCCAACACTTCCTGGAGATTTGTAGCACATTCACTATCAAGGACGTCCCCAGAGATGCTATACTACTTCGCCTCTTCCCATTCTCACTCTTGGGGAGAGCGAAGCAGTGGTTCTATACCAACAAGGAGAAGAATACTACGTGGGCATTATGTTCCACCAATTTCTTGGCGAAGTTTTTCCCCATGGGCAAGACAAATGCTCTTCGCGGGAAGATATCAAGCTTTCAGCAACACCATGATGAGACTGTCCCAGAAGCTCGGGAGCGCTTTCAAGATTACATCCTCGAGTGTCCTCATCATGACATGGAGAATTGGCTGCTTATGCAGACATTCTACCATGGGCTTAGCAACGACACACGTGAGACGATGGATGTCTTTGCTGGCGCCGCCGGAGGTGCATTCTTATCACTCACTATTCCTCAAGCCACGGCTCTTGTGGAGAAGATGGCATCCAACCAAGGTTGGAGTGAAGAAAGAACTCGAGACCCGCAAGAGAGGTGGAGGAATGCACCGGTTGAAAGAGGTAGACATGCTGTCTGCCAAGATGGATCTGCTAATGAAGAGGCTCGATGAGAGAGCCCCAGAGAAGAAAGAAGTCATGCACATACATGATGCTCGCATGACATGTGAAGAGTGTGGAGAGACTGGGCACACATGTGCTAACCGCCCCGGAGCCGAAGGAGGACGTGAACTACCTCAACAACAACAACAACAACAACAATTACTATCGTCCTCGCGGGAATCAAGGTTGGAATCAGCGGCGAGGCCTAACTACTCGAGCAATTATTCGGGCAACTATCAAGGTAACAACTCCTCCTACAATAATTACAACCAACCGCCTTTGAGAGAGTTAGTGCTTGAATCAAGGCAAGATGATGGACAATCTATCCAAGAAGCCGACATCAAATGACAAGGTCCTAGAGACACTCGGCAACAGAATGGATGGCTTTTCCAATGCCATCAAGAGTCACTCGGCTTCAACAAGATACTTGAGTCGCAGTACAACGGCTTGTTAACCTTGCTCCCTCCACGGGTCAAGGCAAGCGCGGGACAACCCGAAGAGCTCGAAACGCAAATCTTGTTGATATATTCAATGTAGAAGATAGCCGGAGTGATCCATCGAAGGGGTCATGGATAGACTCAACTCTGCCAATCAAGAAGGGCGATCCAGGGAGACCAGTCATTCCGATCTCCATTGGAAGTACTAACTTTAATGAGGCAATCTGTGATTTCGGTGCAAGCATCAACATTATGCCAAGAGTGATATATGAGAAGTTATTAAGATGCCCCTTAACATACACAACCATGTGCTTGCAGCTTGCAGATCAGTCACTCCGTGTTCCTTTGGGAATACTAGAAGACATTTGTGTACGAGTAGGCAACTCGTATGTCCCTGCAGACTTCGTGGTAGTGGATACAGGCAGTGATGAAAGGTCCCCTGTCATTACGGATGACCATTCTTGAACACCGCTTGGAGCCATCATGTATGCCAACACCGCCAAGATCATCTTCAACATCAAGGGCAAGAGAGAAACCTTCTTCTTCAAAAACAGTCTTTGCCGAGTTCCCGACACCCTCATCAACGAACAGTGAGAAGAAGAAGAATCCAGCTAAGAAGAGCAAGAACAAAGATAAGAAGACCAAGAAGACGAAGACAGTGAGGATGGTCACCGCAGTCCACAAGGAGCATGACCACTTACTCGGATCCCCACGTCTAATCAAGAAGGATGACCCGGTGTCCCAACCATTCAATGCTCCATCAACGAAGCTCTTTCAATAAAGGCATGCCTCGTGACACCGGATCGGGCGTCAACATCATGGCCAAGGTAACCTATGAGTATCTATATGGCACTATGCCTTTGGAGCCTACCTATGCACAGTTGCAGATGGCAGACCAGACATTCCACTTCGTCGAAGGAGAAGTAAAAGATGTCCTCATCCAGATAGATGACCATTATGTCCCTACAGACTTTCTAGTCGTCGATATGGGAGATGACTACGATCCTCCAATCATCCTAGGAAGACCATTCCTGAACACCACCAGAGCTATCATCTATATTGGAACAGGAGAGATCCATTTCCACTTTCCCACTGAGAAGGTACGCCGCTACTTCAATAATAATTATATAATCACCGAGGAGCCCAAGAAGAACGGAACAAGGAGAAGGCAGCGTACCCGTCGCGTAACAAGAAGAACATCACTACGAGATGGATGGGCCGACTATGAGGAGAAGTGTCAAGATATGAAGATCGGTACCCGAAAGAGAAGAACATTGTAAAAGAAGAAGAGGTGCTACCGAGAAGAAAACCAAGTGCCCCAAGAAACTTCCTCCTCGGGGTCACCCTCTCCAACAAAGAAGGTGTGGAAAGTAAAAGAAAAATCAGAATCAACTCCTACACACGAGGCGACATCATCGGGGCGCCGGCCAATGCGCCCCTTGAAAAATAAGCGAACATGACAAGTCCCGTCGGAGGACTTAAAACCACCGAACGCCGCGCCAAGAGGTAACTTGGTATTTATCAGCAATTACTTTTCAGCATTATATTTTTTACCTTAGTATATTTATTTCCCTACTTGCATCTTTGTTGCATCTTTACTCTTGAAAAGAAAATAAAGATGTTTTGCATTTGCATCCAGAAAATCGTCAAGCCCCATGTGGATAATCATTCACTGTGGTGGCACAAAAATAATTTCTCGGCATATTTATCTTTCCCCGTCTCGCATTCCTTAAATAATAAAAAGATAAAAATATTTCTTGTGATCTGTTAGAATGGGTTTTAAGTTAGGAAAGTTCTAGACAACTAAAGCCTAGAGGTTTTTGTTACTAACACTTAATTAGTTCCACAAGCTTTGTTGTCTATTTGAGCTTCACGAACATCAAGGATCAAGAAGAGCTAACAAGCAAAAGGACATCCAGTCCCCGTCGAGTCTTTGCCCGCGACAATTGAATGCTTGTCTCCAACGGCAACTATCTACGACACTCTGGAGGACTAGAACGTCTTCGGTGCTGTCGGCAACATCGGCGAGACTATGTCAACATCCGGCTTGGGGAGAGCATCCCCATGTATCAAGCTAAGTGTCTCCAACTTATCTAATTATGCTTTATTAAAGTATGCTTTGTTAAAACAACTAAAAAAGATGCATAACCATAGAAACCCGAAAAAAAATTTCCTTATTTATCTTTTCTACTTTTGGAGAGCTCTTGCAATCTGTCTTTAAAAGTGATCCCTAGAATAAACTCTACATGGAGATGATGAATAGTTGCTCTGCCGTAATTCCTTTCAAGTACCTAGTTTTCAACCTTGCACTCTCCCGAGTTTTGGACACAACTTGTTTAGATTTGAGATTTGCTCAACCGAAACTTGTGGGTAGCAAACACTTGATCTAAGTCTAGGTGGTTGACGGGTATGATATGGGAAGGTTTTTGAGCTGCTATCCATCTTGTTCCTAGAGATACTAGAGTTCGGAGAATTTATCTTTGAAAATATTAAATTCCTGCATGATGAGTTCCTTTATGATGAGAGTTCAAATTCCTACCACACCATATATTCATGCTTACTAGATTAGGAAAACCCATCTCTTTTATATAGATCATATTGTAGGTTTGAGTGTAGACTTTATAGGCATTGAGTGTGGTTATCTTTGTGGACCCATAAGGAATTAGTCACGCAGTTAAAGTCAATACTATGTGCTCTCCATCCATTGATCTATGCTACTTACGTCCTCGAAGCATGCACCCATTTTATAAATACTACATTCATTACAGTGCTACTTCGTTCCTCGAAGTACCACCCACATATAGATCCATATCCACCACATATTGTGCTATCTCTACCCGGAGATACGCACTTATGCTACTCCTATCCCGGGAGTACGCATTCCCCACATATTGTCTTGTCTCTACCCTAGAGATACGCACTTATCTTTGCTCCTACACCGGGAGTACGCATCCATCCATTCATCCATCCACATATACATACGCCATTCCTTTCACAAAGCATCCGAGAAAAAGTTCTACTCCTATTCGGGAGTGAACATCTAGAAATAATCATCGCCGTTTCATTGCCTACATAAAAGCTCCAGTCATTATCATTTCAAGTTATACACTCCCTGTGCTAAAGTTTCGTTTCCAGAGGATTGGTTGCTCTAAAAAAAAGAAAAAAAAAAGAGAAAAAGAAGAAAAAGAAGAAAGAAAGAAAAAGAAAGGAGTAGCCAAGTCCTTCCTTTCAAGAAGTCTCAAGGTTTCCGAATAAAGGGAGTCATGTTATCCTCGAAGGAGCAAGTGTAGAAGTAGATGTTCACCAGTTGAGTACCCCTCATAATCATTTCCTTATCACCATCATCCTATCATCTCTTCATCCATTCCATTTCCTCATTCACATGCACATATGACTTTATTAATATTTTAGTTCCTACTGGATCCATGTCTTAACTATGCAATATATGCAAGTGAGTTTGAGTGTCTCCCCACCTATGAGCTCCACATAAGCCTATTAGAAAGAAGGGTGAGAGAGAGAAGGCACTTTCCACTATGCCTTAGTTCCATAAATACCACATATTCTTGAGAGAAGAGAAGGCATACACTACTCATGCCTTAGAGAGGATCCAGAAATACCACAAATGAGAGACTTGAAAGGTTCATACAAGGAACTCTGAGTTTTATTTCAAAACCTTGCAAAAACTCCGGGATAATAGTTGATCAAAGAGCGAGAAACATGGCGCTTGACTTGACCGTTCTATCTTTCAACTACTCAAGACCCAAAGTGACGGTTACAAGCCCCATGGTGAAAGGTAATATGAGTGAGTTTTGAGTCAGGATAGTTCACTCTAATCCGGAGGAGAGTTCTTGTTTGAACGCATGTGTACTTGTGAGGAGTGAAAGCATTGTAGCAACTCCCGATCTATCACGAGTCTATCTTTGCTCGGGGATGAGCAAAAGGTAAGCTTGGGGGAGTTTGTTGACGGTCGTTAAGTATCAATTTTATACCGTCAACGCAGCAAGAGAAATGACTAATATGAGTTCACTGTTAGATATAGGGGTTACACGCGACGAATTCCACAAGTTTTGGTGATTGTCTATTTCTGCGGGGGTTATCGAAAGAGAACCAAAGGAGGCCCACATGTCATGATTACATAGAGATAAAGACCGAACGGGTAAAATTGTATAATCTAGAAGACTCCGGAAGGCGAACCACGGAAGCTAGGGCCCACTGCGGGGTGGCCAGTCGGCCGACCCATGGGGGGAGTCGGCCGACTCCCCACCTCCACCAATCAGGTGGAGTCTCGTGGATCCTGCCTCCACCGCCTTTGAGGATGAATAATTATCGTCCATTTAGGTCGGTTTGATCCGAGGGCTGTGGTTAATCCTAGGGGGCTATATATTCAGAGCCCCTGGCCCCTGGGTGAAACCCTAATTCATTCAAGAGTTCATTCTCTCATCGAATTCGAGAAGCCGAGCCACCATCTCAATTAGAGCTCCATAGTTTAGTAGCATAGCTACATAGGAATAGATCTAGAGGGAATCAAGCCTAGCTTGGAGTCCGGATCTGTCGGAGTTCTTGGTAATTCCCCTCTACATTCTTGTAATATTCATCATTGTCCGTGATACTATGAGTAGTACTTTATTCTATTCTATTATATCGACTTGACTTTGCTCTATTTGATTATGTTCTCAATTATATTGTTCTTAGTTTACTTTGATTATATGTTTAGCATAGTTGGACTAGAATTATGTTTATGCATAGGATCGTATAGCGCTCGCTCATTAGATTGATGGGAGAGTGGTAAATATTGTGTAGGCGTGGTGCCTAGACCGTATTTATCTGCGATTGCACCCTATTGGCCGGGTCGTGTGGTAGATCGCGGAAGTGACAGTTCGGTTGAGTCCTTTGTATTCCATCCCCGTTGGTAGGTCTTAGTAGAACAACCTATTACATTGAAGTCATTGCTATGTCTCTTGTCTTCTCTCGGTAATATCACTATGCATAGATGTAACCTTTTCCCGCCATGATTGCTAGATGTTCTTGCACTAATCATTGTATGCTTTGACTTTGTAGTTAGAATAATATAGGATTATACCCTAGATCGTCCTAGTCCATGCTAGTGTTATAAGCTTAGAGTGCTAAGTTGAGATGGCTTATTACTATTATTTTATGTGGCTAATTGCTCTCATTTATCTTATGTCATTTATCATTCATTCTTATATTTTATGTGACACTTACCCCGTATGAGATGATCGATACGGACAAGGTTTAAGCCCTCCATTATAGCATGTGCATTGCTCATCACTCATTATCCGAAGTGCATTCCCTTCCCGGTGGTAAAAATATAAATAACGATACCTGGATACTCCTGGTTAAAATGCTACATCGGTATTATCGTAGCGCTTGCGGATCCCATGTTTATTTTTAGTAGCAGTTGCATTATTTAGTACCAGCATTTTTGGCGCCATGTTGGGGATGACAACCTAACACTGAGTGGCGTTAGAAATGTCAACAGTTGGGGAGCATCAACATCTTGAGCTTGTGCCTCTCTTTGTTCATGGGAGACATGAGTGTCTTCATGTTCGGTCATCCCATCTTTTTCTTTGTCATCTTGAGGCACACTTGAAGAGGAAGAAGGCTTGTCGATGACTTGCACTTCGTCATCATCTTCTTTAGGCTTGATGTCTCCCACCGGCATATTCTTCATTGCTTCCCTCAATGGTTCATCACCTACATCATCAAGATTCTCAATTGCTCCTTGAGAGCCATTAGATTCATCAAACTCCACATCATATGTTTCTTCTACCAAACCGGTGGCATGGTTGAATACTCGATATGCTTTGGATTTTGATGAGTAACCAACAAGAAAACCAATATCACAATGTCTTTGAAACTTCCCTAGGTGTTGCCTTTTCTTGTAGATGTAACATTTACAACCAAACACTCGAAAGTAGGAGACGTCCGGCTTCTTCCCATTGAGCAGCTCATAGGGGGTCTTGCCATGGAACTTGTGAAGATATAATCGACTGGATGCATAGCATGCTGTGTTGATAGCTTCAGCCCACAAGTTCTCTGGGGTGTTGTACTCATCAAGCATTGTTCTTGCTAGAGTGATCAAGGTCCGGTTCTTCCTCTCTACTATGCCATTTTGCTGAGGTGTGTAGGTGGATGAGACTTCATGTTTAATCCCAACTTCATCACAATAAGCTTCAATGTTGGTGTTGTCAAATTCTTTGCCATTGTCACTTCTAATTTTCTTGATCTTGACATCAAATTCATTTTGAGCTCTTTTTGCAAACTTCTTGAAGCAAGGGGTAGCTTCGGATTTGTCATGAAGAAAGAATGTCCAAGTGTATCTTGAGAAGTCATCAACAATCACTAGGCAATGGAGTTTTCCACCGAGGCTCTTGTATGTGGTTGGTCCAAATAGATCAATATGCAGCAACTCTAGCACTCTTGAAGTTGACAGAAAAACTTTGTTTGGATGAGTTTTTGCAACTTGTTTGCCGGCTTGACATGCACTGCAAGGTTTGTCCTTTTCAAACTTGACATCTTTCAAGCCTCTCACTAACTCTTTCTTGAAAAGCTTCTTGAGTGTACTCATTCCAACATGTGCTAGCCTCCTATGCCACAACCACCCAAGTGAAGTTTTGGATAGCAAACAAACATTCAGATTTGCATCTTCGGAGGTGAAATCCACTAGATAGAGATTATTGTATCTAAAGCCTTTGAATATCACGGTTGAGTCTTCTTTCTTTGACACTATCACTTCCTTCTCATCAAACAAGCATTTGAAACCAAGATCACATAGTTGACCTACTGACAGCAAGTTGAAGCTCAATGGTGCAACATAAAGCACATTTGACAAAGAGTGATCATTTGATATTGCAACTTTGCCCAACCCCTTGACTTTGCCCTTTGAATTATCACCAAATGTGATCCTATCTTGATCTTGCTCCCCTTCATCTAGTGAGGCAAACATACGAGGTTCACCGGTCATGTGTTGAGTGCAACCACTATCAATAACCCAATGACTTCCACCGGTCCTGTAGTTCACCTACACACAAGAGATCAAGCTTGAGGTTTTGTAAGGTCGAGATGGCGGACTAGAGGGAGGGTGAATAGTCCTTTTTAAACTAATCGCTCCGGCTAACCGATATAAGTGCGGAATTAAATCTATCGGCCTAACCAAGACTTTCACCCCTCTATCTATGTCTCTAGATGCACCTTGTAAAAGATCCTAAACAAGAAGACAAGGTGCCAATCTAGCTAGTGCACACTAAACAAGTCTAGCTTGCAAGGTCACACAAACCTAAGCAACTAGTACTTTAGCAACCGGGTGTGCACCTACACAATTCTAATGAGCAAAAGCACAAAGCCAACCTAAGCTCACTAGATGCTCATGGACAAAGCTACACAAGCCAAACCCAAGAGCTCAATCTTACTTAACTACACAAGCTAAGCAAGGCAACTTACTCTACTTCTAGCTACACAAGCAAGAAGGTGATTAACAAGCTACACAAGCTAACTAATCACTAGAGCAACTACACAAGCTATACAAGAATGTAAGGAATGTAAATACAAAGCTTGTGAAAGAGATTGCAAACCACCGCGAAGTGTGGACACAAGATGACTCGGCGATTTTTCACCGGAGTTCACTTGGTTGCCCCCAAGCTACGTCCCCGTTGTGTCGACCAACACCTTCGGTGGTTCCTCCGGTCTTTTCACCTAGATGGTTCTTCGGTGTGACCCTCAAGTCACTTGCCCCTCAAGGCACGCCCCGCAAGGCACCGCAAGACACCACTCTCAAGTGAGCCCCTCAAGGCACCGAGCAAACCCACACACTCAAGGGTGGTAACTCAATGACACGCGCAATCCAATAGGGCTACTCTTCGCGATCCCCGCGAGGTGAGAACCGACCTCTCACAATCTCTTCTCCGGAGCACCGTATCTCCACGCGTGCTACCACGGAGCCTCTTGCCACCAAGCCGTCTAGGAGGTGGCAACCTCCAAGAGTAACAAGCTCTCCGGCTTGCAACACAACCACCTAGTGCCACTCGATGCAACCTCGCAAAGCAATGCACTAGAAATCACTCTCTCACACTATCGGATGGTCACTACCAAGCATATGTGAGTAGAAGGGCTTCCAAGCACCACAACACAAGCTACCAAAGCTTGGGCGTGCTCAGCGACCGGCCACAGCTGGCCAAGACTCATATTTATAGCCCCAAGGGCTGAAAGAGCCATTGCCACCTCGGGCAACTCCGCAGTACTCGCCGGACGCGTCCGGAGCAAGCCGCCGGACGCGTCCGGCGCTCCTCCGCGCTCCACGTGTCCGGACCGTTCAAAGCCGACCATTAAAGCCCCAACGGCTAGCGGCCGATCGCGCGAAGAAATCTGCGCAACACGCGCCGGACGCTCAACGGTGCACCGCCCGAGTCCGGCGCCCGCGTCCGCCGTGCGTCCGGCGACCCAACCGCGCGACCGAGCCCGACCAGAAAGTTTCTGGTCGGCGTCCGGGGACCGCCGGACGTGCCACCGCCGCGTCCGGCGCTCACTGCGCCCCGCCAGCATGCCCATGCTGACTCCAGCATGCGCCGGACGCGTCCGGCCCGCTGGCACGTCGTCCGCGCTGCGTCCGCGCCTTGTGAATCCATGATTCACGGCCCATCAAAACGATCTTCTCCACCATGCTATCCAACAAGTATACCAACTTGATCACGGAGATAGCATGTTTTCAACCACATTTTGCATCCGGTGCAATGGAAAATATGCCTCCAATTTTCCCGAAAGCGCCGAATCCCGCCTCGCAAGCTCGGCGGGAGGGAGAGAGGGACCCAAGCCCAACTCAACCCTACAAACCACGCGCGAACATTCGCCACCTTTGTAAATGTGCCAACACCACCAAGTGTACAACTCCATGTGCTTGTGTGTTAGCATTTTCACAATCATTTTCAAAGGATTTTCTCTTCAACTCACAACGCCACTCGATCCTAGCACATCGCAATGTTAGATCGCTCAAGTGGCACTAGATGACCGATATGCAAACAAGATTACCCCTCTTGATAGTACGGCCATCTATCCTAAATCCGGTCAAGTACTTCTCTACTCAACCTTTAGACCGGTGAAATGAAATGCCCTAGGTTATACCTTTGCCTTGCGCATTTCCATCTCCACCGTCATCCTCCATTGTGCCAATGCACCGCATGCACGACACGATCATCAAATGATATGATCCACTTCATATCATCATGTGACACTCTTGGTCCATCGACCTTGACCTCACTTGCTCTTCACCGTTGCGTCGGTCCATCGGCGCCAAGTCTTGCCCAAGCTTCACCATCGCATGGTCCTTCGCTTCGCGCCCTCAACTTGCCCTTCACACTTGCAACCGGTCCATCAAGCCAAGCCTCATCTTGATCTTCACCTCTTGGTCACATGACTCCATGTCATGTCTCATTTGCAATGAGCTCCTTTATCAACTCATGTGTTGAGCCTCACAACATCTCCAAGCCATCTCCACCATGGCATATGTTGCTCACACACATGTACTGTGAACTAACTCCTGTGTATCTCAACCATCACACATGTTAGTCCACCTAAAGTTGTCACTCAATTATCAAAACCAAACAAGGGCCTTTAAATCTCCCCCTTTTTGGTAATTGATGACAACTCTACAAAGATATGGAATTTAAGAATATTTGGACTTTATGCCACTTATCCAACATTTAAGCTCAATGTTATGAGTTTGATAAGTACCACAAAGTCAACTTGGTAGTGATAGCTCCCCCTACATGTGTGCTCAAATGGTTTGGTTTCAAGTTTGCACACATGTATGAATATGGAAATTTTGGGAGAGTTAGCACTACTAAGTGATGCTAAGGTATATAGGATAAACCTTTGAAGCGTGATATCAATCGGAGTTGCACGGTTGAAGTTCATCCTTAGCATCATGGTTAGCTAGATATCACATGAAACAAACACTAGATACCTCATGAGATCAACATTATAAGCAAGGTTCTAGTACCACTTGTAAAGCACATGTGACTAGCTAAACCATCCTATACGTGCTAGTTTTTCAAATCAATCAAGTTCTATAACTAGCATTCACCACACAAGCATTGCATATTGAAATATAAGAACTTATGCGAATGCAAGCAAGCACATGAATATGCACATATCAAATGCAATCAAACAAGTTCATGAGCTTGCTCCCCCTACTTGTGTGCTTCTCTTAATCAGGAATTTTTATCCTCCTCCATTCTTTAATGTTGCTCCCTCTTGATCCATGTCCATTTTCTACTCCCCTTTGTATGCTTCTTTTGTTCCATATTTCTCCCCTTTGTATGCTTCTTCGCATTCTCCCCTTTGTATGCTTCTTCGCATATCTTTGTACAATTCTCTCCCCTTTGTCATCAATGACCATAAAGGTATGCAAGCAATACCACTTGAAGATACCACATGTAAGAAAAATTCTCTTGATGCAAAGGATTGGAACTAGGGGTTGATGGTTGAGTCTTGAATCTTCATTTTTGATGGACAACACCATATGTTGGAATGGCACCACTTGTAAAATCCACATGTAGTTGCAAGGAATCCACTTGTAACTATGCATTGGGCACTCCCCCTTTGTCATGGCACCAAAGATACTACATGTAGGTCACTTGAAGTTTCTTTGTCTCTAATACCGATGAAGTGGGGCTCCTCCCCCTATGACAAAGCATGGGTCAAACCAATCCATAGACACCTTCTTGTCGGTGAGGGTAGCTTCTCTTGATTTGAATTGATCACTTAAAGTTGAGGATCACTTGTGGAACCATCATTTTGATGTACTAGATATCACTTGAATGAAAACCATGTGTACCATACCACTTGCAGGAACACCACTTGAAGATAGTGATAGACTAGATATTTCTTGCAAGAACTATCATTATGGTAACCACTTGTTGGATTTATCATGAATAACCAATTCTTGAACTTGATAGTCTTCATGAGCTTCTATTTCTTTGACTTGAGCCAATATGAATCACTTATAAACATCCAAGTCCGGTTTGAACCAATGACAAGCTTCTTCACACCTCACTAGAAGGGTTATCTTGTCAATGTTGTACTTGAAACTTATATGCAATTCAAACTAGATCAAGTACTTGGGTTCACTAGCTCATGAACAAACTCATACTCATACCACTAGATAAATCAAACAATCAAGCAATAGTGGTAGACTATGAATTTAAAACATTTCATGGTTATGCATGATCCTAATAAGCATGTACTATATGCACTAACCGCATACTAGTAAGGGATGAAATGATCATGCACAATACAATGATACCTTTGCTATGTTGGAGTAGAGGATAGTCACATAGATTCCAATTTCATTACTCCAATAGCAATGTGAAGTCCATTTATAAGCTTGATGGGGCCAATAGATACCATGATTGAATACCATGCTTCATCCATATGAAATGAAAACCCACTTGAGATCAAGTGCACTTTCTTGTTGTGGTTGGCCCGCTTCTTCTTGTGATTCTTGCTTGCATGAGAGAATACCACTTGAATGGGTACCACTTGTGCACCACTTGTATTATTTCTTGACTTGTCATGTATTGCTCTCTATCTTGGGTGTTGCTTGCTTACTTTATCAACCCTTTTGATTGCTTCAACCGAGCATCTCCAATATCTCTTGGATCACCAAGAACTATCCTTGACACTCACTTGAATTGCCTTTCTTTGATTGATCCTTTGGACTTGATATGATGAATCACTTGAAATCTTCCTTGTTGGTATAAACGCTCGCCTCCCTACCTTCGCCGTGATCCCAGGAGGAGGGAGGCGGAGGTTTCCCCGGACGAAGAGTAAAGTTCAAACAAGTGGCAAAATTGGATCATTCATCATGGGTCCCTCTTGGGATTTTGCATTAATTGGGACTAAGAAAAGCTAAGGGTTCCCCCCCTTTCATTTGCCATGCCCTTGGTATTTATAGGCCATACCAAGGGTCAAATGGCTTTTTACAATAGGGTTTTAACTTTGATCACACTTACAAGTGGGCCCTAACAAGGGCAACTTTGTACTTTGCAAAACTAGAAACATCTCTTTTTAGACCTATCCCAAGGCGCCACGTGTCACGCCCGTCGAAGCTCCACGTGTCGTCCTTGGTGCCGCCGCGCGTCGAGGCCTTCGGCGATCCCCCGTCCTCATCCCCTGGGCGATCGTCCGGAGGTCTTCCGCCGCTGTGACGCCTTGCGGCCAAGCTACCACCCTCAAAGGTCCTTGAGAACTCCACCCAAAGCGAAGGTCTCGGGAAGCTCCTCCGAACCCTCACGTACTGCGCGATAAGAGAACTAGAGAGCCGAACGCGAGGTTTGTCGCACCTTCGCCGCATCGCTAGGACAAGCCTAGCGACCTTCGCCGTGTCGGGACACCCCGAGCGAAGGTTGTCCATAGCTACCCGGTCGCTTTGCTTGTCTTGGCCCATGTCGGGCCGCGGAGCTAAGTAGGGGGTCCTAGCGGAGGTTGTTCCCCCCAATAGTAGCCCCACGATGGTTCGGCCCGGCTGGCGGGGTCGGAGCAACGCCCTTAAGAAAAGAGGGGGAATGGTCCGATGGCATGTGGCCTGAGGTCCACCTCCGCAGCGACGCCCAACCGTTGGTCGCGGCCCGTTTTAGCTGGGCCCAGTTGCGCTTTATTTTAATCGATAAATGGGCCGGACTGGGCTTCGCCGCCGCGGCGACGACGGGACAGTTAGGGTTTGTGTGGCGCTTTCTCCGTCGTTGGATCACCGGATCCTCGAGATTTGTGCCGACCTTTACCGCGGTGAAACTTCCCGGCTTATAAATAGTGAGGGTGGGTGAAAAGGACGCTTTTTTACCTGCTCTCGCGTCTTTGCTTCCACTGCGCACTTGCTTTCACTCGTTCATACACGGAGGTTGTAGGCCGTGCGGGGTGAGAGGCATCGAAGTCGGGGTCGTGAGCGGAGCGGAGGTGCTTCAAGTGAGGCGGAGGTGATCCGGGAAGGCGGAGGTATTTGTTTGATGGCGAAGGGATCGAGGCGAGGGGAGTGACGCCATGGGCGCCGTTAGCACCGTCCCCGTCTATGAGATCGGAGCTAGTTACGTGGCGGCGGGGATCTCGATAGGTTCGCTGCCGGGGGTTGGTTGGAGAGGAGCCGGCGAAGCCCGGAGGTGTGGACGCCGCACCACGACAACAATCGGGTGGTGGTGTTTGAAGCCTTCTTTGAAGCGGGGCTGCGGTTTCCGCCTCACCCACGTTGGTGCCGGCGCGGCGCGGAAGTTCAGCGTGCAATTCCATCACCTCGACGCCCAATAGCTTCCCGAAGCTTTGCGCGTTTGTGTGGGGGTGCCACTCGCAGGGGGTGGAGCCGACTGTGGAGGGCTTTGCGAAGGTGCACAGCATGCATGTGCAGAAGAAGACAAAGACGGTGACCACCGGCGACGGGACGGTGACGGAGGAGAGCCGGTTCGGGGTTCTTACGTTTCGTCGGCGGAACAACGCGAAGGTGCGTGCAAGCTCGGAAGAACAAGTGGGAGGGTTGGGCCGACCGAGATGGTTCTATTACCGCTTGGATGATGCGGAGGGGCGCGACTTGGCGGGCGACCTTCGCCCGCTCCCGACAAGGAGACTCTTGAAGGTGACCACCGCTTCCGACCAAGGGTCACGGCTGCGAGGACGCGATGCGTGACCTTTCCCGGTGTATGACGCGAGCGGGATGTTTTCGCGGAGTATCACCGCGCGAGGGTCGTGCCTCGAAGGCCGACCATGACCGGAAGGGCTTGGTGAAGGAAGGGTCGTCATCTTATGCTGCTATGGGGTACGAGTTTTGAAGGACCTGAACTTGCCGAACCTCCGCGTTGCTTGGGCGGAGGAGCTCTCCTCCGCTTCGAGCGAAGCGGAGGCTTTGAAGAAGATTCGTTGCGTGGTGGAAGCGGAGGTGGTGGAACTCGTCGGGAAATTGGACGCCGAGGAGCAACGGAAGATGAAGGAGGAGATGGAGGGGGTCACCCGGGTGAACCGGGTTTACGACTTACTTGGTATCCAGTACCGGGCCGAGGCGGAAGCTGCTGCCCCGACGAAGGAGAAGCAGAAACGGGCCAAGAAGCGGCCGGCAACAGAAGCAGCCTCGGAAACCTCCGAGGTCTCGGCTAGTGATGATGTCCCTGCTCCGGCCGGCGGAGGTGGTCGTGGGGGCGGAAAGATCCGGAAGACGTCGACTGGCGGGCGCGGAGGTGGGTTGGCGACGGGAACTACTCGTTCTGGCGCGACCTTCTCTTCTGCCGTGTCTACGGGGGAGCCGCTGAACGTTCTCCCGTCGCCCGGCCGACCTCCGGCGCGCCAAGAGGTGGCGGGAACGAGGGAGCGGAAGAGGACGCATGCCCTCTTTGGCTTCAGCGGTGCCGAAGCACGGTCCGGTTCGATTTCAACGCGGCGACCAGCGGCTAGGCCAGCGGCGCGGAAACCGGTCCTTCGGCGGCTCGTCTCCTTCGGACCGGTTAGGCAAGAAGGCGGACGAGGACGTGGACATCACTTCGGCCCACGTTCCCGAACAACGGTCGTTGTGGAGGTCCGGCAAAAAGCTGCGGACGAGAGGGCGGGGAGGAGACACAAGGAGGAGAAGACCAAGATCGGCGATGGTGGATGCGAGGCTTCCCCGCGCTCGCAACGGACGGCCGATGGAGTACGAGGGAATCCATGTCCGGGTCGACGGGAAGGAAGCCGTACCTCCGCCCCATACCGAGCCCGGAAAGAAGGGTTTGGGTGAAGCATCGCCGAGCTCGTTGCCTTACTTCGCCCGGTCGGCGGGGTCACGGACCCCAAAGCGCACCTATACACTAGTGCCGACCTCCGCGATCGGCTAATTTGTAGTGAAGGGGAGCGGAGGTTCTTGGTCCCCGCCTTTGGACGCGTCCGGTGCATGCCCGAGGCGGAGCTGTTGCGCGGGCCGAAAGTTGAGAATAACTTGGTTGACATCGAGGCGAAGTTGATTGAAACTATTTTGCTTGCACGGGGCACGCGACAAAGATTGCGCGAAGGATGAAGCGAAGCGCGAAGAGGATTGAGGAGCTCGAGAAGCGTAGAACCATCGCCTCGCGGTGAGTTCAAGAGCTCCTCGCGGAGCAAGCTTCTCATGAGACGATATGAATGAGCTTCGCAAGGCCAACAAGAAAGCATATGAAGATTGCGATGCTTCTGTGTCGCGGAGCTTGGACCTGAGAGCTGAGCTTCGGGATGCCAACCAAGCCTTCGAGGACATGAAGAAACGGGCGGAGGACGCCGAGGGTGTGAAGGAGTGCTTTGAGAAACGCGCTATAGATGCGGAGGAGAGGGAGGCGGACTTGATGCGTGCCCTTGTATCCCACATGGCGGAGGTGAAGGGGATCTTTGATGCGCAACTGGCGCATACTGGCGGGGCTCCCACCAGCGATCCGCTGCGAACCCGCATGTCGAGGGTTATGCGGAGTGGCTAAAGAACGAGCTGAATTACTTGACGCCCTTTTTTGACCAACCGGTCGAGGCGGGGATCTTCGCGGAGGTTCGGCCACCGCCCTGCGCGCCTTAGGGATGCGGGAGTAAACACGCCGCAAAATCATTGGTGCCGACTTCCGCCGGCCCACCGTGGAGGAGGTTCGTGAGGCAAGGAAGGATTCATTGGTTGCCTCCGTGGGCCATGCGGCTTTCGATAAGTTCGCGGTCTGCGGAGGTACCAGACTGGCGTACGAAATTGTTGCTGAAGTTGCTGTGGGGGTGAGGATCGCTGGCTTTTTATTCATGAATAACCGTGTTCTATAGAGTTGCTTTGGTTTCTAAAAGACTTTTCCCGGCTTTTGCGAGATGGACGTGCATTGAGGGACGCGGGATTTACCACCTCCGAGAGGAAGGCAACGTCACGACGACCACCGGACGTCCGTCGACGGAGGTTCGGTGCCGGGACCCGCGAACACGGGCGCGCGGGAGATCGAAACCGTCCCCGCGATCAACCCACCTCCGGAGGCTCCGCCGACGAACAAAGGGTTGGTGTTATCCCGGTGAAAGGCTTAGAGTGCTTTGTTGGTTGATCCTGCCTTATTTTGGTGAGACTTGGAGGGAAACATTTTTGAACAATTTGCACTTGTGTGCATTACGGGCGTTTGTAAGATACATTGGGCCATAAGGCTTCTTGGTTTGGTTAGTTAATAGTACCTTCGATTTTTTTGTTCTTAAATTCGATCGATGTTTTGGCGTTACGCCTTGATCTCCCGCTTGTTTACGTGAGGGTTTTAGTTGCGCGTGTTAGGGCGGAGGTTTGGGGAGCACTGATCGTGTGCCTTCGTCGCGAGGTTCCTGTGGATTTTGGGCCTGCCATTTTTAATGTGGTTCCGCGATGCCGAATCGTCAAGATTTTTTCATGACGGGAGCCGCCTGGATTAATACGAGGGCAAAAATCCTCATGCGAAATTTGATAGGATTTGGTGGTGGAGAGTAGCAAAGTATGATCGGTCGGTTCAAAAATCGCGCCAACTCCTCCGGACCGTCACGGGATGGGAGACGGTTCAGGGAGTCCGGAAGTAGTAGTGGCTTGCTTATTCCGAAGGAGGAACCGGTGGAAATAGACACGCGTGATCTCCGCCAATGTTTTCGCTCGAGGGTGCTTGAAGGTGACTTACCACTTGTGGTAAAAAGTTGGCGAGCTCTTGGAGCGCCCGATTTTTATTGACGACGCGACGATGAGACCGACGTGAATCGGCAACCTCACCCGGAGGTAGTGGTCATTAGCGACGACGGGACGACGAGTATGTTGCTGGTCGTGAGGTAATTTTCACGGATGTGGAGGAATTTATTGGTATGGTTGCGGAGGAGCTTGTTGACGACGTATTGGAAGGGGTCGTGCACTCTATAGGCTGCGGAGGTGACTCGACCATGATCTCGGCGGAAGCGTGGTCGAGTGTTGCATTATTATGTCGACCCTCAAGGTCGCCTGAGGAGATGACTTGTAAATGAAACATTTGACTTGTTGTTGTTAATGATAGTTGTGTTTGTTCGCGGGGTTAATGTTTTGCGGAGGTAGTTGTTGACGGTCGTTAACTCTTAAAATTAACTGTCAACTTAACATGCAAATAGACCTATTTATAAATACTTGATAGATATAGGGTTACCACTACGGAATTCCACGAGTTTTGGTGAATATCTATTTCTGCACGGGGTGACAGCTGAAAATCAACCAAGATGGCCCACATGTCATGATTACATAGAGATAAAGACCGAACGGGTAAAAAAGTATAATCTAGAAGACTCCGAGAAGGCAAACCACGGGCGGGGACCCACACGGCGAGTGGTGGGTCGGCCGACCAGTGGGGGAGTCGGCCGACTCCCCACTCCACCAATCGGGTGGAGTCTCGCGATCCCGCCTCCACCGACTTTGAAGATTAATAATTATCGTCCATTTAGGTCGGTTTGATCCGAGGGCTGTCGTTAATCCTAGGGGCTATATAAGCGAGCCCCCGGCCCCCGGGTGAAACCCTAATTAATTCTCCAATTCATTCAAGACTTCAATCCGAGAGAGAGAGTTAGATAGAGAAGGGTCCCTTGAATGGATCTATCTCTATAGGGTATTAGTATCAAGAGAGATTGAGAGAGTATAGAGTGGAGGTAGATTTGGAGGTAGCCCGGCTGTCGGTGTCTCCTCTCCAGTGTATCTGCGGGATCAAGTCTCCTAACCCGAGGCTTGGTTTCGTAATCATTCGGCAATTCAACTTCTAATACTAGTAAGTTCGTTGTTATTATTGTTCTTTGGTTTACAAGTTTACTTTATTTCGCTTCGCGTTGGGAATAGAGTAATCGTTCTTTAGCATAAGCGTGGTGCTTAGGCTAGGTTCACTTGTAGATGCTCCCTATTCGGCCGGAACCGTGGTAGTAGTGAGGGAAGTGACAATCCCTTTATTACCTTTGTAATCCACTTCCCGTTGGTAGGTAAGGTAGGTCCTTTGTGCCCGGTTTAGCATCCTCTCGTGGTGTCTATTCCTCGGTACCCCCTTAGAACAATAGTCTCAAAGCTTGCCATAGGTTGGAAGAAGACTGCGACGAAGGAGTTCTCTCTATATCGCTTAATTCTCACTTGACTAGCAGCCCGGGGTAGTAGTAAAGATCGGGTTAGTCTATTGCACGTTTTCTCTTAGCGGATAAAAACAAATACGATACTCGGGACTTATCTCCCGGGTGAAGTGCTCACCGATATCCGTGCGCTTGCGGATTATTTCTTTTGATTCTTTCGTGTGCGTATCTAGTGTCAACAAGCATTTCGGCGCCGTTGCCGGGAGAAAGACGGTCTCGCTTAGATAACCTAAATCTTGCTCTACCTTGTACCTATACTTTTATCTTTTTCTTGCACTTTACTTTTCCGTACATTTTATCTTTTTCTATCCTTATGGATAATTCAAATTCCATTCCTATCTTTCAATTTTCTCGCACCCACGGAGACCAAATTAGTGCCACATGAGTCATCACAACCTATCCAAACACCTAGCTATAGGCCGAGTCCGCGGTTGATTGCATTGGTCCAAAGCCTATCCTTTTCGGGAGAAGGAGACGAAAATCCTTACCTTCACATTAGAGACTTTGAGCAAACATGTGACTCGTCTTCGCATAGAGGGCATGTCCGACAAAACCCTCCGTTGGAAGATATTTCCTTTCTCATTAAAGGGAAAAGCTAGACAATGGTATGATAAAGCTGTAGGTAAGCAACAAGGAGATTGGGGTCCTTACGCTCCAACTTTTGCCTAGATTTCTATCCCATCTCCCAAATCGTCGACCTTAGAGTCAAGGTTCGACTATTAAGCAAGAACCCGAAGAATCTTTGGCTTCATCCTGGAATCGTTTTACTACACTTTTAGCATCGAGCCCGGACCTTAGTCTACCGTATCCTATTCTTTTACAACACTTTTATAAAGGTCTCGAGTAGAGACAGTAGAAAATTGCTCGACACAACTTCGGGAGGATCATTCTTGCATATCTCTCGCGAGAAAGCAAGATTAATCCTAGACCAAATCCTATCCAAAGAATTAGACTACCTCCTAGAAGTAGAACCTCAAGTAGTCGAAGACAAACATTTGCCGATACACCATCCACCTCGGCTAACCCATGTCTTGAGCAAGACAAGGAAGACATTCCACTTCCCGATTTTATGCTAGATATTGAACCCGATCTATTTTCCGATTTTGGAAACATCTTCAACTATCACAAGGTGAAAAAGCCACAAGGCAAATATCACCCAATCAAGCCATGCAATATTGATGAGGATATTCCAACGGAAAGACCTCGGGAGAGTTAGTGTCTCGTTATGAGCAATGAATGGTTAGAAGAGTCGAGCTTTCCTCGAAATAATTCGGTTGGATTCATCTTCTCTTCCCATTCATTGCATGATTAACAATGATCGCATAGACGCTCTCTACAATCCGGTTGTGGGTATAAATATCATGTCTACCACACTAGCAAAATATTTGCAAAGAAACATGACATTGACCCCAACAGTGAAGTTCATAAGAAATCTTTCAAGACAAATTCTTCCTTGTTTATGAATCCTACATGTCCTACCACTCCGGTAGAAGGAACCCCTGTTCACTTAAGCTTTTATGTCTTTGACATAGGGGATTTCCACCTTGTTGATAGGACAACCATTTAGAAGACTTCTTTATGAAGGACAAACTGGGAAACTTAACATTTGTTTAGGCAAGAAACTCCAGTTTCCAATGTCCATTTCACACTCTTTAAATACTATGACCGAGCCCTATCCACATTATGATCCGTTGGAGGAATTTAGAGCAGCCTCTCTAGAATTCCTAGTGAAGCCGAGAATTAGAAGATGAAGCTAGATTCTTCATAGAAGAAGAAGCTGACCCTTCGAGAATGAACCATTAGACGAGTTTACCCTACCACCTAGGCCTCCTATTGAGTTCAAACCTTTACCAGCCGGTCTTAGATATGCCTTTCTAGGAAATGATCCGACACTCCCCGTCATCATAAGTGATACTCTCACTCAGGAGCAGACTTTTTGCTTAATGGCTGTCCTAGAAAAACATAAAAAAGCTTTTGGCTACTCACTCCAGGACCTCAAAGGAATTAGTCCTGCCCTTTGTACCCATCGCATTCCCACAGATCCCGATGTTCCACCATCCGAGAGAACCCCAACGTAGGCTCAATAATGCGATGAGGGAAGTTGTTAAGAAAGAAGTTTTAAAACTGTTGCACGCCGGGATTATTTACCCCGTGCCACACGGTGAGTGGGTCAGCCCCGTCCAAGTTGTGCCTAAAAAGGGAGGCATGATTGTTGTCCAAAATGAGAAGAATGAGTTAATCCCACAAAGAACCGTCACAGGGATGGCGAATGTGCATAGATTATAGAAAGCTTAATAAGGCAACAAGAAAGGATCACTTTCCTTTGCCTTTCGTTGATGAGATGCTTGAGCAATTAGCCAACCATTCTTACTTTTGCTTCCTTGATGGATATTCTGGATATCATCAAATCCCTATCCATCCTAATGATCAAAACAAAACGACCTTTACATGCCCTTATGGAACCTTTGCTTATCGTAGGATGTCTTTTGGGTTATGTAATGCACCAAATGCTTCTTTTCAAAGATGTATGATGTCTATATTTTCTCGATATGATTGAAAAGATTATGGAAGTTTTCATGGATGATTTTTCTGTTTATGGAAAAACTTTTGATGAGTGTCTTGAAAACATAGATCGAGTTTTGCAAAGATGTGAGGAAAAACACTTAGTCCTTAATTGGGAAAAGTGTCATTTCATGGTTAGAGAAGGAATAGTGCTAGGACACTTAGTGTCTGAAAGAGGCATCGAGGTAGATAGAGCCAAAATAGAAGTTATTGAACAACTACCTCCTCCTATCAATGTGAAAGGAATTAGAAGTTTCCTTGGTCATCTTTGGTTTTTATCGTAGATTCATAAAGGATTTCTCTTACATCGCTAGACCTCTTACCCGCTTATTGGCTAAGGATGTTCCTTTTGACTTTGATGATGCCTCGCTTACAATCATTTGAGATCCTTAAGAAAGCGCTCATCTCTCGCTCCAATCATTCAACCCCCGATTGGACTTTACCTTTTGAAATTATGTGTGATGCAAGTGACTACGCCGTAGGAGCGTGTTAGGACAGTACTAAGGATAAGAAGCATCATGCAATAGCTTACGCTAGCAAAACTTTGACTGGACCTCGGCTTAATTATGCTACCACCGAAAAAGAGCTCCTAGCTGTTGTCTTTGCTATTGATAAGTTTAGATCCTACTTAGTGGGTGCCAAAGTGATTGTTTACACGATCATGCTTTGCCTTAAAATATTTGCTCACTAAGAAAGATGCTAAACCTCGATTGATAAGATGGATTTTATTACTCCAAGAATTTGATCTAGAAATAAAAGATAAAAAGGAGTAGAAAACTCGTTGCCGATCACTTGTCTAGAATGCGGTTTGAGAAACCACAGGGAACTACCCATCGACGACGCACTCCGGGACGACATGCTCTATGGAATCAACAGATCGACCCCTAGTATGCGGATATTGTTAATTTTATGGTTACGGGTTACGTACCACCGGGAGGCAACAAAAGGAAACTTATCCGGGAGAGTCGTACTCACATATGGGATGAGCCCTACCTCTTCCGAGTGTGCTCGATGGCCTCGCTCGAAGATGTGTGCCCACTGAAGAAGGAATCAAAATCATTGAACGATGCCACTCATCACCATATGGAGGCCATTATGGGGTGTTCCGTACACATGCGAAGATTTGGCAATGCGGATTTTTCTGGCCAACAATGTATGAAGACACAAAAGATTTCATTCGGAGATGCGGTCCTTGTCAAAGACATGGCAACATTAACTCAAGAGATGCCATGCCACTTATCAACAACCTTCGAGATCGAGCTCTTTGATGTTTGGGGAGTTGATTTCATGGGACCATTTCCACCGTCAAAGAAATGTGAATACATCCTCGTAGCGAGTGGACTATGTGTCCAAATGGGTCGAAGCCGTGCCATGCAAAAAGGCGGATAGTTCAAGCTCCAAGAAGATGTTCGAAGAAATAATATTCCCAAGATTTGGAGTCCCAAGGATAGTCATAAGTGACGGAGGATCACATTTCATCGACAAGCGTTTCGAGCAATACTTATTGAAGCATGGAGTACGCCATAATGTTGCTACTCCGTATCACCCTCGAGACAAGTGGCCAAGCGAGACATCAAATAAGCGAGATCAAGAATATTCTTCGAAGACAAGTGAATGAAATGGGAACTGCATGGAAAGACAAGCTTCCCGATGCACTATGGGCATATCGAACAAAGATACAAGACACCTATTGGGATGTCACCATATCAACTAGTCTATGGAAAGACATGCCACTTACCGGTAGAGCTGGAATTCAAAGCTCACTGGGCCATCAAGAAGTGGAATATGGATCTAGAAGTAGCAGGAGAGAAGAGGAGGATGCAAATCTCGAATTAGAAGAATGGAGAGAGAAAGCTTATCACAATGCCAAGATATACAAAGAAAGAGTGAAAAGATGGCACGACAAGAGAATCAAGATCAAGGAGTTCACACCCGGAGACAAGGTATTACTTTTTAATTCCGGGTTAAACTCTTCGGGCGGGGAAAGCTTCGAAGCAAATGGGAAGGACCGTTCGAAGTAGTAAGCTCATCATCGCATGGAGCCGTTACGCTTCGCAACAACGAAGGTACGATATTCAAGGTAAATGGTCAACGTCTTAAAATATTTTTAGAGCCCATTGAGGAAATAGGTGAAATAGATGAATTAAACTTCTTTCTCAATTAGGTAGTTGGGCCCGACCTTTTTACTTTTCGTTTTTCGGGGTCCAGGGTATTTTTCCGAACGACAAAAATATGCTAAATAGGTTGCGAAAAACCCTGGCAGGGGAGTCCACCTGCCAGAGTCGGCCGACCCATAGGGGGAGTCGGCCGACCCATGGACTCCCCCATTCACCGCCAGCTTTTGCATTCGTGATCCTTCCATACTCTTCCTTCAGGAATTTTTGCCGATTAGGGTTTTTGAGATCACGTTGACGCGTTATTCCTTCGGAGATTCCCTTTAGATGCCCTTTAGATGCCTCTCCATCCCCCCTATATAAAGAAGCCCAGCCTCAAGCCAACCTCATTCCATCTAAAGCCTCCTCCTCCTAGCATCAAGCTTACTACGCAGCAATGGCAAAGTCAGAGCCAGAGAATTTAGATAGGAGATTGATCCGCTTCGGGATTGATCTCAACACCATCCCAAGAGAAGAGCCTGAGAGCAAGGCCATCGTTCTTGCTAAGCCCAAACCCCTAGCCTCTATTCCTCCAAAGCCTCAAGCTTACAGCCATAGCTACTTCGCTCAACCATTCATCACCGCACCCAAGCCCTTGCTCCTAGATGGACCTCCACCAAAGGGTCCTATTGTGAAGCTCCTAGAAGGCACCAAGATCCTCCCTCCTAAGCACAATGAGATGCTTATGGGAGTGAAGACCAACAAGCAAGGGGAGATCATCTGTGCTAAGTATAGCACTGGAGAGCGCTCGTATTTCGAGGGAGTCTGTGCTCACCCGAGCAAAGTGAAGTTTGTCCCTCCGAAGGAAGCCCCGAAAGCGACTCTCGCCGCCTCGTCGAAGCTCCAAGGAAGCGTCGCAAGACCGTTGCGGACTTAGAGAAGGAGTTAGAAACTCGCGCGACGTTATAGCATCTCTACGAAATGCTCAACATGTCCAGAAAGAGTAGCATTGTCACTCTCATAGATAGACTTCGTGCGCAAGAGAAGAGGACGGCTAAGTTAGAAAAGAGGTTAGACGCTCTAGAGAAGTGAGTTGATTAGATAAGATTTATCTTAGCATCAGAAAGGCCTAGTGTGTTTAGATTAAAAGTTTTAGTCTGCAAGAGTGCTTAGTTAAAGTTTAGTTCGATCTTAGTTCCTTTCAATACTTGTAATCCAGGCCTTAATGAAGATGAAATAAAGTTTCTAGTTATATTTATTATTGCATATGTGTTGCCTCTTTTGTCTCCACCTTGTTGTGAATGAAGATAACAGGAATCTAGTGTGGGGGAGGCAACCGACGACGAAACTAACGGATATCGCGAACCAAAGAAAAATATTTGAGAGTATACGATATAAAGATCACGCACGACGAAGCGGACCCCGAGGGCCACTGCCGAGTCGGCGGCGACCCATAAATGGAGTCGGCCGCCCATGGGCTGGGCCCATTTGGCTCCATCTTTCGTCCACGGTCAGGTTTGCTTCCCTACGTTCCAAAATTTATACCGATCATGTTTTTCTGATTTGTTTGGGGAACACTTTGAATTAAATCACTTGCTATATATACTGAGAAGGTAGATTATTTTAATCATGACCCCAAGATAGACTCACACCATGATAATTCCTGGGAATTCCTGTTACTGTTGGGAACGTTATTTTATAGGGACCCCATTTTACTTAAGTTGTTGAGGACAGTGATATAGCATGGACCATGAGAACCTGATTTCTTGATGTCTAGTTGCTTGGAGAATTTCTTTTTGAAAAATTTTAAAATATTAGCTATACTTCTCCTCTGTGGTTATAAATGCCTATAGAGCCTCGTCGACAAAAATTCTGAAAGACCAGCACATAAGCTTTTTATTTGTGTTGAGAATAGTCTTGGCGGTATTAGAGCCTTAGAGAAGGGTCTCTTACTCATATGATCAAGTGCACTTACACCCACATATTTACCCGCTGCTCCTACACCGGAGTACGCAAAAACATGCTTTCCGCCATTCATCCATCTCCTACACTTTGGGAGAAGGATACATACACTTTCTAGGATTTCTATATGCTCCAAGAATTGTTATCATCATCCAAATTGTTGAAAGAAGATTATTATTGTCATCATCATCATCATGTTCAAGAAAGTTATTGTGTCCAAGATTGAGACATGGGCTATGCAAAAGTAATGTTGTTAAAAAAAAAAAAAAAAGAGAGAGAGAGAAAGAAAGAAAAGAAAAGAGATAGCCCATGAGCTCCAAAGTATTCCAATCCCAGAAGAAGGAAAAGTTCAAATAAGCTCAAAGAGCTATTCAAGAGAAGATCAAGCAAAGCAATGTTCAAGAGAAGAGTGTGCAAGAGAGGGAAGGAGCATCATTATCATCAATTTAGCCACCAAATATTCCACACACTTGCACACACTTGATCTAGAGTAAGGTCCCCCTCTCCTTGGTTCCCGTTTTTGACTAATCAATATACGCAGGTAAAAATGCTATTCCTTGAAATACCTTAAACTCCACATAAGCCTTAGTAGAATAGGAGGCATACCCTTTCACATGCCTCAAGTGAGTTCCAAAAATACTACATACATTGAGAGATTTGAGTGCTCTATACTTAATGGTGAGATCCACAAATACCACATATAATGAGTGATTCGAGTGTACTACATGATGGAGAAGGGTAAGCTAAGTTTTTTGTGCAAAAATATTATAAAAACTCCAAGTGACAGGATTGACAGAAGACGGATCTCTACTTCGCTACTGTTCCATCTTTCAACTCCCCAAAGTTCAATGGTAGACACTTTGAATCCCGCAAAGATGCGAGGTATGATCGGGGATAATCTAATGTTGATGTCTTAGTTTGAGGCTATGCTTAAAGTAATCCATCCTTTTCCTCGAGACGAGTAAAAGACAAGTGTGGGGGAGTTTGTTGACGGTCGTTAACTCTTAAAATTAAGTGTAGGTAACTTTAATTGGTTGAGGCGGGGGTAGTGCTGGTAGGGGTGGTGGCGGAGGTAACGCTTGCGCTTGGGTTTGCTGAGCAATTGGCTGAAGTTGCTTGATCTCGCGCTTGTGCTTGGCGATGGTAGTATTGCTTCTTTGTTGGTTGTGAGCATACCGACCCCGAGCGAAGGGTGGTTGATGGTAGTAGATTGGTTGCCGATACGGGGTTCCGAGCTCGATGGTTGTGGTTGAATCCCCGGTTGCGGTTGCGGGGTTTGGTGCTGCTCTGCGGGTATGGTTGATTTGTTCCTACTGCGGAGCTGGTGGGGCTTGGCCGTCTCGCACTCAAGCCCTTTGATGTACCATACGCACCGCTTGGTGTAGTGGTCGCCGGCTTTTCCACGAAATGGCAATAATGTAGGCTGCGGAGGTTGCTTTGCCTCCGCGATCCGAGTTGGCGGGTCTTCTATCGACTTGTGGCGGGGTTGTCCGGGTTGACGAGGGTGTTGCCGAGCTTGTTGATCGCTACGCCATCGATGGCGTTGACGTTTCCCATGTCGATGCGGGGTACTCATTGCGAGGATCGGATTGCGCTCTTTTTGTTGACGTTGCGGAGGTTGGGACTACGAGACTTGACACGTTCATTGTTATCTCGCTGATTTGCTTCTCCATGATATCGTATAACTCGGCGATGGTTCTTGGTTCCCTTCTTGATAGCTTCGCTGAGCATGGTCCCGGCTGGATGCAACTTGTCACCGCCAAAATCATGACTTCATCCGTGATACCAGGGGTGCGATTCTTGGTATTGAGGAATCTTTTCCACCAATCTTGTAATGGCTCATCGACTCTTTGTTTGCAGTTGAGAAGAGCGGTGGCCTTGGCCGCTGACCGACTGACACCTTTGAAGTTTGTGCAGATTCTCTCGCGAAGGTCATCCCAACATCTGATGGATCCTGGCCGGAGGTTGCTGTACCAGGTCTGAGCAATATCTCTTGCCACGATCACGAAGGCCTTGGCCATGATGTCCTCGTCACCTCCGGCGGCTGAGACAGCGGCTTCATAAGACATTAGAAATTGGCGTGGCTCGAAAGTGCCATCATACCGTGGTAGATGTTGCATGGCGAAGCCCCGGGGCCACTCGGTGATCCGAAGGTCGTATGACGGGGGTGATTTGGAGTCGTAGTGCGGGACCCGCGGCGCTGCTCTTGGCTCGGGACACCTCCGCCGCCGGGCCGCCGGTATAGTATGTTGGCGCGGAGGTCCGGTTCGGGCGTGGTGGGCGGGGTCTTGGCGTTGCTCGATCGGAGGTTGTGCGACTAGCGCATGCCCCGGAGAGCCGGGTCTCGTAGTTTCTCACCTCCGCGTCGCGCCTCGCCCGATGCTTTGCTCGATGCGGCGAAGCTTCGCTTCGCTTCCTCTCGTTCGCGGATGATTGCTGCTCTTGATTCCTTGTTGATTTGTTCCGAGATGCCTTTTGCCGCCGAGGATGCTTTCTTGGAGCTGTTCTAGATGCCCGGCCAACTTTTCTTCTTCCGAAGCTTCGCCGTCGGTCGTGAATTCATTGGCGAGGCCACCTCCGGAGGTATGGGGGTGCGGCCGGATGATAATGTCCCTGACCACCGACGCTCGTGGCCGACCTCCGGGTGCAACTTGGTCCGGGTTGGGATCAACTACCAGGTTGGCCGACTGCTCGATCGGAGGTTGCTCTGAGAGAGGGTTTGGCGGAACGACACCTCCGCCAGCGAGGGTCGGATCCGCGTTGGTCCCCTAAGCTGAGGAAAGTTCGCTGATGTTTGGAGCCATGGCTTGCCTCTTTTGTTCGAACCCCACGGACGGCGCCAATCGTTGGTATAAACGCTCGCCTCCCTACCTTCGCCGTGATCCGGAGGAGGGAGGCGGAGGTTTCCTGCGAAGAGTAAAGTTCAAACAAGTGGCAAAATGGGATCATTCATCATGGGTCCCTCTTGGGATTTTGCATTAATTGGGACTAAGAAAAGCTAAGGGTTCCCCCCCTTTCATTTGCCATGCCCTTGGTATTTATAGGCCATACCAAGGGTCAAATGGCTTTTTACAATAGGGTTTTAACTTTGATCACACTTACAAGTGGGCCCTAACAAGGGCAACTTTGTACTTTGCAAAACTAGAAACATCTCTTTTTAGACCTATCCCAAGGCGCCACGTGTCACGCCCGTCGAAGCTCCACGTGTCGTCCTTGGTGCCGCCGCGTCGGCCTTCAGCGATCCCCCGTCCTGATCCTGTGGGCGATCGTCCGGAGGTCTTCCGCCGCCTGTGACGCCAGGCGGCCAAGCTACCACCCTCAAAGGTCCTTGAGAACTCCACCCAAAGCGAAGGTCCTGGGAAGCTCCTCTGAACCCTCACGTACCTGCGCGATAAGAGAACTAGAGAGCCTGAACGCGGAGGTTTGTCGCACCTTCGCTGCATCGCTAGGACAAGCCTAGCGACCTTCGCCGTGTCGGGACACCCCGAGCGAAGGTTGTCCATAGCTACCTGGTCGTTTTGCCTGTCTTGGCCCATGTCCGGGCCGCGGAGCTAAGTAGGGGGGTCCTAGCGGAGGTTGTTCCCCCCAACATTCCTTAAGTCCTTTTCTTTCTTGTTTAAGTTCTTTTCTTTCTACCAAATGATCTTCAATTTGTCACTAGAACTTAAACTTCATCTTCATCTTGAGTTTAATCTTGATCTTCGATTTGAGTACCCAACTGTGTAACAAATACACTTCACAATCAAATGACCTTGTACTCATTATTCTTCATGCTTCTAGACCAATTCAAAACCAAACTTAGGTTCCTCAACCACATGTAAACATGAAACCAACTTGAGGACCTTTCAATTTGAGTGACTCTTGATATAACCAATGATAGTCACTTTTCTCGGCAGATTCTGTACTCTTCAAAGAATAATTCATATCTCACAATGTACAGCTCCAAATGCCATGAAATTTGGTGAAGATGAGTGACACAGAGTCTTCTTGCAGCTGTAAAAATTTTAACTCCATTGGCCTTCTAGTTTGCTGCCAGATTTCACATCTTCCTACACTGCTACATGCTGAAAACTGCTGCACTATAGCTGACAAGATATACTCCAAAACCAAAGCAATTCTTATCCATTCTTCATGAAATTTGTACAGCATATTGTACCATACGTGTAGAGCATGCATACCAAATTTCAAGCCAATCCAAATAGATTTGATCACTCAATCATGGCTGTCTTTTCAGCTAGCTCAGATTCTAAATATTTGGACAGATTTTAAGCAATTGAGCTATGCCTCTTCAAATTGAGTCAAACTTGATATCAATTTGTTTGAATACCAACACAAGACATATATCCATTTAAGAGTCATCTTGTGATCATATCCAACCAAACCAATCCAAATTTGACTACTAAGTAATTAATCCATTCAAACTCCTCATAGCAAGCAACATATGCATATATCCAGTTCAATCAACTCATATGCACCCAAATGAATAGATCAACTAGGAATATACCTTTGATAACTCATGATCATCCATTAGCAAGCTTCAACTCAAATACTTTGCAAGCCTTCGAATATGACCAATAAATTACCACAACTTGATTATTGCACTTGTATGTTGTAGCTCATTGGACTTCACTTGTCATGACTTGGCATTGGGAGAGAAATAGCACTAAGCTTCAATACTTGATTCAATCAAATGATGAATAATATGAACTCAATTGAATCAAGTCTCCAATGCCATGGTACCTACACACAATCATCCACTTTTTAATGGTACCCAAACATGTTTGGGTCCTCTCAAGTTAGGAGCCACATACCTAGGCAAAGCCTTAGTATGGATAGCGGGATGTTTTGCAATAGAGACCGTAGAGGTACCATTACCATCCTTTCTAAGCATATTATTTGCATCAATTGAAATAGGCTTAGAATTGTTACCTAGGGGACATGAATGAGCCATGTGTCCCCTTTCCCGGCATAAATAGCATCTTCTCTTTAGTTGAGCCTTTTCTTCATTGCTCATGTGATGCTCTTCATTGCCTTGCCTCTTTTGAGTTGCTTGAGCCTTCTTCACAAGCTTGGTAGGACACCCCGAGGCATAGTGTCCCATCTCTTCACACTTGAAGCACTTGATGTGAGCCAAATCTTTCTTCTCTTGATTCTTGCTCATCATCATCTTGGCATCTAGAATAGGAGTTGGGTGCCTTGCTCTTCCACCCCTTCTTGTTTTGTTTTTCTTCATCATCTTCAAGTCATCAACTATATCTTCATGATTGATCTTGACTTGATCTTGGGGTTTCTTTTTTTGCTCATCTTGTGGCTTTGGTTGAGACTCCTCTTTGTTTGGGCAAGTTCTTGCTAGATGTCCCATTTCATTGCATTGAAAGCACATGAAACAAGCATATAATTGTCACCATATCTTCTCTTGTTCTTCAACATGTGTTCAAAGGTGACTTGAGAGTTGTAGCATCTCTCTAGCTTGTTGTTCAAATTCTTCACTTTGCTCTTGAGTCTATTGTTCTCCTTCAAAAGATTAGTCTCACAAGACATAGAAGTTGAACAAGCATATAATTGTGAAGAACATGACATATCAAATAAATCATAGCTAGAGGTGGATACATGCTTCTTCCCTACATCACAAGGGTTAGTCATATGTGATTGATCATTCAACCCAAGTGATGAGCTCTCACTAGTTTTAGTTTGTTCATTGGAAAACTTCTTAGTGAGAAAAGCATGATCTTTCAACAAGTTGTCATGAGTAACACAAAGTTGCTCATGAGTCAATTTTAGCACATCATGTGAACAAGTAGTAACATAAAGTAGATGCTTTTGTTGTTCACATGTTGTCTTTAGAAAAGAGTTTTCACTTTCAAGATTCATTGTTTTTGCTTTCTCATTTTCTAAAGACATGGTCATGCTAGCAAGTCTACTAACAAGCTCATCATATGATTCATGATCAATCACATTGCAACTTGATACCTTAGTGTCACCTTGTGACATGAAGCAATATGATGATGTTGGAGAGCTTGTAGTTGCATCATCATTGGAGCATGATCCATCATCGTCGTCAAGTGTGCTTGAGGTAAAATCATCACTTGCATCACTTGAGGCAACATCTTCCATCTTGTCAAGTGAGCTTGAGGTAGATTGATCATCTTCCTCACTTGACCATGAGGTGGAGCAATCCTCCACAACAACCTTGTTATGGTCATGCTCAACAACCTCATGTGCCACCAACATGGACTCCTCATCAACAACATCGAGGCCGCTCCATACTTCTCATTGAGATATACCCAAATCTCATGAGCGGACTCAAAATCCATGATCTCCTCAAATATGCTATCATCCAAAGATCTATAGAAGATGTTAGTAGCTTGGCAATTGAGAGTGAAGCAATTCTTTTGTGCTTGAGTTTTCCTTTCAATTGCACAAGAGAAGCCCACATCTACAATCCACCACATTTGAGGAGAAATAAACTTAAAATTGCATGACATCCAATTTCTCCACCGTGCAAAGTGTGTGCCATCAAAAATGTGTGGACACTCAACATCTAGCCCATAATCCGCCATCCTCTCGGGTCGGTTAAGACCACTAAATGAGAGACCCGGCTCCGATACCACTTGTAAGGTCGAGATGGCGGACTAGAGGGGGTGAATAGTCCTTTTTAAAACTAATCGCTCCGGCTAACCGATATAAGTGCGGAATTAAATCTATCGGCCTAACCAAGACTTTCACCCCTCTATCTATGTCTCTAGATGCACCTTGTAAAAGATCCTAAACAAGAAGACAAGGTGCCAATCTAGCTAGTGCACACTAAACAAGTCTAGCTTGCAAGGTCACACAAACCTAAGCAACTAGTACTTTAGCAACCGGGTGTGCACCTACACAATTCTAATGAGCAAAAGCACAAAGCCAACCTAAGCTCACTAGATGCTCATGGACAAAGCTACACAAGCCAAACCCAAGAGCTCAATCTTACTTAACTACACAAGCTAAGCAAGGCAACTTACTCTACTTCTAGCTACACAAGCAAGAAGGTGATTAACAAGCTACACAAGCTAACTAATCACTAGAGCAACTACACAAGCTATACAAGAATGTAAGGAATGTAAATACAAAGCTTGTGAAAGAGATTGCAAACCACCGCGAAGTGTGGACACAAGATGACTCGGCGATTTTTCACCAGTTCACTTGGTTGCCCCCAAGCTACGTCCCGTTGTGTCGACCAACACCTTCGGTGGTTCCTCCGGTCTTTTCACCTAGATGGTTCTTCTGTGACCCTCAAGTCACTTGCCCCCTCAAGGCACGCCCCGCAAGGCACCGCAAGACACCACTCTCAAGTGAGCCCCTCAAGGCACCGAGCAAACCCACACACTCAAGGGTGGTAACTCAATGACACGCGCAATCCAATAAGGCTACTCTTCGCGATCCCCGCGAGGTGAGTACCGACCTCTCACAATCTCTTCTTCGGAGCACCGTATCTCCACGCGTGCTACCACGGAGCCTCTTGCCACCAAGCCATCTAGGAGGTGGCAACCTCCAAGAGTAACAAGCTCTCCAGCTTGCAACACAACCACCTAGTGCCACTCGATGCAACCTCGCAAAGTAATGCACTAGAAATCACTCTCTCACACTATCGGATGGTCACTACCAAGCATATGTGAGTAGAAGGGCTTCCAAGCACCACAACACAAGCTACCAAAGCTTGGGCGTGCTCAACACCGGCCACAAATGCCGGCCAAGACTCATATTTATAGCCCCAAGGGCTGAAAGAGCCGCTGCCACCTCGGGCAACTCCGCGCACGACCCGGACGCCGCCGGACGCATCCGGCGCTCCTCCGCGCTCCACGTGTCCAGACCGCTCAAAGCCGACCGTTAAAGCCCCAACGGCTAGCAGCCGATCGCGCGAAGAAATCCTGCGCAACACGCGCCGGACGCTCACCGCAGCACCGCCCGAGTCCGCGCCCGCGTCCGCCGTGCGTCCGGCGACCCAACCGCGAGACCGAGCCCGACCGTAAAAGTTTCTGGTCGGGCGTCCGGGACCGCCGGACGTGCCACGCGCGTCCGGCGCTCACTCGCGCCCGCCGCCATGCCCATGCTGACTCCAGCATGCGCCGGACGCGTCCGGCCCGCCTGGCCGCGCGTCCGGCGCCTGCGTCCGGCGCCTTGTGAATCCATGATTCACAGCCCATCGAAAACGCGATCTTCTCCACCATGCTATCCAACAAGTATATCAACTTGATCACCAGAGATAGCATGTTTTCAACCACATTTTGCATCCGGCGCAATGGAAAATATGCCTCCAATTTTCCCGAAAGCGCCAATCCCGCCGCAAGCTCGGCGGGAGGGAGAGAGGGACCCAAGCCCAACTCAACCCTACAAACCACACGAACATTCGCCACCTTTGTAAATGTGCCAACACCACCAAGTGTACAACTCCATGTGCTTGTGTGTTAGCATTTTCACAATCATTTTCAAAGGATTTTCTCTTCAACTCACAACGCCACTCGATCCTAGCACATCGCAATGTTAGATCGCTCAAGTGGCACTAGATGACCGATATGCAAACAAGATTACCCCTCTTGATAGTACGGCCATCTATCCTAAATCCGGTCAAGTACTTCTCTACTCAACCTTTAGACCGGTGAAATGAAATGCCCTAGGTTATACCTTTGCCTTGCGCATTTCCATCTCCACCGTCATCCTCCATTGTGCCAATGCACCGCATGCACGACACGATCATCAAATGATATGATCCACTTCATATCATCATGTGACACTCTTGGTCCATCGACCTTGACCTCACTTGCTCTTCACCGTTGCGTCGGTCCATCGGCGCCAAGTCTTGCCCAAGCTTCACCATCGCATGGTCCTTCGCTTCGCAGCCTCAACTTGCCCTTCACACTTGCAACCGGTCCATCAAGCCAAGCCTCATCTTGATCTTCACCTCTTGGTCACATGACTCCATGTCATGTCTCATTTGCAATGAGCTCCTTTATCAACTCATGTGTTGAGCCTCACAACATCTCCAAGCCATCTCCACCATGGCATATGTTGCTCACACACATGTACCTGTGAACTAACTCCTGTGTATCTCAACCATCACACATGTTAGTCCACCTAAAGTTGTCACTCAATTATCAAAACCAAACAAGGGCCTTTAAGGTTTAGGGACCCAAACTTGTTGAGGGCCCTTGACTTTCTCTACTAGAGACTTTGCAACCCAAATTTGTTTAGGCCTATTCTTATTGGGGGGCCTAAGAAGGTGACATTCACTTGTCCTTTTGAATCCTTTCTAACCACATAATGAGCATTGTATGCAAAAGGTCTAGCATGCTTAGGCAAGGGTTGTGGTGGTGGAGTTTGGCACTCATGAGCAAAGTGACCTTCTTGTCCACGCTCAAAGCATCTCTTTGGCTTCGGCTTTGGCTTTTGCTTTTGTTGACTTGCTTGCTTTGCTTGATGTTGCTTCTCTTGATGTGCCTTGAAACCAATGCCACTTCTATCGGTCTTCATCACGGTGTTCATCAAGAGTTCACTTTGAAGTGACTTTCCTTTTGCAAACTTGCTCAACCCAATCTTGAGATGTTCTTGCTTGAGCTTCTTGTTCTCTTCTAGAAGTGACTCATTTGTTGTTTGCTTCAAGCATGACATTTCAAAGTTGAGTCTTTTGTTCTCTTCTTTGAGCTTCTCATTCTCAAGTGCTAGTCCCTCATCTTCAATGGTGACGGTGTGACTGATTTTGGCTTGTTCAAGATCCTTCTTGAGCTGTTCATTTTCATTCTTCATCTTGACATAGTCATCATAATGCTCAGCCGCCACCACTAGCTTGCCTTTGCTGCTAGCACCTTGCTCAATGGTCTCATCACATGATGCAGCTACATCATTCTTAGCAACATTGTTAGCAGCCTCATGTGTTTCGGTGAGAAGCTCATAAGCTATCGCTAGATTCCCATGATCAACTTTAATAGTTGTGTACTCCTCTTTTAGAGAGCTATAACTAGATTTGAGCTCATTATGCTTCTTCTCAAGGTCCTCATTTTCAACTTTAAGCTCCTTTTCAGATGCTTTGAGTTCCTTGAGTTGAGAAGACATAATTTCATTTTGATCTCTAAGCTCATCACTAGTTTTCTGCATAGCTTCCATCTTTTCTAAAAGAGAGGTATTTTCACTATCAAGCTCATCACATCTTCCTCTAGTCTTTATGATGGTTTTTGAGTATTTTCTAAGCAGTTTAACAAGCTCATCATAAGTAGGTGACTCATACTCCTCATCACTATCACTTTCACTACCACTATCATCACTATCCCCATGCTTAGGATGTACCTTCTTTTCACTTTTAGCCATGAGGCAAAAGTGGGATGATGTAGATGATGATGGCAAAATTTGTGAAGGCAGTGAAGACCCAATGCCAATAGCAGCGACTCCTTCATCATCACTTTCCTCATCGGATGAGCCACCGAAAGATTCAATATCGGTGAGCCAATCACCAACAATGTAAGCCTTGTGATCTTTCTTCTTGTGATGCTCTTTCTTTTCTTCTTTCTTCTTGTGATGCTTGTCTTTCTTCTTCTTTTCTTTTTCTTTTTCTTCATCATCACTTGTGTCATCCTTCTTGTCCTTGCCCTTCTTCTTGTATTTTTTGTCTCTTGGAGGCTCTGGACATTGATGAGCTAGATGTCCAGCCTTGCGGCAGTTGAAGCACTCCATTTCAGAGATGGGCTTCCTTTTGCTACTTGGGAAGAACTTCTTCTTCTTGCCATCAAACTTGACACCAATCTTGTTGAGCTTCTTCAACATCTTGGTGGTCTTTTTCACCATGAGAGCAAGACTCACATCATCAATTTTAGCATCACTAGAATCATCATGAGTTGCCTTGGCCTTGCCTTTTCTTGAGTGACTTGCATTGAGGGCCAAGTCTTTCTTCTTGGATGATGAGCCATCCTCGGGGGTGAGATGCATGTACATCTCATGAGCATTTATCTTTCCCAATATTTGAGTTGGTGTAGCATTGGAAAGATCACCTTGGTGAAGCACGGTGACAATGTGCCCATATTTCTCAATGGGGAGGACACATAGGATCTTCCTTGCAACATCGGATGCAGTCATTTGATTGAGTCCAAGCCCATTGAGTTCCTCTACAATAGTGTTCAAACGGGAATACATCTCATTAGCATTTTCATTAGCCTTCATCTCAAAAGAATTTAACTTGCGCATAACAAGATGATAGCGTTCCTCACGCTCACTCTTAGTTCCCTCATGGAGCGCATAAAGGTCGGACCATAGTGCATGGGCGTCCTTGTGGTTCCTAACGCGATTGAACACATCCTTACAAAGGCCGCGGAATATAGCGTTCCTTGCCTTTGCATTCCACTTCTCATAGTTAACCTCATCACCAACAAGGTTAGCCGGATCCTTGGGTTTAGGGAGTCCTTGAGAAGCTGTTAACACCAGAATTTGGTCAGGAATATGACAGGTGGACCCGCAGACGGCAGAGAGAGGAATTCGGCAAGTGCATATGCGGTCGGCTAATTTCCATGTGTTCGGCAAATGGCCAAGCGGTCGGCAACTGCTTTATTTGAAGGCGGAGAAAGGAAAAAGGAAGCGATCGAAAAGGGAAGGAGTCGTGATGATCAAGGACTCCGATTATGGATAGAGTTAGCGTGTCTTTGTCTTTCCAATTTTGGTTAGATAGTTCGTAAGTGCTTAGGACTCATGTTTTGTCCAGGGTATAAATATAAACCCTCGACCATTGTAATAGGGGTTCACAACCAAATCAATACAACCGGCTACGTGCCACCCTTCGAGTCCTTTTAGTCGTGTCGTCGAGTTCTTCGAGAGGGCCAATCGATCCGTCGACCTCCGTAAGTCCCGGCAACCTTGTTATCATGTCTAGTATCATGCGGTGGATTTAGATAATGATGCAAGAAGTCTTGTTGCAATGCTTAGTATCATGCGGTGGATTTAAGCATTGAACCAAGAGGGTTCCGTGTTAGTCATGAGTCGTGCGGCGGGCTAAGATTAGCTAGGAGCTAGTTACCAAAGTTTCTCGATTAGGTCATGAGTCGTGCGGCAGCTAAGATCTAAGCTTAGAGGCTAGTTATCGGCTCTTTTAGATTTGGCATGATCTAATAGATTCATTAAGTTATCATGTGTTGCATGTTTATTTAATGTTTAATTATTTGCAACACTCTTTTGCCCAATTTAGATTGATACTCTTTTGGCTTGTTGATTGTTCATTTCATGCTTATTCAAAATCGAGTAGATCAAACTCATATAGCCGAATTAGATCAATCTAGGTTGTTACGTGTTGCGGGTTCATCCACGTCATATGTAGATAAGCCTTGACAGACCGGGTACCGTGCGGCGTATGCGGGTCTTTGGGTTACTCTAGAGCTAGTCATCCGGTGGACTAGAGATCGGTTTAATCGATAGGTTCCTTTTACATGTCACTTGTTTGTTCCTTCTTCATGGACCCCGATTCGGCAATCTTGCCGATACGGTTATGCTTATACATGTAGCGAGTATCTATGGATCTGTTAGATAATCACGTGCTTTTAGCTCTCTATTGCTAGATTGTATCATGCGGTGGATTGATCTAGTAGTAAGGAGTGGTGTAAATTCATAGTGAGTGGTATCATGCGGTGGATTAGCTTGCTTGAATTTATGCTTGACGGGTTTATGAAGGCTAGACGTGCGGCGAGACTAGTTGAAGTAGCCTATGCATGTGTTTGTTTAGTAGATTTATATTTATAAGTTACTTATTCTTAATTATTAAGTGCTTGATGATGCTTTAAACCCGAGAAGTAGTTTGATATGCGTTTCACGATTCAATCTTGTTCAAACATGTCTTCATTTATCGTATTCGGCTAGTTTGTTCTGTTTACATCGGTTATGTTACTTTAGCCGAATGAACGCATCCCGTTGCGCATAGCTTCCATAGCTATGTGTCGTCGTAAGTGGCTTCGGGGCCGTAAAGATGGAACTGTCTGGTCTCACCCAAAGACGTTCCGGTTATGATCTTACCGTTTTATCCCTTGTCGATTTCCAGTCAAATCGATCGGCACGCCACCGGATTCGCACGCCGGCACCCGATTGAAGCTAGGCTTTCCGGCTTGTTGTGTGTGAGACGCGGGTGGTCACATTTTGCGTCAACACACTTTTTGGCACGCCCGGTGGGACAACTTCTCAATATAAGATGGGATCGGAAATTGACAACGATCACGTTCCGAACGTGACCATGGACGAGCCGCCGCGAGCAACGCCGGATGGTGGAGCAAGCAATGGAACAATTTCAGCGAAATGTCGATGTCCTTTTCCAAGAACAAGAGTGGCAGAGTGATGATCAAGCAAGCACCGCCACGAGTTCTTCTCGCTGGTCGATCGATGTTACCGACGAGGAGGAGATGCGAGAGGGTAGTTGGAGCCATCTACAAAGCTGTAGGAGACACTATGTTGAATCACAACACGGCTTTTCCGGGCACCTTCCGCAAAATCATGGCTGAAACTTTTGGTCCGGCGGTTGACAAACGATTTGAAGCAAGATTTGGAGAGCTTGCTTTGGGCCGTGTACTTCAACACTCGGCAATCTTCGGGAAGTCAACTGGAGGAGAAGAGATAATCGGTACAAGCAAAGATGGAGCTATTCATGATGGAAAAGAGAAGCCTCCTATGACCGAGCAGCAAACTCATGGTCGTAGCTTTTGGTGCGACAAATGAGATATACCCGCATCTCGCTATAAGATTTCTCCAAAGTAGCAAACCGATTGCGAAAGAGTGTCTATGGAGATGGGTATAGTGAATTCACTGATTACATGTGCTCGGATGCTTTGCCGAATCCGGGATACGGGAGTGCATCGGAGTGCCTTCTAGGAGACAGGAGCAAAAGATGCAAATGATGAGCTCCTAAAGCGAATGGCTGATATGATGCGAGAATCAATTCGGCACGAAACCAAAGCATCGAGACATATGCATACAAATCTCCTTTCCCGAGAATGGTATAATAGGGTAGCTCTTCCACCAAGAGTTAAACCACCAACGGATTTGACCAAATTCTCTCGTCGATGATACCGGTACCATTGAGCATGTCGGAGATATCGATGCAACTTGGAGAAGCTGCTGCGATGAAGCTTGGAGGATCGAGATATTTTCCTATGTCTCGACGGGGCCGGCTTTCACATGGTTTGCATCGCACCGGCCAATTCCATTGGTACATGGGCGAGAATTGGAGCAAAAGTTCCATTCATACTTTTATACAGGGAACCAATGAGAAGAAGATGGTTGATCTGTGGTCTATGAGGATGAAAACTGCGAGACACCAATGGAGTATCTCCGCAGATTCGGAGAAGCAAAGAACATGTGCTATTCTCTCGACTATTCCCGATGATCGCTTGCACAATTGGTCATTGCGGGCATGCCGCCACATATTAGAGACAAGCTATTCGGCATGGAGTTTGAAGATCTTGGACAGCTTGCACAAAAGCCGACAATGAGCAATCAAGCCCAAGGGTTTAGAAGAGATGCTCGTTTTCGGAAGAACAAGGCAACCGTTGATATGTATCGAGGATTTACGGAGGAAGCATCGAATATGAAGATGAAGATGAAGTAGGCTGGCACAGAGTTGACCTGGACAAAAGAGCCTACTTTGGTCATCATCGATGGGTGAAGCGACGAAGGGATCTTATGATTTTGATGTCGATGCATGCGATAAACTCTTTTTGTATCGGTCCAAGAAGGACGCGTTAAGCCGCGAGAAGGACATCCTATCTTTGCGCCCGAAGGAGTAAAGGATAAGAAGTACTTGTGGATTTCATGATACAAACTCTCATCATATCAATGATTGCCGAGTGTTCGAGTAAAGATTCAAGGCTATTCAAGATGGACACTTAAGATTTGATGGCAAGATGAAAGTAGACAAGAACCCGTTCCCTCAGAACATGGTCTCTTTCTCCATAGGCATGGTTGATGCCAGTGAGTCCAAGGAAAAGGGAAAGATGAAGGTTCTGACATCTGAAAGAGCCAAAGAGATTGGTTACGTTGACCCTAATCGGCAAGTTACCAAGGAGGAAGTGCAACAAGCGCGGTTCAAGAATAGCCGAACAGAGAGAAGGGTCAAACTTCGATGCGCTAAGGGAAATTGCCGAATACACGCGATCCGAAGCGCGGGGTTACAGCACGACACTTATTGAATAAGTGGCAATGGGAAAAGAAGATGGAGTATGATGAGGAACAAAGTACATTGAGGAGAAGCGCGGGTTCATGGCGAGAACGTCGGAGATATGAAGCGAAGTGCACCAAAGGGAACAAGAAGAGTACGGGAGAGAGCAAGAGCAATCTCATTGGAATTGTTCCTTCTTCGGACAATCGTTGGAATGAAGGCTTGAAATTGCCACTGCCAGAACAATTGCCCTAAATGCGTGATCAATATTCGAGTACGGGCAATCTCGAGTCAACCGTCCCGTTCATGATAGACTTGGGATGAAAGTTCCGGAGAACGATCGGCGCCTAAAAATAAACGGTTTTGATGGATATCGGAGGAAAAGATTTGCGAGACCAAACATGGGCTCACGGTAGTGTCCATACTACGGAAGAGAGCTCCTACGAGATGGCAAAAAGGTCAATGGTGCCCTCCCGGTCTCGGAAAAGCCGAAAGAGAAGAGTTCGGCGTTTGAGAAATCAAGAGATGAAGCAGAAATAGCCGAAAAGAAGCCGATGGCGTCCTAAGAAAAAGGATGGTGGACGGGGCCCATCGGCTAATACTAACATGGTGTTCTTCATTCCATTAGAGTTTAAAGCTCCCGAAGACCAAGAAGTGCAAGATGAGGTATATTCAGATTTTGATGAGACCGAATGCCGAGACCGATGGCTCAACTTGTGTTGACTCGGCAAGCAATCTTTGATAAGCCGCTTAAAAATCGTCATCTGAAACCATTGTACTTGAAGGGATATGTCAATGGCAAGCCTTTAACCAAGATGCTTGTTGATGGAGGGGCTGCTATCAATATTATGCCCTATGCTACTTTCGAAACTTGGTATGACAAATGAAGATTTGTCATGATCGACATGATCCTTAGAGATTTTGGCTTGGCAATGCTTCGATACTCGTGGAGCAAGACATGTGGAGCCGATGATTGGATCCAAGACCTTGATCACTACCTTCTTTGTCATTGATGGCAAGGGGGCATATAGCATGCTTCGGGAAGGGATTGGATCCATGCTAATTGCTGTATACCCTCAACTATGCATCAAATCCTTATTCAAAGTGGGTAGGAGATGATGTAGAAGTTGTTCGGCCGATGATTCGGTGAGTGTTGCCACTTCGAGCCTGCTTATTGGGAGTATGATGGACTAGATTGCCTTTCGGGTAAGGTATGGAAAGAAGGTCCCGTCAATGTGTTCGACGGGATCAACGGCCGATCCAAGCGATCGGCTCGACGAACTTTTAATGGGCAATCCAATCGATGGCAACAAAGGCAAAGCTGGGTCGTGGTTTCATGTCGGCCGACAAATTAGAAGAAATCAATGTTGGTGATAGCACAAAGTCAAGGCCGATGTATATCGGTGCAAATTTAGACCCGAATATAAATTGAAGTTAATAGAGTTGCTGAAGGAGTTCAAAGATTGTTTTGCTTGGGATTACACGAGAGATGCACAGGTTGGATCGATCAATTGTTGAGCATAAGCTGCCTATAAAACCTGGATTTCGTCCTTTCAAACAACCTCCACGGAAAATCTATAAAGAGGAGGTATTGGCCGATGTAAAGAAAGAGATTGAGAGATTAATTGAAGCAAACTTTATTCGGCCATGCGGTATGCGAGAATGGATTTCAAATATAGTACTGTCTACAAGAAGAATGGAAAGATGAGGGTATGCATAGATTTCGAGATCTCAACAAAGCTACTCCAATGGATGGATACCCAATGCCGGTTGCCGATTTATTAGTGGATGCGCGGGTTATGAAGTTATCGGTTTATGGATGGCAATGCGGCTACAATCAGATTTTCATGGCGCTTGAAGATATTGCAAAGACGCATTCGATGTCCTGGTCACATTGGATTGTTTGAGTGGATAGTGATGACATTTGGATTGAAGAATGCTTGGTGCAACTTATCGAGAGCCATGAACTATATCTTTCATGAGTTAATCGGCAAGATTGTAGAAATTTATATTGATGATGTAGTAGTCAAATCCGGAGACCATGAAGGACATTTAGCCGATTTAAGAAAGACTTTGGAGTGCACAAGGAGACATGGCTTAAAGATGAATCCAAACAAATGTGCTTTTGGAGTCTCGGTGGTGAGTTTTTAGGGTTCTTGATCCACAAAGGAGGGATAGAAGTTGGGAAAAAGAGCATGGAAGCAATAGACAAAGTTGTGCCCCCAACTAACCTTACGAATTGCAATCATTGCTTTGGGCAAGGTCAATTTCGTGAGAAGATTCATATCCAATTTATCGAAAGAGTGTTGCCTTTCTCTCCATTGTTGAAGCTCAAGAAAGATCGAAATTTGTGCGGGGTGACATACGGCAAAAAGGCTTTTGATGAAATCAAGCAATATATGAAGGCACCACCGGTGTTGGTACCTCCACAACTTGAGAAGCCTTTCAAGTTTGTATGTGGCGGCCGATAGCCTAACAATAGGATCGGCCCTTATGCAAGAGTTTAATGGAAAAGAGAGAGTAATAGCTTACCTTAGCCGAAAACCGTTAGATCCCGAAACAAGGTATTCGGCTATAGAAAAGCTCATTTGTGTGTTTATTACTCATGCACCAAATTTCGGCACTATTTGTTAAATGCCGAATGTGTGGTTATATCTAGTTTTGATGTAATTAAACACATGTTGTCAATGCCGATTTTAAGTGGGAGAATCGGCAAATGGGTATTAGCACCGTCGAGTTTAATTTAAAGTATGAGTCGGCAAAAGCGGTGAAAGGACAGGCAATTGCCGATTTTATTACTCAACATCGTGATTTATCTCGTGATATGATTAACATTGCCCCATGGGCATTATTTTTTGATGGATCATCATGTGACAAAGGTGGTGGTGCTGGTATTCTTTTGATATCCCCACGTGGAAAGATATTTGAGTTTGCTTTTTCAATTGAATATCCTGTCACTAACAACCAAGCGAGTATGAGGCTTTGCTTAGAGGGCTTCGGTTGTTGGTAGAACGAAGGCTGTTCTTTGTTGAGGTATTTGGTGATTCTGAATTGGTAATCAATCGGTTGACGGGACAATATGAATGCAAAAATGATGTACTTGCAAGGGTACCATGAACAATGTAGGGAACTTCGAAAAGTTTTTCGTAGTTACTTTGCATCATATACCCGAGAGAGCACAATGGAGAAGCAAATAAATTAGCTCAAGCCGCTTTCGCTCGGATATCGGGAAAATCATGAAGTCTATACGAAACGAAAGAAGATGTTTTCAATTCGATCAAATAAGTAATGACCGGAGAAGTGACATTATCAACTATCTCGAAAGATCCATCTCAAAGAGTTTCCCGGAGGCTCGGGTATAAGGCACTTAAATTTGTGCTTCTTGATGATCGGTTGTACCACAAGTCTATAGATGGAGTGTTGCTCAAATGCTTGAGCCAAGAAGAAGCTAAGAAGATTATGTTTGAAGTCCATGAAGGAGCTTGTGGTGCACATCGTCGGCTTACCGAATGAAATGGATAATAAGGAGGACAGGTACTTTTGGCCGACTATGTTGGAGGATTGCTTTGAATATTACAAAGGGTGTCGAGATTGTCGATATTTGGTAATGTTCGAGAGAGCACCCGCATCTCGTTATGAATCCGATAATTAAACCTTGGCCGTTCGGAGGATGGGGTATAGATTTAATTGGACGGATCAATCCTCCATCTAGCAAAGGACACAAGTTTGTGTTGCTAGCAACAGATTATTTCACCAAGTGGGTTGAAGCTATCCCTTTGAAAAAGGTCACATCGAAAAATATGATCGGTTTTGTCAAGGAACATATAATTCATAGGTTTGGGATTCCACAGACCATTACAACGATCGGGGGACTCGGTTCACTTCTTCGAGTTTTGTGATTTTGCCGAAAACATGGGGATAAGGCTGTATAATTCTTCTCCTTATTATGCACAAGCCAATGGCCAAGCGGGGCGTCAAATAAGATCATGATCAAGATTATTCGAGAAGAAAATCGATGAGAAGCCAAGAAGATGGCACTTGGTCCTTAATGAAGCATTGTGGGCTTACCGAATGGCTTGCCATGGGTCCACACAAGCATCTCCATATGAGTTGGTTTATGGACATAATGCTTTGTGATGCCTTGGGAGTTGCAATCGGGATCAAGGAGAGTTGAGTTACAAAAGGACTGGCGAAAAAAAGATTATAAGGATCGATGATGGATGAGTTAGAAGATTTGCATTTGATTCGTCTTAAGGCCTTGGAGAATATTGAGAAGAATAAAATACGTGTTGCCAAGTACTACAACAAGAGAGTTAAAATTAAGCAATTTGCGAGAAGGAGAATTGGTTTGGAAAACAATATTGCCAATTGGTACCAAAGACGAGAATATTCGGCAAGTGGTCTCCGAATTGGGAAGGACCTTTTCGGGTTGTCGGTTGTGCACTGGCAATGCGTATATATTAAAAACGCTGTTTGGAGAAGAACTTACTAGAGCCATCAATGGCGATACCTTAAGAAGTTTTATCCAAGTATCGAAGTTGGATCTTAATTGTGATTATGACATAAGCGTGGTATAGCCGATTGAATAAAATCGCCTTGAGCAAAGGAAAGAAGTTGGAAAGAAATAACCGATGATATTATCGCCTCTAGTGGAAAGATAGCCGATATCGTGTGTATCGTCTTTCGAACAAAAATAGCCGATACGGTTGTATCGCCTTTAGTCGATTTTTAAAAGTATAAGTGAATGTTTGATCTTATCTCTCGGTGATAGGTTTATCGGGAGAAGATAAAGGGAATTGAAGTACTACGCTACAAACCGTCAAGTCATGGAACAGGACCAAGATCTAATCGGCTAAAATGATGTCATGTGATTCGGGAGTTTTCGTTTGGGAAGAGTGTTGCGGTCGAGTTCTAGCTAAAGGAAAATTTGCAAAGAAGCAAATACAACGAGACGAATGTCATCACGGACAAGCAAGAACAAGAAGAGGACCAACATTCTTCATTAAAATTTTATTTACAACCCGCGCCAATCCTAGTACAAGCTACTCCTCTTCCTCGGCGAAGAGCTTGTTGAGGACGGACTCCGGGTTGGTGGCGTTGGCCATGGCGTCGGCGTGGGCGTCGTAACCCGCCAGGAGGCCCTCGATGTCGTCGACTTCGTGAGGGAGCCCGCCGCGGAAGCCGGTCGGCATCGGAGCGTAGTCGTCCCCGGTCCAGGACGACATCCCCGCCAGGCCGAGGGAGGTGCCGAGGCGCACGCCATGAAGGGCAACCTGGTCGACCTGACCAGGCACCGCCTCGAGGCGCTCCACCAGCGTCGCCCCTTGGGCGTTCACGTGGTTGGCCGCCGCCATCGCCGCCACCTTCAAGCGGTCCAGCTCCGCGGTGAGGTCTGCAAAGAAAGAATAAGATTAATCAATGAGCGAGATGAATCGGAAGGAACATGGGTTGAAGGCAATTGGCGAAAAGTGAATACGGTGATGGCCTCGCTCATCTGCCGGCGCTTGTCCTCCAACTCCGGTGAGCGATCCCGAACTTCTTGGTTTCTTCACCAAGAAGCTCCATCGCCTCATCCCGCTCGCGGCGATACGCGGGGCGTCAGAACGGCCGTACGGCGGGATCTCCTCGTCGTTCCTCTCCCATATGGGAACGTCGAAGCCGACCCCGATGAAGCCGACGCGAAGCCGGTGCGGAGAAGGAGCAGAGCCGGGCCGGAGCGGGAGCCGGCGCGAAGCGAGGCGTCGAACGCCGCCGGCGCCGGCGCCGAAGCGCCATTGGCCGGTGCTGATCCTCGCCGTCCTACAAACGAGGTACCGTCAAGATCGGCTAATTTAGAAAAAACACAGACAAGATGGGGAGATCGTTTCTTACTTTGCAGACGGCGACCACCACGGCTGCTTCCCTCCGCCGCGTCCACCACAGGAGCAGGAGCGGAAGCGGAAGAGGGAGCGTGGGTGCCGGCCCGGGCGACCCGCCTCCGGACATTGGCGATGTAGTCGCCGGTGTTCCCAGTAGCCCTGAAACGGATCAAGAAGATAAGCAACCGCAAAGGGGGCAGAGGTTCAGATCGGGTAAAGACTATCGAATAGCACAACTCAAGGGATTGGAGATCTCACCGCCGGCGCCGGTTGCTGCTACCCTCCGCCTCGTCCTGGGCAGGACGCTTATTACGATCTCCGCCGCTCGCCATTGGTGATGGTGGGGGTTTTTTGGGCTTGAAGGCAAGGAGGAAGTGGAAGAGATTGAAGAAGATAGCAACTGCTTGTGTTTGATGTGATGATGGTGGGAGCCGACGGTCCTATTTATGAACGTGGGAGCCGTGGAGACCGTGGGAAAGCCAAGCGACGAGTAGGGTTTCCACGTTTATGGGCCGATGTTGAGTTGGGCCGAGCCCATCACTACGCGATCGGTTACCATACGCTCGGTCGGCTAAATAGGCGATGAAAGTTATTCGGCTAAAGTGAACGCTTGAAGCGGCAATAGTTACGTTCGGGCCGATATACGCGTCTATGAGTACGGTTGTAATTGGAAGAGCCGAATGGTAACGAGCGAGAGAAGAAAGAGAAAAAAGATAAAGATTATCTACTTTTCAAGAGAAAAGAAATTGTTTTCAAGTATGACAAGGCCAAGCCTAAGTGTCTACATCTTCAAGTACAAGCCAAGCATCTATACATTTAAGAAAGAATTGATAACGGCAAGAGCATCAATCTTGATTCGGTTGGCCTCATCAAGAGCTTTTTGGTCCTCTTCTTGAGAATCTTGGATATTGGACGGTTTGCTTTTGATTTGCCGCGTCTCCTTAATGACCGATTGTATTTTGGATTTAGCCGAATCAAGAGATGGCAGATTTGCGAGCTTAGTTTCATGAGACTGAATATTGGCATTCGGTTGAGCCAATTGAGCTTCAAGTTTGGCTTTTTCTTCTCTCATGACCTGCAGCTACGGTTCTAAGGTGCTCAAGAGGTGCTCGGTTGACTTGATGCTAGAATAGAGCTCCTTGGCCTCTTGTTCCTTGGCCATTTTTCTTTTCTCCGAGATCAACTTTGGTGGACATATTCTTGTGTGCTCTCTTGATAGCAGCAAAATGATCATCAAGGTGTGATAAAGCGTCTATGGCGGCCTTGAGATTGGAAGGAAGCTCTTGATCAATAAGCTCGCTATTTCCCTTATTTTGTCGAGTCTTGGGCCAAAGCAACAATATCCTTTTTCAGAAATGAGATTATATCCTTTAGCTTGGCTTGACTCTCGATGACAAATGGTTGGAAGAAACTTCATCGTCTTTGTCCCCGATACTCTTCTTCGATAAGGAAAAGGCGGCTTGAGGGTGAGCAGTGTCCTGTTGATGAACAAGGAAGGTAATTTAACCGAATGACTCGTTGGAAGTAAAAATAATCAAGTGGAGTAAAATAATACCTCCTCGGCAAAAGCCCGATCAATGGCATCCCGGGTAGCATCAAGACTCGAGTGACTAGTGCGATTCTTTGCTTGAGAGATAGCAGTGTCATGGCTTGTTGATGCATCTTGGATTGCCGAAGGAGTTAAATCATAATCTGGTGAGAGGGATTTTTCTCTGCTACTTCTCCCTGATCATCTGTTTGTTCATCAACCTGATGAGAGGGAATTTCTTCTGCTATATCTCCTTGTTCACCTACTTGATCGTCTGCCTGATGCATATCAAGATCATTGGTGAGCTCATTGTTTGCTTGACCAATGGAGGCTCCAGGAGAGTTGTCCAAGATCACTACCCTATCAGGACTTTGAGGGTTGGCCTGCACATGTTGAAAGAAAGTGATAAGTGCAAAACACACTTGCGAGATGGAAAATAAAGGATCAAAAACATTCATACCCGAGGGAGTGGTTTAGCTTTCTTAGATCTTGTTTTCTTGGGAATTGCGGTGTCCTTGATAGGGGAGGAAGGAGTTTTTCTTTTGAGATCTTTCGGGAGCACCTGTATCGTCGGCGGGTATCTTGTTGAACAACGTCGGACTTGGAGCATCATGCCCCAAAGCGGCAACGGGGCCGGGTTGCCAATATTGAACCTCTGGAGGACTTGGAGGAGCAATGTCTGTTCAAAGGAGATGTTTTAGAAACGAACGAGATATGAAGTAAAAGGTGGGCTGTGAGTGTGTACCTCATCATCGGAAGAAAATGAAGGCATCAAGACTTGGCATAAAGGGTGAACTTGTGCTCGAAGATATGAGAATGCCATTCTTGCCACCGAGGGTTGAAGGAAGAATGAGTAGCTTCAATTATCACCGAGAGGATTGGGCTCATATGTTGGAAGCTTGCATCCAAGATTGAAGACTTTGTTGGCCTCGGTTATATTCAGCGTGTCTCCACAGGGTCGATGATGCTCGAGAAATATGGCCTTGGGGGCAGTGACCAAGTCCAAAGCGCGGCAACCATGTTTGGATTATAAAATTCATAAGTTGAGCTTATCAACCGACCATGGTGAAATTCTCGGGCAGAGCACGGGGCTTGATGAAAGCATTGAAAATGTCCACCTGGAATCATCATCTATGCAGCCCAACTCATAGCTGAATCTGCAAGGGAGAGTTAAATTTTCATTCTCCCGTAGGGAAACCAGATCATGTGGTTGAATCCCTTGTAGAAGATCTTGAAAAGATGACCCAGGTCTAAGTCAATAATGATTGAAGATGCAGCCTCTCCATATGTCGACAAGATTTGTATCCGGGGTCTTCACCTTCAAAGATAATTGATTGAAGGAAAGTTCGGATTGTGGAGATCTCGAGACAATCGATGCATGTATAGTTGCAACCACATCGGAGAAGCCACCATGGTCCATTGACACGGGAGATTTCGCCGATTCCTCATCTGGACGATGTCTGGTGCATCATGTGGTAGAAAGCTCCCGCCGAGATATTTGCCTAAAGGAATCAACTTGCACGTAGCCAATTCTTCGACCATCACTATGTGATTCGAGTGGGCTCATTGGACTTGCCACGAGAAAATGAATCTGCATAACCACATGTTCATGAATGCCCTATACTCTTTATCGAGACACGGGGCCGGTTGAAGCATAAGCTTGGACATACTTGGCCCACCTCCTCCCGATTTGATCCTTACGTGAGCTGGTGCTTTTGTATTTGAATGGGTATGTTGGCTTGGTAATGTTTAAACCGATCATCATAAAAATGTCTCGAGAGAGTGATCGACATTGGGCCATGACCGAAGATGAACGCATTGATGGCGTCGGACCCGGAAGTGGGAAGCGGCTATCGGGAGGGAGTCATTCCTAGGCATTTCGGCTAAAGAAAGCTCCGGACAATGCTGAATATCTTGGGATTCCCAAAAATCACTGCTCCTGGACTGCATCCTACGGTACCAATCACGCCATCCTGTGATTGAAGGAAGGGGCCATGTTTTGAAAGTATTCGGCCATCTGTTTGGGGGAGAAATCCTAGACTTAAAGGGGATCCTCAGGGTTTCCTTTTCAATAAATTCCTTGGATTGGGGTCTCCCGCGGACCAAGAAAAATGATCCAGGACACGCAAGATTGGAGATCAAGATCTCATTCTTCATTTCCTTTAAGAAGAAATTGAAGCAAATGGATCAAAAGGTGCATCTCGGAAATTGATTCGAAAGAATTGCCGAATGGGTAAAGCAAGTAGGGTTACCTCTAGAAACTCCTCTTGAGTTCCATGTCGCCATGATGGAGCTGGTTGAAGTCTCGTCGCCATTGAAGTCAACGGCGAGCGCAGATCTCAAATGGCGGCTGCGGGTGTTGGCGGTCTTGACCTAGATGAAAGGCGGCGATCAATTTCGAAATAAAATCCTTTTATCTCGAAATTGAGGGGGCATGTGTTAACACCGAGAATTTGGTCGGGAATATGACGGGTGGACCCGCGGACGGCGAGAGAGAGGAATTCGGCAAGTGCATATGCGGTCGGCTAATTTCCATGTGTTCGGCAAATGGCCAAGCGGTCGGCAAGCGCTTTATTTGAAGGCGGAGAAAGGAAAAAGGAAGCCGATCGAAAAGGGAAGGAGTCGTGATGATCAAGGACTCCGATTATGGATAGAGTTAGCGTGTCTTTGTCTTTCCAATTTTGGTTAGATAGTTCGTAAGTGCTTAGGACTCATGTTTTGTCCAGGGTATAAATATAAACCCTCGACCATTGTAATAGGGGTTCACAACCAAATCAATACAACCGGCTACGTGCCACCCTTCGAGTCCTTTTAGTCGTGTCGTCGAGTTCTTCGAGAGGGCCAATCGATCCGTCGACCTCCGTAAGTCCCGGCAACCTTGTTATCATGTCTAGTATCATGCGGTGGATTTAGATAATGATGCAAGAAGTCTTGTTGCAATGCTTAGTATCATGCGGTGGATTTAAGCATTGAACCAAGAGGGTTCCGTGTTAGTCATGAGTCGTGCGGCGAGGCTAAGATTAGCTAGGAGCTAGTTACCAAAGTTTCTCGATTAGATCATGAGTCGTGCGGCGAGGCTAAGATCTAAGCTTAGAGGCTAGTTATCGGCTCTTTTAGATTTGGCATGATCTAATAGATTCATTAAGTTATCATGTGTTGCATGTTTATTTAATGTTTAATTATTTGCAACACTCTTTTGCCCAATTTAGATTGATACTCTTTCGGCTTGTTGATTGTTCATTTCATGCTTATTCAAAATCGAGTAGATCAAACTCATATAGCCGAATTAGATCAATCTAGGTTGTTACGTGTTGCGGGTTCATCCACGTCATATGTAGATAAGCCTTGACAGGACCGGGTACCGTGCGGCAGATGCAGTCTTTGGGTTACTCTAGAGCTAGTCATCCGGTGGACTAGAGATCGGTTTAATCGATAGGTTCCTTTTACATGTCACTTGTTTGTTCCTTCTTCATGGACCCCGATTCGGCAATCTTGCCGATACGGTTATGCTTATACATGTAGCGAGTATCTATGGATCTGTTAGATAATCACGTGCTTTTAGCTCTCTATTGCTAGATTGTATCATGCGGTGGATTGATCTAGTAGTAAGGAGTGGTGTAAATTCATAGTGAGTGGTATCATGCGGTGGATTAGCTTGCTTGAATTTATGCTTGACGGGTTTATGAAGGCTAGACGTGCGGCGAGACTAGTTGAAGTAGCCTATGCATGTGTTTGTTTAGTAGATTTATATTTATAAGTTACTTATTCTTAATTATTAAGTGCTTGATGATGCTTTAAACATGAGAAGTAGTTTGATATGCGTTTCACGATTCAATCTTGTTCAAACATGTCTTCATTTATCGTATTCGGCAATTTGTTCTTTACATCAGTTATGTTACTTTAGCCGAATGAACGCATCCCGTTGGCGAGATAGCTTCCATAGCTATGTGTCGTCGTAAGTGGCTAAAGATGGAACTGTCTGGTCTCACCCGGCAAAGATGGAATCCCTTGTCGATTTTCGTCTCACCCAGCACGTTCCCGATTGAAGATCTTACCGTTTATCCCTTGTCGATTTCCAAAGCCTCGCAACAAGTCACCTATAACCACACTAGACTTCTCAAGTAAAGCAATCGCTAGCAGTTTTCTCATCTAGAGCGGCGTAACTCGCCGGGCACTCCGATTGAAGCTCATCAAGTTCATCTACTAGAGCGCATACTTAGATTGCACATGTGCCATATGGAGACAAGCATCACACTCGGACTCATCGAGGATAGTGGTCAAACATTTTGCGTCAACTCCCACTTAGCCTTAAACTCTTTTCTCTCACCGGACAAGTCTAAGTCGAGTCTATCTTGACTAAGCAAAGCATCACCCATGGACTCTAGCTCGGCGATAAGAGACTCAAGGTTTTGTTCTACCTCGGGCTCGGGGTCAACGTTCTTCTCGGTGCTTGTGGTAGACTCGTCGAGTGCCATGGTGCGATAGCCTCCAAGCTTGGAGTCGGCGAAGAAGCACGGCCGTTGAACTGTTCTCGACCTTCCGCTCGGCCTCATCATCACTTGGGGTGAGCCGCTATCGGAGTCGTCGTCGAGATCGGCGAGCGATGCGAGGAAGGCTGTTTCGCCTCATGCTTCTCCGGTACTTCTTCTTGATAGCCTCCTTGTCGAATCCTTCCTTGTACTTGTACTTGTGGGAAGAAGACTCATGCTTGTCCTTGCGCTTGCCATAGTTGTTCTTGTTGTAGGAGTTCTTGTCGGCCTTGGGGCAGTTGGCGATGTAGTGGTCGGGATCTCCACACCCGAAGCAGCCTTGCCTGGTGATGCTACGCCGGCGATTCAAACGGTTGTTGTGAAACCGTGAGAACCGGCTGATCACCAAAGCGAGCTCGTCGTCCGCAAGAGCCTCCATCTGCTCCTCTGTAGCTGAAATCAAAGACGACAAGGCAAGAGACAGCTGTGAAGGGTTAGCAGAAGAACTTGAACCTCCTGTACCTGAGACCAAAGCCATGGTAGGGCGAGACGGATTCCGATCCTCGCACAACGTCGGTGATAAATCTCGGTGGACTTGAGCTTGCCGAACGGCTCATCCACGGTGAGAGTCTCATAGGCCGGCGATTCGATGATCGCCGAGACCTTCACTTCCCAAACCCTCCGATCAAGAGCATATAGAAGCTTAAGGGCTCTCGATGATCATCATAGGGCATCTGAGGGTTGTTTGCCCTCATCTTGTTCACGATGGTTTGGAAGCGAGTGAACAAAGAATCAACAGATTCACCATCGATTTGAACAAAGTTCTCATACTCTCGCTCGTGTGTCTCATAGAGTCTAGTCTTGACATGGGTAGTGCCCTCATGATAGCTCTGCAGTCTAGACCAGATCTCTCGAGCAGTTGCACAATCAGAAACACGCTCAAATTCTTGCAAAGAGAGAGCAGAGAACAAGACAGTTCTGGCAGTATTGTTCGCCTTGTGTTGGTCGATCTGTGCTTGGCCAACACGGGCAGCAAGTACCACGTAGTCCGCATTCTCACAGATCTTCCAAACACGCGAATCAATCCCTTGGAGATGCACTGACATGCGTATCTTCCAATAGGGATAGTTTGTGCCATCGAAGTGCGGTAGCTTGCCAAGCCCACGGTTCTCCATACTGTCGCCTTTGGGGATCACGGACCGATTAAGATGGAGTGATCCTTAACCGGCTCCGATACCAATTGAAGGACCGGAACGGCGACGAGAGGGTGAATGGGAGCCTCAAATTTCTTTTGAAATATTTGGCCTATGTCCCAAAATCACCACCAAATAAATAAAATCTCCAAATCTAAGATACTCGCACCAACCGGTGATGTGAGTATCTAGATAAATTCTTTAGAGCGATAGAAACCCAACGCAATGTACGAAATTGAAATCGGAGTTCAAAAACCAAGTTTCACGCAAAACGGAAATCGAGCTAGTGAAAATTCACCGAAAAACAGCAGAAAATTCGTTCATCCATTAGCACAAGATAGTGCTTGGCTATCTGTCCAGCAAGCAAACACAGGGAATAGCTGACCACAAAAATGAAGGAAAAAATCCAACAAAAATAGTGAAGAAGAACAGGAACTCAAGATCCAAAATCAAGACACCATGATTGAACATCAGAGGCAAAAAAGAGCTCGAACGAGTCTGCACGTATACACCCGCGACTATACGAGATCTCAAAAATCACAAAAACACCTCAACAAAATCAAGGAAAAATTTCAAGAAAAATAGTGAAGAAGAACAGAAACTCAAGATAAAAATCAAGACACCGGATTGAACACAAGAGGCAAAAGAGAGCTCGAACAATCTCTTGTATACACCGCTAACCGTACGGGATCTCGAAAACCATAAAAACAACTCAAGAATCACAGACACATTATTAAACCCGGAGGAAACAGCTGAAACTAGGCGCTCAGCTTGCCACGCACACTGATTCGAGTACAAGTCAAAGACTTGCAGACCTCTCTCTCACACAGCAGCTAGAGGAAGGAAAATCCTAAAAGGAGAAATGGAAATGGAAGAGGTGAGGGGAAGGAAGACCCTCATCCTTTATTTATAGGGGCAAACCTATTTTACATTCCTTCTTTGTCCTTGGATACATGAAGAGCTAAACCACTTAGCCAGGGGCATAAGGGTCCAACTCGGACTTCTCTTGATCCGACGGCCACCGCGTCTCCTCACCGCAGCCTTGCTTCCAAGCAATCTCCCCGATGCCGCCACGTGCTGTCCGTCCGCGTGGACCACCCCGATTTTGAGGCGCAAACCCGGAAAACCCGCCATCGATGGTTTTGAGGCGAAACCACCAAACCCTCCGCGAGTAGTGTAGCCCGTACACGTCCCCGCCGTGTACACTTGCGCTTGTCGATGTCCCAGCTGTCAGCCACCACGGCTGGCCGTCCGGTCCACAGGTCCCTCGATCCAAGCCTCACGTCCGCCCTTCACCGCACCCGGTCCGTCAGCACGGCACACCCTACTTGATCTTCACCAACCGTCGACCACCGTCTCCGAGCTCGACACTGCAACCAACACAAGCCAAGAGACATCATTGTTTGACACGAACCGCGTGCCATCGGTTAGCAGAAACACACGCACACACGTTATTGTGTTGGCACGTTGACAATCACTCATCACAAAAAGTCCACACTATGGTTATGGTAAAAGCAGGTGTCCTCAAAGATTTCGAAGCCTTTTTCTTTAAGTTATTAAAGGAAGTTTTATTCCTATTTTTTCTGTATATACGTTATTACGCACTCAATCAAAGTTTAATAAATAATACAAAACAAATCACTCGCATATATAGAAACAAAAGGCAACCAAAAATTAAGATGGCAACAAGTAACATTAATCTATGCCGTAAGAAATTTCTTGTTGTTTTTCTAAAAGAGAGAAAACTCGAAAGCTGGGACATCACCAGCGCACGATAAGAGCATGTAAATCCCCCTATCCTGACTCTGATAAGAAGCCGTTATTACAGAACTTAGTCTCAGCATTCAGCTATCGATACAAGAATGAAAGCGATTGATAATCAGCATGACAGTAAATTCAGATTTCCACCACATCCGTCGCACTTGTACTTGTGGGTGTAAACTTCATCAGTCCCTCCATCGCCGCTGTCTTGATCACCTGGAAGGTGTCTTGGTCTTGCTCATTGAGGCGTATGGTCCATTTCTGCATATGTGAGAGAGCATGATAGGTTACATCAGAAGGCGACTTTGGTAGGATCTTTGAGATGGCCATCTTATTACGCGATAGCCAGAGAGCCCAAGTGATTCCTGCAAAGAGAAAGATTATCATTCTATTTGGCAGATTAATCTTCCCCTCAACCAAGATTGACAGAAATCATCAATACTCCTTGGATAAGATTGTAACCCAAACACCCCCTGAACAAAACTCCACACAAACTTAGCCATGATACATTCAGAGAATATGTGATCCCCAGTTTCGACCAAGCCACATAAGCAGCATTTATCTTCCCCCTCCCATTTTTTCTTCACCAAATTCTGAGCTGTAGGAAGCTTATCATGGATCATTTGCCACAAGAACACCTTTATCTTTAAAGGTATCTTGCATTTCCATATATACTTGCCTCCGGGAGATGTCTAGGTTTTTGGCATCCGACGTCACAACTTGCTCGAAACTTTTTGAATTTTTTACCACAGGCTCCACATGCGATGGCGAGACAACTCGTCAAGTTTCGTCAATTTCGGACTTCGTTTGGATTTTATATAATTTAAAAACACTTTTCGTGCACGTAACTCCCCATGTTACAATGCCAACATGGTCGTAATTTCATGCGAGGTCCTGGATACGGCCTCAACATACTCGGGACATCATGAATACTATGTTTCGAATCAAAAAATTCCATTATTTCATGTACCTGCAGTTCAAATTTGGAGTCGCCGGAAAAATTCAGAGAAACAGAAATAATTAACGAAATATAGAAAAAAAAATTAAAATTGTCCCAACTTTTAAAGCTGGGCTGTATTTACGTAGGAAGACACTAGGAAAAAAATGGGAAGAAAAAAACAAAAAAAAATACTTCTTTGCCGAGGCTTGAGATGGCCCTCGGCAAAGGCCCTTCACCGACGGCTGGCCTATGTGGCCGTCAGCAAAGGTGCTGGCCCTGGCCACCCCAGGGACCGCCATGTGGCAGGCTTTGCCGTTGGCCCTGGCCGTCGGCAAAGCCTCGCCTTTGCCGACGGCCTGACGGCCCGGCTGTCGGCAAAGGACACGGCGTCGGCCGCCGTTTGCCCTGGGCCTCCTTTGCCGATGGCCTAGCTGTTGGCAAAGGATGGCTTTGTCAATGGCCTTGCTTTGCCGACAGCCCGGCCGTCGGCAAAGAATGCCTTTGCCCATGGCTTTTCTTTGCCGACGGCTGGCCGTGGCCATCGGCAAAGGCGGTTCTTTGCCGACGGCTGATTCCCTGGCCGTCGGCAAAGAATATCGCCGTCGGCAATGATGCCGTTTCCGGTAGTGAGAAAAAACTTGCTATGTCAGGTGCGGCCTTTTTCGATGTTCCTATGTAGTCTAGTGCTCTAGGCTACCTTTAAAAACTTATTTTAAATGTGTCCCGGCGTCTTTTGCAACTGCTATGCTTCCTATATTCAAACGGTTTTTTTTCCTATCTTGTGCATGCTTTTGCGTTCAATGGTCGTACCGAATTTTTGGGTTGCCATCTTCCATGTGGCTTATAATAACTCTTGGCGTGGTGGCAGGTCTCATACTTAATCTGGAGTCGCCAGAGTTTCTACAAGGCTAAGAAAACCTACAATGTTGCGGCCCTGGTCACCTCACATGGTCAGCCTGCTCCTGTTGTGGAAAGCGGCGCACATGGAGATGGTGGAAATGGAAGTGGCGCTGAATCAGGTGACTCTTCAGATAAGGGTAGTGGTGAAGATGAGCACACCCTATCGGTTTCTACTACACCAGACAACACCAAGACTCCACCACCTACTCTTCAGACACCACCGACAAAGAAACATGAAAGAGGGTAATCCGTTTGCTGAGTAGTCAGTATTTCTATAGGACACACATTGCTTATCTTTTCATCCATATCTAATTGATCTTTATCTACAGTGGGTCACCGAAGAGCACCGAGCATCCTTCATGTCGCTGCAGGCTTCTTCAGGATAATTCTAATGCTAATGCCCATGGTACAGATGCTTCAGTTTCAAGGTATACGCACATCAAATTCCTCTGCTTCCACTGTAAAGATACAGTTACAAATATTACTTCATCTGCACCTGCCTCTGATCAACAGAAACAGCGCTTTCTGTACAATTGTTCTTACCATGTCCCTTCTAACAGTCCTGCAAGTGGCAAGATTCAGGCTACTGAAGCTGACAGCCCCTCTGAGAACCACTCCGCTCAAGAGAGCGGCTAACTAAGCCAAGCACCGTAAAATCTATATCTGTTTTTTTTTATCATCATGGGCGACTTGGATTGCTTCAACAAATCCATTTCTTGTTGCAGAAATCATCAGCGGCTCCCAAGCTTTTGGCTGGACAAACTCACTACACTCAGCCGTCCAGAGAAGACTCCTGCCCGTTTTTCTGGTGGCGTGGCATCCTCTGCGTCAGGAACTGACCCGTCATTCTCTGTCTGTTAGATCAGCCTTTGTACTGGGCTCCTGGCAGGAAGAACTTCTAACTCCAGTGGCCATTACAGTTGGCCTAAACTCTGTTAACTATTTACTTCGCTGCAGCTGTACGTGGTCCTCTCCACGTTGCCTAGCTGCGTTGGTTGCCTGGTTATCACGGGCATCGTTTGAACACTCCCGTTGCTGAAATCTCTGGTAGACTTATGCAGCTCAGGTTGGGTGTCTCGCTCGAGTAACTGGGTGCACCAACTACCCTTCTGTTATGATATTCTGTGTGCCCATCCATTGTTCAGACTTTGTGTGTTTGTAGTAATGAACTCTGTGCAATCAGTTTCCAATCCCTGTACATTCATGTTGTTCTGTTATTTCTACGCAAACTAAATGCGGCCATCACTCGCGCGCATGGGTGCGCGCCAATAACTAGTGGAGACAGGGGAGTACCAGTGAACTAGAAACAGATGTTTTCGATCTTACCTGAGGAATTAGTGGCTCCGGCGATTCACTGGCAAGACATGATTTCATTGGTTTGGCTTGCTCGCTCGATGCTTTCCACCTCCTGTTTGTCCCGGTCCACAGCGCTGATTTCCACCTCCTGTTCGGCATGTAAAAAAAGGACAACAAAAACTTGAGCACATGCCCTTTCTTTTCGCATGCCATGGCGCGCGCCACATTGGAGCCGCAGAACCATGTCACAACCCGGATCAAGGATGTGACGATAACCTGGAACTGGAAGAGAATTCGAGAGAGGAAGCACGGAATTGGGGATAGAACAGCACGATAGCACGAGGTTTGGAATTTCAGAGGAAAGTTTCTGAAGACGGTTACAGAATTGGGGAATTGTTCTTCGCTAGTTTGGGCGCCACGCTTGCTCCAGGTTATATACTCCTGGGCCAGCTTAGACGCGCAAGAGAAGACACGGCCCAATAAGCAGCTACTCGGCCCATGTTGCTTGAATCACCCGCTCCCGCGCCTCAAGCCATCATCAGCCGTAGCCTGACGCCGAACCGCCTTAAACCAACGCCCTTTGTTGATCCTGACATTGCTTCCCCCAGGAGAACCAGCTTGTCCCCAAGCTGGACAAGTCGGGAACCGACGATGCAGATCCAAAGACTCCTCCCAAGTAGTCAAAGTCGCTGGCAATGACTCCCATTGAACCAAAATTTGCTGCACTGAAGAAGCCCCTCTTCTACAAAGTCGAGTCTGCAGAAACTGAACTGGACTTAACACAGCCTCAGGGTTGTCAGGAACTTGAGATATATCATCTTCAATTCTTGTAGACTGAGGCACATGCTGCTTCAATTGAGACACATGCACCACCGGATGGATCTTACAAGTAGCTGGTAACTGCAAGCGATAAGCCTCCGGCCCAACCTTTGCCAGAATCAGAAATGGTCCATAATAGCGATAACTGAGTTTCTAATTGGACCTTGGAGCCACCGAACTTTGAATGTATGGCTGTAAGTGCAAGTACATAGAATCCCCAACTTGAAACTCCCTATGAGAACGATGCTTGTCGGCATAACTCTTCATCTTTTGTTGAGCACGATGCAGATGGTGTCTTATAATGTCAGACAACAAATGCCTCTCCAACATCCATTGCTCTAAATCTGGGCAATGAAACTGTATCTCATTGGCTAAACCAAACAATCTGGGAGCATAACCATATAGTACCTCAAAAGGAGATTTTCCCAATGCTGAATGATAACTTGTGTTGTACCACAGTTCAGCCACTGACAGCCATTTGTTCCACTGTTTGGGACAAGCATTAACAGCACACCTGAGATATTGCTCAAGACATTGATTTAATCTTTCAGTCTGCCCATCTGTTTGAGGATGGTAAGCAGAACTCATCATCATCTTGGTCTCAGATTTACTGATCAACTCTTTCCAGATAGCACTGGTAAAAATCTTATCTCTGTCTGTCACCAGAGCCTGAGGCAATCCATGAAGTTTGTAGACCGAATCAATGTAAGCCTGAGCCACTGTTAGTGCAGAGAATGGGTGAGATAATGGCACAAAATGTCCATACTTTGTAAACTTGTCATTGACCAAAATAGTATCAAACTTGTTAGACTTTGGCAAACCCTCCACAAAGTCCATGCACACAATCTGCCAAGCTTGAGTTGGAATCAATAAGGGTTGAAGCAGACCAGGAGACTTCACATGCTCCACCTTAGCTTGTTGATAGATTGGACACTCCTGAACAAACCTCAGAATGTCTTTCTTCATCCTAGGCCAAGAGAATAGCTGTCTGATTCTGTAATAAGTAGCCTGAAATCCAGAGTGGCCACCTACCCCAGAACTATGAACAGCCTCCAACACATGTTGCTGAGCTAAAGCATTGTGACCCAACCAAATTCTTCCCACATGCCTAATAATGCCATCCTCAATAGAAAATTCACCAGTTGGATTAGCCAACAACTTTTGAGCTAGTTCATCATCCTGGTACCCCAACTTCACCCTGGCTAACCAATCATGATTGCAGAAAGAAATGGCCAGTAACTGATTGTCCACAGGGCACCTGGATAAAGCATCGGCCCCTTGATTAAGAGGACCTTGTTTATATCGAATTTTGAATTGAAGGTCCATCAATTTTAATAGAGCCTTTTGCTGAATCTTTGTTGTTATTCTTTGATCCACCAAATGAGAAAGACTTCTGTGATCAGTTCTGATCAAAAACTTAGAATGCTGAAGATAAGGCCTCCATTTCTCCACAGCCAACACAATAGCCATGCACTCCTTCTCATAAGTAGATAGAGCTCTTTTTTCTCAGACACAGCCTTACTGAGGTAAGCAATGGGATGAGCATCCTGCATTAACACTGCACCAAACCCAGTGTCAGAAGCATCAGTTTCTAGTACAAACTGTTTTGCAAAATCAGGAATAGCAAGGACAGGAGCCTGCATCAAGGCTTGCTTCAACTGACTGAAAGCTAACTGAGTGTGCTCAGTCCAAACAAAAGGTATTCCCTTCTTCAGCAATTCAGTGAGAGTTCTGCTCAAAATCCCATAATTCTTGATGAATCTCCTATAATAACCAGTGAGTCCCAAAAAACCTCTGAGTTCTTTCACATTTCTGGGCACAGGCCACTTCTCCACAGCTTCTATTTTAGACTTATCAGTAGCCACTCCAGACTTTGATATAGAATGTCCCAAATATTCAATCTCTTGCTGAGCAAATGAACACTTGGACAACTTAATAAAGAACTTGTGTTGTTTCAGAATGTCAAACACTTGTTTCAACAGAGCAAGATGACTGTCCAAATCCTCAGAATAGACTAGAATGTCATCCATGAAGACTATCACCCCTTTCCTCAACAATGGAGCAAATATAAAGTTCATAATGCTCTGAAATGTTGCAGGAGCATTAGTAAGACCAAATGCCATGACCAAAAATTCATACAGTCCATTATGGGTCCTGAATGCTATTTTATGACTATCAGCAGGATGAAGACAAATCTGATGATAGCCTGCCCTGAAGTCCAACTTTGAGAACCACTTAGCTCCAGCCAACTCATCAATCAATTCTTCCACAATTGGCATTGGATGTTTGTTTTTTACAGTTTGAGCATTCAAATGTTTGTAATCAACACAAAACCTCCATGAGCCATCTTTCTTTTTTACCAACAGTACAGGGGATGCATAAGGGCTCTGACTAGGTTTAATAATCCCATTATTTAACATTTCTTGAAGCTGTTTCTCAATTTCATCTTTTTGAGCAGGGGAATACTTGTATGGCCTCACATTGACTGGAGATGCTCCTGGAATCAGATCAATATGATGATCAAAAGGTCTCTGAGGTGGCAAAGATGTTGGTTCCTTGAACAACTCCTCATACTGCCTAATCAAAGTCTGGACCTGAGCAGGTAATTCCTCTGACAACCTAATGTCAATAGCACAAAAGTCCTGCTCATCTTCTTCAGCAGCCTTGTCAGGAGCATCTACTTTGAGCAACAACCCATGCTGAATCTCTTCTCTATTCAAGAGCCTTTGCAAAGCTGCAGCAGAAATAGCAGCACATTGGTCCACTCTTGGTCTAATGCCAAATAATTCCACCCTCTTGCCATTGTAAGTGAACCTCATGACTTTCTTTGCCCAATGCACCCACATGGGACTGCACTCCTCCAACCAATCCTGACCAAGGATCAAATCAAAACACTGCAGAGGCAATACACCCACTGTAGTGCTGAAAGAGTACCCCTGCACTTTCCATTTGAGATGTTGAATTTGCTGATTGCAAAGCATGTTACCACCATCAGCTGTAACAAAAGTTGCATCCACACATGCAGTAGTTTTCAACTGCAACCGAGTCACCAAACTCTTACTGACAAAAGAGCCTACACTTCCAGAATCAACCAATACCAAGACTGCCTTGTTATCCACTGAACCACAAAGCTTCATTGTCCATCTTTTTGGTTGTGATGGTAAGGCAATCTGATGCACTGCCATAACTGTTTCAGTGGCTTCATCAGCTTCCCAATCACATTCCTGATCTTGATTAGGCTCAATAGCATCCAGCAATTCCTGTACCACATGCAAAGGAACCTAGGGAGGGCATTTATGGTCCCTCGAATACTTGTTGCCACACTTGTAACAGAGACCATTCTGTTTTGTGTACAATTTAAGCCCAGCAAAGCCTTGAGTTGCATCAGACTCAGCCTGCACTCCAACCTGCTTACTCTTGTCAGGAAAACTTTTTTCTCCCATAGCTCTATTGAACCCCTTAACATACTTAGGTTTCACCCTGCCCAACTCAGACTCTTGAATCAATGCTAAGGCACTAGCAGTGTCAACATTTTTCAGTTGATGCAAGACTAAAGCTGATCTCATCATAACTGGGGTTATAGAGCAGAAGTGAGTGTGCTGCCTTTTCAAACTCAGAGATGTACTCATCAACCGACCCTGATTGCCTAACAGATTCGAACTGTTGCAGGATGAGAGGGTACTGATTTTTGTCAAACCTTTCTAGCACACACTTGCACAGCATCTCCCAGTTGGTGACGCGCTGCCTTCTCTCCAGGGTGTGCAGCCACGTCTTGGCCATGCCGACGAAATTCAACGCCGTGAACCGGGTCTTCAGATCGGGATGCACCGCATAAACCTCGAAGTACCTCAAACAATCATCAAACCATAGGTGAGGGTTTGAGCCATCAAACTTCGGAAACTCAAGCTTAGGAAATGGAGGACGCATGGGATCAGGAACACCCGAGGAGGAAGCAAACGTACTGCCATGAACGATCAGTGGACGGGTTGCCGTGAACCCGCCGCCGTGTGCGCCATGCCCGTTGGCCAGCTCCGTCGTCGTTGTCAGAGACGAAGACGACGACAAGGGCGCCAGGTTGAGGTCGAACCCACGATTTGAGGGCTGTACGACCGTGGTGAACGCGATGGGCGGCGCTTCACCACCGGAGAGAGCAGCTGCTCCTCCCACGGCCTGCTCAGGCAATCTGCCGAGCACGCCAGGGCCAGGCGACGGACCCGCACCTGCAGTATCCAGGGAGTCAATGCGCTTGTAGAGGCCTTCAACGCGCTTGGAGTTCTCGGCGAGCGTCTTCACCGCCTCCTCCGCCTTCGACGTCAGATCGGCGACCATGCATTCCGACTCGGTCTGCTTGGAAGCGAGCCCCGCCACCGAATCCATGGCCGTCTTCACCATCCCTTCGAGTCCAGTGATCTTCAGGTTGACATCGCCCAGGCCGGCGATCTGCTTCGTCAACTCCTCCAGCTTGGTGGTGAGTTCCTCCATCGTCGCTGCCAACTCCGCCTGCTTCGGCGGCGCCACTGCTGATTCGTGAGAAAAATTTCTTCCGCAAAAACTGAGGAGCTGGTACCAAATTGTCACAACCCGGATCAAGGATGTGATGATAACCTGGAACTGGAAGAGAATTTGAGAGAGGAAGCACGGAATTGGGGATAGAACAGCACGATAGCACGAGGTTTCGAATTTCAGAGGAAAGTTTCTGAAGACGGTTACAGAATTGGGGAATTGTTCTTCGCTGGTTTGGGCGCCACGCTTGCTCCAGGTTATATACTCCTGGGCCAGCTTACACGCGCAAGAGAAGACGGCCCAATAAGCAGCTACTCGGCCCATGTTGCTTGAATCACCCGCTCCCGCGCCTCAAGCCATCATCAGCCGTAGCCTGATGCCGAACCGCCTTAAACCGATGCCCTTTGTTGATCCTGACAAACCACTGCAGATTAGTTACAAAAGTAGCAGAATACAGAAGGGGTAGCCAAGACATTGAGCACGGCAGGAGCACCTGGCAATCAGGCAGAAGCGGCCCATCGTCCACTGCAAGTCCATCGACACATTCGGCGCCAGTAGCCATAGGACAACGGTAGTGTGGATGACGTCGGCGAGAACAAGTACCGCGGGAGGTATGAGGCGAGCGTCTGGGACAACAGCTGAAGGAAGGAAGGCCAGGCACCGAAAGGCCGGCAAGTTTATCTCGGCGGATATGTTACGGAGGAAGAGGCATTGCAGGCGCTCGAGTCTGACCAGGCCCGCTCAGGAGGAGCTTGAGAAGTCGAAGAATAGGACCAGGCAGGAGTATGTGGCTCACCTGAGAAGGCAAAGCAGCGGCTTGTCACAGCTGGTCAGCCTGAACATTCAACAACACCTCCGTCCTTGTGGCGTCCTCCTGCTCCGCCATGAACATGCCGGCCAAGCTCAGTGACACGTCCACGAACTGCGGCTTCACGTAGATGTAGGCATCGTAGACGATGAGGTGGCCCAAGTATTTGAGCTCCAGCTGCACGTTCCCGAAGACGGCGACGGCCTGGTGGTTGATCAACGAGCTGTACCCGCGGAGCAACTCCTCCATGGTCATTGTTGTTCTAAGGTCGAACCTTAGAACCCCCTCCGGTGGCAAACCTGAATCTACCTACGAAGAAAGGTACGGAACATGAAATGGAATGTAAGACACAAGCTGAACAACTTTCATTATATTCCGATCTCTTGTACAGTCCCATCCGGGCAGTATTTATAGGCGCCCGTAGGCTTTTACAAGACCAGAATGCCCTTGAGCTACTTCTCCTTGGCCCTTCTACTGCTCGATCTTGAGGGCGTAACCGTCTCCTGGGAAGCATCCATTGCTGCCGGCCGAATGGCCGACAGCGTCAGGCCCACATCTCAGCCTGCGTTCCTTCTGGGAAGGGTAATGCCCTGGCCCTGTACAATGAAGCCAACCATCAATTAGAACCAGGCAGCCTCGGTCAGACCACCGAAACCACCTTAACGAGTCGATTCGGCTGGCTTGGTCCGGCAGCAAGCTAGATCCCACCAGCTGCGCAATCTTGCCGGGACGGCTTCGGTCCGCCAGCCGAATTAACAGAACGACAACCGAATCGGTTTCTCTCCATTTTGGTGGGACGGGGTCCGTCCGAGCTGGACAGAACTAGCCGTGCAACCCAGCTAAAACGGATTTGGCCCGCCTGCCGAAGCAACAGAAAATCAACCGAATTGTCCTCGGGCCAATTAGGCGGGACGGGGTGCCCAGGTCCCGGTTGTCCCCCAACAGTAGCCCCTCAGCGATAACCGAAACGACTGTGCTCGAATTCGGTTCTCGCTGATGAATCAAGGATAACTGAAAGACCTCCAGCGCCGTCCCGTGGGGAGGACGATTTTTTTTTGGCGAAAATTGAAACGTCGCCTCGGGGCGCGTGGATCGACACGATGGTTCGTCGGTAACCGTCGGTCGGTCCGGCGATGGTGACTATAAAAGGCCCCCATAGCCGGTGGGGGGTCATTTTCGCCGCCGCCTTCCATCGAACGCTCGGCCGTCCGTGAGCGTATTTTCGGTTGTTGAATTCGGTCTCCCCACCGAATCGTCGTTTCGGTTTCCTCTTCGATCTCCAATTCGGTGAGCCTCTGCTGCCTTGACTTTAGCTCTTGTTTATGCTCATGGTATCGTCCTAACGTGTAACTCCTATTCGGTGTATCTTCCTCAAGTTTTTACTTTCCTGTTTTAATTCACCGTCTTTCCTTTTTATAGTTTCGGTGGGTTTTTCCTTCTCTATTGCTAACATGTCAAGGGTCCGTCTCGTCGACAATTCGGTTAGTGGCACCGAATCTCGGTGACAGCTCGCTTCGGTTTCTGGTTCTTCCTCTGGTTCCAGTTCCAGTGAAAATGACAGGCAAAATATCGCTGCTGGAAAAAGACCGACGCCACTTAGGGCCATTGCACCCGAATCCACTCTTGAGTCTGATGAATCAGATTCGGTTGAGGAAGAAGAAGGCAATGAATATATTGAGTGCTTTGACTCCTCGAAGGTGAAAAGGAAGCTCGTGCTGCTTCGGGTAAGGATGAAGAAAGTTCTGCTCCCCATATTGAGGAGACAGCGGAATCTGCTCCAGCTCGTCCACCTAGGCCACCGAGGGGACCAAGGCATACAGGCTGGTCATGCTGTCTTGAACAATCTAAAGTTACAGAGAGTGTGTTAGACCAATATCTTCGGAACGGTACTCTGATCGCTGCTGAAAGAAGCCGAAGCTGGTCTCCTGGTCTTGAAGAATACCCGAGGCCTAAACCTACTGAGGCACTTGTATTCAGAGATTATTTCAGAGCTGGACTTCACTTTCCAATTGAGGATTTCATTGGAAAAGTGCTGAATGCTTTTAAATTGCAGATTCACCATCTAACGCCGAATGCTATAGTTCGCCTCAGCAGTTATGCTATGGCTCAGAAGATGATGGGCAGTAGCCTCAGTGTGCCAGTGTTTGCTCGGCATTATGAGACTCAGTTATACTCCAGCTATAGTACGGATGACACCGAGACCAAGGACATTCGGTTGGAATTGGGATCATACAACTTCGTTCCTGCCCGGGGTAAAATGGCTTCCTGCATTGTTCCAACTTTCAAGAACAAGTGGCAAGATTGGAAGAAGCACTGGTTTTATTACCGAGTTTGCGAAGACACCGAAGCAGCGTAGGCTGAAGAGAGGGGTCTACCAAAAGCACACCCTTTGATTTCGGTCATGACTCAGATGGAAGGTCTTACTGCTGCTCCTGAGATGCCCATGGGGCCAGCGGACGACACGGCTGCCCAAACGTACCGGCAAACTGCTAAAAGGCAGACTAGTTGAGACTTGATGGAAGAGATGTTTTCGTATGGCTAGTGGCCACTTTGCACTACTATGCGTTTTGATGGCTTCTCGTTTCGTGATGGGTACCGGGGACCGTCTGTGAATCTGACTCGTCCTCTCGGGTATAGCTCCAATTTGGATTTCGTGACAGAAATGGAGAAAAGAGCGAATCGGCTCTGCGACCCGTACAATGATAAAGAATATGAGTTGAGCGTGGCCAAGTTGGGAGCTCTTCGGCGCTTAAACCGAATCTGGGACTGCATGAATGTTGAGTATCCTGATCGCTTTCCTTCGGTTAAGAAACCGAGAGGCGGAGCTGCGTGCCCGTCTGATTCGGGGCATCAACCGGTCATGAATCGTGGTCGCGGTGGCGGTCGATCGCAAGGCTGAGGCACTCTGAATCCGCGTGGCACACGCCAAGCTGAAGCTCGACTCTACCGCCAGTCCGGTCGGCAATTTTAGCCCGAAAAAATCGATGATGTTCGGGTAGGTCGACTGCTTGCCGATCGAAAGTGGGTGAAACCCCTAAAAAGAAGCCGGAACCCTGTTATTAGCACTTATGAAGAAGATGCTGTCTTATCTGGGCACACGGTAGAAGGGCTGGTGACCTAGATTCTGACTTAATTTTTAAACATAGATCATGTTTTTGCTCATTATTCGATATTTTTACATTCGGGATAATGCTGATTCGGCTTGCTTTTTCGGTGAGCAGGTGTTTGCTGAATCCAGCGAGGACACCAGCTTCATGGCCAGTGGAAAGATGCAAAGCGCTCGCGACTTGCCCATCGACAAACAGCCGACGGTCAGCAACTTCAAGCTGACATCCAAGAAGAGGAAGACCCGGGACAGCGGCACTTCGGCTCATTCGTCCCTGCTTCCTCGGCCGAGGGGACCAACCAGCGGGCTGAGCGTCGGTGGCTCCGTCGAAGGTGTTGTACAGCCCACCAAAGTTGCACCTTGGGCTACACCGGGTAGTTTGCCGGAGCTTCGAGGTGGCTTGCGTGTCAACCCTCCGGTTTTACGGCGTCCTGGTAAGTCTCGGTTTCATGCCGAATCGACGCGCATGACACGGAGATGTCCCGGAACATCCTATTTGGCCATGGGTTTGTTTCCATGGATCCATCTAGTTTTCGATTCGGTCGCATGAAGGTGTATTCGGGTTCATGTTCTCCTAACGAACATAGCCCTGACCGAGAAGAGACTTATGAACTCGCTCGTGCTTTAGGAGTTGATTCTGACGCCTGCTTGGTGGCACATGTGGATCCCCGCGAAGTGGGCGTCTTGCCTTCACCAGCTGCCCTGGCATTCGATCATGAATGTAGCTCGTCCTTTTCAGCGAGCCAGACCGAGCAGGCACTGCTGGCGACGGACCGGGAGGAATTGCTTTCAGCTATCAACTTCCACGCGGTTTCGGTAAAGCTACCGAATTGCGCATCCTGTGATATGTCAGTTACCTGTTCCTTTGTTCTCTATATTCCCATGCTTACTTATCTATGTCTGTGTATCCAGGCTTCGGTCCTTTCTGGTGCCCTGGTGAAACAAGGCCACGCTGCTCTCGCCCATGCCGAGAAACAACTTCGCCTTCGGGAGAAAGACGTGAAAAGGTTGGAGAACAAGCTGACGGACACCGAAAACCTACTAGCTCAGGAGGTTGGGAAGACTGAAGCTGCCTTGGAAGCCTAGTGACAAGCGGAACGGGACGCTCGCCTTGAAGGCAATCAATTTTGGGCTGCCGAACGGACTGTCGGGGATAAGCTTGATGAGTTGTCCATTCTCTTCCACCGTGTGATCAACGGCATTGGAGAGGACTGTGAACCACCTCCTGCTACCGAAAGTCCTCTAGGGAAGATTCGGTTTCTTGAGCAAGGAATGTCCCAGCTGGAGCACATCATCGGTCTTGGCCGTGAGTATGCTAGGTTTGAAAAAGCAAGAGCTCTGATGAAATCTCTTAAAGAAGTGGGTTGTATGCATATAGCCAAAGCCACACCTGCCGACGATGCTATGGCCTACTGGCAACCGGACGGGGACGTCCAAGACGCCGCGAAGAAATGGTTCTTTGACGGCTTTTGGACCGAATCGGGCGGTCGGGACTTAGCTTTGCTCAGGGCCGCTTATGGGCGCGCTAAGGTGAGTTTTGTTTCGCTGACCAGGAGAAGAATTGCTGTATGGCGATTGCTTCGGCTATCGTCACCGAATTTGCCTTATTTTTGTGAAGGATGACTCGGAGAAGCCGGCCATCAAAGCCAGGGTGGCGGCTTATATTGAGGAGCGCAACGCCCGGGAAGGCTCTCCAGCCGTGCAAACGACGGTTTCTACGCCCGAAGCCCGTAACCCCATCCCGGAGGAACAGCTGTCGCAGGAACAGGCAGCCGGTACCGAAGGCGCTGGCGTGGCTGCTGCTTCCACTTCGGTTGCCGACTCCCAGCGTGGCCCTGCTATGAACACCTCTACCTCGACCCCCGAGGCCTAAACTTGTTGGTGGAAGCGCGTGCTGATACATTGTTTGTTTGGTGACTGGATTTCTGAACTTTTGCGGCCAGCATGTTGGCTGAATTTGGCTGTGATGTAACCGTACACTGTGATGCTACTTTGTGCTTAAATTCGGCTTGTGTACCGAATTAACCTTTGCGATGCTACTCTATGCCAAGACTCAGTGTTCATGCGGATTTGGCTTGTGTGGCTTTGCTTGCCTAAGCGCCCTTCGGTCGCTTTTGACTGATTTTACATTTGGGATTTGTACTTGGAAAGCGCCGTCCTACCCCATCTTTTTAGATCGAAGGGTGATTTGGTAGCATCCCTGCTTATCAACCTACCTGTTGCTAGGTTAGTTATGCACTTCGGTCTTTTGTGACGAAATTGGCTCTTGAAAAGCGCCGTCCCGCCCCATCTTTTTAGACCGAATGGCGATTCGGTAGATCTACGCTTTTTCGTCTTTTTTGTTGTCGTCACCAGTGTTTGTGCAATTCGGTCGGCGCACTGAATTGGTTTTTGAAATTTTAGTTTGAAAGATACTGCTTCACCCCATCTTTTTAGACGGGTGAAGTGATATTTGATAAAGAAAATGTAAAGGAAGTTATTCGTTGTATTGTCTTCTTACAAATTTGTCAACAATGGCTATTACAATTGACGTTTTTGGTGCTACACTATTCTTAATGAATGACGCTAAATGTTGTGTTGGCACATCACCAACCGAAATAGCCACGACCTGAACAGGTTCCAGACGTGGCCCTGCGGTTTGTTGCCCGGACACCGAAACCGGTAGCGGATGGCCTGCCAGTATTTGCACATTGTGGGTTGATACGTCGTGTTCCAATGCCACCCGCTGTTCTGGATGAAGCGGTTCTGGTGCCGAATGAGTGTGAGCTCGCTGATGGCGAAGCTCTCGTGGCTGATGGAGCCGACCAGAATGCGGTGGCCGTCGCCTTTGGTTGGGCGACCGAGGCTGTGTGTTCAGGACCCGATGTTGGTGTCGCGTTGCATTGCACCATGATCCCAGTCGATACCGTGGACCAACCACATCACCATTAGTTGGCACATGGAAGTGCAGAACAGAACGTGATAGGTGGTGCGTGCTTTTCGCTGGTTTGCCTGGAGGAGCAAGGGTCTGACGCTAGGACTGAGACCACTGAAGTATGTCTTGCGAGGACCGATTGGCCTTGCTAGAAACACTGAAACCAGATGTGGTTAAAGGGGGCTCGGAGGTGGCGCCTATCCTTGCTATCCGAATCCGCACTTTCCTGAGGCCTCCTATGCTTACTTAGCATGGTTTCGAAGGACTCTCTAAGTAATGGCTCCCTCATGGTCGCGGTGTGGCAGGCTTGTTGCTAATGCGACCTGTTGGGGGGATTGGTTGCGCTTATATAGGCTGTTCGCCTTAGGGTTCATAAATATCATGAACCACCATGCTCGTTGAAGTTTGACAGATATCATTGTCATTTATTATGCCTATTTGGCTTTGATTTGAGCTCTGATTTCTGACCTGCTGTACACGTGTTTACACGTTCCAGATATCTCTTGATGTTTCGCGGGATCTCCCAGCCGTCATTGGCTTTCGAGGTTGCTTGGAACCTTTTTCACTATACCGAATATATAGGTAGGCATTTTTGTCTGACCGTTTTCGGTGAATTTTTAGTTGCACGCATCATATTTTTACGGAACATGAGCATAAGCAAAATTGTACTTATTACATGGGATGCCTCATTAAAAAACCTCAGTGAGGAAAAAGAGTGCAGAGCCCTAAATGTCTTTAGGCAGCAGTACCGAATATGCGAAAAATAAAGATAACTTATTACAACTCCTTTTCTGGAGTACAGCATCATGGGTAGAATCGGCGCAAGTTATCTGCATTCCAAGTGTGAGCTGATTCAGTTCCATCTTCGGTTACCAGGGTGAATACGCCGGTGCTGACCCTTCTGGCCACGATGTATGGTCCGTACCCCGGTGACTGCAGCTTTCCCTGCTTGTCTGGCTGGCGGATGAGTACCATGTCTCCCAGGTTAATATCTTTCCTCAGGATTTTCCTGTCTCTCCAACTTTTGGTTTCGGCATGATATCTGTCCAAGTGCTCTGCAGCTTGAAGCTTCCGTAGGTCCGAAGTTTCTAGATCCACCATTCTCTGTATCGGGTTAGTGGCCGAAATTTCAGTTTTGAAAGAGCCCATCCTTACTTCCTCTGGCATTATGGCTTCTTCGCCGAACAATAGACGGAATGGGGTGAAGCCTGTAGCTCTGGATCTGGAGACATTGTGCCCCCATACTGCGGTGACCAGTTCTTAGGCCCATTTCCCCTTCTTTGCTTCCTCGAGTGCCTTGGAGATGGTGGTGAATATGTCTCCATTCGCTCTTTCTACTGCTCCATTTGACTCCGGATGATTTACCGAAGTGAATGAGAGTTTGATGCCAAGTTCCTCGCAGAATGTTCTGAATTGTGCCGAATCAAATTGTTTGCCATTGTCGACTGTAATGAACGAAGGGACGCCGAAACGGCAGATGATCCGCTGCCACACGAAGTTCACCAGAGTTCCTGAAGTTATCGTGGCTAGAGGCTTTGCTTCCACCCACTTGGTGAAGTATTCCAGAGCCACTGCGGCGTATTTTAGATTCCCGGAGCTGGAGGTAGAGCTCCAACAATGTCGACGCCCCAACGCTGAAGTGGCCGGGTTGGGTATACTTTGGGGAAGTGGGGTTGGCTGGGACATTTTGTTTTTTTGCGAACATTTGGCATCCTCTGCACGTTTTCACTATTTCCTTGGCATCAACCACCGCCATGGGCCAATAAAATCCCTGTCTCATTGCTCTATGAGCGATTTCGTGGTGACCTCTATGAGCTCCACATGAACCCAAATGTATTTCATTGAGCAGCTGTTTTCCGTCCTCTCGACTTATGCACTTGAGCATCGGGGAGACCACGCCTTCCTTGTATAGGTTTTCGCCCACAATGGAGAATTGCCTTGTTCTAGAGTTCAATCGGTGTGTGTCTTTCTTGGAAGCTGGCCCGTATGTACCGCTGAGGTATGCCCAGATGGGGGCTCTCCAGTCGTCACTTGCAATCGCGTGTATAATCGAAGGTGACTCTTCTTCCTCTTTAACTGCTTTCACTGTTAAGACCTGATAGAAGACGTCTGCAGGTAACGGGTGAGCGTTGGCTGCTGCTTTCGCCAACTCATCAGCTTCGGTATTTTCAGACCTTGGGATATACTTCAAAGTGAAACTGGTGAAATGCTTCTCCATTCTTCTTACCGTAGCCAGGTATGTGGCTAATTCGGGGTCCTTTGCTGTGTACTCTTTTTGAACATGCCTGACCACTATTTGAGAGTCAGACCGAATTATACAGCGCCGGACACCGAGTGCTCTTAACTTGTGTAACCCTAAGAGTACTGCCTCGTATTCGGCTGAGTTGTTCGTGGTGAGGAACTGTAGCCTGGCTGCATAGCGTATCCTTGGCCCATTCGGTGGTGTTAAAATGGCGGAGATTCCTGCACCAGCTGAGCACCAAGATCCGTCGCAGTGTACGGTCCATTCGAATTCGTCAAATTGCAAGGTGGAGTCGTCTGCGTTCGGTGTCCAGTCGGCTATGAAGTCTGCTATGACCTGTGACTTTATCGCTGATCTGTGTTCAAAGAACAACACATATTCGTTTAGCTCAGCTGCCCATTTGCCAATTCGGCCTACTGCTTCGGTGTTGCGAAAGAGGGATTCCCGTGGCTGAGCCGAAAGTACCCGGATTGGATGTGCTTGGAAATAATGCTTGAGCTTCCTGGAGGCCATGACCATGGTGTAGGCTATTTTCTCTAGTTCAGAGTAATTCACCTTAGCCCTTGAGAGTGCTTCTGAGATGAAGTAGATGGGGAACTATTGCATTTTGCCTTCATGTTCTTTCTCCTCAATCAGCACTGCGCTTACCGCTGCTGGTGCTGCTGCTAGGTACAGTGCCAATGTTGCCCCGGGGGTTGGTTTTGACAGGGTGGTGAGCTTAGTGAGGTACTTCTTAAGTTCTTCAAAAGCCTGCTGCTGTTCGGTTCCCCAACCGAAGGTTCTTGCATTTCGGAGTATGCGGAAGAATGGTAATCCTCTTTCAGCAGATCTGGAGATGAATCTGCTCAGGGCTGCCATCCTTCCCGTGAGCTTCTGTACTTGTTTCCTATTTTCAGGTGGTGCCATGTTTGTGATAGCTGCTATCTTCTCTGGATTCGCTTCTATTCCTCTTGCGGATACCAGGCAGCCGAGTAGTTTTCCTCTGATGATGCCGAAGACGCATTTGTCAGGGTTGAGTTTGAGCCCGCTGGAGCGTAAGTTGGCGAACGTTTCCCTGAGATCATCAATGTGCGAGTGTCTCTGATCACTCTTTACCACTATGTCATCCACGTATGATACAAGATTGTTTTTCTTCTTTTGCTCTCGGAATATCTCGTCTGTTAACCTGGAAAAGGTTGGTCCGGCGTTCCTTAGTCCTTCGGGCATTCTCTTATAACAGAAGGTGCCTTCTAGTGTGATAAAGCTTGTTTTCTCCTGGTCATCCGGGTTTAACCATATCTGGTGATAACCCAAAAAGCAATCTAACAAACTCATTATTTCACACCCAGCTGCGATGTCCACCAGTTTGTCTATTCTGGGCAATGGATATGGGTCTTTGGGACAATGCTTGTTGAGGTCGGTGAAATCGATGCACATTTGCCATTTGCCGTTCTTTTTCCTTACCATGACCACGTTAGCAAGCCATTCGGGATACTGCACTTTTCTGATCACGTCTGCATCTAACAAACGCTGCACTTCGGCTGCCACGGCGGCTGCCCTTTCATCAGATATCTTGCGGAGCCTCTACTTTCTGGGCTTGGCTGCCTTGTCAATGTTCAGGCTGTGCTGAGCGAGGCATCGGTCTACTCCCTGTAGGTCGCGTGTTGACCATGCAAACACGTCTCGGTTTTCTAGCAGGAACTCTATCAATCTCGAGGCTTCACTCTGACTCAAACTTGCGCCGATATTGACGCATTCGTCAGGTCGATTCAGGCTCAATGCTGACCGAATTGTGTCTTCTACGGGGAGTGCCTTCGGTTCTTTGCTGCAGTTTGCCTGGTCATCATCCTCTTTCTGCTTGGGTTTTGTCTTTACTTCATGCACCATATTGTATCCCGGTATAGGTTTTCCATCAATCCTCCTTGCTGAGATCTGATCTCCGAATACTGATATGGTACCGTTGGGTGAAGGTATTTTCAAGCAAAGATGAGTTTGCCGAATTAACATGTCAAATTTGCTGATGATACCTCTGCCAAATATGGCCGTATACGGGTAGTCCATGTCGACGATGTCGAAAGTGATTTCCTCTACTCTAACCTTTCTGTCTTCACTGAATGCCACAGTGATTGTCTTCTTCCCGATTGCATCTATTCTTCTTCCCCCGAATCCGAATAACGGGTTGCCGGCCTGCTCAAGCATTCTCCGATCCAGCTTCATGCTGTCAAATGCTTTGGTGAATAAGATGTCCGCCGAACTGCCGTTGTCGATCAGGATGTTGTGGAGCGTGTAACCTCCAACGTATGCAGTGACTACCAATGCATCACAGTGTGGGAAGTCCTTGACTCGGAAGTCAGATTCGGAGAATGTGATAGGGGCTGCCTTCTAGGCAGGCTGTGCAATCGGTGTCCTTGGCGAAATTGACATCACCCTTTTGACGTAATCCCGCCTGGCTCTTTTGTTATCGTGCTCCAGGTTAGATCCACCCGTGATGGCGTAGATGTGACCACTAGTGTTCATCATGTTAGCAGGCGTAACTGTGTTGACTATTTGCAACTCTCTGGATGTATCCGGATTCAGCGGGTGCTGACCACCGTGCTGGTCTGCCGTAGCGGAGGAGGAAGCAGCTGTTGAATGTGCTTGGTTATGCATCGGCATGTTTTGATGGTATTGGGCGAAAGGGGGCACCTACCACTCTAATGGCTGCTGGAATACCTACGCTGGGGGCGGGTTGTACGGTGTTTGGATGTAAGCTTGATGGTGAAGTGGCTGCGGGGGCGGTGCCATAGTGTGATAAACATGCTTTGTTGCATCGGTTGGCTTTGCAGACTCATCTCTCTCACGCTGCTCTTTTGCTAGCTGGGTGTACTTGCAATCCCTGGAGAAATGGCCTTTGTCCTCGCCGCACATGAAACAATAATGTGGCTTCGGTTGTCCTCGTCCTCTGCCTCATCCCCGTCCTCCTGCGGAGCCTCTACCGCCTCGTCCATGGTTACCGAAATTTTTTTGTTGATTCGGCTGGCCCTGCGCTGAATTTTCCTGCACGTTGTTCACCATCGCCGGTTGCTGGTCGGTCTTCTGCTGATTCTGCTGATTCGGTTGGTTGGACTTTGGGGATGCTTTCTTGATGCTGTATCACGTGGCTTTCCTCTTGATCAAGTCCTCCTCTGACCTGGCGAACTGACGCATCTGATCGAACAACTGTTTGATCGTAGTTGGCGGTTCTTCAGACATGGCTTGGGCACATGGGCCTATCTTTAAACCTTTGATAGCTGCGGCTATGACAACATCGTCCGACACATTCAGTAGCTGGGCCTTCAACTGAATTATCCTTTCAAGGTACTTTGAAAGTGATTCGTCATCCGGCTAAAACAGGTTCATGAGATCTGCTGCTGTTTTCTTGTCCGTTTGAAACCCCTGAAAGGTGGTGAGCAACTCGGCCTTCACCTGTTGCCACGAAGTGACTGACAAGGGCCTTTGAGATACAAACCAATCATGGGCTACGTCTGTCAAGGCCATGATCAATGATTTGGTGAGGATCATGTCGTTGCCCCCCGCCGAATGAACACATGCTTCGTAACTTGCAATGAATCTCCTTGGATTGGACTGAGCATTGAAATTTGGTAACTTCGGCCTGTACCCTACCGGCCAAGGACATCTTTGGATCTCCAGGGACAAAGGGGATGCCATGTCTGTCATTTCGGTCATTTCTCTCCGTGACCTTTCTCCTAGGATGATAACATCCTTTTCTTTGTCCTTCCCCGAGCTTGACCTGAGGACACGTATCTCTCTTTCTAGCCTTGCTGCTTCTTCTTTAGCTTGGTTGATTGCATCTTGGGTGACCGCCATTCGGTTTTGTGCCGCCAGCTGAGCTTGCAACTGGTCGCGGTGCTGCTTCAAGGCATTCACCTTAGCGGCTTGCTCGTCTAACTGCTTCAGTAACCAAGCGTTCTGAGCGTCCGGTCCCTCGTGCTCCTCAGCTTCTTCTTCTTCGTTGCCCTGGGTGGTGCGACCCTCCAAGAACGCTCCTCTTGAGCGCCGAATTCGCCAGTGGGTAGTGGTGTATCGCCGGCCTGAGGGACTGGGGCTTCTATAGCCTTGGTCAATGTTGGTACCCCCATATCTTCAGCTTGTTGATTGGAGGTTCCCGAATGCAACGCGCCGGGCTGCTGTGTGCCTTCGGTTAGATGAGCCGAATCTGATGCCACGACGTCCTTTGATGATCCCGCTCCTGTCTTCGCCTTTCCCTTCGGAGCCATGGTTTGTTCGGCAACAACCACGGTGGGCGCCAATATTGTTCTAAGGTCGAACCTTAGAACCCCCTCCGGTGGCAAACCTGAATCTACCTACGAAGAAAGGTACGGAACACGAAATGGAATGCAAGACACAAGCTGAACAACTTTCATTATATTCCGATCTCTTGTACAGTCCCATCCGGGCAGTATTTATAGGCGCCCGTAGTCTTTTACAAGACCAGAATGCCCTTGAGCTACTTCTCCTTGGCCCTTCTACTGCTCGATCTCGAGAGCGTAACCGTCTCCTAGGAAGCATCCATTGCTGCCGGCCGAATGGCCGACAGCGTCAGGCCCACATCTCAGCCTGCGTTCCTTCTGGGAAGGGTAATGCCCTGGCCCTGTACAATGAAGCCAACCGTCAATTAGAACCAGGCAGTCTCGGTCAGACCACCGAAACCACCTTAACGAGTCGATTCGGCTGGCTTGGTCCGGCAGCGAGCTAGATCCCACCAGCTGCGCAATCTTGCCGGGACGGCTTCGGTCCGCCAGCCGAATTAACAGAACGACAACCGAATCGGTTTCTCTCCGTTTTGGTGGGACGGGGTCCGTCCGAGCTGGACAGCACTAGCCGCGCAACCCAGCTAAAACGGATTCGGCCCGCCTGCCGAAGCAACAGAAAATCAACCGAATTGTCCTCGGGCCAATTCGGCGGGACGGGGTGCCCAGGTCCCGGTTGTCCCCCAACAGTGATGACGCTGCCAACGCACGAGTCTCACGCTCGATGATGCCCTTGACGAGGTCGTTGAGGTGGGAGAGGTTGTCGCCGTCGTCATCGTTGTCATGGTCATCGGTGGTGGGGGCGATGGTGGAGTGGACGACGGCGTTCAGGATGCAGAGCTCCTTGTCCACGGTTGTGGCCTGCACCTGAAACTCGAAGTCGAAGGTGTGGCCGATGCGCTTGTGCTGCCCCGGCTCAGTGCACGCCTTCTTCGCGACCTTCAACTTCAAGTCGCACATCAGGATCTCCTGGGCGTCGTGGTACAACATTTTCGAGGAGCTTGAGGGCATGACATGATGAACTGGTAGCACTTCTTCGGTCTGATGGAAGAGAACTGATGGCTGGTGAGCTGGTGTCTGTCTCTTCTGTTTATGTATATATACTCAGCATTGGTGGTAGGATTGGGGAATGGCGCTGACGGTATTGCCGGTATTGACGCTGCTTTTTCAATGATTTCATCACTCCTGGGAAATTATGTGGATTGCCCCTGAGCCGCACATTATTTTACTTCGTACTAGTAGAAAGGGCGCGCACCTGCGCGCCTTGCTAGACTTAATATTAGCTGAGAAAGATAAGTATACATAATAAGGTAATGCAATATTATAAATTTTTGTACAGTGGCTGAGCTTAATATAAAATTTGTCGGAGCATAGTGGACGGATGGGTACGCATAATAAAGAATTACAATACGTTAAGTTTGGGTACAATAAATGCGCTTGGTTTAGAGTTAATTGAACCCCAACAACAGTATCATTGACAATGACCTATAGAAATTGTTGAATAATCAGATTTTCAAAAATAGGATACTGTGTGCATAGGCGGTGCAGCAATGTTTAGCTGAAGTAGCATTAGGATAGCATAAACAGTATGAGCATACCTTTTGAAAACAGAACAATGAGCTGAAATCATTGTCAGTAAAAAAAAAACTTTAGCGATACTAATCATGTAAGAGTTTGTAGGTATCATATATATAGGCTGCTAATCAGTGGCATTTTCTCAAAGTCAAAAACTGCAATGTTTATAATGGAAGGCTTGTGTGAGCAACAAAAAACAATTTCTATTTTCCAAAGCATGGCAATACTCTATTGTAGTGGTGCTGATCATTTCTCAGAGACACACAAAGTTGAACCCATATAAACCAATTAGTTTTTCCTTTTGGAGGCGTCTATACAAAGATACATAATGGTGTGTCAACCAGGAGCGGGAGCTGAACTAAAGTGAATGAGGAAAATCTAAGGCACTAAATAAAATATACAGTATGAAATAAGCATCTGTATTTTTGTAAGCACTACAGCTTGGAAGTCTATAGCGCATCAGCTCATCGAAACTGTTAAGTAGTCTGATTGCCCTTTATGCGCATCAAGAAAATAATATTTCGAACCTAGTCATTAGGCAAATAATTTCACCTCATCAGAATGCCTGTCCACTAAAGGAAAAGGAGAACTGAACTGCCGACCATCACTTGAAACAGGCAAATCAGATGCCAGTTGAGACAACTTGGACTAACTGGATGCCTGAAGAGCACAGATCATCTGAACAACAGAAAAAAAAGCTGGATGTCAGCACGAAGAGTTCACTCATGCCACAGTATATTGTTTGTTGTAAAGCAATGGGAAATTGAAAGTGTCAAATCGACCACATGAACTAAGAGATATGTACAAATTATGGTTAAACCAGGTAACACTGTGACCAAACACTGAAAGAGCTTAGTATTTTAAATACGCCATGATTACCGCTTATGGAGAACATGAGTCTCTGACCAACTTTATTTTGAGAAAATTGGGAATGCATATGGCATCGAGCAGAGGTATCCTGACCGGAATATATTTGTCATAGTGAAATGTACATAATCTGTAAGTAGTTTGATTTAATCAAAGTGTAGCGCCTCCATTGGCATGCTAATTCTGTTAGAAAAGGAGAGAGTTTATCTCTCATTAAGAAAGACCAATCCAACTTTGTAAAGGTTGAAAACACATGGACAGAAAAATGATAATCCAAGCATGATAAAACAACAAATATATTAAAAATAGGATGAAAACAAGAAAATATGGTTGGAGTATTTGTAGAAGAAATGTAAGCATACCGTTTGAGGTTGAGGAATGAGCTTCAAAATTCTAGCAGCTGGTAAACCTGAAGGTGAGGGATAAACTGCACATTAGCTACAAAAATTACAGGAGGAATTACTAAAATGACAGTAGTAGACTATGGAACACATTAATCTGGTTGCACTGGGAATTTTGAAGAACTTAATAAATTTAGCATTAATCTTTGAAGCGGGGGCAATGTAAATTCAGCATCAACTTCGTATGATCCCACTATTTTCATCATTTACAATACCAAAAAAAAGTTTCAGAAGGTAAAGATATTCAGTTTGCAGACACACTAACTTTTTTCTTCGCACCACATACTTTGAATAAGTTAGGAAAGCACATTTGCATCCATAAAACTGCAACAATAGAATTTGTAAAGATGATATTCATCAGTTTACTTCTAGCTGGTCTTCAGACGCACTTACATCTGGTATAAATCTCAGATCCGTAGTGTCCATGGACTTGGCATATAACATCCATAAAATGGCCCATCACCCAATCATTCGCCATTGTTGATCATAGCCTATAGGGTGAAAACAGCTAAGTTAGAATGGAGTTAAATACAAGGTGAACGTAAATCACTTTTAGAAAAGGACATCCGCTTGACAAGGTAGAATCACTTCCGGAAGTAAAATCACAGTAGCAAACGGCAATGCCATGTGTGTCAAAGAATGGGTATAGAGACCTGTATACCAATTCTGTTGCAATATGGCAGAACATGCAAGGGAGGCTCTACACTAATGTATAAGGCAGCACGAATTATAGGCAAAAGCAGACTCAGCATTAAGGCTAATTGGAAATCAGAGAATCATAATTTGTAAGACCTATCCTAACTCTTCCAACAAATCATGATCAGTAGATTCATAGATTTTGTGGAAATTTCCTAAAAATAGGTTCCATATGTTATCTGAAGATAGTATCGACGGCACATAATGTCATGCAAACTGTACAAATGATGGGAACAGTAGATAACCAATTTTAGTTCATACGCTGGGTTGTATACGCCCGTGACTTCCAATTATTAGTTCATTTTGAATAAGGTTGTGCTGTTAAAGGAGTTGATGAGGCCTAGAATCATTGGCAATGAACCGAGAGGATGAAAGGAATCAAATCCAATTGACAAATAACACAGCCCTGTTAAGGCAATCAGTAAGTGTGAGTTCAATAGGAAATTATCTATATGTGACCTTGTTGAGAAAAAGGTGCTTGGTGGGAGAGGGTTTCGGGATAGCTGATCCATAACTGCTATCGGTCACACCAACTTTTTTTAATCTGAGCCTATTCTTGCAAGTCTTAAAAGTATGACCATGAATGAAATTATGTATGAGATGGAAAATTCATGACAGCAGTTGGATCCTTCCAACTTTCACATAGCTTGTTTTGAGGTTCTGCACGAAATTTGAACTATGCTAGTCCATCAACCTGTGCTCTCGCACGGGCTAAAACTTAAGGAGATATAAGTAGTATTAGTTATTGTTTAATGCATATGATAAATAATGAATTACTTATATTAATTTATATATTTTTATCCTTTTGTTTAATTTTTTACATAATAGACAAAATAGATACTCGTAGTCTATATCCATTTATCATAAATTTATTATTATCTACTTAGGGACTAATCTATACATTTTTTTAACAATATTTCCATTTTCTTTGTATCGCACCTTTGTATGCTTTGCATATGCAATTAGTTTGTGTGGAGGTATAAACTCCATATACCCTCACGGCCTAGTTTGGGCCGACATGCTATCACCAGGCCGGCCCATCAAGCTTCAAGACCGATCGGCTCAGGCTGGTCGGACAGTCTAAAACAGGCAAGAATATCGAAGACCGACAAGGAGGACAAGACCTAGCCGAGATAGGAAAGTTTAGACTTGTAAAGTATATAAACTTAGTACCGTATAGGCTAGTTCCGACTTGTAACCTTGCTCCCCGCGATATATAAGGAGAGCAGGGACCCCCATGCCGGAGGATAGAATCTGGCATAACGCACAGACTCATACATCCACATCATAATCGAAACAGAGAGCAGGAGTAGGGTTTTACGCATCTTTGCGGCCTGAACCTGGGTAAACCTCGTGTGATTGCTCCCTGTTTACGTCTTGCTCGCAATCTCGTGCGCCTTCCGCCAATCCATTACCGGTCGTGGGCATACCCACAGTCGGACTATCGCCGATATTTCGTCGACGACGGCGCGCGCGTAGGGGGTGCGCACCGAGATTTCACGTCGATCAAGATGGTTTCCTTCCGGCTTCCATGACTTTCGAAGCTGGCCTCACCTTCAACTTTGGAACGTTCACTGGACTTCCAACTCAAGAATCGCTACTACAACTCTCACGCCTCCGGCTATCACGCCGACAATGGCACCAACAATGGTGGCTGCGCCAAACCAAATCCAACTCATCCCGGTGACCACCATTGCAGTCCCAACCAATCCACCACTGATAGTTGACGGCACGGCGTCAACACCTCCGACCGGTCCTAACCAAAGGAGGCATGTCAGCAACACGGATCTACTCCGTTTGATCCATCAACAAGACATGAGGTTGACAGAAACCCATGCCAACTTTGAGTCGCTCCGACGACGCGTCAGTCGCGATCTACAAACCGCGCGACAACAACAAGTTCCTAATCCGTCAACACGAGGACAAAACAACCGTCGCAGAGTAACTTTTGGGCGCTCCGAACGGCCACGTTCGCAGCCGGCGAATCTACGACGTCACATTCCAACAAATCCTCGTGGCAACCGTACACAAACAGGTGGCGGAAGAAACTCACAGCGGCTCCGACCACGGCCAACCATCGTTCGTAGTGGTCGGAGAGGCCCGGGCCGAGCAATATACGGCGAGAGAATCTTAGCCGATATTCAAGATCCGAGAGAGAGGACTTCACAACAAGCCTCACGGAACAACAGCTCCCAGCTCGAGACGACACAAACTACCCGACACGATGTACCTCGTCGGAGTTACGCGTCAATAGTACAGCGCAGAAATGCCCGTCGCAACGAACGACGGCGACGCCAGCGAGAAATTCGACGATCTGGTCAGAACCCACCAACTACGCCTACTACTGCGAATCAACACATCCAACGCTCAGTTGTTTGCAGAACGTACTGAGCTAGCTGCCGCCCTTCGTCATGGCGACCAGTCCCGAAGGGATGAACAACGAAGGGAAAGACGACGGCAAGAGATATTGACTGCCATGGCAACATCAGGTGCAACGGAGCAAAGAGCAGAACGGCCACGAGCACGATCAACTCGCCTCCCTCAATGACGAGGGCGTCGCACACAGGCCGGGCACTTGCCGACCGACACCAAGACGTAGAAAGAAAACGAAGGGAAGAGCGCCAAAAACACATGGCAGCAATCGAGAAAATCGCCAGCTTTTGGCATGAACCCATTAAGGGATGGCACAAGGGATTCACCTAACATGGATGAGCCTCGTTGTTGTAACCAACCCATACAAACGACCACCGTATACAAACGTGCTCGGAGTCCTCCCCGGCCGAACGGTTCCATCCGTCCAAACAAACCACAATGGTTTTATCACTCCTTTCTTGGACAATTTGCCGACTCGAGAACCAAACTAGAGGCTCCCACCCCAACTCCTCCCGAGGATAGGATACCACCGCACACCGAGCACATATTCCCTAATCCAATAAACCCAAATAACCTTCGCGCATCGAACGCTTCGATCACCAGGGCGCAAAACATCGAAGGCATGTTTATCAACGGCGAGTGGTACGAAGTAGTTCAAAAAGGAAGCCGCTTGAGAAAAACTCAAGCTCCTTAGATTCCTTTACGATGTGCCTTTTCCAAAAAGGACAAGTCTCAATACTACTCGGAACGGATAAGTATATCCGACCACGCCCGACGCCGAGACGATCAAGTCTTGGACGATGACGACCTACTACTCGCACCGAAGAAGATCCGGTCATGATTCACGACTTGGAAGAAGGAGAAGCAAAGAGCCGGAAAACTAAAAAGAATGAGAGATACGTCCTCCTCTTTTATCAGCACAAGTTTTCTTTTTAGGCAATTTCCCTTTCAAGGTTTAAGTTAGCGTCGCCGTACACATCGTTGTAAGTCATTCTAATGACAAAAAAGCAATCTAATGTGTACTATTTTATAATGAGAAATCAAGTTCTTCGTGTCAAACACTTGAGCACATGAATTTTTCTTGTCATTCAAAGGAAAATCATCCTCGATCCGACGCGTTACGACATTCTCTAAACAGAGGATTCCAAATCCCGAAACAAAATCCTACGGCATAAACATGACAAAGTCATAAAACAGATCAAAATAAAGAGATAAATAAAAGGAATCTCGAAGGATTCCGGCACAAGACATATCTCAAAAGATCCAATTCTTTCATTAAAACTATAAAAATTTTTACCAACGGGGACCGATTGCATCTAAGCAATCTAGTCAACCCCGAAAAGCTTGCCGACCACCAGTCGACGGAGTCGCGGCAACGACGGCCTCCGCTGCCCCGGCGAACTCGACGGCGCGCCCTCCATGGCGTCATGCGCGCCACCGACAGCTCCATGCCGCGGACGTCGACACCGGAGATGGCATCGACGGTAGCATAGGCGGCGGAGGCACCATGGCGACGCCATGAAGCGCCACGCCGCCACCCGGCCGGGATCGCCGCCCGCGCGCGACCACGTCGCCACCCCGGGCGTTCACCGCGTCCCGCCGCGGCATGCGCGGCCTCCCGCAGCCTGCTCCAGCCCAAACTGCTCCGTCGCCCTGCAAAAACAGTAAAACTTAGAACAACAAGCACCAAAGTAAAATAGGGAATATGAACGAAAAAGGAAACGACACTCACCGCCGACCCGGTGTCGGCAGCTTCACGCCGGCCGAAGTAACGTGTCCACCGGACCTTGCGGGCCAACCTCTCGTCCGCCGCCTCATTGACGGCGGCGTTGGCCTCGGCGTCGAAGTCGGCGACCCGCCGCTTCTCCGCTTCTCTAGCTCCTCCCCGGGCGGAGGAGAGTGCGTTCAGAATAGGTCGGCGTTCGCCTCCGCCTCGCCCTGGTTGCTTGGTGGCCTCGAAATAGAGATCCCCGACGTGCCGCAGCTCCGCCCCTACGGCCGAGCGCGACGCCGGGGAGTTCGCCGAAACGCTGCTCGCCGAACGCGGCGTGGAGACACCGGCGGCCACCGCCGCCTCTTCCACCACCGCCTCTTCCGCCGCCGCCTCCTCGCGACGGGGCGCCGCTTCCGCCGCGCAAGCAATGGCAGCTCCGGCCTCCACGACCGGAGCCACCCGCTCGGGGCCGCCGCCCGGCACCGCCCGTTGCTCCTCCGCCGCTCTTCTTGCCGCCTCGGCGGCGCCCGCGGCGAGGTACCGGCCGCGCCCAATGGTCGAGGGGGTATACCTACATTGTGAACGACGAATTGCGGTTACACCAAAAGAAGAAAACCCCAAGATTAATCAAGGAAAAACTCCAATCCAAGCTCACCTCCTCCGCGGCCTCACCTCCCGAGGGGAGTTCACGACTCCTCCTCCCCCCGCCGGCGCTTACCATGGCGGCGGTCCATCTAGATGGCGGCGACGAGCGAATGCAATCTAAAACCCTAAATTTGGAGGGCGAAAGGAGAGGAGCAAGAACGTAAAAATGCGCTGCGCGGATAGAGAAGTTCTCGCCGCAGCGCCAATTTATAGATAGATTGGAGGACTCGAGAAGGCAACCGATGGGATCGCGGGTAATCAAAACCCCGCGGCCCTCTCGTTCCCCAAGAGCACGAAGTGACGAAAACCACTCCACTAGCACGATATGCATTTATACGTTTCCCTCGCATCGGAACCCCGCGCGCTCGCCGACTCACATCGTCGGGAGTTGGAGCGATTGAGTCACTGACATCTCGATCCCACGCCAACAAAGAGAATTGACCCGACCGGAGTCCAAAAATGTACCCCAGATGGACGTGACAGGTCGGTTGCTGATGCACGGTTGCATCAGCAAGCGAATATTTTTTGCTCCACACGCGATCGTGATGTGACACAACGGACTAAAAGATAAGTATCCAACATCTCTAATAAATTTTCTATTTTATTTATCCATCCATTTCAAAAGACCACATTTTGGAAAAACCAGTTCTTCACAAATCTTTTTTCTCAAACACGAAGCAAGCCAGAACGCACCGTCTCGGTCTCACTCGCTACGTGTTAACAAAGACCACGCTCAAACAACACAGAGTGCGCCAGCGGTCGCTCCCAAAAGAAAAGGGCTCCAAACACTCCGGCACCGTGCTGTTTGTTTAGGATCATCTAATCCCTAAGGCCTAGTCGGCTCTTGAATGAGAAAGAGACTAGTTTTGCTGGCAATTTTTTCTTCTAAATCTATAACAAGCATAACTTAGCCTTCTGCATGATAAGAAAATCTTACACACCACATGACCATTCTTTCAGGAACAAAGGCATGATCAAAATCCACCACGGGAAGACGGTGGCTCACAAAGAAAATACGATAAGTGCTCTCCTAACCTACATACATGCCCTCACCAATCTTTTTTCACAAAAGATTTCTTTACATGAACTACTTCAAAGTACGTTCAACACATATTTACAAAGCTAAAAACATCCTCTTTTCTTTGTACCAAATGGCCAAGTACGTCACCCTCCAACAAAAACAATCGCATGCACCGTCTCTCGATCAATCCCGCTACGTGTTCACAGCTCCAACGCTATACAACACAGGATGACAATGTCGCTTCCAACGGAAATAGGGCCCTAAGTGATTCGGCAACGCGCTATTCACTATAGGTCATCTACACACCCGAGGACCGATTAACTCTAAGGAGAGGCGATTACCAAGACCATTCTTAAATAATACATCCTGATACAACTTCGTGTCATAGATTATATCAAATCAATACGATTCAGCATACCTCATCAAAACATTCACTCATACCAAATTTTCTCTTTGCAGCAACAACTCGAAGAAGCGTTTCCAACCCGCTATAACAAAGTTATAGTATAGCATCAACAATTCAACCCACACAATCCGACAAGCCTTCGAGCTGGGATTTTTTCGCCAATGATACCGGTTATTCGGCACACAAATAGCAAAGCTATTCTCATGGGTTTAGATTCAAAACCATGGTCTCACAAACCTACGTTGGGGACCGAGTTAAGTAGCAAAGCCGCCTTAACTTAATCATGACAAAGTCATGGCATGGTTCAAACCGACCAGCCCAAATGAAATTTGGCTCGCTCGGTCTCACTCAAAGAGTGGTCGAAACACATAAAGCACGATATAATGATCGCTTGTCTTCTTTTTTAGACCCCGACATAACGTGTTCCACCTCATCTCAGCTCGGGGACTACGTGGGCCCACGTCACCCGAGAGGTGACATGGGCTAGATCCTTCTTTTAGAGCTTGCTGCAACATATACTATCTTACAAAGAACCTCGGGACTACGTGGGCCCACGTCATTTGCATGACTCGGCCTGATCCTTTCTCTTTACAAAGAGTTTAGTTTCAAAACTAAGCTAAGGCAACGACCAATCACGACAGATACCATGTGATGGCAGGCATCACACACTAACGAGGGCCCACGTCTCCGCATTTGGGACCCTTTCAAAATTCTTTTTCTTTTCGGAGCATCATAAATCTTTCGGTCAAAACCGAAAACGTCAACCAAGTGTAAGCAAAGTGTGGTCGGAAGCATTAGACGGTCCTCCACCCCTCGCTCGGACCACATGTCGAACGTGTGTCCGACCACCCTTTCTCACTCAACCAAGCAAGACGGTGTTTTTTCCCTCAAGATCCATGATGCTCGGGGACTAGCTGTGGTGGTATAAACTCCATATACCATCACGGCCTAGTTTGGGCTGACATGCTATCACCAGGCCGGCCCATCAAGCTTCAAGACCGATCGGCTCAGCCGGTCGGACAGCCTAAACAGGCAAGAATATCGAAGACCGACAAGGAGGACAAGACCTAGCCGAGATAGGAAAGTTTAGACTTGTAAAGTATATAAACTTAGTACCAGATAGGCTAGTTCCGACTTGTAACCTTGCTCCCGCGATATATAAGGAGAGCAGGGACCCCATGCCGGAGGACAGACCGGCATAACGCACGTACTCATACATCCACATCATAATCGAAACAGAGAGCAGGACTAGGGTTTTACGCATCTTTGCGGCCTGAACCTGGGTAAACCTCGTGTGATTGCTCCCTGTTTACGTCTTGCTCGCAATCTCGTGCGCCTTCCGCCAATCCATTACCGGTCAGGGCATACCCCTGGTTGGACTATCGCCGATATTTCGTCGACAGTTTGAAACCATACCACTAACTATGTTGGCCCTTGATGCATCATATGTTCTATGAAGTCATGAGGCAATTTTGATTCAAATTTTATTATCTTTGAGTGCTACAAATTCTTTTTATGCTCAAATTAAATTTAAACTCATGTAGGTTTTGAAAAAAATTAAAAATCATGTGCTTATTTTATCCTTTGTTACCTCTCTTCTTTATAGTTTGCAGAATAAGTATTTTAGGTCATAGAGTATGTTGTTAAATATTACAATATCATAAGCAACCCTTACTCATGTTTCTTCCCCGTTTAGAAGACATTCTATGCTGGAACTAATCCTTTTTGGATAAAATGCAGATGAAAAAGGTGCTAAGACAGAGGAGAGCAAGGGGGAGGAGGAAGCAGCTGCAGAGGAAGTGAAGCCATGGAGAAGCATTTGAGTTTGCTCCACGCCATAGTTGTTGATGGAGGCTAGATGTTCCCTTAGGTTTTTGGTGTAAAATTTAGAGGATGAATCACTCACTGCCTGTGAAGTAAAGAATACAAAACAGTTGTTGTCGATGACTGTTGTGCCAAACTACCTATTTGTAAATGATCTGACATTATGTAATTTTTTTAGTGTGAAATACATATGCCATCTTGAATGGTTTTGAAGTCTGGAATGCGATGGTTGTGGTACAATGTTAAACAACAGGCTCCTTTAGTGAACGTATGCCAGGTGCTTGCCTGTTTCAGTAAAAGTGAACTTTGTTCTTATCCAATGAAGTCTGGAATGTGATGGTTGTGGTACATATTCTAGGTTCTTGCCTATTTCAGTAAAAGTGAACTATGTTTTTCTGCACTGCATAGGCTCCTTTAGTGCTCAAGCTCCTTTTTTTCCTTGTAGCTCAATGTTGAGAAACTAAAGCTGGTATATGCTAATGAGAAGAAGGATCCAAACCTCATTGCTTCTGATTGCTAGAGAGTGCATGGCTCCAGACAACTGAAAAAGACCCACTAATTTTTCAGCATTTTTTATACTAGGCAGCATTTCTTGTATTTGGAGAACATTACATACTCCAACAACACTCCAAATAAAATACATATAAAGAGGACATTGTTTTTATAACTGTATTTCAAACAGCATTGCCATTACATTGCATATTCAGAGAACATGGCAACATAATACATGTGCACCATAGCAGCTCTCTATGTCGACGGCACCAGGTGGGCTGAGATACTGACCTACAATCTCAATTCACGACATTTTACATTGTCAATTCAGCCAAATTATCTGTCTACTGCTACTCTAAGTGTGAACATTGGCTTCTCAACATGCCACTGTTGCCCTCCTTCAGAGCAGTACGTGGTGCCCATCATTATACAGTGCCGCAGGCTTGGTAGTAGCAGTAGCGGACATGCTTCCTCCCTTGCACCTCACTTTCTCAGGGATCTGCTCACTCGCCAGCGTGGCTGCACCAAGAAAACCGGCGATCGGCAACAACCAGCTGACAACCATTCTGCAAACATCATTGAAGCAAGAAAAACTCTAGTTATGTATATATTTGCACTAGCTGAATTGATATTGAGCGATACATCTTATTATGCAGGAAAAAAGGACTATTAGAATGTTAAGTGAATACACAATAACCTAGAGAGCATAGCTGAAACACAATCAGTCTGAGGAAAGCACTAATGCATACAAGACTATATTATTCACGCAATTGTCATCCATCAGGTAGAGATCATGTGGACCATCTTACGACTATTACCTGAAAAAAGGAGATGTCAGTAAACTATTCAGCGTAGGATCTCCTCTCACTGTAATCACAGAGCACATATTCAGAGTCAGAGCTGTACATGGTAGACCTATAATGATGAAAACACTCCAGCTAACCATATTTCAGAGACACAATGAGAGAATTAGAGGTTGTAAAAACTCACATCATTCCGTAAGGCTGAATGGCCTAGGATTGGTGATTTCTATGAGTTGTCCCTGTTGCTCTGGTTCTACCTTTACCTACTTGAATTGGGAAGGAAACATGTTAGTTTGTTAGTAGCTAGGTACACAGAAAAGCTCATTTTTCCAACACTGGCCACTACTCTTGATTGCAAGCCATTGGACTGATTATTAAAATAGTCTTGTAGGATGAAACAGACCACTTGTAAGGTCCTAGATGGCTAGAGAGGGGTGAATAGCCTATAAAAATTTCTACAAAGCCAACTAAGCAAACTTGTTAGTATGACAAATGGCGGTATACAAGTTTTGCTTAGCCTACAAGGTGTTGCAAGCCTCCTATCCAACAATTCTACTATATGATCACTAGTACGTACAAGAGCTACCACTATTGATCAAGAGACAAGCTAGCAACACGAAACAAGGTACAACTATTTAAACTAGCAACTAAACAAGCTACACAAGATAAGCTAAAAAGTAATTGTAAGAGAGGGATGTGCTCTTTATACCGACATGTCGAGAAGAGGTTGCCAATCACCAAGAAGATGAACAATCAATCACAATCGGCAACACACAATGGATGACGACCAATCACCGGGAGACAAAGATGACACAATGAATTTATCCCCGGATGTCCACTTGGGCACCGCCAAGCTACGTCACCCGTTGTGTCGACCAACACCTAGATAGTCCTTTGGTGTGACCCTCAAGCCACTTGCCCCGCAAGGCACTTCCCCGCAAGGAAACCACAAGGCACCACTCTCAAGTGAGGTACTCAACGACACGTGTAATTCAATAGAGTTACTCTTCGCGATCCCCGTGAGGTGAGCACAAAACCTCTCATAAATCAACCGGAGGTGGCCAAGAACAATCACCTTCTCTTGCCAACGCCTCCAACAACCTCTAAGCCGGCTAGGAGCTGTACTCTCCAAAAGTAACAAGAAATCCACTGGCGAAACCACCCACAAGTGCCACTAGATGCTCTCACACAATGCAAAAGCACTTTGGGATCACTCAATCTCACTTCAAATGTGCAACCAAGCAAGAGAGATGAGTGGGGAGGAGTTTGTTCAGCTCACTAGGATGTTAGAAGAGTGAAAGAGCCAAGGGAGATGGCCAAGCCTCGGTCAACCTCTATTTATAACACCCAACATCCAAAAGTAGCCGTTACCCCTCAAAACACCTCACTCGGGGGCGTAGGATGCGTCTCCGGCGCCCTTCACCACCAACTAGCCGTTGCGGCTTGCGTTTAAACTCTGGTGTCCGATGCCGCATGCGGCGCGCTTAGCGTTGCGTCCAGCGCGCGCGTCCGACCGTCGACCCAGCTGCAGACCTCACTGGACTGCGTCCGACGCCCGTCGGACGCGTCCGTCGCCTACACGCTGGCGTCCGGCGTTTGCCACGTCACCTTGATTAGTCACGAAACAAACCACGCGTCGGACTCTGAAGCCAAAAACTCCGCGTCTGGCACTCGACCACCGGCCGCGTCCGACGACGTTGAGCCGAGCTCCAACGCCGCTTGGCTGAACCCGCCGGACGCTACGGCCCAGCGTCTGACGCCAACCGTCAGGCACGTCCGGTGATCAACCTCGCTGCAGGCCTTGCTGGGCTGCGTCCGACGCCCAGCAACGGCTGCGTCCGGCACTAAGGAAAACCTTATTTTCAGCCCATTACGAACGCCAACTTCTCTAACATGCAATGCAACAAGTATACCAACTTGATCACCAGTGATAGCATGTTTTCAACTACAATTTGCATCCAGCGCAATAGAAAATATGCATCCAATTACTCTTGGAGAGTACCGCTTCTAACTGGCTTGGAGGTTGTTGGAGGCGTTGGCAAGAAAAGGTGGTTGTTCTTGGCCACCTCCGGTTGATTTGTGAGAGGTTTTGTGCTCACCTCGTGGGGATCGCGTGTCGTTGAGTAACTCACTTGAGAGTGGTGCCTAGTGGTTTCCTTGCGGGGAAGTGCCTTGCGTGGCAAGTGGCTTGAGGGTCACACCAAAGGACCATCTAGGTGTTGGTCGACACAACGGGTGACGTAGCTTGGCGGTGCCAAGTGAACATCCGGGGATAAATTCATTGTGTCATCTTTGTCTCTCGGTGATTGGTCGTCATCCATTGTGGGAGGGAGAGAGGGAGGGAGGGATCCAAACCCATCTCTACCCTACAAACCACAGCACGACCATCGCCACCTTTATAAATGTACCAACACCACCAAGTGTATAAACACCATGTGCTTGTGTGTTAGATTTTCACAATCATTTCCCAAAGGTTAGGTTAGCTCACTAGGCCCTACATGCAATGCACTTCATGAATTCACCTAGTGGCACCTGTGCGTCGAATAGCCGATAAGACTTCCCCTCTTAATGGTGCGGCTATCGATCCTAAACCACTCACACCCTCTATGGTATCTTGAGTGCAAAATAAAATGGCCCTATAGGTTATACCTTTGCCTTGAGCCCATTTTGTCCTTCCAAATGATATGACCACTTCATATCATCACGTGACCGTCTTGATCCATCGACCTTGACTTCACTTGCTCTTCATCGTGCATCGGTCCATCGACGCCAAGTCTTGCCCAAGCTTCACCATCGCATGGTCCTTCGCTTTGAAGTCTCGACTTGCCCTTCACCCTCACAACAGGTCCATGGAGCCAAGCCTTGTCTCGGTCTTCACCATCATGGTCACATGAGTCAATTCCATGTCTCATATTCAGTGAGTTCCACTCATTCCATCATGACCACCTTTATCTAAATCATCCACTTAGATACAAAGGTTAGTCATAGTTTTCATCAATTAGCCAAAACCAAACTAGGGACTTTCAGTCTCCTTGACCTACAGTATAGCAGGAACACAGTGAATTCTTTTTAATATATATGGTGTAATGTAATGGGTTAAAAATGGTACAGTTGACAAATTTGATAAAAGAAACATGTAAGATAGTCATTTCCTATGAAACAAATCATAAGACATCCTATCGCGGAGAGGAGGTGAGTAATCTTTATTAACTCGTACAAGTTATCTCCATTTCTTTGAACACTTTGCCTTTAGCACATTTCGTCGAGCACCTGCAACATGGACGTCGGCATTGTTGATCACCTGCCTGTTCTCATCGATTCCGTCTCCACAGCAGAAGTAACACGAGAATTAGCCACTGCGCGGCTCACTATATGTGCTAGCTCCAACAAGAAAATCGATGTTCGTATCTAGCCATACCTGTTGTGTGGCCTTGTGTACAGGGGAAGAGAGGGTGAGCAGGGGGTGCGCACGGGATGACCAGGTGTGCCGGAGTCGTCGAGGACCGGGTGCGTCGAAGGAGAAGGAGCATGGCTAGCGGGAGGCAGTGTGGCCTTGCCGGCGGCGGCCGGTGGAGGCGCTGCCGGCGTGTAGCATGGGCATGGAGTTGGTGCGGCCAGGGCGGAGGCGGCGTGAGGCAGTGGAGCTCAGCTGTGGAGATGGAGGATGAGCCCTGCTAGGGAAGGGGGCGCCTGGCCGGAGGAGGTGGTGAGCCGAAACAATCGGCCGGCGGCCATCTTCTTTGAGCGCGTGGGCGGCAAGCCAGCGAGATCCGGAGCACCTCGTGGTGGCTTCTGGTGGAAGGATATGCCTTAACGTCGAACTAACGTGCCGTCAGATGAGATAATATGGATGCATATGCTTTGAGATTGTGAGATACAGGTGTCGTTTAGGGAGCAGGGTCCTTCAAGATGAAGGAAGGACCGAGTCCTATACAATTTGCCTCTGCGCCCGGCGTGGGACTAGCAACTGAGGAGGAGCAACCCATCACCACCACTCCACCAACAATGAGGGCAAGCAACCGGTTCACGCTCGCTGGGAGTGGAAAGTAACAGTAGGTGAGATTGCTTGAGATGTTTTAGCTACCAGTAGAGGATTTTAGGCTTTATGGACTTTGGCTCCTTCAAGATAAAGGATGGGTCTCAAACCAGGTTCTGGTTCGATACCTAGTTGGCAGATAAGCCGCTTAAAAACAAATTTTCTTCGTTGTTTAATATAGTCAGAAGTAAACAGGATTTTGTAGCACAATTGCTTAGGTCTGTCCCATTTAATATTTCCTTCAGAAGGAATTTAGTGGGCGCGAACTTGATGGCTTGGTATAGAATTATTGCATCTGTACAGGATATTAACTTATCGGATGAAAGAGATGTCTTTGTTTGGGCCCTAAACGCATCTGGAACCTTCACGGTCAAGTCCATGTATGCTGCATTGATTAACAACGGGGTCAGAGTGTCACAAGATATTTGACAAATCAAAATACCAATGAAAATTAAAATCTTTCTACGGTATTTGAAAAAAAGGAGTGGTTTTAACTAAGGATAATTTACCTAGGCGGAACTGGACTGGTGACAAACATTGTTGCTTTTGTCATCTTCCGGAAACAATCAACCATCTCTTTTTAATTGTGTTTATGCTAAATTCTTATGGCGCGCGGTACATATACTTTTTGGCTTAACACCCCCAACAGATATGAGTAACCTCTTTTTGATAAATGTAGACCAAAAACTTTCTTGCAGGTACTCTTCAGGGGAACGTACTGGCTTCGACAATGGGCAAGCCTGCAACGGCATGATGATCAGAAGGATCAGCTGATCCAAGTTGGACAGTTCCCAGAGACATCGGCGCTGCAATTCTTTAGTTCCAATTGGTGGTTATCTTCAAGAACAATTGGTCATGTTTAGCTTAAACTTTATTTTATATTGGTTTCCAGTTTGTCAGGCTGCAAAATTGCTATTTGCAGCCATGCTTCTGCCTTTTGGGCAAACTTTATAATAATTGGTCTGATTCTATCTTTTGATAGAAGAAGCCGGGTATAAACTATCCATTATCTAAAAAGTAGAGGATATTGGGCTAACAATTTGTCCCATTTTTTTCCGCAAAAATGTTCACAATTGGCTTACTGGCTTGCTGTTACTCTTGCTGCTGCTTGATATTCTTTCTGCTCTGCTTCTGCTCACACTAGTTGATGACTTCATGAGCTCATGCTTGATGCTTCGCTGCTTTGCTTTCTTTGCATTACTAGGTCTGCAGCTCTGTTAAAGTTTCATCTTCTTGCTCTTTTGCATTACTGTATCTATTCTGAAGCATTTAATTTGTGCAGTACAACATATAACAATATAATGACATGGATATTTAGGAGTCTAATACTGCATTTTTCTAGAGTACCATTAAGATGTAGTTCTGCTCCCTAAGTTTCCATCCCTGCCATTGATCTCTGATGGCTAATGGCCTAAGGATATAAGTTTTCACCATAGTACACCATAGTACATCATGGTTTTACCGCCATGACGTGTTGTCATAAGTTGGCAAGCGACAAGACCATGAACACAGAATACAAATCTCTATAATCATCACAAGAGCAACAATCAAATATTTTTCTCTTACCCTTCTATCTCCTTGAAACAAAGTAATATTTTATTCCTTCTTGAAATTGAGTAGGTATTTGTTTTAATTCTGGCAGGTTGTGCCAATGGAAAATCCATGCAAGAGATGAGGATTCAATTGAATTTGTTATTGTTACAAGCAAGTCAAATGAGATTGGTAATCTTATAGATTTGTTTGATTTGATAGGAAGAGCATTCAGCTTCACCTTCACAAGATATGACCAAATAATATTCTCTATTTATTTTTATTTTTGGTTGATACCAAAGCCAGTTTGTAACCCTGTCAGCATCCAAAACGAGGGTTCTGAATGTATTACCACACGGATTCACATTGAGATATCCTTACAAGGCTTTGAAATTACTAAAACTATGGTCAGCTGATTTATTCTCACTGTGTGACATGTTCAGCAGTTTGATGCGAAATTATGTTGAACTAAAGCTTTGGATAACGCCAGGAGATATAAAAAAGGGTTGTGGCAACATTTTCATCCCACCTATTTTTCAAACAGTGAGCTAAATTTATGATTCAGTAAACCTTCTTTATTGCAGACTTGTGACTAGCTAACTCTACAACTATAGGGAAATATTTTAAGGAGAGAAAGAACAAAGGATGTGACATTAACATGTTCACAATTGTTTCTCTTCTAGCATAGACATGCTTCTTTAAAACTATTAAAAATTTTCACTTAATTAGTTAGGAACAACTGTTCAATTCTAATTCAAAGACACAATGCTGCCATTGATATTGCAGCAAGATTGGCAAGCTAGAAAAACGCGTCCATGTCATCAGCTGAGCTCATAACTGAAAAAAGACCCTCTCAAAAAAAAAAAAAAAAACTGTGACAAAAGACTGCAAGTCCACGGTTCTGGAAACAAGCTCAAAAGCGCCACATATTCGTTCGCTACTCAACTAGTAGTGCAATCATTTATAAAAAAGAAACGTAGCGCGTTCAATAGATTCACAATTTTTGAGCTTACATGCTCCCTAGATGGCATATATTCTACTTGCTATAACTAGTGTTACACTTTTTTTTTTGAAAAGGTCAACAGGGGAGGCCCCTACCTCTAATTTTTGATTATATGAATAGGAAAACAACACAGTAAAAGCTGATCCTAAGAGAACTGAACCTATGGGGAGGAGCTAAGGAGAAGGGAAGGAGGCTAAGACTAACACTAACCAACCAGCTAAAGCTACAGGGGGAAGGAGAACGAGGAGGAGAGCAGAGGAGGACTAACTGAACTATCCAAGCTGAAAAACAAGGCATAAATGCCCAAAGAGAAAGAAAAGACAAAAAGGAGGTTACACAAAGTCTGACAGCCATTGGGACAACTGAGATTTCCTTGCTCCTGTGGCTTTAATGCACACCAAGCCAAGCTCCTCCCTGAACATTGTTTTCCAGACCTGAAAGTTTTTTTCCCGTTGTCGAAAATGATGGCATTTCTAGTCTTCCATATGATCCAGCAGGCAGTAATCACTAACTCTCTGAAAATTGGGTGCCTAGTGTTACACTGAACCTATCTAATTTCAAAATTGTATCTTTCAGTCGAACAACCAGTTGCTAGCTCTAGGAGAATCAACAGTAGGTACGGCAAAATCACAAAATATCATTTTCTAGAACCAATTTGAGTAGTCAAAGTCTCTAAGCTTCCTGAAATGCTTCTTGACGTCTTGTCTTGACTCCACTCCAATCTTTGGACGGCAGTGCTTGCGTCGTCCCTTTTAGTATGATAAAGTCACCATTTCATTAGTCAAAATTACTACTGGAGCCCACTTCAATGAAACAGAAGGCTATAGATCAGGAGCAAGCAGACTACCTTATCGATAATAATTCTAAAAGACTCCCCTCCATCACGTATCAGGTGGTCTGCCTCTCTCTTTTCTTTCCTTCAAGAACACTAACCTTACAAATGGGTGGATATCAGTGATCTAGGAACACAAAAGCAGACATTTTTCTTCTCTTCATTTTTTATGTACTTGATGACATGTAGAATTTTCTCAAGGCTCATCGAATAGTTGTATAAAATCAAAATATAGCCTGCAACAAGCATTGCTGCATGACAGCATCCATTGGCGGCATCGCTGGCGCCGTCTTCAATTCCTCAGCTAGCATCACCTGGCTAGACAAGATGAAGTAGAAGACCCCCTACTCATGGCCTCCGTCTGCACCGGCGCTAGCCAGCAGGTTTGCTAGACTTGCTCCCATCCACCTCCAATCGAGGACTCCATACTTGTTGCACTCCCCCCTGATGGGGTCTGGCAAGTGATGGATTCGTCGTTTGTCAATTTGATGTCGAGGATGTCCCTGTCATCCTCTCCGAGGTTTGTTTCGCCTAATTTTTGTGCTGCATATTCTTCCTTTCCCTGGCTGCCTCTGTCAAAATGGACCTTCATGGCCTCTCCTTCTCTCTGGGGCTCAAGCTTCAGGATGAAGTTTGGCGTAAGTTTGGTCTCCCAATCTTGTGGCCAAATGTTGGTCACCCCTCTTTCATTTTTGTGGTTGCTTTTGGTCACTGCAAATTTTGCCTCTTTGCTGGCCTATTGCTCCAGGCCACCATGGTGGTTCAGCTTCCCATTTCAAAGTCTCATAGCTCGGCGATCGCACTTTCAAGTTCTTTGTTTCTTCCAAAATTGTGGGTCTGTTTATAGCAAACCTCCGATCTTTCAGCTATGATTCTTATAAGTGTTGCCCAGACATCTGGCAGATTGGGGAAAGCCTTGAGGTCAGCTTGACCAGAGGGCCGCTTGATTGAATTGTAATGGCAAAGCTTGTTTTTACAAAGGGGATGGCTGCTGCTTTATATAGATTAGGGCCTCTACCTACTACTCAGCATATTCTTGCATAAAGCAAGATGCTCTAGGCTAGTTGGTTGTCAAGGTTTCTCATGATGAACTTAAGAGCCAAGGTACCTCTAACTACATAAAGGTAAAGTGCAGAAAGTAAGATTTATGTGCTAGCTTAACCCATCGATAAGCTAGTCTTTCACCTTTGGGGAAACGGCGGCCCGAACTAGAAATTGGAGTTCAAAAGATTCCAAGATGAAGAAGCTCTCGCTTGGATGCCAGCCGGCCCTCACCTGTCCCGCAAATCATTTGTAGAGATGGTCAAAGCCCAATGTTGTCCATTTAGGCAAGCCCAATCACCTCCCCCTACTTCGCAATTTCCTGGCTATTGATTGTTGGTCTTTGATCGCTTGGTTTTTCCTCAGTCTTCATCGGCTCCCAAGCTTGCTCGGCCAATGGCGGCGGTGGACATGCCCTGACATTCTCTATACGTTGCATGTCCCCTAATCACCTTCAAGTCAACTGTCTGATGAGGACATAACATTTTCGGATACAACCATTGATTATAAGGTGGGCTTGTTCCTACATTTATATAATGATAAACTAAGAATCGATTGCTACCTAATATTGGTATTTCAAATGTACTTAGGAACAATGGTGACAATGATAAGAAATAGATTGGCCATGAACAAGACCAATCTCAATGTGCAAGTCCTTCAAAGTTGAAATTACAGTTTGTTGGTGGCCTGACGATACTTCATTGGAAGGCCATAACTCCTCATCCAGAGTGTGTTTGAGGTCCATGAGTACTGGATGCTTTCAAATGGATCCAGTTTGACATCAAGATTGCATCGGCAAGACCTCCAAACCATCATGACAAGTTACCGTTGTTTCTGCCAAAAGTCGTGTTGGCGTTGTGGGTATGATATTCACCCTTGGGACCATGGCCTAAGTTAGGGCGTGCCCTAAATATGTGGAGAGCACCTTAAAGATGTATGAGGACGTCCTGCACCATGGCCACCTCTTTAGGAGACCAACAAGGGTGTCCAAGTCAAGTTGGGGGCCCAATCCATGTCAAGTTTAGGTCCATCTCGACATCTAGGAGCAGCCTGCGAAAAAGCGGACACATACGAACCCCATTTTTTATGATCCACCTATGGATGGAAAATACAATTTCATAAACTAACCAATGGCTTTGGTTTGAGATCCTAATACAATCAGATTCAATTGGAATTATCGAAACAAGTCAGCGTTCAGAATCTGTCAAAGTGCTATGTCAGCGTCTTTTGATCTATTGGCCTGTTTAACATCTTAGAGCCCATTACAGGGCGCGTCCATGGGGTGACGACCCTTAGACCCTATAATCAGTAGCCGTTGCCCATATTTTTTGAATGAACTGGAGGGGTTTGCACCCCTGCAGGCTTTATTGAAAAAAATAACAAAGTTTTACATGACAAAAGAAGAAAATAACAAAGAAAGTAAACAAGCAAAAGCTCAGGAGATTTGAGCTAAAAACAATCCTCCTTTTCAGGACACAAAGAAGGAGACCAGCTTAGTGTGCCATTCTTTATGGAGGAAATCATCCTGATGTCATGGGTGATCTGGTCGGCAAAAAAAGATTTTATCTTCAGACAAATCAATCCAGTCATCAACAGAGCCATTGAGAATTTAAAGTCTGAGTGTTGTGGACTCTTTTGTTGGTCGCCACTATAGGCGCAGGCCTAGGCGTTCCCAGGAGTCCAGCCGTGGCTAAAATTGGGTTGGTTAGAATAAGGCAAGATTAGGGAGGATTTTTAGGAAATTTATAATACTTTCTGTTAGACAAGTGCACCTATTATATAAAGGGCACCGTAGATTGATTTGTAAGCATTGAAGAAGGAAATAAACCTATCCTAGGTGGGTCGGGGTTTGCCTTCGACGGTGGCTGCGAGCGCTTCAGCCGGAGCCGCCGGCGACAATTCCCCACCACCCTTGCCTCGATATCCTCTGCGTTCTTATTTGCAATCACAGCTGCTTCTCCGATCTCCTCTGCGTTCTCCCCGCCGTCCACGCCGTATCAATTTGGTATCAGCGACCTCCTCGGACGCGTCTTCTTTGGCCGTCCCCCCGATCCAGTGGCCATGAACGCCAAGTTGGACCAGATTCTTGGGCAGCTGGCGACCCTCAACACCCGGATGGACTCCCACGACAAGCGTATTGCCCGCACGGAGAAGTTCCAGTCTGGGGACGACGATGGCGGCGGAATTCCGTATGACACAGCGAAGCGCGATGCCGGCCGCGGCAGTGGCGGTGACGCTCAGCACGACCTTGAGGACGACGGGCGTGGCGATTTTGGACGCGGCAGCGCCTGGGATGCGTTTCGCGAGCGTGCCTTCCGCGACCGCGACCGCGACCGCTACTTCGACTCCACCGACGGTCGTGGCCGTCGCGAACCGCGCGCACCGTACTCCTTCGGTCGCGACCCGTACGCGCGCGACACCTATGGTCGTGACACACGCGACTACCGCGAGGGGCCCTGGCGCGATGACTTCCACCGCGAGGACCGCTTCTCTCGTGTCCGCGGTGGCCGTGACTACGCTCACGGTCCCCGCTACCGCGACGATCGCGACGCCCGCCGCCCGCCCAAGATTCCCTTCCCTACATTCAATGGGGAGTCTGATCCTCTAACATGGCTGAACAAGTGTGACAATTACTTCCGTGGCCATCGCACGTTGGAGGAGGAGAAGGTCTGGATGGCATCTTTGCATCTCGACGGCATCGCTGCTGATTGGTACTATCAAATGGAGCGAGATTTTGGCCTGGTCTCTTGGTCCCGCTTCATCGACTTCGTCAATTTACGCTTTGGGCCGCCCATCCGTGCCAACTCCCTCGGTGAGATCAAGGCGCTGCACCGCACCGACACAGTGGAGGAGTACCAGCGACGTTTCTTGGCGCTGCTGTCCCACTGCGAGGAGCTGACGACGCAGCACAAGATTGACCTCTTCACTGCTGGTTTGGGCCAGCCATTAGCACATGATGTCGAGATGCAGCACCCGGCTAACCTCTAGACAGCAATGAGCTTGGCACGTGCTTATGAGCAGCGTGAGGCAACCTCCATCAGCCATGCAGCGCCCAAACCTTCTGGTCGCCGCTCCAGCACCATAGCCAACTCGTCCGGCTCGGTTGCTCCATCGCCGGACAGCAAGCCGGAGGGAGCACGGCCTCGCTTTCGTCGCCTGACGCCAGCTGAACTTCAGGAGAAGCGTCAGAAGGGGGAATGCTATTTTTGCACAGAACCTTACACCAAGGACCACAAGTGCGCTACTAAGGGGGTCTTTCTCTTGGACTTGGAGGAAGGCGAGGAGGACACGTTCGGCGACACCATCTCCGACATGGGGATTTCCTTACAGGCACTGACCGGCCTTGGGCCCCCCAATTCGATGATGCTGCAGGTTACTGTTGGTGGCGTCCAGCTGAAGGCCTTGGTGGATACGGGCTCTACGCACTCCTTCATCCACTCCGAGGTGGCTGGCCGCTTGGGAGTACCAATCTCCCTGCGTGCCGGTCTCTCTGTCCTGGTGGCGAATGGCGATCGTGTTTCCAGTCCTGGTGTGTGCCTAGCCACTGAGGTCACCATCCACGACGAGCACTTCGTCATCGACTGCTTCGCCCTCGACCTCGGTGGTTTCGACCTCGTCCTCGGCGTCCAGTGGTTGCGTACCCTTGGGCCCATTGTTTGGGACTTTGCTGCCCTCTCGATGGCCTTTTGGTACAACGGCCGCTCGCACCACTGGAGCGGTATGGGCAGCCCAGGCATGGCTGTCCGTACCATTGCTGACCCACGAGCTGTTTTGGAGGAGCTTCTGCAGTCCTATGCAGACATCTTTGCGGAGCCTCGTGGCCTACCTCCGGGTCGCCGACATGATCACCGCATCCACCTCGTGCCTGGCTCTCCACCCGTGGCAGTCGGCCTTACCGGTACCCACAGCTTCTCAAGGACGAGATTGAACATCAATGCGATGACATGTTGGTGCAAGGGATCATCCGGGAGTCGACTTCGCCATTTTCCTCCCCGGTGCTCCTAGTCCGCAAGCAGGATGATAGTTGGCGCTTCTGCGTTGACTATCGCGCCCTCAATGACTGTACAATCAAGGACAAGTTTCCAATTCCGGTGGTGGACGAGCTCCTCGATGAGTTAAAGGGTGCCCACTTCTTCACCAAGATCGACCTCCGCAGCGGGTACCACCAAGTGCGCATGCATGAGGATGACATCGCCAAAACTGCGTTCCGCACGCACCGCGGTCACTTTGAGTTCCTTGTCATGCCGTTTGGTCTCACCAACGCCCCAGCCACATTTCAAGCACTAATGAATGATGTTTTGAAGCATTACATCCGCCGTTTTGTGCTGGTGTTTTTTGATGAAATTTTGATATACAGTTCTTCTTGGGCGGAACATCTACACCACGTGCGGACTGTGCTGCAGCAGCTGCGCGTGCATCACCTCTTCGCCAAGCGTTCCAAGTGTTTCTTCGGCGAACACTCGGTGGCCTACCTTGGCCACATCATCTCGGCTGAGGGCGTTGCCATGGACCCAGCAAAGGTGGAAGCGGTGGACGCTTGGCCGCTACCTCGCACGATTCGCGCCTTGCGTGGCTTCCTTGGGCTAACCGGTTATTACAGGAAGTTTATCACTGGTTATGGTGGAGTTGCGGAGCCTCTGACAGCGTTGTTGAAGCGTGAGGCGTTCGCCTGGACGGCCGAGGCTGATGTGGCATTATTGGCACTTAAGCGCGCATTGATGATGGCGCCCGTGCTGCAGCTTCCGGACTTCTCTAAGCGCTTCATCGTCGACTGTGACGCGTCCGGGGCTGGTTTTGGTGTTGTTCTTCACCAGGACACCGGTGCCATCGCCTTTTTCAGCAGGGCGGTCGCTCCTCATCATGCCAAGCTACCGGCATATGAGCGGGAGCTCATCGGCTTGGTTAAGGCAGTCCGCCACTGGCGACCATATCTTTGGGGTCGACCATTCACAGTTCGTCCGACCATTGGAGCCTCAAGTTCATCTTGGATCAGCGCCTCACGACTATTCCTCAGCATACTTGGGTCAGCAAGTTATTTGGCTATGATATTGCTGTGGAGTATCGGCCCGGCAAACTCAACACGGTGGCTGATGCTTTGTCTCGCCGTGATGAAGACATTCCTGCAGCTCGGCGCCTGTCCTCGCCGATATTTGATCTCTATGATGCTTTGAGGACCGAGCTGCAAGGCGACATTCAAGCCCAGGCCCTACGCGACCAGTTGGCAGCCGGTACAGCTCCGGATGGCTGGACATTGGTTGATGGGCTGCTGCTGTACCAGGGGCGCATTTTTGTACCTGATGCTTCCACCTTGTGGCCACAGATTCTTCACGAAGCACATGATGCTGGTCATGAGGGTGTTCAGAAGACGCTGCATCGGTTGCGTGCATCCTTCTACAACTCGCATGCCCATCGTCTCGTCCGCGACTTCATCCGCACGTGCTCGGTTTGTCAGCGGAACAAGACTGAGCATCTGCACCCAGCAGGGCTTCTACAGCCGCTTCCTGTTCCAGCACGTATTTGGAGCGATATTGCAATGGATTTTGTGGAAGGGTTCCCTCGTGTTGGTGGCAAATCAGTTATCCTCACCATTGTTGACCGTTCTCCAAGATGGCATACTTCATTCCACTCAGTCACCCATACTCTGCACAGTCCGTGGCTCGTGCTTTCTTCGAGAATATTGTACGCCTTCATGGTTTTCCCTGCTCCATAGTGAGTGATCGGGATCCCGTCTTCACTAGCACCTTCTGGGAAGAGCTTTTTCACCTTGCTGGTGTCAAGTTGCTCCGCAGCTCTGCATTTCATCCTCAGACGGACGGTCAGTCCGAGGTCACTAACCGCATCATCATCATGTATTTGCGGTGTCTTGCCAGCGATCGTCCTCGTTCTTGGCTGCAATGGCTACCATGGGTGGAGTACTGCTTTAATACCTCTTTTCAGTCAGCTCTCCGTGCTACCCCCTTTGAGGTTGTCTACGGCCGAGCACCACCGACTCTGCTGTCCTATACTGCTGGTACTTCTAAGGTTGCTGCTGTGGATCAGCAACTCCGTGATCGTGACGCATTCTTGGAGGATATCCGTGATCGATTGCTGCTGGCCCAGGATGTCATGATGGAGCACCAGAACAAGAAGCGGCGCTTTATGGAGTACTCGGTGGGTGATTGGGTTTTGCTGCGTCTTCATCAGCGCACGGCTGTCGGCATCACTGCAGCATCCACCTCCAAGTTGGCACCTCGTTACTTTGGACCATATCAGATTGTGGAACGGCTTGGTGCGGTGGCTTATCGTTTACGTCTTCCTCCTAAAGCTCGGATTCATAATGTCTTCCATGTGGCCCTTCTGAAGAAGTTTGCTGGTGATCCTCCAACTGCGTTGGTGCCACTGCCACCCATTTTTCATGGACGTGTGATTCCAATTCCAGCACAGGTTGTTCGTGCTCGTTTGAACCGCGGGCAGTGGGAGCTTCTTGTTCAGTGGGAGGGCCGTGCAGCCGCTGAAGCCACCTGGGAATCTGTCATTGCCTTCAAGGAGCGTTATCCCAATTTTCAGCTCGCGGACGAGCTGTTTGTTGGGGAGGGGGAAGTGTTGTGGACTCTTTTGTTGGTCGCCACTATAGGCGCAGGCCTAGGCGTTCCCAGGAGTCCAGCCGTGGCTAAAATTGGGTTGGTTAGAATAAGGCAAGATTAGGGAGGATTTTTAGGAAATTTATAATACTTTCTGTTAGACAAGTGCACCTATTATATAAAGGGCACCGTAGATTGATTTGTAAGCATCGAAGAAGGAAATAAACCTCCCCTAGGTGGGTCGGGGTTTGCCTTCGACGGTGGCTGCGAGCGCTTCAGCCGGAGCCGCCGGCGACAATTCCCCACCACCCTTGCCTCGATATCCTCTGCGTTCTAATTTGCAATCACAGCTGCTTCTCCGATCTCCTCTGCGTTCTCCCCGCCGTCCACGCCGTATCACTGAGTTTAAGCTGATGATGCTAAGAGCAAAGAAGAGTTACTCACCAGCAATCGACCAATGGATTGCACTTCTGCAATAGCAAGGTTCTGGGTGGGGGTATTAGGAATTGGTTTTTGCTTTAGATCAATCTGTCTTTGAATAATCGCTGCTATCGGTAGAAACCCCACAAAGAGATCTTAATCATATATTCGCAAGTTGCCACTTTATTTGGATTATGTTTTATCTTATTTGCAGCAAGAATTAGCCTTCTCGGCGAGGTCAACCGAATTGTAACATGGTTGATAACTAGAGGAGTCGTGGTGCTAAGGTTGCAGGGTTTGGGTCTTTGTGATCTCAAGCCGGATCAGTGTGTCGCTACGCTCAAATCCATAGTTATCTTAAATCTGACGGAAGATCGGAAACCCAGTCCGTATCACTCGATGGCGTACTATGTAATTCGTGTGATGAACTTGGGGGCGTCTTGAATGAACATGGGGATCCACGAAATCCACGAAATCTTTGAAATCCACGAAATTCAGGAAATTCCAGACGGAACCATGCTTTCGCTCCTTAAAATTTTTTGGGTTGTAGTAGACGCGATCGAACTCGGCCATTGTCAGAAGCCACACGGCGGTCATCAACTCTCCGCCACTACTGAGCTGCCTAGCATGGGACTCCCTGCTGCAGTGATGTGACGCATAGCACAGCATCTCCAACCACACCCCAAAAACCACCCGCAGAAGCCCTAGCTTGGTCTCTGGGGTCTCCAATGAATTTTGCTTGCTTTGCAGTTTTTCAGCGAGTTCTGCTCCAGGATCAGCAAGGAGTTCTGCAACATTGTTATGGCTGTCTTGCTCATGGTGACCTTTGACACTCGACCTGGAAGGCCCTGCCCTGTAAAGACCTTCCTCAATTAGCGTATCGTGTTGATCGACCTCGTTAGGCCCTGGCATCTCCAATGACGCTAGCTTGCTTTGCAGTTTTTCAGCGAGTTCTGCTCCAGGATAAAGGACTTGCGGCAGCACAAATGGAGTACCTTCGTTCTTCTCCTTTTCTTTACCTTTGTTCTTCTGCTTTTCTTTCTTCTCCTTTTCTGTCTTCTTTTCTTTCGCATTTTTCCATTCCTTGAACCATGAGTCACGCTGCCATCCCCGCAGCTCTTTCCTGGCTTGGAGATGCAATGTGGGTCGAACAGGGGATGGCAGCATGTAGGGACGTTCCACAAAGAGGAACATCATGTAGTTGGAGATTGCCTTGGTTGCCTCCATAAGGGCCTTCGCATTTGCAGATTCTGAGTACTCGGTGAGGAACACGTCGGTGGCAAGATGCCAGGCAAGGATGCTTTCATCAAACTCCTTGTCCATGCTCCAGTCGGTGAGTTCCTTCAAGATTCCATCACGAAAGCTCCAGGAACAGGTGTGGTCTGGCTTGATGCATCTATCTGGTCTCTCCAGTGCGCACTGACCACGGTAACTCCTCATCACGCCCTCATTGCCTTGACATGCTTTCACCATTCGCTGTATCTCTTCCAGGACCAGCTCCTTGGCGGCCGGTGAGTAAATCATGCTTCTGCCATCAGTGCAAAAGGAAACCATTTTGCTGCCCAGGCTTGTAACCTTATCTTTTAATCCTCTTTTATCTTTTTGCGGAGAGAGTGTGATGCCTCCCAGTCCCAGACTTGTTTCATCACAGTAGGAGTCCTGCAAGTTAAGCTGGCCGATGGAAGAAGACCATCTTCTTGCTTCTACTATCCTGACACACCGCCGAAGAGATATGTGCAGGTTGTGCAGCCAGTCCCACTTGTTCGCCTTTAGCGTGGCACATGTCCACGTTGACCCCATTGCCCTTAACACTGATGCTATCTCCAAAATGAGAGCACCAACTGCTAGTATGTAGGTGACAGCAGCATCCACAGTGCTGTAGCCGTAGTCTTTGCCACCAGTACTGAACTGGAACTGGAACTGGAACAGAGAGAATGCCATGACTGTCGCAAGCAACGACATGACACGGATGCAACGTCCATACCATGAGTGGATCACTGCTGCCTTGGTGTAGAAGATGTCATACATCAAGGAGAGCTGCTTCTCAACCAGCTCGAATGTTTTGCTATTCCCATGAAAATGCTTCATCACATCGTTCTGAAACACGGACGGATAGATCCTGTCATCCACAAACTGACCCATGCAGATGTACAGCAGGTCATGTGCACCCTGCAGAACTGATTCACCATCCCATCCCATCTCAACCAATTCATGATTTTGCTTAATAGAAACACTGTCGAGGTACCTTCTTATGATTTCCAGCCTGGAGAAACTGAGTGCCCATACTCTCTCTGCATTCTTGAGTACACCCACTAGATACATCAGGACAGCAGGCGCGACCAATGGCCCGGGGCTGCCCATGTTCTTATAGAGGACATAAGCTGCTCCAAGGGCCTGCACGGCAAAAGTGAGCAGGTGGCGCAGCCAGAGCTGGTTGTCCTCCATGGCGTAGGCGGTGATGGTGTCCTGGCCACCCAGATGCACGAGAAGGAACGGTGCCCAGAATGCCATGAGCTGCTGCTGCTGCTGCTTGCCTGCTGGTTTGCAACTGGTGGTGATGGACATGTGACCGAGGGCATATGTCGCAGTGTACTCAGCCAGCAGGTACATGAACCAAAGGAGGATCCTCAGAGCGCTGGAGATGCTGCGCCGGCGCATCCATGCAAAACTGAGCAACAACACCTGCAGCGTGAAGCTGACAAGGACCAAGATTTGGATCCCCCATTCGTTCCAGAGGTGCAACACTCCAGCCATGGACGTCGCTGGTAGTGATAGACTTGCTTGGAAGCTCTATAGTGACGAATTACCCAATCAATTAATTGGTCACTGAAACACAGATAAGGAACATCATGAACAACTGATCAAACAGTTATAATACACACGCAACAACAGAAGTAAAATATCCCAATGGCAGTGCGTTGCAGATTTGGTGCAATAAAAACTGGACCAAGTTTTTCTCTAAAAAGATATGTTGGGCCAAGTAATGAGACTTGGAAAGTTGCCTTAACAGGGATTGTGGTCATCAGCAAGGCACACTTGTGTATGCCATGTCGCATGAAATTCTCACACACTCGTGTGCATCATAGCATTTGTCAAGGAGGGAGGGGAAGGCGACGAGGTCGTGGTTTGGGTGCGGTTAGATGAGCCGATGAGTAGCTCGGGCAAAAGGGTAGAGGCGGACGGTGGCAGATAAATCGACGACGGTAAAGGACAGTGCTCTGCCGCCGTACATGTGGCTGGGCTGCCGAGGAGACGCTGCCGCACGTACACGGGCGCCGCAGCTCGAACCCCCTCCGTTGCCATGTCTTCCACCGATCAGGCGAGGTTAGTCATTATTAGCACTTGCGCTGGATTAGAAAACATACTTCTCGCCTTGAGATCTCCTACCCACCTCTAATCTTCTCCATGTTTTAAATTTGCACTAACGCTTCCAACGTATCGTACAAATGGACCCGTCCCTAAGCACAAAGCACTTCTCTATTCTCTATAATCAGTATCCTTAAATACGTTCCCAATGCATTCAATTAATCGATATCTTTTGAATAAATCCAAGAACAATATAACTGAGGAAGCATGAAGAGTTCGTAGTCTGACAGTAATAACAAAAGGCAGCGCCAGTGCTTAGGGTTTACATTACCTACGATTCGAGGCCAGGTCGATCCGGAAGCTGAAACAACGCTACTGCCTTCAGTTGCTTACTTCCTTTCGCATAGCAAAGGAGGGGACGGTGCTTTTTATTGGCAAGCTGCTCCCCCGCTACATTAACTTAAATGTTCTCTCAGAGTCGTCGTCAATTCGTCGTCTAGTGCCTTTACAGGGCACTAACTCGACAACAAAGCCTTCCTCTTCTTTTCCACCCACCTTCCTTTCCTTTTCTCAAGATAGGAATCTTTTCTTCTGTCAGCTCATCCTCCAGCTGACACTGACGCTGCAGTGCGCGAAGGCCATATATCAAGGACTCTCTACGGAGGTCCATCTAAAGATAAGTGTCTCCTTTCTTCGCTCCAATAAATTTGTTAATTCACATATAAAGAACGTCCGGATTTTGAAATCAGGACCTTTGGGTCTCCAGGCTTGGGAAAGAACCAATGCAACACGTAATTCTAAATGTCTTCACGGACTAATGCATATGTATGTATATACATACATCAGTTCTACTTTTGTTTTTTGCTGTTAACAGTGAACGATACAAGCAGTTTATTCAAGCAAAGCAAGGCACAGGTCCTAGTATCCAACAGGATGACCCGCACCTCCGGCCAGCAAGCAGCCACGCCAGGCGAGCCTCCGCTAACATGTGGAGGCCAGGCCCTTGACGCTGCATGGGATAGAAGGCCGGACCTCCGCTCTCAGACTCCGTGCCAGACGGACCTCTACACCAACACGGAGGTTGCGTCCATTGCCGAGTCCTTCGGTCCAGCCGACCGTGCCGACGCGGAGGCCACCGTCCTTCGTCGCAGACTACCGAACAACTCCGGCCATGATCTCCCGCCCACTCCACCAAGCTACTAACGTAGTGCTGGCGGTCGTCTTTCGACGGGCCGTACCAACGCTGACCACGCTCGCATGGAAGATGTAACCGACGGAAGCAAAGTCCCCTTTGCAAAGGTGGATCATGAAGACCACCAAACCGGGTGGGGGTGCCGCAGGCGAACAGCATCATGCATATGACACGCGGCCCCAACGAAGGCGTGCCCCCGCCGTGCTAGCACGAGCACCATGTTCTCGATCTCAAGACATCTGCAAAGCACGTAGACACATACTAACAAGAACTGTGCAAGTTTTTGGTTTCTATATATGCATGCGCAGGCCATTTGAATTGCAGAGAAAGAGCTCCCAGGGTGGTGCCGGCGTTCGCCCTTCGGCCCAGCTCGGCCCAACACCGAAAGTACCTTCGCGGAGACTACGTCCTTGCCGCGGAATCAAGTCCTTCGGCCCAATACCGACCATGCCCGTGCGGAGGTCCTCCGCCGCGGACTCCCGGACTACTCCGGCCCTCATCCGTCGCTCACTCCTTCGGAGTCCATGCAGAGGTAAAGCGGAGGCTCGCCCTAATCCGCGGCAGAATCGAGTCCTTCAGATCAACGCCGACCGTGCTCGCGCGGAGACTGTTTCTTCACCACCACTCCGGCCCCGACTCGTCCCTCGCTCCATCGGAGTTGACGCGGAGATTACAACGGAGGCTTACCACAGCGGCACTGCCACTGATCTACCGCTCCATCCATCGATGCCCACGCGCACACGAAGCTGACAGGAGCCACCAAACAGCGAAGGCCAAGACGCACCACCTGCACACTCTCGGCAAGCAAGAAAGGCAGAAACATCCTCAGCTCGTTGCCAAGGCTGGGCACGCGGCGGAGGTGCCAGCGACCTGAAGCGGCCGTCATATCCTCAGCATCTACGTCGACTAGAACGCGAGCCCAAAGAGCCTCCGACCAGAGCGGCGGAGGTCCGGGACCAAGATAAGTAATCCCCACGCACTGATCATTTTTTAAGCAAAGCTTATTTCTGCACAGGTTTCTTTAAAAAAAAAAGACAAGCTTCATTCGCTCATGTGGCTTTTCAATTAGTTGAAAAAGCTAAAGCCGCAAAGTTAAATGACTTCACACCTGAGCTTCGAACCTCCGGTCAGAGCACTTTTCTTACATGCTACATGCTAATCAAGAGACTATGCAGTTTCTTGTACGTAATGTGTGCAGGTCATGAGTTAACCATAAAAAAGGCAGTGTATCATATTCTTAGTTTTGCACATCTCTCGAAAGCCAGAACTTCAGACCTGGATTTTTTATTCAATTTGGGTTCTTGGATTTCTGAACTCCGTACAGCAGCGAAATGTCTCTCTTGGCAAGCAGAGCCATGCAGTTAACATATCCTCCGCATTTCTACTGCTCTCTGGGCCGTTTTGCCCAGACCAAGGTTATAACTTATAACCACCAACGCATAAGAAGCACAGGTAACAAAGCATTCTGAGGCTCTTACACAAGTACATATACCATTATAATCTATCATGCATGCACATTTAAAATAAAGTAGTCACTCTGTTTACCTAACCTCATGGCGAAGGCTAAAGAATTTTTCCAAATACTCTTTACCTTGGCTCGAAACCATATATATTTCTCATTTATCTATCTGCTAACCTCCGGCCATAGCACAGGTTGCTTATCTTCTCGCAGCTTCAAGTTCTTATAACCTCCGACCAAAGGTACCAAACTAGCATAAGCATAACAGGATACCTTTCATCATTTTAAGGCCAAATAAATTTTGCCTTGTGATTTATTTCAACCTTATTGAATTGACCTTCGCCTCTTAAGGCGAATTTCAAAAATTAAACCTTCGCATACAACTTGTCACCATTGTGACAAAGAAATGTTGTTGCGACCTTTGCCACAACAAGAGCATCGCCTGAGGGGCTATTCATGCTTGGCCAAAATTGGCTAACTTAAAACACTTGTTGTTTGTTTTTTCCGAATCTTTTTTTAACATGCAGGTTACCACCACTGTAAGTATCTCCTACTCTCAACACCTACCCTTCACATAAGAAATATTTGTCTTTTTTACGCATTTTCAACATTCCAAAATACATGTGTAATGGCCAGAGACCCCATGAACCTCCGCTTTTGTCAGTTAGTGGTATCTATCAGTCAGTACATCCGCAGTACCTCCGATTATCAGGCAACAGCCTCCATCAATCATTGGACTTCATCAGTATATTGGACCTTGTTAGTCAGTACCTCCGCTAGTGAGTACCTCCGATTATCAGGCAACAGCCTCCATCAATCATTGGACTTCATCATTATATTGGACCTTGTCAGTTAGTACCTCCGCTAGTGAGTACCTCCGATTATACGACAACAGCCTCCGTCAATCATTGGACTTCATCAGTATATTGGACCTTGTTAGTCAGTACCTCCGCTAGTGAGCATCTCCGATTATCAGGCAACAGCCTCCATCAATCATTGGAGTTCATCAGTATATTGGACCTTATTAGTCAGTACCTCCGCTAGTGAGTACCTCCGATTATCAGGCAACGACCTCCATCGATCATTGGACTTCATCATTATATTGGACCTTGTTAGTCAGTACCTCCGCTAGTGAATACCTCCGATTATCAGGCAACAACCTCCGTCAATCATTGGACTTCATCAGTATATTGGACCTTGTTAGTCAGTACCTCCGCTAGTGAATACCTCCGATTATCTGGCAACAGCCTCCATTAATCATTAGACTTCATCAGTATATTGGACCTTGTCAGTCAGTACCTCCGCTAGTGAGTACCTCCGATTATCAAGCAACAGCCTCCGTCAATCATTGGACTTCATCAGTATATTGGACCTTGTCAGTCAGTACCTCCGCTTATCAGGCAGCAGCCTCCGTCAATCATTGGACTTCATCAGTATATTGGACCTTGTCAGTCAGTACCTCCGCTAGTGAGTACCTCCGATTATCAGGCAACAGCCCCCGTAAATCATTGGACTTCATCAGTATATTGGACCTTGTCACTCAGCAGCCTTCGCTAGTTAGTGGGCTTCATGTATATTGGCTATAATCAATCAACAGTCTCCGCAAGTCTGTGACCCTTATGTATAGTGGCTATCATCAATCAACAACCTCAGTGAGTCAATGGGCTTCATCAATATTGGTTACTATCAATCAGTAGTGATTCTCATCCGTCAGTGGCCTTCACCTATTATTGCCTTTCAACAGTCAGTGGTTTTCCCAGTCATTGCTCTTCATTGTCTGTTAATGGACTTCATCTATTGTTGGTTTTCGACAGCCCTTGACACTTATTGACCTAATTCGGTGGACTTGATCCATCAGTCAGCAGCCTTCGTTAGTTACAGGCCTATGACAGTTGACAAACTTTGGTAGCTAGTGGCCTTCATCAGTCAACTGCTTTTTCTCACTAATAGACCTCCGTCGGGACCTCTGCGTAGCTCTCTCGCGTTAGCCGCCCAACATTTGAACCCTCTAACGCTAATGTTTTCCTCTTTTTGCAGGTCATGTTGTTTAGTTTCTATATTTAAATTCTTATGATATGCATCAGTCCAATTTTATTTGGTCTAACCTTCGTAGGAAACTAAAAATTTTTACCGTCATTACTACAAGTCACATCTATACTCATACAAGTTCTTGAATGACAGCCTCCGCTAGTCATCCAAAACTACAACCCCTTCATTTGAAGGTCCTATCTCTTATATCCAGAGCATAGCCTTAGCTGAAACTCAACCATATTTTTTGCAGGCTGCATAATATTTTTACCCCCATAAATATTTCTAGTGTGAATGCTACAGTTCTCATCACATGTATGCATTCATACATTGCAACATTGCATGAGTCCAAATAGCATTGCATGGCCAAGGCCACCTGGAAGAAGCTCCGAAACAACGGGCACCAGGACTTTGCACAAAAATCCTGGAAAAAGTCCTGAATCAATATAGGCACCAGGTCACGAAGCCCAGACTTTGTGCAACACTCATGCATCAATTGAATGTAACAATTTTTTGCAGCAAATAGAAAGCTAGTGTCTTTCTAAGGCATCGAAAGACTCACAAAGCAAGTCAACATTCGACAAAGCTATAACACACAACCTAAGTCCCTAAAAATGCAGGAGATCAACTCCGGTGCATTTTCACGCGACTTCTCCGGCCTTCGACACGAGGCATTGATGTCTACATCAACATGACCTTCACCAAGCTCTTCAGCATGAGGGGCTTTGCCACCATCTTCAACGACTTCGCCAACATTGCATCCACCTGCCTTCGCCAAGTAGCCTTTACAGAAGGGCCTGCGCCAAAATTTGCCTCCGACAATAGTACGAGGAGCTTCGCCAACATCACCTTCGGCGTCTACACCAAAATCGTCTCCGCAAAACTTTTTGCCGGAGGACCCTCACAAAACAACATCAACAAACCTCTACAACCGGCCTCCGACAAAACTTTGGCAAGGGGGCTTCACCATCATATTCACCAAAGTCGGCCACACCTTCAACAATAGCTTTGGCTCAAGGGGCTCACCAACATCTACTTCGACTATTACAACTACGTTGAAACCACCAAGCGTGGCTGAGTATTCACTCACGAGTGCCAGCCAAGAGGGGCGAGGGGAGTGCACCGGAGGACCAGTAGCTCCAGAGCATAACACTTTTTGCCCAGCGCTCGTGAGTGAAAATTTGAAGCCGGTGACCTCCGATTGAAGAATAGACAGAGATGAAGTACTCTCCACGAGGCGAAGTCGAAGACCTCTCGCATCAAGAAAATTTGAAGCCGAGGACCTCTGGTGAGACCTCCAATTGAAGTACAATCGAGATGAAGAACTCGCACGAGGCGAAGTCGAAGACCTCGCATCCGAGAAAATTTGAAGCCGAGGACCTCTAGTGAAACCTTCGATTGAAGTGCAATCGAGAGACGAAGAACTCGCATCAAGCAAAGTCGAAGACCTCCACATCAAGAAAATTTGGAGCCGAGGACCTCCGGTGAGACCTCCGATTGAAATACAATCGAGACGAAGAACTCTTCATCAAGCAAAGTCGAAGACCTCCGCATCAAGAAAATTTGAAGCCGAGGACCTCCGATGAGACCTCCGGTTAAAGTACAGTCAGAGACGAAGAACTCTACATCAAGCAAAGTCGAAGACCTCCGCATCAAGAAAATTTGAAGCCGAGGACCTCCGGTAAGACCTCCGATTGAAATACAATCGAGACGAAGAACTCTTCATCAAGCAAAGTCGAAGACCTCTGCATCAAGAAAATTTGAAGCCGGTGACCTCCGATTGAAGTACAATCAGAGATGAAGAACTCTGCACGAGGCGAAGTCAAAGATCTCCGCATCAAGAAAATTTGAAGCTGGTGACCTTCGATTGAAGAACAGTCAGAGATGAAGAACTCTGCACGACGCGAAGTCAGAGACCTTCATATCAAGAAAATTTGAGGGTGGTAACCTCTGATGGGACCTCCAATTGAAGAAAAAATGGAGATGAAGAACTTCATGTGAAGGAAGACCGAAGACCTTAACTGGAAGAAAAGCAAAGGCCTCTGCACCAAGAAACTGCGAAGACCATTACTTCAAGAAGAAGCCTCGGTGACAAATACCTCCACGCCAAGAAGTCCCGAGAGTTAGAACATGTATAGGTTAGAGTCGCGCACGTGCTCTTTTCTCCATACCCTTTTTTCCCACAGGGTTTTTGGGATGGAGTTTTTAGCGAGACGTGCACGTTTGGGTTGCAAAGGACAGTCCTTGCAACCAGTTTTTGAGTTGTATTGTGCCTCTTCATGTATGAGTAACTATTAGGCCATGTAGAACCATCCATAACCTAGAAGCTAAGGGGCTACTGTTTTGGGAGCCCATATGCATATGGGCCAAATCCCCTAGAAGAGGCCCAATAAGGGCTACAGTAGTCACTTGTCAATTTCACCCCCACCGGGGGGTCTCTTGTAAACTGCCACCACCGGGGGGTCGCTTGTAAACTGCCGCTTGCCTATATAAGTACCAAGAGAAGGAGGACAAGAGGGGGCTCCCCCTTCCAAAACCTAGTTCACAAACCCTAGTTGCCTGGCTCCACTTCTCTCTCTCTGTTCGAGACCATGTTCCAACAGACGCATATATCCCTCACTTAACTTCCTAATCTATCAAAATCTGATCCTATTCCCCACGATTAAAGGGTACAATCTTAGTTTCCTTGTATAAAATATGGAAAGATAGAATTTGTTTCATGTCCTATACATGTCCCGCCAAGTATAATTGGCGCCAAATGCTGGTTATATTTAACTAGTACAAATAAGGTGCTACAGTACATACTCCTAGTCAAAATAAAAATTGGAGCCACTTTTTGGATGCTTCCCTCCACCTCCTAAAGGCACGTCCAAAATTTGAAGGCCAGAAAATTTCAGCTTGCCTCCATTCGTATCTTTTTCCCTCCCAAACACTACAGCCGGTCATCCATGCCCATAAGAAGAGGCCAACAGTCCATAATCCAACATTAACAAATCATTTGAAGACCATCAAAAAAGTAGGCATGCCGAGATTCAGGGGACCGCAGCCACCATGTTCCTCGTGCCGCCTTGCCCTTTCCACGCCGCCGACCAGCAGCCTTAGGAGGAACTTCCCATCGACGAAGGTGGGGAGGACCATGGCATCGATACTGTGGTCGGCCCATCTTCGTCCTGAGTTTTCTGGGTACAGAGAAGAACGGGACTGGTGTCTTTCTCAGTGGGGAGGGGATGGACAGATAAGTAGATGAAAGGCAAATTAAAAAGGAAGCAGCAATCACGAATTCTTATCGAAGGAAATAATATCTTTTTGTTCCCCGGATGTATTATATTTGAGGACATCTCTTAAAGGCAAGAATGCTCTGTATTGCAGGACGGAGGGAGTATTTTATTGGATTCCACTCCATCCCAGAAAACATAGTTAATTCCAGAAAGCATAGCATCATGTTTCTTAATTATCCCACTGTTTTCCTCATTTCACCAAATCAAAGCCTGAAAATGCTATCCCACCGATGACCATCATGCATCACTGCAATGAATCAAGCACTGCAGTTATGGCGAGCAAACCTAATTATTAAAAAAATGAGATCCAACCAAGGAGAAACTCCCCCCTAAAAAAATAAAAACAAGGAGAAACTACGAAATTTTGTCACTAATATTACAACCTAGAGAAACTATGAGGTTTTTTCATTAATCTTAAACATTTTTTTCAAAATCAAGCGTATGCTCGAATTGCTTTAAGGGAAAAAGGAGTTCGGTTACACAGGCGATGTTATAAATTAGCCCCACAGCAACAAGCTGTCCGCTAATCTCCAAGCGCGGAAGCGTCGATTGAATCTACCGAGATGAACATGCAAGATCACAGATGACACCAGAGGCACGATATTTGTTAACGAGGTTCAGCGAAGCCTACTCCCCGGGCCATAATTATGGGCGCTGCTCCCCAATCCAGCAACACCGGCCGCTTTCCAGGATCCCGGCGATGAGCCGTCACCCTCCCGCGAACCTGTCGCTATGTCGTCATGGTTACAACAGTAGCTCCCCTCTCATATTTATGAGGAGGCCGGGTTACAGAGTCCAACTACAACTCTACCCTATACTGCCTAATACAACTCAGTCCTAGCGTAACCAAACTCGTACATAATATTCGACACATATCTAACAAACTCCACCTTGGCGAATATCCGCCATCCTGAAGCTGTCCACGTGCGAACCTCCATGTACATCCGACTTGAGTTGTTGCCTTCGCCGCTCCATGAGAGCTGCCCGATGAGTCTCATTACAGACCCACCGCAAACAAGAGCCTCAGCTATCTCCGCAACTTCATTCTCCATGACTCCACCTGCAGCTGTGCACCCTTCTCTTTATCACCACAACCTCCATCAAGTAAAACTTAGATTCCTTTCCAGCTTTGTCATATGCCTAACTCTCGAGCACATCTGCTCCACGTTGGCATTTCTTAGCGCGATTACCAAAAACAGACATAAAGCCCATCCCCGGCAACGGCGCCAGAAACGCACGTTGGCATTTCTCGACACAATCACTAGAAACAAGTTCTAGTAACTATGCGAGAGTTGCCAACAGATAGATCACATCCTATTAGAATAATATCCTCAAGCGCACGGATCTATCGTTGCAGCATTTCACCCGGAAGTATTTCAGGGTATCGTTATTTATATTTTCCCAAAGGAAGGCATGGAGTGTTGAGTATCTAGCATGGGTATGAATATAATGTTTAGCACGAGGAGAAACCGACATATGTGCTATACAGGGGTAAGCATACGGTAGTTTGGATAGTGGACACACACTCAGAGCAATCTCAAAGGAATAAAGGTAAAATAAAGAATAAAGAATAATCTATGCGGAGCAGGCAGCTCCTATATAGTCAATGCTAGAACAGCTAATTCCACATGTTATACAAGTCAAGACTCGACTATAGACTAGGAATATGGGGAGATCGCGGCAACTGGTCTGCCAGTCGATGGCGGCATTTACGAACTCCTACTCAACATACGAACGTGGGGAATTACAAGGGATGGACAGGGCTGTCACCACCTGCTGCCTACCACCTCAACCGTGGCATGCCGACATATCCGAAGGTTCCCTCGCATCCGGAAACCACGTCCGCATACTAAGGAGCTACCTACATCCCCGAGGACTCCCACCCTACGAATGGACGAGCTAGGACATAGGCAAACTTGAAGGCACATCGAACCGCTATTCCTCTTCTACAATCTAATCTAAACAAGTATAACACATGAACGATGAAGAATAATGTAGAACACAATGAACAACTCTCACAAGAACTATGGCCTAGTTCTTGGTCATTGAATATATCGTGTACTAGACTATACTCTAGTTCATATGCAAGACTATATAAATGTAATGAGAACTTGACTAAGGAAGAACGCTCCATAGATTTATACCAATGATGTAGCTTTTCCTCCTGGAGACAAGCTCACCAAGTAGCTTTGCCTAGCTCCAATGGCCTAACACTAATGCTAAAAGAACAAGTGAGAGGAGTAGAGAGAGCTCCAAATGGTGTGTGTTGATGGGGGGTGCCTCTACTCCTCTTTTATAACAGGTGGAAGGCGGTTCGAGGGCATTCAGGTAAAAACACCAGTGAAACCATCATGCCACAGATGGAAGGGTCGAAACCACCTTTGGCCGAGCCCACGCGCCAGCCAGGGGGGCGCGCGCCCCAGGCGCGCCCGTGCCTGGGTGGAGCCGCCCCCTGACCGACTTTGGCGTGTGGGCCTGGGCTGCCACCTGGGTTCAGTTGTCAGCGGAGTGGTAGAAGAAGAAGAGGCACGAGTCCTGTTCTTCCTTAGGAGTGCCTCCGGATTTGAAACGAAGTTTTTCGGTAGGGAGAAACCAGACATGCACTATCCTGTTTTCATCCACAACAGGAGAAAACATAAAAGTTAGCCTGCATAGACATTTGTCGTTTCTCATTTTATATTATATGCATACCCATGCTGCTAGATGCTTAACTTCCATGCCTTCCCTGGCAACGGCGCCAGAAATGCTTGTTGGCATTTCTTAGCGTGATTACCAAAAACAGACATAAAGCCCATCCCCGGCAACGGCGCCAGAAACGCATGTTGGCATTTCTCGACACAATCACTAGAAACAAGTTCTAGTAACTATGCGAGAGTTGCCAACAGATAGATCACATCCTATTCGAATAATATCCGCAAGTGCACGGATCTATCGTTGCAGCATTTCACCCGAAAGTATTTCAGGGTATCGTTATTTATATTTTCCCAAAGGAAGGCATGGGGTGTTGAGTATCTAGCATGGGTATGAATATAATGTTTAGCATGAGGAGAAACCGACAAATGTGCTATACAGGGGTAAGCATACGGTAGTTTGGATAGTGGACACACACTCAGAGCAATCTCAAAGGAATAAAGGTAAAATAAAGAATAAAGAATAATCTACGCGGAGCAGGCAGGTCCTATATAGTCAATGCTAGAACAGCTAATTCCACATGTTATACAAGTCAAGACTCGACTATAGACTAGGAATATGGGGAGACCGCGGCAACTGGTCTGCCAGTCGATGGCGGCATTTACGAACTCCTACTCAACATGCGAACGTGGGAGATTACAAGGGACGGACAGGGCTGTCACTACCTGCCGCCTACCACCTCAACCGTGGCACGCCGACATATCCGAAGGTTCCCTCGCATCCGGACACCACGTCCGCATACTAAGGGGCTACCTACATCCCCCTAGGACTCCCACCCTACGGATGGACGAGCTAGGACATAGGCAAACCCGAAGGCACATCGAACCGCTATTCCTCTTCTACAATCTAATCTAAACAAGTATAACACATGAACGATGAAGAATAATGTAGAACACGATGAACAACTCTCACAAGAACTATGGCCTAGTTCTTGATCATTGAATATATCGTGTACTAGACTATACTCTAGTTCATATGCAAGACTATATAAATGTAATGAGAACTTGACTAAGAAAGAACGCTCCATAGGTTTATACCAATGATGTAGCTTTTCCTCCTGGAGACAAGCTCTCCAAGTAGCTTTGCCTAGCTTCAATGGCCTAACACGAATATTAAAAGAACAAGTGAGAGGTGTAGAGAGAGCTCCAAATGGTCTGTGTTGATGGGGGGTGCCTCTACTCCTCTTTTATAACAGGTGGAAGGCAGTTCGGGGGCATCTAGGTAAAAACACCAGCGAAACCGTCATGCCACAGATGGAAGGGTCAAAACCGCCTTTGGCTGGGCCCACGCGCCGGCCAGGGGGCACGCGCGCCCCAGGCGCGCCTGCGCCTGGGTGGAGCCGCCCCCTGACCGACTTTGGCGTGTGGGCCTGGGCTGCCACCTGGGTCGCGCCTGTACTGGTGCTTTTGGCCCATTTGGCCTCTAGGTGGCCCACTTGTTCTCTAGCTTGTTTTACGCCTTCTCGAAAAGCGCCTTTTTATTCTAGAAATTCCTGCACTTGGTGTAAATTCTGCAAAACAATATTTTCTCCAAGTACAAGTGGAACTAGGTCAATAGTAAAGATATATGTGCAATAAAATATTTATTTCTCCCAAACTGATCTATAATTGGCGGGTAAAAAACGGAGTTAAGGACCGCCAACAAGATCCCCCAAGCTTACCCCTTGCTCGTCCCGAGCAAGGCTTTGCTGTTGGGTTGTTGATCAGGAGTTGCTACAATGCCGATTATATCTCAGGTGTACAAGATAAAAGAGAGCGTTCTACTGCAATTTGAATAAATCGGCAATTATATCTACTCTATGATTCCTGAATAGAGTGGGGCTTCTAATTTTCTCAAGTCTTGGGCGATTACAAAATAGAACAGTTTCAAAGACCGGTGCTTTTCATTCGTCCCAAGATCAACTTTCAGTCCGAAGGTTTTGTAAGATTTTGTAAAATAGACCAAGTTCCTCAAATGACGCACTCAATCACTCAAAGTGTATGGTAACCTCACCGAAGGCTTTGATGTTTGCCCCTTTGTATCCTACCTCTAGAATTTTTGAGTGGAGTTCTAGGTAGGCATACAAGGAATGGCTTACTTACCGCTTGTGTGAAGCCGAGTCAAAGTCCGAACCATGTTAAGGTTAAAGCCATACACTAGGTTGAGATGTGCAAGTGTGTGGGATGGATGAAGAATGATTCCTAATTTTTGTGGTATTTTTGGATCTCCATGCATCATGACAAACTCTCTTTTATTGGTGAATGAAGAGATGAAGGAAATATGGGCTATCAAAGAGCAAAAACTTTTCTCTCATTTTTTTTGAATGGGGATCTAAGACTTTCCCCTTTTCCTACAAGAGTGGTAAGTCCTACAAATATCTCTTTTTTTTCTTTTCTCCCCCTTTTTTTCGACTAAGAACATAGCCCATAACTTATTGCTTGGAAAAGGATGGAGTGGAGAGATGTCATGATAGAATGCATGGAGAATTTTGGTAAACTAAAGGAGAGGGGTGCGCGATCCTCAGGGTAAGGGTCGGCACTTTTATTTGGTGGAATGGTGCGCAATTCTCGGTGTAAGAATTGGCATGTAGGCATGGGGGTGCATATTGTGCGCGACTCTCAGTGTGAAAGTCGGCAATTATTTGGTGGGTGCAAGTGAATCTCAACCATATGTGTAAGACCCTAATCTAGGTTAGGTTCAAACCGTGACAAGGCCCAATAATTGGTAAGAAGCATGCGACAAAAAGGTTTTGTAAACTTGTTGCTAAGCATGTCGTATTTGGCCTTGGTAGGTATTTCGCGATCATTGAGGAACTATTATTTTTAAAAAAAAAATTTGAAACAAAACTCCGGACGTCAGGTTTTCTCAAAGAGACAAAGTCATTGCTGTGGTCTATGTCACTATATCATATCGCGCAATAACCTAGACTAGAGCAATTGTATGCAACCCACTAAATCAAGTTTCTAGAGCATGATAATATAAAGCCGATAAACCCAAATTTTAGAGAATACTCCATTTTAAACAAGTACAAGAGAGACATAAAACAGAGCAACTAATCATATCAACAAGGGTAGAACTAAACATTTCATGGCACATATATAGAGTGGAATAAATTTTTTTTTTTGATTTTCAATGCAAGATAAGAAACTTGAATTTAAACATGCTAAAAAGAAAATAAATTTTGCAGGAAATTAAATATGCAATGCAGGTACCTCGTGTGGGGGTCCTCCCCCAAGCTGTCCTGAAGCTCATGGCCTAGGGTTGATCTTTGGCTTGGGCAGGACTTCCTCCGTCTTTGTACTTGTGGACGGTACTTCCGTTGTATGAGGTTTTGTTGGTTGTACCTTCTTGGGTCTCCACTCCATCTTGATAACTTTAGGAGGTGTAGTGGCAGGTGGCTCTTCATGTACCACCTTCTTTGGTGGAGTAGAGACTTCTTCTTTCTTTTGTTTGGGAGCGGCTTTCTTTTTCTTAGGTTGTGTTGCAGCCTTTTGCTCCTTCTTAGGAGTCGCCTTAGGCTTCTCCTTATTTTCTTTCCTTGGCTTGCTCATAAAGGCCTGGGGCTGGATTTCAACTTCCTATATGCCTTGGGTGTTTGGTCCTATTTAATACGGATCATGTTGCATTGCTCTTGCTTGTGGGGTCGAAATTCGAACTTCTCCTCCTGGCCATTTATGTTGAAGCGGATTTCTCCAGCTCCAACATCTATTTGAGCTCCAGCGGTGCTTAAGAATGGCCTCCCTAGGATGAGAGGTGTTTCTTTGGTAAGCTCCATGTCAAGCACCACGAAGTCGACTGGCACAAAGTACCCTCGAACCTTCACTGGAATATCTTCCGCAATCCCTATAGGATAACGGATAGAGGAGTCGGCCAACTGGAGCGTCATAGTTGTGTGCGCAAGCTGCGTGCAATTCAACTTGTCAAAGACCGTCTTTGGCATGACGCTCACGCTGGCTCCCAGGTCACATAGGGCATGGTCAAACTGCTGGCCCCCGATCGAACAAGTGATAGTGGGACATCCAGGATCCTTCTTCTTTTCAGGCTGGTGATTGAGTATCGCTACACTGCATTCTTCTGTCAGTTTGACCATCTCTGTGGATGGTAGAGGGCGCTTGTTGTTGATGATATCCTTCACATATCTTGTATAGGAAGGGACATGCAAGACGTCCAGTAGCGGGACGCTCACGTGTACCTTTTTAATCATCTCAACAAAGCGTGCAAATTGTGCATCCACGGATAGCTTCTTGGTTCTTGAGGGGAACAGTAGGTGAGTTGTATCAGGGTAATCTACCGTTGCTTCCATTGGTGCTGTCTCCTGGGGTTCTTCCTCAGTAGGAGGTTCCTCTTGTTGCTACGCCTTTTGCCTTCCTGACGCTGCTTGGTTAGGGTGTGGTGGATCACGAGTGGACCTTCCTCCCCTTGTGGTTACTGATTTCAGTTCAGCCTTGACATCTGTATCCCCAGTTTTGGGAAGAGCGGCAGCTAACTGGGTAAGCTGGGTCTCTATCATTTTGTTGAAGCTTTGCTGACTCTTGATAGCGGATGATAGACCCTCTATCTTGTTATTCATATTCTCCAAGATATTATCATTTTGCATCATCTTTTTGGGGAGATTTTCGTTGATCTTGGCTTGGCCGTAAACCAAGTCCTTTAATGAAGGCTGATTCAAATTAAACCCGGAGGCGTAATTCGAATTACCTTGGAATGGAGGACGGGACTGGTTGTTCCAGCCATTTCCTCCTCCTTGTTGCTGGCGAAAACCATTGTTGAGGTAGGCGGCCTCTTCACGGGTCTCGGGGCAGTCATTCCCCGAGTGTCCAGCTTCACCACAGACCTCGCACGTCATGCGAGCGTCCATGGCGTTGACGGTGCCGGATGCATCATTGATGGCACCACCGTCAATCTTCTTCAGGAGTAGGTCTATTTTTGCGGCAAGCATATCCGCCTCCTTCACGGTATGCATACCTTTTTGTCCTTTAGTGGGGGCACGCTCCTCCCCCCAAGCTTGGTTTTTCACCATTTTGTTGATTAGTGCCGTGGCACTATCAATGGTCAATGATAGAAAGGCGCCGCCAGCGGCGGTGTCCAGGTGCCCCTTCGACATGGGTGTTAACCCATTGTAGAAGTTCTGGAGCACCAGCTAACTTTCCATCCCATGGTGAGGGCATTCCTGGATGTACTCCTGGAGCCTCTCCCATGCCTCAGGGATGGGTTCCAGCGAATTCTGCTGGAAGTTGGTGATTCTCCCCCGTAGGGCATTGGTTTTACCCATGGAGAAGAATTTAGCGAGGAACGCGGTGGAGCACTTGCTCCATGTGTCAATAGCGGCCTTGTCCTTATAGAACCAGGTCTTCGCCTTTCCCACTAGGGAGAAAGGAAAGAGCCTGAGCCTGATTGCATCAGGTGCGACATCTTTGATGACGATGGTGTCGCAGATCTCCAAGAATTGCTGAAGATGGGCGTTGGTGTCCTCACTAGGCAGTCCACAGAATGAACTTGCCTGCACCATGGTAATGAGCCCAGTCCGAAGTTCGAAGTTCTTGTCTCCCAGGTTGACAGCGGGCCCAGTGGGCACGTTGGCAACATTGGAGACAGAGAACTCGCGCAGGGACTTGGCCATGGAGTGCGGTGCGGTAGGCGCGACGATGACTGGTTCAGTTGTCGGCGGAGTGGCAGAAGAAGAAGAGGCACGAGTCCTGTTCTTCCTTAGGAGTGCCTCCGGATTTGAAACGAAGTTTTCCGGCAGGGAGAAACCAGACATGCACTATCCTGTTTTCATCCACAACAGGAGAAAACATAAAAGTTAACCTGCATAGACATTTGTCATTTCTCATTTTATATTATATGCATACCCATGCTGCTAGATGCTTAACTTCCATGCCTTCCCCGGCAACGGCGCCAGAAATGCTTGTTGGCATTTTTTAGCGTGATTACCAAAAACAGACATAAAGCCCATCCCCGGCAACGGCGCCAGAAACGCACGTTGGCATTTCTCGACACAATCACTAGAAACAAGTTCTAGTAACTATGCGAGAGTTGCCGACAGATAGATCACATCCTATTAGAATAATATCCGCAAGCGCACGGAGCTATCGTTGCAGCATTTCACCCAGAAGTATTTCAAGGTATCGTTATTTATATTTTCCCAAAGGAAGGCATGGGGTGTTGAGTATCTAGCATGGGTATGAATATAATGTTTAGCATGAGGAGAAACCGACAAATGTGCTATACAGGGGTAAGCATACGGTAGTTTGGATAGTGGACACACACTCAGAGCAATCTCAAAGGAATAAAGGTAAAATAAAGAATAAAGAATAATCTACGCGGAGCAGGCAGGTCCTATATAGTCAATGCTAGAACAGCTAATTCCACATGTTATACAAGTCAAGACTCAACTATAGACTAGGAATATGGGGAGACCGCGGCAACTGGTCTGCCAGTCGATGGCGGCATTTACGAACTCCTACTCAACATGCGAACGTGGGGGATTACGAGGGACGGACAGGGCTGTCACCACCTGCCGCCAACCACCTCAACCGTGGCATGCCGACATATCCGAAGGTTCCCTCGCATCCGGACACCACGTCCGCATACTAAGGAGCTACCTACATCCCCCTAGGACTCCCACCCTACGGATGGACGAGCTAGGACATAGGCAAACCCGAAGGCACATCGAACCGCTATTCCTCTTCTACAATCTAATCTAAGCAAGTATAACACATGAACAATGAAGAATAATGTAGAACACGATGAACAACTCTCACAAGAACTATGGCCTAGTTCTTGATCAATGAATATATCGTGTACTAGACTATACTCTAGTTCATATGCAAGACTATATAAATGTAATGAGAACTTGACTAAGAAAGAACGCTCCATAGGTTTATACCAATGATGTAGCTTTTCCTCCTGGAGACAAGCTCTCCAAGTAGCTTTGCCTAGCTTCAATGGCCTAACACTAATGCTAAAAGAACAAGTGAGAGGTGTAGAGAGAGCTCCAAATGGTGTGTGTTGATGGGGGGTGCCTCTACTCCTCTTTTATAACAGGTGGAAGGCGATTCGGGGCATCCGGTAAAAACACCAGCGAAACCGTCATGCCACGAGATGGAAGGGTCGAAACCGCCTTTGGCCGGGCCCACGCGCGGCCGGGCGCACGCCCGGGCGCGCCGCGCTGGTGGAGCCGCCCCGACCGACTTTGGCGTGTGGGCACGGGCTGCCACCCGGGTCGCGCTGTCCGGTGCTTTTGGCCCATTTGGCCTCTAGGTGGCCCACTTGCTCTCTAGCTTGTTTTACGCCTTCTCGAAAAACACCTTTTTATTCCAGAAATTCCTGCAATTGGTGTAAATTCTGCAAAACAATATTTTCTCCAATTACAAGTGGAACTAGGTCAATAGTAAAGATATATGTGCAATAAAATATTTATTTCTCCCAAACTGATCTATAATTGGCGGGTAAAAAACGGAGTTAAGGACCGCCAACACTCCATATTAGGCATCACACAAACTAACTGAATTCAATACCAAACTTGAACTAATTGTACTCGTGACACTGAGAACCTCATAGCTGTCTGAATCACATATAGAAATTGCCTCGTTAGCGCTCTTTCATTTCCACTGCAATGCTACGCCCGAGCTCTTACACTGTAGCCTCCTGCAGTACAGACCAACCAGATTACTCCAGTTGTAAGTACAGACATCCACGTCTATACTTCCTTCCAATTCAGCCCTTGAAGCTTCTTCACGTCATTCGATCCACACTTCAGAACACTGCACATGCAATTTGAATCGATCCACGCCCTTGCTGATTTGGAAGCACGCAAACTCCTCCCATGCAAACCTGCATCGAGCTCGCGCCACGTGTTGCCACGCCACAGAGAACGAGAACCCCATCAGCTGCCACGCTCCTATGTCATCGTCGCTGTTCATGTCGCCTTCTCTGCCCACGGTATGACTAGCCTGTTGCCGCTAGCTTCTCCGCCATGCACCACGGTATGTTCGCCTTCCAAGCAAACTATCCGCCAGCCATCCTGAACTGCACGCATTGTGCCCGCGAACTGTTCGGCCCCGATCCATCAATCACAGACAAATCACCGACGAGCTGCTCTTCCTCGACCCTGTCAATCTGCACTGACTCCGTCGCTCCCAAGAACACCCGCTGAAAATACCACTGTTGAATTCCAATCAGTCGCCATGTGCACCACAACCGAACACCATCGACAGCCTCCGCTCGCCGCAAACGAGCGCCGCAACACCGGCACCGAGGTCTGGTCAGCCAAACGCTACCTCTCCTCCATCGCATGTTGCAAAATTTCACCAGCATCCACAACCACGCTTGTAGCCTTGCTGTGCGCACAGCCCTGCCACAACTCCCGTGACGTCCTCGCTATTGCACGCTGATCCGATCGACTATCAATGCCGATCACCAGACCATCTACTATCACCGTAGACGTTGTCCACCATCTACTATCACCGTAGACGTTGTCCTGGGTCCATTGCAGAACCCCACCATCATCAAAGCACCGTGCATCTGGAACCTTGACCCGAGCCCCACCGAAAGAAAAACTTCCTCTCAGACTTCTACACGTGCATCTATGAAGCAATGCTTGCCATATCCATGCATGTCCCTTCCATGTACGTAACCAGCCATAGGAAATTCTTTTTTTCTTAAGGGATTCTAGCTCCACCAAGCCATGAGCTCACAGCCAACCATGATGACTCAAATTTACGTCACCAAGGGACACCAACATGCAATTAAGGCATGATACCTTCCTCCTTGCCACGTTACACGTGCCCTTGCTTGAAAACACTTGCCATATATCCAATCGTTTGCCTCTTGGACTCTCACATGCCAACCGCATAATCTCTAGATCCAATCCAACCAGGGAGCTTTGATACCACTTCGGTAATGCTAATTACCGAATGTTCTAATGATCGAACGTTGTTTCTTATTGGGCCGCGCCCACCGCGCGCGCGAGGTATGTGTGGTGGTGTGTGTGTTGCATGCGTGCCAGAAATAGACAGAGCGGCATCGAACAATGCTTGCATGTGCTTCTGCCAGAAATAAAGAGCGGCGCCGTTTCGTTTTGGCCGTGAGAGAGCAGGCCTGCATGTGCGGTGTCGTCCGCTTATTTGTGCTTGAGCAGTTTGAGGCCCGGCTTGCTTGCGTGTGTGTGTTTTTTTTACAACGGCTTATATATGGATAGTCGAAAAAAAAAGCTTATATATGGATATATGGATAGTGTATGATGTACATGTCTTTTTCTTTTTAAGAGTACAGTACTATGCACATATCCTTCTCCTACTGATCCGCTGTTATATTTTATATACAAATGGATATTTTTGGATTATTTTAACACACATTTATGGATTTGTTTCAACATAGGTTTGTGGATTTTTCGTAATAGGTATTTTTAGGTTTTGTTTCAACATATGTTTAAGGCTTGTTTCAACTTATTTTTATAGGTATGTTTATTGATTCTCCGCAAAATAAGGTTTTCTGGGTTGTTTCAACATATATTTCTATGGTGTTTCAACATATGTTTCTGGGTGTTTCAACCGGGTTTTATAGGTGTTTTCAACATATGACTTTTTGGTTGTTGCAATAGGTATTTCTGGGGTGTTTGAACATATGTCTCAAGGTTGTTTCAACAAACATCTCGGGATGTTTCAACAACCGATTTTTGTCATGTTGTGATAGGTATTCTGCGTTGTTTCAATACACTCCCCTGGTTTGTTTCAACACACATTTGGGTTGTTTCAAAAATAGATCGGCTAAACGTCTAGATGAGAAAAATAAATTTTTAAAAGTTATCAAAATATATCCATGTGGGGTCATGTTTCGAAGATCTTATCACAAGAAATACGATGGTGCAATCGGATTTTAATTATGACATTTGGTTCATGAGATATGGATTTTTTTAAAACATGTAGACACATGCATACAACTTTTACGTTCGGACGCATGCCTTTTAAAGTGTTTGTTGGGTTCTAGTGGGCCACAGACGAGCGTTATATTGATAGAACGTTCTGTCGCGAGCACATCCCATAGCACTTGTTAGAGTGCGCAGCGGAATACGGCCCAGCTCGCGCGTCCACGAGCCGACGCCCCTCGGGCCCAAGTCCACTGGAGCCCACAACATATCCAGACTTTAGGCCTAACTCATCCCAAAAGAATAGTCTGATAGATGAGAGTTGCCCCCGCCTTATATGCTGTGCGCCTCCACCATCAATTACCGATGTGGGACTAAACCCAACAATCTCCACCGTCACACATTGGACCTAACTCTTCACATCACACAACTCTATGTGATCTCCAGAAGATGTTATCCAGGCCCCGAGTCCAGTGCTCATATCACACACACAACCCCGTGTATCCGTGTGACTTCCGAGACGTTAATGGGCTCCCCCGTCACCATGTGACCCTAGAGATTTTCTAGGCTTTTACAACCATGGGCTTTGATACCACTTGTTAGAGTGCGCAGCGGAATACGGCCCAGCTCGCTCGTCCACGAGCCGACAGCTCTTCGGGCCCAGGTCCACCGGAGCCCACAACATATTCGGGTCTTAGGCCTAACTCAACCCAAAAGACTAGTTTGATAGGTGAGGGTTGCCCCCGCCTTATATGTTGTGCACCTCCACCATCAATTACCGATGTGGGACTAAACCCAACAATCTCCCCCGTCACACATTGGACCTAACTCTTCACATCACACAACTCCATGTGATCTCCAGAAGACGTTATCCAGGCCCCGAGTCCAGCGCTCGTATCACACACTCAACCCCATGGATCCATGTGACCTCCAAGATGTTAACGGGCTCCTCCGTCACCGTGTGACCCTAGAGATTTTCTAGGTTTTTACAACCATGAGCTGATACCACTTGTTATAAATTAGCCCCACAGCAACAAGCTGTCCGCTAATCTCCAAGCATGGAAGCGTCGATTGAATCTACCGAGACGAACATGCAAGATCACAGACGACACCAGCGGCACGATATTTGTTAACGAGGTTCAGCGAAGCCTACTCCCCGGGGCACGATTATGGGCGCTCCTCCCCAATCCAGCAACACCAGCCGCTCTCCAGGATCCCAGCGACGAACCGTCACCCTCCCGCGAACCTGTCGCCATGTCGTCATAGTTACAACAGCAGCTCCCCTCTCATATTTATGAGGAGGCCGGGTTACAGAGTCCGACTACAACTCTACCCTATACTGCCTAATACAACTCAGAGTCCTAGCGTAACCAAACTAGTACATAATATTCGACACATATCTAACAGGCAAGATGCCATGGAGCATAACAAGCCGACACACGACACAAGGAACCGGCTACAACGGTGGAGCCAAAACGGTGTACTAACTTAGAAAACTATATGTGCAACTGGCGACTGGGCAGAAATAAAGCCTATGCCCGTCGGGGCGCCGACGACCGCGCCACACGCTTCCTGAGCTGTGGAAATAGCTCCCTCATGCTTTCGTGCCATGAAGAGGAGATGTTGTCGCCGAAGGCCTCATGGAACCAGACTGCAATGGTAGCGTCTGGGGTTTCGGACGCCGCATTGGCCGGCCGACCGGACCACTTGTTGAGCAGACCCGGTGAGCCTGTTGCTCCGGCTGAGGATCGTAGTAAGATGACTTGGCCACCAGGCACGCACTACGGCACAGGCACCACTCATCCTCGTTGATGGAGGATGTCCGTAGACGTGGGGGATCCGACACAAGGGAGGCACAAGAGGCTGCTTCAAGCTGTCGATGAAGGCGGCGACCGACTCCTCGGTCGATCCCAGAGCAGGGTTGTGGGTCGGCACCGCCGAGGCAGGTGATAGGGATGCTGGGGGGACCGATAGGTCGGACGATCCAGCGGGCGTGCCGTCGAAGGCCCCCACCCCGCATGACGGCCCGCCACCTTCGTCGATGTTGACGTCCACGCGGGCAGCCTGTACTGGCGAGGTCGGTCCAGAGCCACCATCGTCCGTGCTAGAGGGAGACAGGTCCTCCACCTCTGACACCATTTGGCTTGCCTCCACCTCATCCTCCATGGGATCAAAATCCCGACATGGGACAAGGTCCGCCACAGGCTGGAGATCTGCCTGTGTTGGCAACCCAGCACCCAGCGATGGAGGGCAAGAGCCTCCCTGCAGATCCAAAGTGCCACGAACCCTCCTCAAGGACGCAACAAACCTCAAAGAGAGGTGCGCCAGGAGTTCTTCCAGCACGGCTGCATCAGCAAGCGCGAGAAGAACGAGAGGGGCGAGGGTCTCACCAGCCTGGACAGCGCTCCTATTGACGACGAGAGTCTCCAGCGGGGAGGGCGGGCGTGCGGTGCACGGTGGAGAGTGGGTGGCAGGTAGGGTTCGTGGGGGCTATGGGCCTGCCGACCGTGGGCCATATTGCCACATTCGGCCTTTGCCGGGTGTCGGGTAATGGGGCACTCGGCAAAGATTTTTTTCCTTTTTTAAAAAAAACTTTGCCGAGTGCCTGGCTCGTGCACTCGGCAAAGTGCCTCTATGCCGAGCGCCGAGTCCGGCACTCGGTAAATTAATTTTTTTGTTTTTACCCCTTTTTTGAGGTCTACCCACATTATTTAAAAGTCCATGTTCAAATTTGGGACAATTTTGACCTTTTTTTAATATTTCGTGAATTTATTTTGTTTCGTTGTATTTTTTGAATATTTCAAATTTGAAAAGGTGCATGAAATAATGAGATGTAGCTATTCAAAAAATGATATTCATGTTGTAGAGTGTATTTTAAGGCTGTATCTAGGAACTCACCCAAAATTTTAAACGCCTCGTTCACAAAACATGGTCACCCGCTTGTGGTTGGAGTGTATTTAAATTATATAAAATGCAAACAAAGTTCAAAAATCACAAAACTTGTCGAGGTGTCATATTATCGCATGTAGATGCTATGATAAAAAATTGAGAATATTTCGAGCAAGTTGCGACATCGGATGTAATAACAAGTGATCACATGTGGAGATGTCTCGGGTTTTAGGCATCCGAAGTCACAACTTGCTCAAAACCTTCTCAATTTTTTATCACAGCCTCTACTTGCGATAACACGACGCCTCGACAAGTTTCATCATTTTTGGACTTCGTTCGGATTTTATATAATTTTAAAACACTCTGACCACAAGCGGGTCGCCATGTTTCACATACAAGGCATTCAAAATTTTGGGTGATTTCCTGGATACGGCCTCGAAATACACTCTCCAACATGAATATCATTTTTTGAATGGATAGATTTAATTATTTCAAGCACTGTAGATCAAATTTATTTTTTAGAAAAAATACAAGTAAAGAAAATTAATTCAAGAAATATAGCAAAAAGTTAAAAAAAAGATCCCAAATTGAAACATGTGCTTGTATATACTATTACTATATAATGCCTACACAAAAATTTGAAATCAAAATTCAATAAAAAATCTTTGCCGAGTGCATTGGCCGGCACTTGGCAAAGAAGCTCTCTTTGCCGAGTGCCCGAGCCTCGGCACTCGGCAAAGGCCCTCTTTGCCGAGTGCCGGCCAAACCACTCGACAAAGAATTATTTTTTAAAAAACATTGACAGCGTCAGTGGTCGGGGGGCGTCACCTCACGGCCCTTTTGCCAAGTGCCCTCTTTGCCGAGTGTTGCACTTGGCAAAGAAGGCCTTTCTTTGAGTGCCAGCACCCGGCAAAGGCCTTCTTTGCCGAGTGCCAGTCTTTGCCGAGTGTCAGAGCCGCCAACACTCGGCAAAGCTAGCACTCGGCAAATATCCTCTGTGCCGTAGTGCGAGAAAACACAACCTTTCGTTTGTCCCAAGCCAAAGCAATGGTGTCTTTAACTGAGTACGTAGCTTTTTTAAGATGGAAGGGTATTCAAGCTTCATCTATACATATTGATTCATCCAGCTAGGTGTTGACGCCAAATTAGATCAACACACCTGGTAAGGAGCTAGATTGCTCGATGTAGGGCAAGCCGAATTTAGGAATCGGCCGGCGCCTAGTAGATGTCCACACCTAGACCTTGTGCCTCCAGCGATGAGCACGATACGTAAGACACGTCGCTGGAGGAGCCTCGTCGGGAGCGCGATACGCAAGACACGCCGCCGAAGTCTCTTGAAACCCGAAACCCCACACGCCCGGGACGGACCCCGTGTGGACGTGCGGTAGCAATGGGCTGCCCTAGCCAGCCTGACCGCTCTAGAGCCGTGTTTTCATCGATTCCATGTCCATGGTAGCGGCGACGAAGGAGGGTGGAGAGGAGAGAAATTAGGGTAAAAGGAGATAGATTGATTTGTTTTGACGATTGATGTGGATGGGATCAATCGGCCATGATCCTCTTATATTTATAGAGGGGTGGTCTTATCCCAGAGGGAAACATCTCCAAGGCATAATCTCCAAGTTTCCCACGTCCAAAACTGACCCCAAACCGATTTAGGAAAAGATCGGTTCGGTATTGTGAAAGTTAGATTCGGAAACGACACTCCCGGTAGTACCGACAGGTTTGGTCGGTAGTACCGGCCTCTCCCGGTAGTACCGGTAGTTCATTTTTGTGCCAAACTATGCCAGTCTCCACCAGCCACCGGTAGTACCGACCTCACGGGCCGGTAGTACCGACAGTACTTCATGCAGTCTTCCCGGGAGCATAACTCTCGCATCCGGACCCCAAATTGGATGATCCATATATGTTTTCAATCGTCTCGACGAGAGGAACACAATGGTGAAGTCATTTTCCACGTTTGACAACTCACAAAAGTGGTCCTCTACCGTGGACATTTTTGAGTGTCAACACATGCCCCCTGTTTTCTGGTGAATATGGCGTTGAACCTGAAAACATCTCTTAACCTGTAACTGACCAGCAACGATACCCATCACATCGGCTAGCTAGCGACTAAGGGCGATGTATACATCAACCACTTTTGTTCTAAGGGTGATACATGTATCGGCCATCGCTTGGAAGAGCCCTAGGCTTCTTGCCAAACACTTGGGAAGTATTTCAAGAAACCTTCCGTTGATTGCCTTTATGAGACGTTCTCCTATAGTCATTCTTGCTTGATCGGATCCTAAGCACTTGAGCAACAAATAGTCTACATTCTTTGATGGAGTTCACCATGGTGCAATTATGTACTTGAACGCACTTTGCCAGATGCTCTCATCAATTCTGGCATTAGGACCTTGTAAATATGTCAACAGAGGAGTTCTCCAATATTCTAAATCGGTACTAGAATTATGAACTAGACTGATTAGAGACATCATTAGGCAAATCAGCAACACTACCTTATGAGACTTGACTAAGCCAACTGCAGCAGTCGGTTGAGCTGGTTCATCTTATATCTACACAGTGAAAACTTGTAATTTGATGTATCGGCTTTTCTTGTATGTGAAAATTACGCCCACCACACCAAAACCAGATGCTTGTTGAGCTTATTATGTTGGCCTTCAAATTTTCATGCCTTTGGCCTCAACATATTTTACTTGCATGGAGTGTAGTATTCCCAATCCAAATAAAGACTTCACATTTAGTTTGGATATTCTCAAATATAGTCGTAATCGGTTGGATGTCTCAAATTATGAGAAACAATAATCCTTGCAAGCCTATTAATTGAAATAAAACCTCCATGGGTAACAAATAGGTAATTGATCTCATATCCTAAATCAATTCCATGCTCAATAATAAAATCAGCAATGACTTGACCTTCAAATGATTTTTCAATGGCTCAAAAGTCAAGTCATATTTAGATAGAGTGCCCACTTGCCCATCCTAATAATGAGGATTAGCCGATATAAAATGCACACATTGGATTGGTATGCAATGACACATGTACTTGGTAAAGTATAATCTTAGCATATATATTTTTTCAGAATATGGGCATACCTCGTTTGAGATCAAGAAGACATCAATCAATATTTATGATACACCTTTTTCTTTTGTCCTCTTGAATCAAAGCAACACCGATGTACCCCATTTGGCAATAATATATAACATGATTGGAGATCAAATCCTAAATGCGCGAAGAACAGATGGTGTTGACAGAGAATCCACGAGAAGCTTGATTAACTAAATTTATAATCAGCTTCTAAGTTTTGTCCAACATGCATCAGCCATAGTATAATTCTAACATCAACTTGCTCACATAGTATTGGCAGATGTTACTCCTGTTCAAGCAGAATTTATACAATATGATGATATGGAGCCGATCACCGATCGGCTCTAGAGAGACTAGAACATAGCTTCCTCTATTGACTCAAAACTGGAAAGATCTCTCCCTGGCAAGCAATTCGTATCACCATGCCCCCCAGGCAAAGGGGCATCACCCTTAGCATAGGTGAATAAATCTGCACAAACAGTCTCAACTTTGTCATTTACCCACCGAATGAGGAACTGGTGCAAGCTTGAAGGCACACATTGATTACTATGAATCCATTCTCACCCAAGAATCGAACTATAGTTCCCTTGCACCTCTACAATAGAGAAGTTGGTGGCTAATGTTTTGCTCCCAATGGTAAGCTTCATTGAAGCAAGTCCTTTGACCGAAGTAGGTTTTCCTTCTCCAATTAATTGATCTTTCTCTTGGTTTTAACTAATTCTTTATCAGATCCACCAAGCTTCTTATAAAGCGAATAAGGCATTAACTTCACACTAGCCCCGATGTCCACCAACATGTTATCGACCAAACTGCCATTGATGTATCCTGTCACATGTAATGCTCTAAGGTGTATCATAAAGTCTGATGGCCTCTTGAAAATAGCATCCTGAGGCAAGCAATCATTCTGATCCTCAGAAGACTCTCCAACATGTACAGGAGCAGGATCATCAATAGTGGAAACCGAATTAACCAAAGTTTCATCGGTAGGCACTTTAATAGGCGTGTCTCCCTTGAGCTCCATGTGACGAGCACGTTGGAGTTTTTGCTTTTGCATTCTTGTTAAACCTGAAGGACACCATGGTGGTTGGAAGTTATCAGGAGCTAATGCTTTACTTTGAACCCTATCGGCTTGCTTGGGACGAATCAAGATTGCTGGATTCCCTGCTTCAATTGTGTTGGTGTGTGTAGGGAAAGGGTTCTTGTTGGTCACCATATCAGCTAGACTCAATCATCCCTTATCAAGGGCCGATTGGACCTGTCGATGGAAGACTTTGCAATCATTAGTAGCATGAGAATAAGAGTTATGGTATTTGCAATAAACTATCTTCTTAATCTCATCTGCAGAAGGCAAAGTATAATTGATTCTAATGCATCCGATTTTCAATAACTCATCAAAAATACGGTCGCATTTAGAAACATCAAAAGTAAATTTAACTTCCTCACCCCGATTCTTATGAATCGGTTTGATAGAAGTACAAGTAACTTGCTTACTCTCCTTTCGATGAACTTGATTAGCAAGTTTATATGAAACCGGCTTAATCGGTCTCGCTTTGTCGAGGCTCAATTGGCTATAGCTCAATTGGCCATGGGGAACACGTTGTTGCCCATTCTTAATACAACCAATGGGATTTTTCCCATGATTTTGATAATCTAATGAGTAAGAACCCAGCACTCCATCTTTGCATATGTGCTACGTTTTTCGCTTACAATTAGCTTGATCGATTTGAGAAATCGGTCTTGCTGATTTTTTCTATTTAGCAATATTAAAATCAGTTTGGCGGACTTTTAAAGTCGGCCTAATCATCCTTTGCACAAATGTATTACTAACCGATTTTTGCTTACCTACGGGAGTTTGAGCTTGTCCCCAAGCCTAGAGGACTTGATAGTAATCTTGAGACTCTCCCGGTTGCCATTGGACTTTTCTAGCACCACTTCGCGATCTAAGGCTTGCTTTCCCTTCATAGGTTCTCTTGGCTCGTCGATTATCACATTCTTTCCAATAGTAGAACTGGCTTGCCCCAGCTGAATCAAGATGGCCGGATTATTCACCTCTAAAGTTTCAGCCATGGAAAGCACGTTATTACAGAGTAAAGGATTTGCATCTCCAGGAGGTATAGTCTTAGTCTTCTCTGAGTTGATCTTATCTGTTTTAGACGCCGAAGAGACCGATCCGGATTGACTCTTTGAATTCAAGATGCCAAGCTTTCCTTTACTAATATTCTCTTTGGAGCCCGTTATTCCAGACAGGATCGGCTCCTTGCAGGTATATCCATACTTCCGAAGTATATTCTGTAGTCTCTTCTCAAGTTGTTCTTGGAATGTACCCTGCTTTTCACTAATTCAGTTGGCGTTAGGACTAGCACATAAAGCTGATTCAAGATGTGGTGCTGCTATCCTATCATCAGTTTGAGAACTACAGATCGAATTTGACATGCATGTGGCTGGAAGGATAGTGTTAATATCTCCTAAATTGGTCTTATCGGTTTCAGGTGCCGAAGAGACCAATTTGGATTGACTCTTTGTAATCAACCTGTAATCATGATCAAAATAATAATAGAGCACCTCTCACATTGAAACTGACATAAATCCGAGGTTGATTCTCTAATATGTGCAATATGAGGCGAAGCTGTAATAAGAGCACCAAATTTCCTTTCATCCGAATCATTAAATTCAGGTTGCGACTTAATAAAACAATAAAGAAAAGTAGAATCTTCAAAAATTCCAAATTTCTTTATTCTAACGACAACTGCAGGCCTGACAAGAATCTCGATCACTGCTGAATTTTCATCAATTCAGCTATGGTTAGTAATAACTCGTGAAGCCGAATTGTGAGAATTGCCACTAGTACACCTTGCCGATTTTTCATTGATTCGGCTAAAATCATATGAAGCCGAATTATGAATTTCATTCGGCAGCTTCTTTTGTTGTGGAAACAAACAATGTGAGCTTATAGCCGATGAACATGAATCTACATGTTGTATGTCACTAGAGAAATCAAAATTCAAAGATTGTTTAGCAAACATCGGCTCTTGATCATGATATTCATCAAAAATATTAGCCGATGCAAAATATTTATCGTCATCATAACTTGCAACATCAACATCATGATTTATATCACTTGCAAAATAATTTAAAACTCATTACATCACTACTAGAATATCCCCCCTATAGCTACGCTTTTTTTAGACACTAGATACGCTTTTGTTCGTCTCTATAGGGTTGTAGGCACGCTTTACAAAAGCGTGTCAGAAGCGTCTTCGCATGGACCGTGTCTGGCTCTGTAGAGACGATTTCCATAAGTGTATCTATAAAATAAATAGACGTTTCGTAGATACGCCAGATGCATGTTTAAACACATCGATACGCTTTTATAGATGCGTATATAACACGTGTCTATTAGTGTAATTACGTCTTATAGAAACATTTTAAAACGTGTGAAAACCTATAGAGACAATATTGTAGCTACAGTCACAATTCGTGTCTACTACTATAGTCACGTTTTGTAGTGACGCGTTATTACGCATTAAGCAATATAGAGACGAAGTAGTACGTGATGTGAAAGATGACGTGGCAGGTGCCGTGGAATGGTGACATGGCAGCTGACGTGGAGAGATGATGTGGCAACTAACGTGGAGAGGTGACATGGCGTATGACACATTTTATAGTAATGCCTAAAGACGTATCAACAAATGTAGAAACAATAGTGTTGCCATGTCTTTATTGCGTGTCTACATAAATCGATACGTCATATAGTAATGTCATAGTGTGTATTAATAGTTTTAGAAACGATTTGGTACATACATCTATATTTTGTGTCTAATAGTATAGACACGTTATATGGTAACACTTTAAAATGTTCCAAGAAAAGAGGAGTGAACCATCAATCATATTACATTCGGCCTTGACAAAACATAAAGAATCTGAGTAACTCCATAACTAATGTGTCCATTACTCAATTGACAATTGTGTTCATAAAGAAACATAGATAAAGTGGCAATATCATACAAATATTACCCAAATCTTTTTTGCAACAACTAAAACATCTTGTTCACTCTAAAATCTGTACTTTGCTTCCCATCTAGCTTTGTCCATGAGCTTCTAGTTTTCTTCACCTATACATTGAAACATGTGTTGGATGAATAACTCAATTTGGACATATTGAGGACACATGTACTACATGAAATGAAAAAAAAATCAAACTTACATGTGTAGATGGCCAAACAATAACATAGCCAATAGCATCAATTAGTGTATGGATCTTTTCAAATGGTCTAGGTACCTCCTCATCAATTAGTGCCACGTTCAATATTTTCAAGCCCTTCAACATGAACTCCATGGTATTCTGATCCAAGCTTTGTTCCAAAACTCTCTTTCTGACTAGTCACTAACTTCCCTTTCGCCACAACTCTGCCTTTGTTTATCAGTGACAAAAGATAGACTTCCTCTTGTCTCTACAAATTATAGAAGATGAACATATGATCTTTGAAATGGTAACTAACATGGTTTGAAGATAATAAGGCAAATAAAAGCACATACTAATTCTGGTATGCACATGCTGAAGGCTTTAACTCTTCGAGTTCTCTATAAAATACATGGTTTAAAACATCAGAACATAGCATCGCCTAATAAAGAATTGTATCCATTATATTTCAAATGAAATAATGTTATGATATCAGCATGGACATACCATGTTGTGCAACATGGAATCACATGACAAATATGTGACTACATTGCCATTAGGTTATGTCTCAGGTTGTGTCTCCTGCAAGCATAGTTTAGCTGAGTTAATAGGGAAAAAGAAAATTATGAAGATTGGAGTGTACTAAAATATGGTGTCTCAACAACTGCTTCGATTATCTGCTATATTTCAAATGAAGGTTGGTGTGGCAGGCGGGCTAATAAACCATCAATATCAGGAGGGGTACTCTAGACTTTCATTGTTCCCATTATCTGCTACATTTTCGTGCTCCTCCTGAACACGTTAGGTCCATCAATGTCCAAATTCCTCAATCTTCGAAGTCCTCTCGTCATGATATATTCCTCAATCTCCTGAACATGGACACACAAGCACATAGCAATCAGCAAATATTTATAAATGGTGTGTATATTAATGTAGGCAGATCGCCGGTGCATTAAACAAATGAAGGACAAATGTATAATAATTTAGTAGATATGTCTATTCACTGAGAATTCATATATATTGAGCCGACATTCAGTCTGCACTAGGCATCCTGGCATAATGTCTCAACGTTCAGGAGTTAAGAGTCTCCCAGAAGAATAGAAATTCAGAGCTAATGTACTCAATGTTCAGGAGTTCAGATCTTTTACAGGCTATTAGAAAATTCTACATCATTGAGATCTAATCTAAAGCTCTTGATTCCTGAAACATTAAGAAACCTAATGTCACTTTAAAAAATGCACTTGTAACAACTAGTGGGTTTATCCTTCACAAAACAGTTCAGTACAGAAGCATAGATACTTAGATGAAATCAACTAGTACTCCCTCCGTATCGGTACTTAGATGAAATCAACTAGTATATGTAGCTGCAAATGCACACCCATTACACAGCAACATCTTCAGAAAAGATCTGAAAGTTGGTCACATGGAAGACCATATTATATACAACTTTGATATATATTATTATTTTTTATTTGAGGCACCTGAAAAAAGACGTACTGAACTAAACTGTAAATTTTCTAATGGCAAAACATCACAAGCAAATTTTCACTTTTGCATGTTATGACTCGGCAATAATCAAACAACAGAACACTAGTGAGAGAAAACAATTAACGTAAATTGCAATCAACATAAACATACTAGAGGAAACTATTGACAAAGATGCAAATTGTGCTCATAACTCGGTAGAGGATTGGGGAGCCTGGCGTGCTCTAACGCTAAACGTGGCCCAGTCCAGAAAGCCCTGAAGACCACTCTACGCTCACCCTAGCTTCTGGCTACTCCCGTATAGTATAGTCGTCTTCCCCGAGCAACCATCCCTTCCGGCAGCTCGACGTCTCCGGTCAGTAGTCCGGGGACAGGGGCGCCACTCGGGGTGGGGGTTCCGCCCGGAGGGGAGGTAGGGCGGCCGTTCAACCTCGCCCTATGGGTCGGTCTGCCTATGCAGATGTGTTGGCGCTGGAGGGGAGAGGCTGAGGGGGCGAGCCGCGAGGGGCGAAGGGCAGAGGCGGAGGCGGGAGCATGGCCGTCGGCCCCAAAGCCGGACCGTGGATGGTGGCCTACCTTGCGCAGATCGGCGATGATGGATCGTGGATGGCGGCGGCGGCGCGTCGCAGGTCCTAGCGAGGAGGCGTCGTGGTCCGGCACCCTCCCGCCCGGCAACCGACGCTAGGCGGCGCGGCAGCCACGTTTGACCCAGCACCTCATCGATGGAGAGATGGACGAGGAATGAATGGGGAGACCAAGGAGAGGTTAGCGGGATGGGGAGGTTAGGAGAGGGTTTTTTTGATCCCGAGGTTAGGAGAGGTTAGCGGGATGGGGAGGTTAGGAGATGTGATTTGTTTGCTAATCGGGCGCGCATGCAGCTGGGCGGCAAAATTTCCCGCGGCAACACAGGATTAATTCCGGACCAATCAAAAGAAAGAGCAAAAGGTCAGGGTTTTGGGCCGCCGCCGCCGCCACCACCACCGAGGGCCGCCGCCGCCGCCACCACCGCCTGCGGCCCCCGTTCCCTCGCCTCCGGCCTTGCTGCCGGCGGTGACGCGGAGCGGGGGTCCGCCTCGATTTCCAGTTTTCCTGTTTTTCATAGGGTCTTAATCGAGTCCTAGGTCTAGGGTTTGCTCACCGTCGATGTTCGGCGGCGGAGTTAGGTTTGGTCGGAGGAGCGTGACTCCTTTGCGACTTCGTCTTCCTGGTGACGCCGGCGATGCGGAAGCGGCGGCGGCGCAGAGGAATAATTTCTCCCAGTCTCTTCCGTTCTCCGATGGCGATCTACTCCGACGTCAACGGAGAGGCTGGGGAGAACTCTCTTGGAGTCGAGGGCCGGCGCATCATTGTCTTCATCAGGTGATGATGCTGTTGACCCTGTTAATCTCGAGGAACATGTTTGGAGGAAACCTGAGCACTGCTCGGGTTGCCGGTGATGGAATCGAAGGATGCGTCGTGGGTACGGGAGTTGGCCGATGCGCCCGGGAGGCAACGTCGGGCTGATTCGCCCAGAAGTAAGTCCTCCTCTGCGGCCTCCACCCTGTGGAGTTTGGCTCTGGTGCCTGACGACGATTGGTACGCGGCTTCGATGGCGGTGACGGATGGATCTCTGAAGGCTTCGAGGAAGATGAACAGGAGTTGTATACTTCTATGTAATTTTCCTTTTTCTTTGGAGTCCACTCTGTAAAAGGGCCGGTGTAAAGCACTAAGATGAATACATGTTTCTTCTAAAAAAAAATTTCCCGCGGCAACTAAAAATATCTATGTGTGGGCGCCTATAATTTCCTTATTTGCTTATATTTTATATGGCAGCGTGGGCACAAATTTTTTATTAAATTTATTATATAATTCTCTTATAAAATGATCAACATAATAATTATAATTAGAAAAAGGGTGAAACGAATTTTGAATGGTTTCATAATCTACGTCTACACGTTTAGGTAAAAAAAATACATACTTTATATATTTTATTTTCATGTAACTATATTTGTAGATTTTTCCTAATATGTTGGTCTAAATGCTATGGTGGGTCATAACCATATATTTTTATTGAAAGGTTGATGATAAATATGGTGAAGAAGACCATTAATGACATGGACGAAGTTTGAAGCACATGATGACCTTAATAACTCACCCATCCTAATCTTTAACTTTAAAATCCAAAGTCAAAGCTTGGTCACCTGATAGCGCCACATCATAGTTAAGTCATTAACCATCGAATCAAACATGCAAACTTTTGAATCCAAAATCCAAGGCGCGCCTGCCATCAGCCTTTTCCCTATGCAATTTTTATGGTCGACAACAATGTTCACATGCATCGTCAATGGTGAGAGGAACCAAGACGGGAAGACCTAGGCACAATGGAAGTAGCGAATGTGTTTGTGCGTGAGACCAAAAAGAGATGGTTGTTGATGTGAAAATGACCAATGTATCAAATGTATATCTTGATGAGTTCTTGACACCCTTGTATTCAAAATTTTTTAACTTGAGGTCATTTAGTGCCTCATTTGACCAAGTTTGACCAAGTCACATCTTAGATTTTTTTAAACATGCGACTAGAGTTTACTCACATTTTTCCAAATGATAAAATGAACTATGTAACAAATTTAGATCTTGATTAGTTCTGCAATCCTTGTATTTAAAAGTTTTCAGTCTAAGGTCATTTAGTGCCTCATTTGACCAAGTTTGACCAAGTCAAATCTTGGATTAAAAAAAAAGACACTTTGACTGCAGTTTTTGAAACCATAGATTGTCTTAACTACAAAAGTCATGAATACAAAGTATGTAAAAACATAGATGGTATAATGGTCATGAAACCATAGATTGACTGCGGTCTACATTTGCTATAATGGTCAAGCTGTCATTCGACAAAGTTTGAACCATTCAAATTTTGGATTTTGAATTTTTCATAGCTGCAGACCAGTTTTCGAAACCATAGATGATTTCAACTCGAAAAGTCATGAATACCAAGATTTGTTCACTCATAAAGATCTTCAATTGATACATGGGTCATTTTTGTATTTGACAAAGTGTTAGAAAGTGCAGTTCTAAATCCACAACTCTCACATATAGTTTCATAAACTATGAGAGAGATGTGTAAAATTTTTTAACAACAATACTATAACTTTGTCGGATGAACAAATGACTAAAATAAACTTTGTAGATCTTGATGACTTCTACAACCTTTATAATTATGACATTTTCAGTTGAAAGCATTTCGTGTTTCAAAATATGGCTTGAAATCGTAATTTTCTTGGAATTCAAAATTTTAATTGATCAAACTTTGTCACATGAAAAGATGACTAAAATAAATACACTAATTTGATAGAGTATGATTTTAGAAAAATTTAGGAAAAAATATCATCGCATTTGGAGTTAGTATATGGGAGAAAGACTAGTTACAAGTTTTAATGAGAGATTAAAAAGAGAAAACCATGTGTTCATGTTCTTGATTTTTTAGTATTTAAATTCTTTTTTTCTGGCTGAATGTGGTGTTTCCATACTTGCAACATATAGCTTTATGTGTAGAAATAAAACAACATAACCACTTGTATCATAAATAAGTGACTGGTGTGGTGGTATGACATGTCTATCTTTGTGGAGAAGTCTAAGGTTCCATTCCTATCGGCCACAAGTTTTTTGCTATTTTCTTTCATTTCGGTAAACTCAAACAAATAATATTATATATGACAAAAAATCAAAGAACTATAAAATTTTTTTTTTTTTTTGCTATTTTCTTTCATTTCGGTAAACTCAAACAAATAATATTATATATGACAAAAAAATCAAAGAACTATAAAAAATCTTCCTTAGCTTGGTGGTTTGGTGGCATGTTCGAACCTTGTGCTCCACACATATAATTTCTTATTTTCTTTCATTTTCCTAACTCAAAAAATATTATATAAAGAATTTCATAAAGTCTTCCTTAGCTTGGTGGTTTGGCCGCTACCTTTCATTTTGAAGGTGACAGGTTCGAACCCTATGAACTACACAGTTATTTTGCTATTTTCTTAGTTTATTTCATTTTGGTAACTCGAAGATATACTATTATATAGATCAAAAATTGATGATAAACAGAAAAGTTCCTTAGCATGGTGGTTTGGTTGATCCATTTCATTTTGAAGGTGGCAGGTTCATACCCTATGCACCACACTTATTTTGCTATTTTCTTTTATTTGTTTAACTCAAAAATACAATGTTAAATTGACCAAATAATCAGAAAATAAAAACAAAGCTTGCTTACCTTTGTGGCTGGCAATAATTACAGGTTTTGTTGCAGATCAATTCATGAAAAGGATAGGGCACCCCAATATTAACATCAATGAGGAAATGATTTTTTTACACTAATGGCGATGGGAAAACGAAATCGGTCAAGGCTTGGGCTATTATGGAAAGGCCACAAATATAATGAATAAATAAAAAAAAATTATCCCAATTCGACACAAGGAAGCTATTGGCATAATGGTAAAGCAGGATGGTCTTAGGACTCAAGTGCTTGGTTTGAGTCTTGACTTTGGCATTTTATTCCTACCATATTTATTATTTTTCTTACTATTTTTCATTTATTTCCACATGTTTTAGTTTCGCATAAAAAATGTCTCTACTCTCTACTAAAGCGTATCTAATTCATGTCAACTAGAGATATTATAGTTTCACATATAAAAACATCTCTATGTGCATAAGGACGATTATTTGAGATGCTTTACAACGTGTCTTCATGCTATTCACGGTTGAAAGCATGTCTAATTATGTGTCAACTTTATACATTTTTAAATACATGTCAAAAAGCATTTTTAGGTGCCTATCAATGATTTTGAGATACGCTTTACAACGTGTGTAGATGTTATTGACGGTTCAAAGCGTGGCTAATTTCGTGTCAATTAAATACGATTTGGAAAACATGTTAGAAAATGTGTCTAGATATCTCTTGACGTTAAAAGTGTGTGAAATATCGTGACACTTAGATACGTTATTGAAATCGTGTCAAATAATGTCTTTATGTGCTAACATAGATACGCTTTAAATGGCATTACAAGTACAGCGTAGCTACAGGGGGGTGTTTCTAGTAGTGCATGTATCTGCAAGTTGTACCTCGGGATCACTTGCAAAATAATTATAAAACTCATCATATGTATTTGCAAGTTGTACCTCAGGATTATCGGAGTAGTAATGCGATGAATCACCTTGGTACTCCATGATTTAGATCTCTGACCGCCTTGTTGAATTTTTCCGATGAATAGCATGAAAATTGCAGGAGGTCAAAACCAGATGCGATCGGCCTTGAGGGCCAGATGCAACGGTAATGGCAAACACAAAAGATTGAAATCAATGGATAGGATAGGTCAGAAAGATCAGCTATATGAGATAGCCGAACCAATCGTCCCCAGCGGAGTCGCCAAAAAGTATGTTGACGCTAAATTAGGTCGACGCACCGGGTAAGGAGCTAGATCGCTCGATGTAGGGCAAGCCAAATTTAGGAATCGGTCGGTGCCTAGTAGATGTCCACACCTAGACCTTGTGCCTCTAGTGATGAGCGCGATATGAAAGACACGTCGCCGGAGGAGCCTCGTCGGGAGCGCAATACGCAAGACACGCAGACGAAGTCTCTTGAAACCTGAAACCCCACACGCCCGGGACAGACCCCGTGTGGACGTGCGGCAGCAATGGGCTGCCCTAGTCGGCCTGACCGCTCTAGAGCCGTGTTGTCGTCGATTCCATGTCCATGTCAGTGGCGACGAAGAAGGAGGGTGGAGAGGAGAGAAATTAGGGTAAAAGGAGGTAGATTGATTTGTTTTGACGATTGATGTGGATGGGATCAATCGGCCATAATCCTCTTATATTTATAGCGGGGGGGTGGTCTTATCCAAGTAGGAAACATCTCCAAGGCAAAATCTCTGTTGGAACACGGTTCCAGCAGGTTTAGTATTCAATCGTAATTTCAATTACAATGCAAGAGTGTGAAGAACAGAAACTCTTCCACTCCAGCCGATCCCCCATTACAACAGGGACTGGGGGCTCCTTTTATAGCCATCCGGCTCCCCAATATGAAAAGACATTACAACCCCAAAGGGGAGACGGGGAAACCCTAATTTTAAGACTCGCCGTGTGGGGTCGACGGGGGCAAGATCGTCCGCCGTTGCGCCGATGGGCCCGCTGGACCCTTCCCCGGGCCTCCTAGGCGTGTGATGTCCTCCTCGCTCCTGGGCCGCAGGCGGGCCGCCTCTTGGGCCACCGGATGTCTCCGCTCCCGTCCCATCGTCTCCGCCGCTGCCCGGGTATCTCCGCTCTGGGATCGGAGGCTTGCGCCTCCGTCCGGTGCCTCCGCCGGTGGCCGAGGCCAAGGGTCTCCGCCTCCGGCTCGCTACCTCCGCTCGGAGGCCCGAGGTCGGGATGCCGGCTGTTGTCTCCGGATGGCAACCGGAGACCTTCTCGCGCAGCCGGCATGGTCTCCGCCGGTGGCCGAGGCCAAGGGTCTCCGCCTCCGGCTCGCTACCTCCGCTCGGAGGCCCGAGGTCAGGATGCCGGCCTGTTGTCTCCGGATGGCGACCGGAGACCTTCTCAGGCGCAGGCCGGCATGGTCTCCGCCGGCGGTCCCAATACCTCCGATCCAAACCTGCGTAACAAGCAAAGACAACCGTAGTAAACAAGATAAATGGGGGTCAATTGACCGTAGGCTCATGCCATGTCTCCGCTGCTGAGATGCCTTTTCCCAACATTCCCCCTTTGAGGGTTAGGTCCAGCGGAGGCGGGCCCTGGCCATCAACTCTTGGCTAGATCAGCGGAGACCATGGCCCCCCCGGCTCGCCTTTGGTGGACGGAGACTTCGGGTCCGAAAAGGTTTTCTCTCTCTTGCCTTCTCTCTCTTTCCGGCCGTTGGATCCGGGTCTCGCGGTTTTTCGACCGTTGGATTTTTTACCGTTGGCGTGGGGGATGTCCTCCCCACGACCGGCCGTCCGGCCACTATAAAAGGGGAGGGGGCGGTAATAGTTTTTTACCCCAAGCTGTGGTTTTCTATTCACTCTCTCGTGCCACCTCCGCATACGACGGTTGCCTCCGATTTCCATCGTGGCACCTCCGCTGCGGCGCACTTGCCTCCGCCATCGCTACACCGGTCCTTATTTCCGGTTTCAGAGAGTGAAGGTCGGAGATTGGCTTGATCTTTTTGAGAAGTGTATGCTTGTTGCGGCGGAGGCCAGAGATCTGGAAGAGTCTCTCTCTGACGTGGAAGCCTCCGTCGAAGACCTCATTCCTTCACACAGCCCCGGAGGTATGGCTGCTATTACCTACGATTTTGGTCCCAAGAAGATGACCAAGGCGATGATCGAAGACCTTGAGCAACGGGTGTCATCCCGGTCGGGCGTGCCAAGCTCCCGGGGTCGAGATCGAGCCAACCCCGCCCGGGGTATGCGGTCGTTTTCAAGGATTTCTTTACTTGCGGCCTTCGGCTGCCGGCCCATCCTTTTCTGAGGAGAGTTCTGGGGGAGTTCAATGCTCAGATCCACCACCTAACTCCTCATGCCTTCTTGAACCTTAGCAAGTTTGTCTGGGCAGTGGAGTCTTATGGCGGAGAGACTGATGTCAATGCCTTTGTGAGACACTATGAACTGCAGAAGCAACCACGGTCATTTGGTGAGGACAAGGTGAAAGCACAGTTTGGGGCCTGTACCTTTATGGCGAAAAGGTTTCAGGACGAACGATTGGAGATCTCGTGGTGTCAAAAGGGCAAGTGGGAGCCGGCCAATTGGATGGAGTATTGGTTCTACGTGCAGACTATCGGTGTCACCGGGGAGGATGACGATGGCAATAAGATTGTGAGGTACCCCCTGGCCTCCGCTATGACGGCGATGAAGCCGCACACCAATTTGAAGCCTCTTCCAGCGCCTTCCGCTGCAGCCTCCGCTCGCGAGAAGTCGTGCCGAAAGGCCTTCGCTTTGGCTTGCAAGTACTCCGGAGGTCGCGACCTTCTGGAGGAGATAGTGGCCTCCGGCTGCTGGCCCTTGGCCAAGGACAGGCCCAAGTTTGAGATTGTCCGGAGGAACCGCCGGTTTTCGGAGAAGCCGCGGGCATACCGTGCCTGTCTTCGGTCTCGGCTTACCTCGAGGGGAGACGGGACCAATTTCGTCAATCGAATTGAAAGGAAAGTTGTGGAGCTGATCGAAGAGGTCTCCGAACGTGAATACCTTGCGCGGAAGGCGGAGGCTGGTTTCATGCCGCGCCTGAACCGCGTCTTTGAGGAACTTCAAATCCCCTATTCCTCCCGGCCCGTCCCCGGCAAGGTTCTCCGAAGATAGAGTCGAGGGCGTTGAAGAATGCCTCCGCTATTGCTACGATCAAGGCGGAGGCGTCAAAAAAGAGGAAACGTTCGTGCGGCGCGCGGGCCTTCCAAGAAGGAGAAGACCTCCGAGGCGGAGGTTGTTGAAGCTTCCGCGTCTCGTATCTCCGGATGCGTCCCGAGGCCGGCTACCGGGCGACGACGGGGAGAAGAGGTTGCCAAGGATGCGGGAGCGTCTGCTAGGCCTTTGCCTACGGCGGAGACACGGGGCTTCGAACCTTCGCTTCCGCACGTGCTCCGTCGCCGGAGGTGTCCGTCCATCCTTTTCCTAGTGCTTTTGCCGAGCCGTCTAGCTCGACGACGGCGAGGCTGGTGAAGAGGAGGAAGAGGCGGGGGAGGACGAGGAGGCCGGGGATGCTGAGGCATCACTCTCGCCAACCCATCGGGTTCGTGACTTCCCCGACGAAGTCTCGATGATGATTTTGTTGGGAGTCCCGGCCATAAGCCGTCGAGAGGCACATCCGATGCTTGAGTTTGTTGCCGATAAGGCCGCGCCGGGCAGCCTCCGGCGAAGGGCGGGCCTCCGCTCCCGGTGACAAGGGTCCGGTGGGCGGGCTTTCTCTTCGTAAGCTAATTTCGCCCTAGTTTTTTTTTTTTTTTTTTTTTTTTTTGGACATTTGCTGTGACATTGAGTCTGAGGAGACCTTTAACCTTTTTGTTCTGCAGCCGAGCTGGCCGGTATTGCTGGGAGCATGAGGCCTCCTCCTGGTGTTGATTTGGCGCGCGTGTTCCCGGCGCGGGGTGCTCAGACCATGCCTCCGGGCGGAGGTTCTACATCCGCCGCTCATACTTCTGGAGGTAAAGATTTCTTATTTTTGTCTTATTTTTAGGTCACGCGTCTGATTGCATGATTGACTTGCTAAGATATGTCTTCGTTTTTCTTTCAGATGCCTCCGCTACGTTCGGTGCGTGGGGCTTGAATGTTCACGATATTTTTGAGCATTTCGGAGGTTTTTGCCATATAATTTTACTTGTTGTCTCCGCGAGTTTGTGTTGTTGCAGGCTTGTACTTACTATCATTTTTCCTCTGGCTTTTGCTTTGATCTCAGCCCAAGTTGATAACTACCTTGATGCGCTGCCCTATGAGCGCCTTCTGCGCCTTCAACTGGAGCACCACTGCATGGTGAGTGTGCTTTCGCCTTTTTGATTTTTAATCTTTTCCTTGCCTTTTGTTTTTTTTTTCATTGTGTTATTTCCTATAGACTCATCACATGGCCTTCGCTATCGAGCACCGGGGGGCTGTGGAACTTGCCCAGCGGACGCGGGCCATTGAGGTCCTAAAGGGGAAGTAGAGACTCTTGGCCGCGAGAAGACCGACCTCGCGGCCAAGGTTTCGAACTTGGAGGCCGCGCTTGAACAATCGGAGGCCTTGAAGAAAAGTGTTGAGGACTTGGAGCTGAGACTCAAATCTGCCAATGAAGCCAAGGATGTTGCTGCTGAGCGTGCCAACAAGGCAACGGAGGTGTCTGAGAACCTCCGCACCCAGCTAGCCTCGATGGAAAAGACTGCGGAGACCTTCCAGAAGGAGGCGGAGGGATTGGCTGCGGAGATTGAGGAGATCAGAGTTGCCGGCACTGAGATTGCGGAGACATATCTTTCTGTTCTCGAAGAGTTTGGCGGTGTTGCATCTCCTCTTCCCGCTAACCGTACTTGCCCGGTGGGTTGATGTCTTGGATCAAGTCCAATCGGGCGAAGCTATCCCGTTCGTCGGAGGCGTGTCCGATTTTGCTGCAAAGGCCTCCGCCACCGGTTTACTTAAGAGCTTGGTTCGCGGAGGTCCGGACATCGGCGCCGTTGGTCTACCCGAGATCTCCGATTCCTCGAGCTCGGGAGACCTCCCGCCCAATCCGCAAGACCGTTCAAAAATTCTTGAAGTCTTTCTCGGGTGCCTTTTGGCGGGCGGAAGCCGTTCTTTGCTGCTCACGCTATGCGGAAGGTGAAATTTCTCTTCCTTTGTCTTTTATGTTTATCTTTTCTTTTGCTTCCTCATAGAGCTAACGTTTTTGCGTTTCTAAGGTCTGCCGCGGAGGCCGGACACCGTCCGGCTTGTGATGAAAGGTGTCCCCGTCCTTGGTGAGACTTCCAAACCCGGCTACGGCGGAGGCTCTCAAGTTCCTCAGGCAACCGCGTCTCCGGCGAGGACACAGGCCGAGACGGAGGTTCCGACGGAAACCCAGGCACACTCTGATTCTCGTGCCAGCCCTCCCGCGGAGACTTTACAAGAGAGGCAAGACGGAGATGCCGACAAAGCCGCTGAGGCCCACGACGTCCGCGGGGAGGAGGTAGACTAGGGTCTTACTTTTCTCTGTCTCATGATGTAAATACACTTGTTACTTTTGCTGCGGCGCCTGTGGAGCGCGTATTGTAATGAAACTTATGGGTCAATCCTCCCGCGCAGTCTCCGATTTTGGGCCCGTGCGGAGGTGGAACCCGCAACCCTTATGCGCGATGGTGTTTACGTTAGCGGTTTTACGTGGGATTGCTTTGCGATCGTGTTCCCCCATCGCAGCGTTGATGATATGTTTGAATTTGTCCGCGCTCGAAACTGGATGATAGGCGCGACACCTTCGTTGGGTCGCTAGCATGGAGGGGTCCTCCTTGAATTTGTTGCTCGTCGGTTTTTTACATGAGATGTTTCTTTTTCCTCGTTGCCTTTTTCTTTTCGGAGGCTATGTATGTATTTACTTGCGGCCTTTTGCCTGAGGTTTGTCTTTGTGTAATGGGACTTAGATGTATTCATTTCATACGCGGAGGCTATGGAAGAAGTCTTAGATTATCGTATACATGTTTTTTCTTGTGTCATATGCTAACGTTACCTGATTCTGAGCTAAGGTGTTAAAGCGGAGGTATTGTCTTTGCTTACATGTATTTTTGTAAACTTGTCTTCGCGTGCTGCAACGTTAGTCCATACTACACTTGAATTGCGCGCGGAGGTTACTAGTCAGATTTCGGAGGCATTTTGTCGGGTACCTTTTATTGATATTTTTGAATGGGCAGCTGTTAGGTTACATGGTTCCATGCTAAGGCATGGAGATTAGGTTCTTAGTGCTGCCTTTTCTCCAACTGTAGCTAATTGGACATGGTCCCTTGCTAATGGGGACTCTCAACTTGTGACTTGGTACCACCTGTCTTCGGGCTCACTTTCACGTGATATTCCACCCTTCTGTTGCGTGATTTTGACCGGGGATAGGGGGACGTTACGAATTCTTACGCGGTGTCCCCCCTATTCCGTTTTCTTCCCTGAGGCAAGGCTCATTGGTGCATGCTCTTAAGAAAAGGGTGGTGTTCATTTTGGTCTATGTGGCCCTCTGCTTACGAATTCTTACGCTGTCTCTCTACCGCTCTTTGTGGAACTCTTGTAAATATACATCAGCCTCCATCCCCCTACTCTTGATACGTGCTTTGTGTGATGCTTTGGGGGTGGATCTTTGGAAGCGCCTTCCTTTTATAGGCCTTGGCATGGCCGATTGGATTAAATGTCTCGACCTCTTTGGCACGCTTCTTAGTAAATGCTTTGTGGATCCTGTGTTTAATTTCTCGTGATATGCTCCCCGATTGCTTGAGGATCAAAACAATCACCGCCGATGGTACTCTACGGTTGGATGAGCTTGATTGCTGCTATGGGTTATGGTACGATCTTGCTTCTTTAATGCATTAGATTGCGAGATGAAGGCATTCATTTGCCTTTCTCCTCCCTAGGGCTATATAAGGCTTATGGTTTCTGGTGATGCTTGGTCAGTTGGGGTAGTGTTGCCAACACTTCACTTTCGTTAGCGTATGGCGTTGCTGTTAGATGTGCTTTGAGGCTGATACTGAGTAAGAATTCGTAAAGGCTATATCACAATGGTGTGTCGCTCTTCCGCCGAGAGGTCCGGAGTGGTATCCGGCTACGAATACAACCGTGCTTGCCGCTTGGCCTATTCTTCGAGGTGTGTAGCGGGCGGGCTAGTCCGAGGTGTGTCGGTTGGCGGTTGTGTTTTGGGTACCGGAGCCGAAGTCCGTCGGTATTAAGGCTCCTCCCTTCTCGGAGATGGAAAATTGCAGCGCTCTTTGCTCTTTTGCAGGCTCGTTTGCTGATTGTAATAGTAAGAGGTGGCACACCTTCTCTAGAGTCTACACTAGTTGGAGCTAGGGCATTGGTGATTCTTGTAGCCTTAATTTCATATTTGTATGCAAATTAATGGACTGGAGTGGCTTGCTCAGCCGCCGTGTTACCTTCTCTTTGTTTCCGGTTGCCTTTTTTGCTTATGACGATTAGATTGCTCTGATTTCTTCAATTTTCAGTTTTCGTGTTTGGCATGCCTCCGCTGATCTTGCGGAGGCATGAGAAGCCGCTGGCTGATCAAGCGATCTTTGCTTTAATATCGGTGCCCTAGCTGCTTGCTGGGTCTTTTTCCGATTTTGGTGATGCCTTTTTTGGCTTTTTGTATCCCTTAGTGCCTCGATCGATCGTCTTTTTCCAAGGGTTTTCAACCTTTTTGGAGGTCGCTTACAAATCTTTTTGAGGTCCGCCGGTCAAGGCGAAGTTTGAAGTGACCTCTTCCGATGCTTAAAGCACCGTCGAATATTGCGGCTGCGTTGCCGCCGCTTCTTTGCTGCATTCTCGCCGTTTGTCGGGGCCCTCTTTATATTGCGAGAGGTTGATTACAACGGAGTTGCCTCGTTAAAAACCTCACCTCCAATAAGGAGTCCCCGCGTGAGGAAAAGAGTGCAATCCGGTTTGAAAGGAAAGAAAAGAAACAAGAAAATGATCTACTGGATGCCTCCGCTTATAGATTTACGGAGGTTCCTTACATTTTAGATGTAGTATTTCCTGAGGTTGTCCACATTCCAGTGTGGGTTGATACTTTCCCGTTTTCATCCCGTAAGAAAAACGATCCTTTCCTTCCCCGCTTGGTGAGCTAGGTAAGGTCCTTCCCACTTTGGTTGCGCTTTCCTGCGTTTGGTGCATTTGGTTTCCGGCGGAGGACCCAGTCTCCTTCTTTGATGTCTTTGATTACCACTTTGGCATCCCTCCATTTCTTCGTTTGGTTTTGGTACTTGATTATGTTGTCCACGGCTTCCGCCTCTCGCCTCTATCATCTCTTTGCTGTACTCTTCATTTTCTGCTAGCGCCTGTTTTGTGACCCGGAGGCTTTGGTTTCTTAACTCTTCCGGCATCATAGCCTCTTCCCCATATAGTAACTTGAAGGGTGTGAAGCCGGTGGCTCGTGAGATGTTGGTGTTGTGAGACCACACGACCTTAGGCAACTCCTCGACCCATTTTCCTTTCTTCAGGCCGTGTAGCGTTTTTGAGATTGCTGAGAATATGATCCTGTTGGACCTCTCAACTGCCCCGTTGCTCTCCGGGTGGTATACTGATGCAAAGGCCAGCTGAGTACCAATGCTTCTGCAGTACTCTTTGAACTTGTCAGAATCGAATTGCTTTCCGTTATCTACTGTTAGGGTTCTTGGGACACCGAATCTGCACACTATGTTCTGCCAGAAAAATTTTTTTACCGTTTCTGAGGTGATGGTTGATAGTGGCTTGGCCTCGATCCACCTTGTGAAATATTCGAATGCCACAACCGCATACTTACTACCTCCTTGAGCTGGCGGGAGCGGCCCAACGAGGTCCATACCCCATCTCTGCATAGGCCATGTTGGTGGGATGAGCTGTGATTCCCCCCCTGGCTTGCTTTGGTTTGGAGAGAAGTTTTGGCAGGCGCTGCATGTCTTCACTATGCGTAGGGCATCTTTGATGTGAGTGGGCCAGTAAAAACCTTGGCGAATTGCCTTTGCAGATAATGCCCTTGGGCCTATGTGGGATCCACAAATCCCTGCGTGAATGCTGCGTAGGAGTTCTTGGCCTTCTTCATTGCTTAGGCATTTGAGTAGTGGTTGCACTATGCCTTTTTTGAACAGCTGCCCCTCTATTACGGTGTAGCTTCTTGCTCGAGCCGCCAGTCTCGCCGCGCTGGCTTCATCTGATGTTACATGATTGCCACTGATTTGATCTATGATTGCTTGCCTCCAGTCTTCGGAGTGAATCAGTAGTACCTCCGCAAATGCTCTGTTTAACCTGGCCGTGGCTGGTTGCTGTAGCTCTTGGTAAAAGGTGCTCGCCGGCATGTCAAGCTTGTTTGCTTTTTGCCTTTGCCAACTCATCGGCCTCCATGTTTTCTCCTCTCGGTATATGCCCGAGGGTGAACCCTTTGAATCTCTTTTCAAGGCCTCTCATGACCTCTAAGTATTTTGCGAGTTCCGGTTCCCTTGCGGTGTACTCTTTTTCCACTTGTCCAAATACTACCAACCGTGAATCTGTGTTTACCGGCATGTGAGTGGCCCCGAGTGCCTTTGCTTTTGTCAACCCCAATATGACACCTTCATACTCTGTTTGTATTGTTTGTTGCTTTGAAGCATAGTCTAGCTGCATATTTTGTCCCGACTCCCGATGGTGAAAACAAAATTGCGGAGGCCCCGCCCCCGGACTCCCCGGGCACCATCTCGTGTAAAGTGTCCAAGTGGGATACCTCCGATTTTGATTCGGAGGTATTTGTTGGCACCCATTCGAGAGAAAGTCCGCTAGTGCTTGCGACTTGATTCTTTGTTCTTGCAACAAACTTGATCTCGAACCGAGACAGCTCTCCGTAGCCCACTTGCCAATTCTTCCCGAGGCTTCTTTGTTGTTCGGATCTCGGCCGAGTGGGCTGCGCTTGTCGGTATCGAATAGTGTGGTCCCGAAAGTAGTGCTTTAGCTTCCTTGAAGCCGTGATTACTGCATACGCTATCTTTTCAATCTCTGTAATTCGGCTTTGCTCCTTGCAATGCCTCGGACACATAGTATATTGGCTACTGCACTGCTTACCATTTATCTGTCTCTCTTGCACGAGTACCGCACTTACGCCCCCGCGATGCTGACACGTACAACGGAGTGGCTCGTCGCTATTCGGGGCTGCCACCATTAGGTCCTCGGCCATGTATTTCTTGAGCCGCTGAAAGCTTCGATTGCTCGGTCCCCATTCAAACTTTTCGTTGGCCTTGAGTGTCTTGAAGAAGGGGAGACTGCGTTCAGCTGATTTGGAGATAAACCTGTTCAATGCCGCGATTCTTCCTGTGAGTCGCTAGACCTCTCTTTTGTTTGATGGCTCGGGCATGGCCAGAACGGCTTTTGTTTTGTCTGGGTTGGCCCTGAGACCTTCGGGTCCGACGACGTATCCCAACATTTTTCCCTTGCTGACTCCAAAGACACATTTTTCTGGGTTTAGCTTCAATCCGGCCTCCCTAAGGTTTGCAAAGGTTTCCTTGAGATCTTCGAGATGGTTCTCCGGTTCTTTGCTTACCACGGCAATGTTATCTACGTAGGCTATGATGTTTCTCTCGCAATCGAGACCATAGTACAGCTTGTACCATTCTTGCGAAGGTCGACCACTGCGTTCTTGAGCCCTTCGAGGCATTCGCACAAAGCAATAGGTTCCAGTTGGTATAGTGAAACTTGTCTTTTCCTCGTCTTCTTTCCCGAGCGGACCCGATGATATCCCGAAAAACAAGGAGGGAGAATCTTTTGCATCCGGCGGCCTTATCAACCGAGGCGTCTATTCGGGTAGCGGGAATGGGTCTTTTTTGCATGCCTTGTTCAGTCGGTGAAGTCGATGCACATTCGCATTTTGCCATTCTTCTTTGGAACAAGCACCACATTTGCTAGCCATTCGAGTATTTGACCTCTCGTATGACGTTTGCATCCAATAACCTCTGCACCTCCGCCTTCGCGGCCAAGGTTCGTTCTTCGACATTTTCCTCTCGCCTTTGTTTCCTTGGCTTTACGTTCTCGTTTAAATCCGGGTGTGCTCGATTATGTCTCTCCCGATTCCTTTAAGGTCTTCTCACGACCATGCAAAGACATCTCTATTTTTGGACAATAGGCCGATTAATTACTGTCCGTTCTTTTTCGATAGATTTGCTCCGATTGTAACCTTCCTATTTGGCACTTTGCCTCGTCAAGGGGCACCGTTATTGTGTCCTCCCCGGTCCTTCATGTCCGTCTTTCCTCCGGGCATATCTCGGTGGCTCATCGATGCCACCGTGTTTATGTTTCGTGGGCCTTGTAAATTGCTCTCTCTATGTTCCCGGCTTCCTTCTCGGCTTCCTCGAACCGCGATTATTCCATGCGGTCTTTGGCATTTTCATGCAAAGGTAACCCATGTGGATTGCCACATTGAACTTGTTTGCGAATCCTCTTCCTAGGATTGCATTGTATGGGTAATATATGTCTACTACATCAAAGGTGATGTATTCGTTCTCGCGTTGTCCCCATCTTGAAAAGACACGGGTAGGGAAATTTTTCCGAGGGCGTGAATCTTTCTTCCTCCGAATCCTATCGAGGTGTATACGGTGGTTGCGGTGAGACCCGCGAGCTTCATTTGATCGAACACACTTGCGAAGATGATATCTCGCCGAACTCCCGAGTCAACCAGTATTCTGTTTATCTCCCATCCCGCCACATTTGCTTTTATGACCATCGCGTCGGTGTGAGGGTAACTCTCCAATCGGAGGTCCTCTTCTCGAAAAACTGATTTGGGCCTTAGACCATTCTCGTTGTTCGGTGTGCTCCCCGCACTGCCCACATTATTCACCAATCGGAGGTGATCTTTTTTGTTTCTTTGTCTCGAATTCCATCGCTGAACCGCCGGCTATCGGTAGTATCATTCCTATTGTGGGCGGAAGCGAGTGGGGGTTCATCGATTCTCAATCGGAGGTTCAGCCTTTGGCATGGTGCGGGGCGGGTGACCTGCTGCGGAGGTGCTTTGGTAGTGCCTCGAATTGCCTTTGTTGCGGAGGTGGAGGTAATGCTTTGCGTCGCCTCTCGCGCTTGTTGATGTGAAGACGAGGCGTTTCTACCATGGATATCTCGTGGGGGTCGAGTGTTGACATAAGTGATCGCACTCTCCGCTCCGACGGGTGCCTGGTTGCCGTCGAGACATCCGGTACGCACGTGCCGCCATCTTTGGTAGGGACGGTGGATAGTGCTGGCGTGCGACGTTCTGCGAGGGAAGACACTTTAATTAGTGTACCCTGGATAGCTTGGGTTGTACTGCGATGGTGTTGTGTGGTGAAGGTGTGATTCACTTGTCTCGTTGGCTCCGGAACGGGTGGGCTAGGCTGTTGCTTGTTCTTCATCCGATCCATTGTTTCTTTGGTTTCGGGGCATTCCTTGGTGCTATGCCCCTTTTCTTCCCCATGGAAGATACAATAATGCCTTCTTGGTTTCTGGTTCCTATTCCAGTTCTTCGACTTGCTCTTGTTGAAATTCTGGTTATTCTGAGCCTTTGTGTCTTGGCCGTTCCCTGGCTCCTTGTCTGCCGAACGTTGAGGCTGGCTGTTTTGCACATTGAAGACTTGCCTTTGTTGAGCATTTTGCCTGTCATAGGACTGTTGTCTCTATTGTTGTTCCTACCGGAATACCTTTTGCTCCGGCCTTCTCCTTCATCCAGTCTTTTCCGGAGGTCATTGTCGATCTGCAGATTTTTCGAACTCTTCATGCAGCTTTTCCATGGTAGCCGGCTTTTCTCTCGCTAAGTGGCTTGCGAAGGGTCCAATGCGGAGACCTTTAATTGCCGCCTCTATTGCGGCGTGTGCGGCACGTCCGGCGCGCCTTCGCCCGAGGTGTAAGAATCTCGGAAATAATCCCTCAACGGTTCCCCCTTGTCATGTTTGTTGCCGAACAGTCCGCCGACGACAATGACTCGCTTGAGAATCCTTTAAAATTGGCGATTATCTTGTCCCTCAGGTTCTCCCATGAGTAGATTGTGCTAGGTTGCAGCATGGAGTACCATGTCAGTGCGTCGCCCTCTGCGGCGATAACGAAGGATTTGGCTAGGACACTGTCATTTCCTCCCGCGGAGGCGACTGCTGCCTCAAAACTCATCAGGAACTGCCGTGGATCTGTTTTTCCATTGTACCTAGGCAGGACCATGGGCTTGTAACCCGGAGGCCACGGTGCTTTCTGTAGGCCTTCTGACAGTGGGGATTTCGGGTCGAACGTCCTCTGGTAAACCATGATCTGAGGTATCTCTGGGGGTGTTGCGGCCATGTATTGGCTGAGTTGTGGGGTTGTCATAGTATTGTTTTGATGCATTGTTATGGGTTGCATGCTCTGAATCTCCGCTTGCAATATTGCCATTTGCTGCCTAATCTCCTCTGCTTGCTGGGAGGTGTGTATTGCCCTGTGCGTAGCTGCTTGCTCTGCTCTCAGCCTGTCTCGTTCTGCTTCCATGCGCTGCATTTCGGCTCTCAGCCGACTTACCTCATTTTCCTGGTGCTGATCGCCGTCCTGGCTTGCCGGAGGTTGTTCATCTTCGCCGTGGTCATCATTGTTCTGCTCATCCTCGGTTGCTGCTCGGAGGCATACGTGCTTCGGGCGGACCTTCGCGGTCCGCCCCCGCGGTGGTTCGGGTGCCTCCGCGGGTGTCTCCGTCCCCGCGGCGGCACGTTTCGTCGGCGGCGCGGCGCCGCTATCTGGTTTCTTGTTGGCATCTCGTGAGTGATATTCTCGGCCGGACACACGGGTGGGCGCCAAGCTGTTGGAACACGGTTCCGGCGGGTTTAGTATTCAATCGTAATTTCAATTACAATGCAAGAGTGTGAAGAACGAAACTCTTCCACTCCAGTAGATCCCCCATTACAACGGGACCGGGGCTCCTTTTATAGCCATCCGGCTCCCCAATATGAAAAGACATTACAACCCCAAAGGGGAGACGGGGAAACCCTAATTTTAAGACTCGCCGCAGTGGGGTCGACAGGGGCAAGATCGTCCGCCGTTGCGCTGATGGGCCTGCTGGACCCTTCCTGGGCCTCCTAGGCGTGTGATGTCCTCCTCGCTCCTGGGCTGCAGGCGGGCCGCCTCTTGGGCCACCGGATGTCTCCGCTCCCGTCCCGTCGTCTCCGCCGCTGCCCGGGTATCTCCGCTCTGGGATCGGAGGCTTGCGCCTCCGTCCGGTGCCTCCGCCGATGGCCAGAGGCCAAGGGTCTCCGCCTCCGGCTCGCTACCTCCGCTCGGAGGCCCGAGGTCAGGATGCCGGCTGTTGTCTCCGGATGGCGGCCGGAGACCTTCTCGAGCGCAGCCGGCATGGTCTCCGCCGGTGGCCGGAGGCCAAGGGTCTCCGCCTCCGGCTCGCTACCTCCGCTCGGAGGCCCGAGGTCGGGATGCCGGCTGTTGTCTCCGGATGGCGGCCGGAGACCTTCTCGGCGCGAGCCGGCATGGTCTCCGCCGGCGGTCCCAATACCTCCGATCCAAACCTGCGTAACAAGCAAAGACAACCGTAGTAAACAAGATAAATGGGGGTCAATTGACCGTAGGCTCATGCCATGTCTCCGCTGCTGAGATGCCTTTTCCCAACAATCTCCAAGTTTCCCACATCCAAAACTGACCCCAAACTGATTTAGGAAAAGATCGGTTCGGTATTGTGAAAGTTAGATTCGGAACAGGCACTCCCGGTAGTACCGACAGGTTTTGTCAGTAGTACCGGCCTCTTCCGGTAGTACCGGTGGAAGTCCGGTAGTATCGGTAGTTCATTTTTGTGCTAAACTACGCCAGTCTCCGCCAGCCGCCGGTAGTACCGACCTCACGGGCCAGTAGCACCGACAGTACTTCACGCAGTCTTCCCGGGAGCATAACTTTCGCATCCGAACCCCAAATTGGATGATCCTCCCAAATTGTATGATCCGTATATGTTTTTCAATTGTCTCAACGAGAGGAACACAATGGTGAAGTCCTTTTCCACGTTTGACAACTCACAAAAGTGGTCCTTTTACCATGGACATTTTTGAGTGTCAACACTAGGTATGATCTAAATATCAATTATATATTCCCAATAGGTGTTAATTGAAAAATATGATAATGGCCCCCCTTCATCACATAATAAAAGCTAAAAAATTCCATTACAGGACAAAGGCAAGTATTAGCGTAAGGAAGTAAAAAGACATTTTATGAACTTTGAATACTATCTATAAATTAGCCACTGTTTCATAATAAATCTTCTATTTCGATTTAGGCATTTAACTTTATCTTAAATAGGATTGCAATGTCAAGATAAGTTACATAGCAGGAGGAGGTGACTAATCTCTGCAGAGATTACAATCGTTTTATGTATATCACCATGTATGATCTTGCATCTATTTTGCTGCAAGCAGTACAGTCCTTTGCCGTATATAACTATTATTAGTCAACGTACGGTGTTCTGGCATACACTGCGCTTCGCCAATCTATCAAAGCACTTTAGTTTTCACAAGAGCTTCAATAAGGACTTTCAATAGCAACAGCTGTTGCAATATATTGAAGCATAGGAGTGTGAATATGTTTTGCGATTACGGGGCAGGCTGAAAGCGCGGCAACGCCGCGCCGGTTTTTCCTAGTCTACTCAAAACCTGACTTTATCTTTTCGTATTGTGTTTTGCAGCAAGATTAGCAAGCTCCAAAACACTTTCCATATTTTGTTTTGCAGCAAGATTGGCAAGCTCCAGAAACACGTCCCTTGTCATCCACTGAGCTCTATAGCTGGGAAAGAAAAGACTACAAGCCCACAGTTCTGAAAACAAGCTCAGAAGAAAAATGTAGCGCATTCAAAAGATTCACAATTTTTTAGCTTATATGCTCCCTTGATGGCATATATAATGTACTAACTATACTACCTCTATAACTAGTGTTACACACAACCTGTCTAATTTCAAAATTGCATCTGTCCGTTGATCAAACCAGTTGCTAGCTCTAAGAGAACTTTATCTGACAAACTAAGTAAATATAATAAATATAAATTTTTTTGGTAGAAAAAAGATAACTTACCGATTGTCCTGTCGGTCAGGGCTCACCGTTTATAGTCCATGGAGCGAGACTCTTCTCCTGTTCAGGTTGTGCTTGATATTGGTACATCCGTCTTAGGAGAAGTAGACAGGTGCACTTGCTTGGGCCTCCACACCATCTTCTTCTTCGGGGGTGTGGTGGCGCATGGTGTAGAAGGTGGTTGTTCGGCCTCTTTTGCAGGCGTGGTGACTTTGTTCACCTTCATCACCTTTTCTTCCTCCTTGGGGACCGTCTTTGGTGCCCCGAGGTTGTGGGTGGAACTGGTTTTTTCTCGGGTTCCACCTTGTCTTGGGCCAGAGCTTTGCCCTTTTTCTTCTTTTCTTTTGGTTGTGCAGGAACAATTTTTGGCTCTATCTTTTCTGCAAGAGCTTTCTTCTTTTCTTTCTTTTGTGCTAGAATTGGATCTTTCTTTTCTTTAGGAGCTTTTTGCTTTTGCTCCTTTTCTTCTCTGGCTTTTGCTCCTACTCTTTCTTTTTCTTTAGATTTTGTTCCTGCACACTTTTTCTTTCCTTCTTTTGTTCTAGGGCCTTGGTCTTCTTTTGCTCTACCCTTTGTTCCCAAATGATCTTGGGAATCATGTTCGCACCATGAGGTCAGATCTCAACTTCCGTGACCTCTCGTGTGGTTGGTTTATACTTGATGTGAATCATGTTGCACTCTTCTGTTCTCCTTGGCTAGAACTGGAACCGAATTTCTCCAGCTCCAACATCAATCTGTGCTCCAGTGGTACTGAGGAATGGTTGTCCTAGGATAAGCGGTGTTTCTTTGGTGGCCTCCATGTCGAGCACCACAAAGTCCACCGGGACAAAGTATCCTCGGATCTTCACAGGTATATCTTCAGCTATTCCTGCTGGGTAGCGTAAGGAGGAGTCGGCCAATTGGAGTGTGATCGTGGTTGGTGACAGCCGTGTATAGCTCAGCTTGTCAAATACCGTCTTCGGCATGACACTGACGCTGGCACCAAGATGACAGAGTGCGTGGTCAAACTGTTGCCCACCGATGGAGCAAGTGATAGTGGGGCATCCAGGATCCTTCTTCTTCTTTGGTAAGTGGTTTAGGATCACCGCACTACACTCTTCTGTCAATTTGACCACTACTATGGATGGCAATGATCGCTTGTTGTTGATGATGTCTTTGATGTACTTGGCGTAAGAAGGTACATGTAAGACGTCCATGAACGGAATGCTCACATGTACTTTCTCGACCATCTCAACAAACCAAGTGAATCGATCATCCACTGCTTGTTTTCTTGTCCTCGTAGCGAACGGCAGATGCGTGGTGTCCGGATAATCCAGAGTTGTCCCTGCTTCTACGTCGTCTTGAGGTTCGGAAGATGAAGGTTCTTAATGTTGTTGAGCTGCTTGCTTCCTGGCTGCATGGTTAGGGTGCGGTGGATCACGAGTGGCCTTACCGCCCCTCGTGGTCACCGACTTAACATTTTCAAAAGTATTTGCAGCTTGATCCACTGTTTTACCATTGGGATCAACAGGAACATCAGAAGCAATTTGAGCTAACTGTCTTTCTATTATTTTGTTAAAGCTCAATTGATTCTTAACAGCAGAAGTTAAACCTTCTATCTTAATATTAATACTCTAAGATTTTGTCATTGGCCAGCATCTTTTTGGTGAGATTTTCATAGATCTTTGCTTGGTCAAGGACTAAATCTTTGAGAGAAGGCTGATTCGAATTGTAATTAGAAGAGTAATTCGAATTACCTTGGTATTGTGGATGGGACTGGTTATTCCATCCATTATTACCTCCTTGCTATTGACGGAACCCGTTGTTGATGTACGCAGCTTCTTCACTGGTTTCGGGGCAATCATTCCCTGAATGTTTGGCATTGCCACAGACCTCACACATTGTGCGAGAGTCTATGGCCTTGATGGTGCCGGATGTGTCTCTGGTAGCTCGCTCGTCAAACTTTTGCAAGAGCAGGTTTCTCCTTCATGGGGTGCATGCCTTTTTTTGCTTGGACGGGGCCCTTTTTCCCCCAAGCTTGGTTTTCTACCATTTTGTTGATTAACGCCGTAGCGTTACCAACGGTAAGTGATAGAAATGCGCCTCCAGCAGCAGCGTCGAGATGCCCCTTTGACATGGGTCTGAGCCCATTGTAAAAGTTCTGAAGCACCAGCACTCCTCCATCCCATGGTGAGGGCAATCTTGAATGTAGCCTTGAAGCCTCTCCATTGCTTCGAGGATGGGTTCCATTTGGGTTTGCTAGAAATTGGTAATTCTTCCCCTCAGGGTGTTTGTTTTGCCCATGGGGAAGAACTTTGTGAGGACCATCGTGGAACATTTGCTCCACGTGCTCACGGCTTCCTTGTCCTTGTAGAACCACTGTTTCACCTTCCCCACTAGGGAGAAGGGAAATAGACGCAGCCTGATGACATCGGCTTCGATGTCTTTGATGACGATGGTGTCGCATAGCTCCAGGAAACGCTGTGAGCGTTGGCATCCTCGTTGGGGAGTCCACAGAATGGGATCCCCTGCACCATGGTGATCAGACCAGTCCTGAGCTCAAAGTTCTTGTCCTTTATGTTAACAACGGGCCCAGAGAACTCGCAGAGGGTCTTCTGAGCCATTTGGATGGTCTCGGTTGGTGCGATGACGACCGGTTCGGTTGTCGGCGGAGTAGCAGAAGAAGAAGAGGCGCGAGACCTTTTCTTCCTTAGGAGTGCCTCCTGATCTGGATGGAAGTTGTCTGGTAGGGAGAAACCAGACATGCACTATCCTATTTTCATCCACAACAGAAGAAAACATAAAAGTTAGCCTGCATAGACTAGGACCATTTCTAATGAAGTTGTATATCCATGTCATGCTAGATTATTTTAACCAATGCCTTCCCCGGCAATGGCGCCAGAAATGCTTGTTGGTATTTCTTAGTGCAATCATCAAAGATAGGATAAAAGGTCTATCCCTGACGACGGCGTCTGAAATACCGGGTTGGTATTTCCTAGCTCAGCTACTAGAATTGTTACGTCCTAGAAGCCTCACTAGGAAACTCCTACACGGGTAGGGCTGTCACCAACTACCGCCTACCCCTCAACCGTGGCATGCCGTCATATCCGAAGGCTAACTCGTATCCGGACACCACGTCCGCATACTAGAGAACTACTTATGTCCCCCCAGGACTTCCACCCTACGGATGGACGAGCTAGAACATAGGCAAACTCGAAAGAACATTGAACCGTTACTCCATTCTCATCGTGGACTCTAATTCTATAAAACATATGAATGATGAAGAACAGGGATGAACATGCTATGAACTGATCATATGAACTTTGCACTAGATCATATATATCAAGAAGAACATGATCAAGACTATACTCTAGTTCATATGCAAAACTATATATAGATCAAGAACTTGACTAAGGAAGAAGACTCCATAGATAATTACCGAGAGGTAGCTCTTCTTCCTAGGAGACAAGCTCTCCTTGGTAGCTTTCCTTGCTCCGAATACTACTAAGACTAGACTAAAGAATGAATGTGAGTGTGAGAGAGTGAGGCTCCAAATGGTGTGTGTGTGTGTTGTGGGGTGCCTTCTCCTCTCTTTTATAGTCGTGTGGAGGTCGGTTCAGGGGCAGAAATGGCAGGTACACCAGCGCACCGCCCTCCTCTGCATTGAATGTACTGCCTCCAGGTGGCCAGGCCCACGCGGCAGAGGGGAGGGCGCGCGCGCCCCTGGCGCGAGCGCGCCAGGGTGCCGCCGTCCCCCAACCGCCTTTGGCTGGTGGGCTTCCCTAGGTGAGTGTGAAGTGGTGGCGTGGTGTTTCGGCCCATTCTGGTCCCGAAGTGGCCCATCTCCCTTTGGGGTGGTTTGGCGCTTTCCAGAAAGCGTCTTTTATTTATAAAATTCCTGCACCTTTTATAAATTCCTGCAACAATAGTATTTTTCCTAGTGCACATGGAATTGGGTTAGTAATGAATGTATATGTGTATAAAAATAATTAATTCACCCTTTTTCATCTTAAATTGGCGGTATAAAATCGTCGATAAGGACCACCAACAGATCCTCAAGCCCAATTATTTCGGGCCCTACTGCATCATCGAGATGATCAACGACGTTGCTGCTTGGTTGGCCCTGCCTTCCCGCTTCACGATGTCTTCCACATCAGCGTGCTCAAGATGTTCAACGGTACCTCGCCAGCAGCTCTGCCACCGACGTGGCATGGCATTATGCTACCTGAGCCAGACCGCGTCGTCCGTTCCAGGATGGCCCGTGGCGTCTGTCAGCTCCTTGTCCACTGGAAGAGCATGACCACGACCTCTGCTACATGGGAAGATGCCGACGTGTTTGTCGCCAAGTTCCCTGCATTCCAGCTCGAGGATGAGCTGGTCCTCAACGGGGGAGAGATGTCATGTACGGGTGCACGCACACTAGGCGTCGCAGGGCCTGTGATGTGCACCGGGCATTAGAATGCGTCACGCGTGCAGAGGACGCGCGCGAGCAGGCCACGCTCGGTGGCTAAGTTTGGAAGGTTTAGATAGTTTGTGTCTTCCAGTTCCTTAATTCAAGGAGTATTAGACTCTGTTGGGGTGAGGTTGGAGGTGAACCACCCCCTTAGTCTGCGCGCCGCCGAAAGTAGAAGGCGAAACATAATTTCAGCTTTCGCAGTTGAATTCGTCCTAAGCTCTTCTGTTTCCTGGCGGAACGGAGGTCGAAAGTGAAGGCGAAAGTGGGTTGCCGCTTTCGCCTTCACTTCCGTCCGTAGCGTTTTGGTAAGCAAGTCGAAAGTGAAGGCGAAAGTGGGTCGTCGCTTTCGCCTTCACTTCCGCCCATGGTGTTATGAAAGAAAAGTCGGAAGTGAAGGCGAAAATGGATCGCCACTTTTGCCCTCACTTCCGACCCGTTGTGCTACGGGAGCTAAGTCGAAAGCTGGTCGCTGCTTTCGTCCGCCATCTACGCCATTTCCTTCGGTTAATCCTTCACTAAAGCGTCATCCGGCGATAGTACTACGTCTCTAATTCCTGACAGGTGAACTCTGGAGCGCTACGGGTGATCAATGGGCCAGGTCCTACGGGCCGCTTTCTCCATCTTGGGCCGGTTTGGGCCGTGAAGCAAAGCAGGAGAAACCGACTTAGAGGGTAAAAGACGCTTCTACCCTCAATTGAAGCTGGGAAGCAGATGTAATGATTGTAGGTGTGAGTCAGGGGTATTATGGTCATGTAAAGTTCACGGACTGGTATAAATAGACCCCCAGGGGCATCATGTAAAAGGATCAACTCTGGAATGGAATAAAGCTGTTTGTTTCGTTCCACTGTAAGCATTCATCATTTACTTTCGTCTTTACATTTGTTCTAGCTTTCGGTCTCTACTCTTGGTGTTCGGTCGTTGGAGCGAACACCAACATTGGCGCCCACCGTGTTGTCGCTCGAAGCAACCATGCCACCAGAAGGGAGACAGAAGGCGACGGAAGAAGCCACTGCAGCACCGTCACCTTCCGCAGTAATACATGGTCAGCAACCAGATGCTGACATCTCAGCAACAGTGGACGCTCAAGCATTTGAAGTCACAAGAGAAGCTGCCGCTATCGTAGCAGTAACGCGCGATAGTGACCATTCCAATCAGGGCCAAGAAGACCTGGAAGATCAAGAAGACGAGCAGCTAATGCAAGATGACACGTAGATAAATGATCATGCCAAACTCCTAAAGCAGCTCAACAAAAGTCAAAGCGAGATCAGAGCTCTCTAACAGCAGCGAGATCAGTTGGTACAGTATGTTGCAGTGAAAAATTGAGAAGCCCTCACGCAGCAACAAGTGCAAGAAGCAGAAGCAAGAAGACGAGCTTTACAAAGAGAGATAGAGCAACTCCAAGCAGCCCATCAACAGGCCGCCCAAATGCCACCAAATCTCTTTCCAGAAAACATGCAGCCAAGGCAGTTGGAGCAGATCACATTAGACCTGACCTCTCCACTTTCGCCAGAACTACAAAGGCATCCATGGCCAGCAAATTATAAGCCGAAATTACCAGCTTTCAAGGGAAAATCAAACCCGCGAAAGTTCTTAGCAAGTTATGAAGCAGCAGTACATTCATCTGGAGGGGACTCCACTACCTTAGCAAAGTCATTCATCATGGCAACAGAAGACGTCGCTTATGACTGGTATACTTCCCTAAGGCCACTATCGATTCAAACCTGGGCACAGCTCAAAGAAGAATTACTTTTGACTTTCCAAGGTTTTCAAACAGAAAAGAAAACGACAAGAGATCTGATGACGTGCAGACAAGAAGAAGGAGAACTACTATCGTCATATCTAGACAAGTTGATTCAGCTAAGAGTGCAAGTCCCAAATGCTTCCGATGATGTAGTCATTGCAGCAGCAATACAGGGCCTTCAGATTGGCCCGTGTGCCTTTCATCTAAGCAGAGAAACACCGAGAACAGTGACGAAGCTGTTCGAAGAAATGTGAAAGTTTGCAAGATCGGAAGACGACCTGCGAAAGCGTAAGGCAGCAAGAACCAATGTGAAACAGAGCACTCCAAGACAAAACCAGCCACCGGGTCAACTATACAACCAAAGAAACACACAGAACTATCGGCAGGTAAATAACCTGCAACAACAACCATCAAACCAGAAGGTCGCCCCGAATCATGAAGCACTACCCCAGCAGCATAACAACAGAGAAAATTTCCAAGGCAATAGGGGCGGGCGTCCACCCCGCGGAAGAGGAAGAGGACGCGGGGGAGGTCAAAGAACTCCATACTATTTTGTCTGCGGTGAAGACAAAGGACATTTCTCAAGAGACTGCGTATACACTCAGATGGCGAAAGAGCAGAAGGAAAAGGATGATGCAATTCCTCCTAAAGAAAATCTGAAGCATGTGTTCCACAACTCGGGACGAGAGCAGAGTTGCACTTCAAACCACAACCAAGTTCAATATCAACTGCCTTATCAAGCACCACTTCAGCAGTACCCTCAACAAATTATGTATCATCAACCAGCATACAGTTGGCCTTACCCACCCCAAAACCCAATAGTTCAACTTCCACAAAATCAAGCCGCATCAGCAGCAGTATCATCACCAGGGATGCAGGACCATCAACACCTGACACAACATCAACAAGTTCAAGAAAACCCCCAAGAAAGTCACTTGGTGAATGCAGTATTGCCGTCGTAAGGACACATATATGCTATCACAGGTGGGTCCAGTTTGGAACACGAAAGCAAAAGAGCGAGGAAGGAATACGAAAGGAGAATACACATAGTAACTCCCAGGCTACCTTTGAGCAGACCATCATGGTCTATGGCACCCATCACTTTCACAGAAAATGACTTCAAGGTCAGAGATTATCCACATCACGACGCATTCATCGCCACAGCAAATGTCAACGGCTACACACTGCACAATATCTTGATAGACAACGGCAGTTCAGCAGATATCCTATTCTTCAAGGCTTTCGAGCAAATGGGTCTCGATAGAAGAACCCTGGTTTCCGCAGGAAATGCGTTGTTCGGGTTTGGGGGCTCAAGAATAAATGCAATTGGAAAGACAAATTTGAAGGTAGCTTTTGCACAAGATTAAAAGGCCAGAGCAGAGAATATCACTTTCGACATCGTAGACATGCCTTATCCATACACGCAATATTCAGAAGAGGATTCAAAAACAAATTCGATGCCATAATAAAGCAAAGCTTTTTGTGCATGAAGATGCCCTCACCTTTTGAAATAATAACATATTCAGTGATCAAGAGGCAGCCAGGAAAATTGAAGGGAAGCCAATACCTAGTTACAGCATGATCAACGAGGTCAAGACGACAAAGGAAAAAGAAGATGAAAGCAAAGACGACGATGAAAACACAGAGAAAAAGGTGAAAGCAAGGGCGAAGCCAACAAAGGAAACTAAGAGGGTCCCTTTATCAAAATACACTACCGATCAGTATGTGCACATCGGGAAAGATCTCGGACATGAAGAAAAAGCTGAGCTCATCAAATTCCTAAACGAAAACAAAGAAGTATTCGCTTGGTCGGCTAGCAATCTCCGAGGAGTGGACAAAGAGCTCGCCCAAAGACAAACCTAAATGTGTCCAAAATAATAAGACCAAGAAAACAAAAGCTTCGAAAGATATCTGACGAAAGAGCGAGCGAAAGCAGAGAAGTAGACAAGCTATTACAAGCGCAAGTCATCGAGAGAAGTCCAAAGTATCCGGAATGGCTAGCAAATGTCATAATGGTCCAGAAGAAAAACAAGAAATAGAGAATGTGTATCGACTTCACAGACCTCAACAAAGCATGTTAGAAAGACCCATACCCTCTACCGAGAATAGACAAGCTAGTTGATATCGCAGCCGGATGTGAGAGAATGAGTCTACTAGACTGTTTCTCAGGCTATCATCAAATATGTCTAAATAAAGATGATGAGGAAAAGACAAGTTTCATCATGCCTAGCGGAACTTATTATTTCAGAGAATGCCGAAGGCCTACGTAACGCAGGACCCACTTTTGCAAGAATGGCGGATAACGTTTTCGACAATCAAAAAGGTCAAAACTTGGTCAATTATATGGATGACATCATAGTCAAGAGCGACAAAAAGGAAATGCACATTGAAGATCTAAAGGAAACTTTCGCAAACCTAAAGAAGAGCGGTCTGAAGCTGAATCCTGAAAAGTGTGCTTTCGGTGTCAAAGAAGGCAGAATTCTTGGGTACATGGTACCAGCAAAAGGAATAGAGGCCAACCCAGAGAAGATAGCAGCAATAGTAAACATGAAACCCCCAACAACCAAAAAAGAGGTACAGAAGCTTGCAGGATGCATAGCGGCACTCAGCAGATTCAAAGCGAGATCGGCAGATAAAGGGTTGCCATTTTTCAGACCACTCAAACAAGCGGACCACTTCGATTGGGGACCAGAACAACAACAAGCTTTCGATAACCTAAAACTCAGCAAACTTCCGACACTGAACAGACCAACGGCGAAAGCAGATTTGCTTTTATACTTGGCATCCTCCCACTCAGCAGTAAGCGCAGTACTGGTAGAGGAAAGGGAAAGTGAAGGAAGGATTCAACAATTTCCAATCTACTACGTCTCCGAAGCTTTATCAGGAGCAAAAATGAACTACACAGAACTCGAAAAGATAGCTTACACAGTGCTGATGGCCTCACGGAAGCTGAAGCACTATTTTCAGCAGCATCGCATAATTGTCACTTCAGCACAACCGCTAGAAGCACTTTTTCGCAACACCGAAGCAATCGGAAGAATTGGGAAATGGGCAGCAGAGCTCAACCAGTACATAGTAGATTTTACACATAGATCTACAATCAAGTCACAAGTCATTGCCGACTTCATTGCAGACTGGACCCCGTCAGCTTTCGACACAACAATCAAATTCGAAGAACCGACATGGACAATCTTCTGTGATGGGGCGTGGTGCAATTCAGGCGCCGGAATAGTAGTAATATTAATACCTCCGGCAGGTCCAAGGCTGAGATACGCAGCAAGACTAGAATTTCAAACAACAAACAACACAGCAGAATACAAAGCAGTGTTACTGGGTTTACGAAAGTTGAGAGCTCTGGGAATACGCAGATGCATCATAAAATCAGATTCACAAGTAGTAGTTGGCCACATCGAGAAAGATTACACAGCAAAAGAAAGAGAACTAGCAAAATACATGGCAGCAGTGAGAAGAATGGAAAAACATTTCTCGGGTTTCACTCTGAAACATATTCCAAGATCAGAAAATTCGGAAGCAGACGAACTGGCTAAGGCCATAGCTCAAAAAATCCCATTACCTCCAGATGTATTCTACCAGACTCTCTCTTTAAAGGCTGTAATAGATGAAGAAGAAAATCCGAAAGCAATACATGCGATAACAAGTGATGGCTGGCGAGCCCCAATTGTCGCCTTCCTCAAAGGGACTTATGAGCCAGAAGACAACAAAGAGCTGCAGCGAATGAGATCAAGAATAAAGCAATACACAATTGTTGGAGAAGAACTGTACAAAGAAGGCGTAGTCGCTCCGCGACTAAAGTGCGTCAGCAGAGAAGAAGGGGAAAGGCTTCTAGCCAAAATGCATGCAGGCATGTGTGGAGCACACAGAGGCCCACATGAGATAGCTCACGAGCAATGAGGCAAGGATTCTATTGGCCAACACCTCGAAAGACGCAAAAGAAGTTGTCAAAAGATGCGAAGCATGTCAAAAATTCGCCAAAAATCAGAAAGCTCCAGCAAATTTAACAAGCCCAATTATTCCCACTTGGCCACTACAAAGATGGGGGATAGACATTGTGGGTCCTCTTCCGCAAGCTCCGGGAAACCTAAAGTTCGCAGCTAGCCGCTCTAGAATATTTCACAAAGTGGATAGAAGCGAAAGATTTAGCAAAAATTACATCAAAAACCACGATCAATTTTACTTGGCAGAGAATCATATGTCGCTTTGGGGTACCATCTTACATTATAGTAGACAACGGCAAACAGTTCGACTGTGCGGAAATACAGAAGCTTCTGCGAAGAGCTAAACATAAAGCTCGCTTTCGCTTTAGTAAATCATCCACAATCAAATGGAGCCGTCGAAAAAGCAAACGCCGAGATATTCACGTCGTTATCCAAAATGTTGAAGGAAGACAAGAAGGGAAAATGGGCTCAGGAGTTGATAACTTCCGTATGGGGCCACAACATCTTGAAGACGAGGACAACAGATTTCACTCCTTTTCATCTGCTGTATGGGGAAGAAGCAATCACACCAGAAGAGATGAAGTTCAGTTCAATCCGAACCGAAATCACAGCAACAACTCCAACTGAAAGATATGTCAAAATAGAAACTTCAGAACAGAGAAAGCTAGAGGCAGCTGACAACCTAGACAGGTACCATCAAGAAACCAGAAGCTGGAGGGACAAGAAAGTGCTACGGAAGGACATCAATCCAGGAGACATGGTCCTCATCGAGCTGACCAAACAAAGCGGGGAAGTTGCAGCCACAGTAGTACGGACCTTTCATCGTGTCAAGTATGGTCAAAGAAGGGGCTTTCAGGCTGATCAACGAAGAAGGTGTCGAGTCAACACACACTTGGAATGCGGATAATCTCCGTCGTTTCTACCCATAGAAGAGAGAACAATCAAGAAGCATAATTTTCTTTTGTCGTTTTTACTTTCGAAAAACAATAGTTTGGGGACTTGCACTCTTTTTCCTCACAGGGGAAGCCTTGCAAAAGGGGTGAGGTTTTTAATGAGGCGGTCCTTTGTACCCCTTATTTCTATTACTACATGTTTCCCCAGAAAAAAGCGCTTATCAGGTTTCCTCGAAAGGTCGAAAACAAGGCGAAAACACCTTGCATATTCGACAAAATGCAGTGATCGTTTAAGGTAAGGTTATTAACAACCTCCTCCTTTTCCTGGCTCAAAAGGGGCTTAGCTTCTGAAAAATTCAGAGCAAGTCTAAAGCTCAAAAACGAGCACAAGCTGAAAATGGCTCAGAAGGGGCTTAGCTTCTGAAAAACTCAAAGCAAGTCTAAAGCTCAAAAATGAGCACAAGCCAAAAATGGCTCAGAAGGGGATTAGCTTCTGAAAAACTCGGAGCAAGTCTAAAGCTCAAAAACAAGCACAAGCCGAAAATGGCTCGAAAGGGCTTAGCCCTACGAAAAACTCGAGAACAAGTCGAAAGCTCAAAAATGAGCACAAGCTGAAAATGACTTAGAAGGGGCTTAGCTTCTGAAAATTTCAGAGCAAGTCTAAAGCTTAAAGACAGCCCAAAACATAGAGGTTTAGAATTTATTCATAAAATCGAGCAAGTCTAAAGCTCAAACTCGAATAAGTCATGTTAATCTTTCGAAGTCGAAGCTGGTGAGTTCAATCAAAGCAAGGTATCGGCCGTCCTAAGCTCAACCAATGCGACATACGAAATCCCAACGGCTAATGGATTATTCTACTAACACCTTATCGGCGAAAAGCAGCCACAATAACGGAAGTTTGAGGTCAACCTTTTAGTTTTTGAGACTCTTCACCTCTTCGACCTCAAACTGAGCAGAGGAGATGAAGAAGCACAAAAACCGAAACATTAACCGCATGCAATCGCGGGTATCCGCAAACAATTTTATATGGCGAGTCAAGTTTCACAACAAGCAGCGATCATCATAAGGAAAATTTGGGGTCAAGCTTTCGATTTTTGTGATTACTAATCTCCTCGACCCAAAAGCTTAGCAGAGGAGATTCAGGAAGCACAAAAATCAAAAGACCAACCACAAGCAATCACCAGTTATACACAGATAATCTTTATAGCTAAACCTTATTTGGTAAATCAAACATCATGGGTGGATAAAAGAAACTACGAACAAAAGTGCAATCTAACCCTCGGTTTCTTGGTTCACTTCCTTCTCGTCAAATCAGACAGGAAAGAGGCTGAAGCTAAGAAACCAGAAGTTTAACCGCAAGCAACCGCGCGTCTAATTTCATTAGAGCAGACTTAAACAACTGATCAACAATTTAGCTTTGAGTCAATTCACCCTTGTCAACTTTAGACAAAAGAGTTCAGCCTCTTCGACAAGAATGAACATGAACCAAAAGTTAAAAGGCCAATCATAAGCGCAAGAAAGCAAAAAGAGAGGTTCACGCTTAACCTCACCTAAACCAACCAATAGTTAGACGGCGATTCAGCTTGTTGTCAGAAGGGACCCCCACACGCGGTGGGATGGCAGCAATAGGTGACGCAAGTTTTCCCGCGTTGGCTTCAGAATCAGAACTAGTCCGCGAAGAACTAGATCTTTCATCGCCATCGGAGGATGGTTGCTCAGAAGAGCGAGAGCGGGAAGAACTCGGAGACGAAGACTCACTCACCATCTAAAAACGCAAAGGAGCGAAATAAAAAACATGACCCGTTCCCGAAAGAGAAATAAAGAAATCAAACAATCGAAAGCAGAAATAAAATAGTACTTATCGAAAGAGAACAAGTCGAACCAGGCTTCACCCCTTGGGCAAGAAAGGAACCTTCTGCGCTCGCAAGAGAAAGAGTCGAGTGAAAGCAAGAGCGAAAGTAGGGCTCAGTGCGGAGGCTCAGGAATGGGTGGCGCTCGCTAGGCGCTCGCCTCTTATAAGCACGGACGCCAACGGTCGCCTCGATTTGCGAACCGCCGCAACCGTCCCCACCAGGCGCGTTTCTCGACTCTTGGGCATTAAAGTTAAAAAACTCATTCAAAATTTGAAATTCAAAAGTATCTATAATAATAAATAAATAAATAAAAGAATTTTGTCTTTTTTGAACAAGTTTTGGGGTGGCGGCGGGCGAAAGTTGATCAACGTGTCTCGGCAAGAGAGGATTAGCCAAGACACGGCGAGGGCTCACCGTTGGGGTGAGGTTGGAGGTGAACCACCCCCTTAGCCTGCGCGCCGCCGAAAGTAGAAGGCGAAAGGTAATTTCAGCTTTCGCAGTTGAATTCGTCCTAAGCTCTTCTGTTTCCTGGCGGAACGGGGGTCGAAAGTGAAGGCGAAAGTGGGTTGCCGCTTTCGCCTTCACTTCCGTCCGTAGCGTTTCGGTAAGCAAGTCGAAAGTGAAGGCGAAAGTGGGTCATCGCTTTCGCCTTCACTTTCGCCTGTGGTGTTATGAAAGAAAAGTCGGAAGTGAAGGCGAAAATGGATCGCCACTTTCACCCTCACTTCCGTCCCGTTGTGCTATGGGAGCTAAGGCGAAAGCCGGTCGCTGCTTTTGAACGCCATCTGCGCCATTTCCTTCGGTTAATCCTTCACTAAAGCATCATCCGGCGATAGTACTACATCTCTAATTCCTGACAGGTGAACTCTGGAGCACTACGGGTGATCAATGGGCCAGGTCCTACGGGCTGCTTTCTCCATCTTGGGTCGGTTTGGGCCTGTTGATGTCTATTAAGTGCAAGCTTTGAAATAAGGAGGGTTCCTTGCGCCTGAGAATATATCATCGTAGCATTTTAACCGGGAGTAATCCGGGTATCGTTATTTATAATTTTACCACTTTGGGAAGGGAATGCCTTTGGATAATGAGTGATGAGCAATGCACATGCGATAATGGAGAGCTTAACCTTTGTACGTATCGATCATCTCATACGGGGTAAGTGTCACATAAAATATAAGAATGAATGATCAATGACATAAGATAAATGAGAGCATTTAGCCACATAAAATAATAGTAATAAGCCATCTCAACTTAGCACTCTAAGCTTATAACACTAGCATGGACTAGGACGATCTAGGGTATAATCCTATGTTATTCTAACTAAATAGTCAAAGCATACAATGATTAGTGCAAGAACATCTAGCAATCATGGCGGGAAAAGGTTACATCTATGCATAGTGATATTACCGGAAGAAGACAAGAGACATAGCAATGACTTCAATGTAATAGGTTTGTTCCGCTAGACCTATACTCGGGAGAAGGGCTACAAAGGACTCAACAGATCATCACTCCTCACGATCTACCTCACGATCCGGAATATAGGGTGCACCGCGGATAAATACGGTCTAGGCACCACGCCTACACAATATTTACCACTCACCCATCGATCTAATGAGCGAGCGCTATACGATCCTATGCATAAACATAATTCTAGTCCAACTATGCTAAACATATAATCAAAGTAAACTAAGAACAATATAATTGAGAACATAATCAAATAGAGCAAAGTCAAGTCGATATAATAGAATAGAATAAAGTACTACTCATAGTATCACGAACAATGATGAATATTACAAGAATGTAGAGGGGATTTACCAAGAACTCCGACAGATCCAACTCCAAGCTAGGCTTGATTCCCTCTAGATCTATTCCTATGTAGCTATGCTACTAAACTATGGAGCTCTAATTGAGATGGTGGCTCTGGGCTTCTTCGAATCCTCTCGGATGAATGAAGAGAGAATGAATTCTAGGGTGAATTAGGGTTTCACCCGGGGGCCGGGGGCTCGAATATATAGCCCCTAGGATGAACCCCCCCTCGGATCAAACCGACCTAAATGGACGATAATTATTCATCCTCAAAGGCGGTGGAGCGGGATCCGCGAGACTCAACGCCATTGGGCGAGGTGGGGGAGTCGGCCGACTCCCCCTTTGGGCGGCCGACGGGCCAAGCCGCGGAGCCCGGCTTTCAAGGGTCGCCTTACGAGTCTTCTAGATTATACAATTTCACCCGTTCGGTCTTTATCTCTATGTAATCATGACATGTGGGCCTCCTTTGGTTCTCTTTCTGATAACCCCCTGCAGAAATAGACAATCACCAAAACTCGTGGAATTCTGTCAGTGTAACCCCTATATCTAGTTGGTGAACATATTTTAGTCCTTTCTCATGTTTAGTTGACGGTAAAAATTGACACTTAACGACCGTCAACAACTCCCCCAAGCTTACCTTTTGCTCGTCCCTGAGCAAAGATAAACTCAGTATGGATCAGGAGTTGCTACAATGCTTTCACGCCTCAAAAGTACATATGCGTTCAAACAAGAACTCTCCTCCGGATTAGAGTGAACTATTCGACTCAAAACTTACTCATATTACCTTTCACCATGGGGCTTGTAACCGCCACTTGGGTCTTGAGCGGTTGAAAGACGAGAATCGGTCAAGTCAAGCGCTATGTTTCTCGCTCTTTGATCAACTATTATTACGAGTTTTTGCAAAATTTTCAAATAAAACTCGAGTTCCTTGTATGAACCTTTCGAGGTCTCTCATTTGTGGTATTTTTGGATCCTCTCTAAGGCATGAGTAGTGTATGCCTTCTCTCTTCTCTCTCGAGAATATGTGGTATTTGTGGAACTAAGGCATAGTGAAAAGAGCCTTCTCTCTCACCCTACTTTCTAATAGGCTTATGTGGAGCTCATAGGTGGGGAGACACTCAAACTCACTTGCATATATTGCACGGTTAAGACATGGATCCAATAGGAACTAAAATAATAATAAAGTCATATGTGCATGTGAATGAGGAAATGGATGATAAGATGATGATAGGATGATGATGAGATGATGATAATAAGGAAATGATTATAAGGGGTGATCACTTGGTGAACATCTACTTCTATACTTGCTCCTTTGGGGATAACATACCTCCTTTTATTTGGAAACTTTGAAGACCTTTGAAGAGGAGGACTTGGTTGCTTTTTTTCTTTTCTTTTTTTTTCTCTTCTCTTTTTTTTTTAGAGAGTAACCAATCCTCAAAAACGAAACTTTAGCAACGGGGAGTGTATAACTTGAAATGATAATGACTAGGAGCTTTTATGTAGGCAAATGGAGCAGCGATGATTATTTCTAGATGTTCACCCCGGATAGGAGTAGAACCTTTTCTCGGATGAAGTGAAATGAGTGGCGTATGTATTTTGTGGATGGATGGATGGATGGATGGATGGATGGATGCGTACTCCCAGGGTAGGAGCAGCATAAGCGCGTATCTCCAGGGTAGAGACAGCACAATATGTGGGGGAATGCGTACTCCCAAGGTAGGAGCAGCATAGGTGCGTATCTCTAGGGTAGAGATAGCACATTATGTGGTGGATGTGGATCTATATGTAGGGTGGTACCTCTAGGGACAAGTAGCCTGAGAATGAATGTAGTATTTATGAAATGGGTGCATGCTTACGAGGGACAAGTAGCATAGATCAACGGATGGAGAGCACATAGTATTGACTTTAACGCATGACTGATTCCTTATGGGTCCACAAAATAACCACACTCAATGCCTATAAAGACTACACTCAAGCCTACAATATGATCTATATAAACGGATGGGTTTTCCTAATCTAGTAAGCATGAATATATGGTCATGGTAGGAATTTAAACTCTCATCATAAAGGAACTCATCATGCAAGAATTTAATATTTTCACGATAAATTCTCCGAACTCTAGCATCTCTAGGAACAAGATGGACGCTCAAACCGTCCCATATCATACCCGTCAACCACCTAGACTTAGATCAAGTGTTTGCTACCCACAAGTTTCGGGTTCGGAGCAAATCTCAAATCTAAACAATTTGTGTCCAAAACTCGGGAGAGTGCAAGGTTGAAAACTAGGTACTTGAAAGGAATTACGGAGCAACAATTCATCATCTCCATGTAGAGTTTATTCTAGGGATCACTTTTAAGACAGACTACAAGAACTCTCCAAAAGTAGAAAAGAAATCTTTCAGGTTTCTATAGTTATGCATCTTTTTTAGTTGTTTTAACAAAGCAAACTCTAACAAAGCATAGATACATAAGTTGGAAACACTTAGCTTGGTACACGGGGATGCTCTCCCCAAGGCGGATGTTGACATAGTCTCGGATATAGTTTCGGGCGGTGAAGACGTTCTAGTCTTCCTGGAGTGTCGTAGATAGTTCTTTGTTGGAGACCGCGTTTACTTGTTGAGGGCGGCACTCCAGGCAGAAGACTTGACATCCTTGTCTATTAGCTCTTCTTGATCCTTTATGTTACTTGAAGCTCAAATAGACAACAAAGCTTGTGGAACTGATTAAGCATTAGTGATAAAAACCTCTAAGCCTTGGTTGTCTAGAACTGCCTTAACTCAAATGTCTTCTAATAGGATCACAAGAAATATTTTTATCTTTTTATAATAAAGGATGCAAACGAGAGAAAATAGATATGCTAAAAAATTATTTTTATGCCACCACAATGAATGATTATTCACATGGGGCTTAGAAGTTTTTTTGGATGCAAATGCACAACATCTTTATTTTCTTTTTCTAATGCGGAGATAGTAAAGTGAAGATGCAATTAAGATGCATGTAGGGAAAATAATATATGATTAAAGAGAAATGTAATGCTGAAAATGGAAATGCTTTGATAAATACCAAGTTACCTCCTTGGCGAGGTTCGGTGATTTAAGTCCTCCGAAAGGACTTCTTGTCATGTTCACTCCTTGATGCATCATTTGATCCCAAAGGTAGAGACCTTGAGAACTGCACTCTTGAGATGGTAACTCTAGGAAAGGAGCCACCCATGTTCTTTCTTGTCCAGCGGTCTTTATCCACCGGAGTACCTTGTGATGAAGAGTAGATGCTTCTAGTGGTCCTTTACTTCTTCTTGGAGTTTGCCTTGCTTGATTGACCTCTCTCCTTGAGCATCTTGTCTTCTAAAATTTCACTCTTTTTTTTTCCTTCCTCTTTTTTTTTATGCCTAGACCTTGTGCTCCACTCATTGTTTCTTCTCAATGTGCCAGAGCGACGGGGGCTTGAAAAGAGGAAGAGCATTGGCTGGATCATTGTTTGAAGAGTCATCGGCCTTCCTTCCCTAAGCTTGACCTTCTTGTCGCTCGCCACGTGAAACCAAATATGAGTGTTGAGTCATCCCTCGAGTGTGTTGTACTTCTATGTCCTTAGACATTGTTTGTCCGTTCTTAAGCCTTCATTTGTCGAGAGGGATTTATTTACTATAGGTCCGTTGAGCAAAGATCTCTCCCTTTGCATCCTGCCATTGTTTGTACTGTCCAATCTAGGATGAGCGTACAGACAGTTGCATGATCTTCTTTCGTCGACCATTCTTGATTTTCGTTGAGTCTTGGATGACGCATTGATGTTCACTGGAGATGTAGGCTCGAGTTCTTCCTTGATGGTCTTTATCTTCTAGCAGCATGGCGAAGAGTTGCAATTAATAATATGCCATCCGTCTTGATGATCAAGGAAGGGTCTTCATCTCCAATGGCTTAGAGACATCATCTTGCAAATGTGGTTGTTCCCGGTCTTCTTGGGTTTGGTCGGTAGTCAACCCTTGATGATGATTGGTTGACACAAGGATGTATGCTTATCATGCCATCCTTGTCCTTTGCCGACGTGCAAGATGGTGTCTTCAAGAACAACGAGGGCGGTCTTTGATTGGCCAAAATGAGTGAGTTACACCATACTCCTCATTGGCATCCTAGCTCGAGTTTTGGGCCTAATGCTATGTTGTCTTCAATGTTGCTCATAGCTTGTTGCCTTGTTCATCCACTTCTTTGAGTAAGTTCAAATGATGATCCTTCTTGTGGAACTCTTATCTTCTCCTTTGTTCCATCACTCAAGTGGTGATTTGAGGGTTAAAGTGACAAACCATGGATAGGCACATCATGGATTCTTTCCTAGAAAACGTTAGTGGACACATACCCGAAGGATTGCAACAAATCAAACTATGGGCTATATATCCACTATCTATTTGAAATTCATCTATGCTAACAAAAAGATGGTTTTTGAGTTACCTTAGCATAGGATTTATTTATCATGTTTTCTAGCAACTTTTTTTTTTTTTTTTTATGGCACTCTAACATGGTTCAAGGCAAAGGTAACTTGCAACAAAAGACAATGTGAATGATATTTGATACTTACAATTCTTCCTTGGACGATGAATGAGTTGTGTCTTTTATGCGAAGTTGTTGGAATTCATCATATGCCTGGCTTCATCTATGAAGTGAGTTCATCTCTTGACTTACCCAAATTGGATTTGAGAGTTTTCGGGGGTTAGTCCAACAAAATAACCAATATCTACTAAAGCACATTTTTAGTTCAATAACCAAACTGGACTCCATGTCTTAATTTGGTCAAGGAAGACAATTTAACCTAAGCACCATGCTTAATTTAAAAGCCTTTGGAAATACCCTTAGAAGTACTTCCAAACCAAAACATACTATAGCAAACAAAGGTGACATGAAAGCACTATATAGAGATTTACTCAAATGGAGATGACAGAGCATGATCATGGTGAGGAAATATATATATATAAACATTTTTTTTATTTTTTTTTTAGATGCAGGGCGCGTGAATGCATGCAAGAAACTAAACATGCAATGGATGAGCAAACATAAATAAGCTAAACGGAGTGAATGCATGAATTGTTAAAAGTAAACATGCAGTGGGGTGCAAGAATTCAAAAAGATAACTACTCATCAATTTTAAAGTCCACGAGCAAGACTATCTCAACTTTCTTGATCATACTTACCATGAATGTTGATGAATGTTGAATGTTGGGGCACCCTGGGCTCTTCATTGTCTTGTGGAAACTTGTCGGAAGTCGAAACGACATCTTTTGTCCTGTCTATTCCACAACTCAACGGAACAAGGGGTAATCCTACTAAAGCTAGTGATACACTAAATTAGCGAGACATCAAGATCACTATCAAAAACTTAACACCGATTGCTTCCCCAGCAACGCGCCAAAAATGCTCTTGTTGATGTCTATTAAGTGCAACTGAAATAAGGAGGGTTCATAGCGCCTGAGAATATATAATCGTAGCATTTTAGCAGAGAGTAATCCGGGTATCGTTATTTATAATTTTACCACTGGGAAGGGAATGCACTGGATAATGAGTGATGAGCAATGCACATGCGATGTGGAGAGCTTAACCTTGTACGTATCGATCATCTCATACGGGTAAGTGTCACATAAAATATAAGAATGAATGATCAATGACATAAGATAAATGAGAGCATTTAGCCACATAAAATAATAGTAATAAGCCATCTCAACTTAGCACTCTAAGCTTATAACACTAGCATGGACTAGGACGATCTAGGGTATAATCCTATGTTATTCTAACTACAAAGTCAAAGCATACAATGATTAGTGCAAGAACATCTAGCAATCATGGCGGGGAAAAGGTTACATCTATGCATAGTGATATTACGGAGAAGACAAGAGACATAGCAATGACTTCAATGTAATAGGTTTGTTCTCTAGACCTATACTCGGGAGAAGGGCTACAAAGGACTCAACAGGGATTGTCACTCCCGCGATCTACCTCACGTCCCGGAATATAGGGTGCAATCGCGAGATAAATACGGTCTAGGCACCACGCCTACACAATATTTACCACTCACCCATCGATCTAATGAGCAAAGCGCTATACGATCCTATGCATAAACATAATTCTAGTCCAACTATGCTAAACATATAATCAAAGTAAACTAAGAACAATATAATTGAGAACATAATCAAATAGAGCAAAGTCAAATCGATATAATAGAATAGAATAAAGTACTACTCATAGTATCACGAACAATGATGAATATTACAAGAATGTAGAGGGGAATTACCAAGAACTCCGACAGATCCGGACTCCAAGCTAGGCTTGATTCCCTCTAGATCTATTCCTATGTAGCTATGCTACTAAACTATGTAGCTCTAATTGAGATGGTGGCTCTGGCTTCTCTGAATCCTGTCAGATGAATGAAGAGAGAATGAATTCTAGGGTGAATTAGGGTTTCACCCAGGGGCCAGGGGCTCTAAATATATAGCCCCCTAGGATGAACCACAGTCCTCGGATCAAACCGACCTAAATGGACGATAATTATTCATCCTCAAAGGCGGTGGAGAGCGGATCCGCGAGACTCAACGCCATTGGCTGAGGTGGGGAGTCGGCCCGGCTCCCCTTGGCAGGCGGCCGGCCGGGCTGCCGTGGGCCCGCTTTCGGTGGTCCTTACGAGTCTTCTAGATTATACAATTTCACCCGTTCGGTCTTTATCTCTATGTAATCATGACATGTGGGCCTCCTTTGGTTCTCTTTACGATAACCTATGAGAAATAGACAATCACCAAAACTCGTGGAATTAATCGGTGTAACCCCT